>CM035129.1:152751679-153983346 GCA_020205605.1 Panax ginseng
CCTTTTTCAAGATTTTGGAAGTCTGATAACTAGTTCCTGCAAAATCAGGTATGTAAAATTTGGTCTTGAGTGTATATCTTTGAGCTCATGCTTGCCATCTAAGCCTCGAGGTATGGGTATTTTATTTACCTGCAAAAATATTTAGATCACTAACATACGTGCTACAGGTTGGATAAATTAAACTGTCCATGCTAAACAATCTGCATATGAATCAAGCACACTCCTGCTGTATAGTTTAAGGGACTAAATTGATTGATATCTGTAACTTGTGCAGAATTGAAAAAATGCCGTCTCTTATTCTGTTGCTGAGTCATGATTGAACATACATCTAAGGAAAATAAGACGTCTTGTTGCACTATTTTCTAAGTTTGTACAAGAACATTAAACAATATTAAAGAAACAAAGATATTGATATTCTATCAGTTTTGTCAAAAGGAGTCTCTGTATTGAACAATTTATAGTTTTGTGTGCTTCAAAGGTTCCAAAACTATTTTCCTGGTTGACTATGTAGCAGTACATCATAATGCATGGCAAATAAGAGCGCTTTTACAAATCTCAATTAGAATTTGCAGCAAACAGAACATGCATGAATGGAGTGGAACACCTTTTTAAGTCTCACTATTTTGTTTAAGAAACTGTAGGTCCTTCATTTGTAGTTGTACAGCTTCTTTTGATAGAGGCTTGGGTTCTGGATATTTGTCTTCGTCTCCCTCTTCGGCAACTCTCTTTGCCTTGTCTTTGACAATCCTGGTTATCTCTGATTGCCCAACAGAAGGAAAAACAGCAGTCAGCATGATACATAGTAGGCTCTCATCTACTTCGTCTATAGGGTCCCTCCCAAAGCAGCAAACGTAAATAGCTTCCATAGCTTTCTCAGCTCGAGCTTCCATTGGGATGGTAGGGGTAGGAACCCCCAGTTTTGTTCGCTTCTGCAGGTAATAAACATATCTTATGAGTAGACTGATGGTATGTTATAATATCAGATACTCCTATATCCATATCAAAGACAGAAATAGTTAAAACTTTCCCAATACCATATACAGCCTAATCTGGTATGTTCAATACATTTATGCTGATGCTAATTATCTTCATAACTGATAAACTTATTCAGTGGGGATATCTGAATATGCAATAGACAGCTAATCCACAAATTTCACCATCGATTGGTAGAATGTTGACCCCTTCTCTAAACTTTAATGCAGCAGGGCATGGTGTAGAATTGGTTCACATCTGCTGCTATCAGACTTGGCTCTTGGAGTTTAGTGCATTGGTTATTATTCATCACTATATATTCCTTGAGATTCTGCTAAATATCTCAAGGAATAAACTCAAAAAGGTTGGTGTCTGAAAAATCTCGTGGCATAAACTCAATCCACACTACCCCATGATCAAAGGGTTTCCATTCCTCAATATGCTTGTCTAAGAATATGTCCTAAAAGCCAACATAGGATTTACCAAATTATTTGAGATACTGCTAAATATCTTTTACCCCTCCATTGTTTCTCTGCTCACCATTGAAGCAAAATGGGTCATTTCCACTCTACAAACTCTTGCTTGTAAATTGTAATGCAATTCAAGATACAATCAAAATTGTTCCAAGCTGTCATTCAAAACATACAAGAAAAACCAGAAAGAGAGCCACTAAAATATGAATGTATACACAAACCAACCAACCTCTCTTGCTTCATTCATCAAAGCAATAAACGTCTCCTCCTCGAATTCGATATCATTGGAAAGTCGAAGCCTTACTACTCCCTCTAATATTTCCTCAGATTTGAGCAGACCAGCACCAACAGCCGCTAACCAACAGCATAACAACACATACAGAGGATCCCCTGCCTACCCATAAACAGAAACAAAAACAAACACAAATGTCCTAATTAATTAACAGATCAAAATGGTCACGATATAAACTGTGACCTGATGATACATACTACATGTAATTTCAATCACGAAATTGGAAATTACTCCAATATTTTTGCATGCGATAACACCAAAACACACAATTCCAACTAATATTAACAAGTAATAATAATTCCAAAAGGCAAAAGGCAAAAGGCAAAAGGCAAAAGGCATATAATTAGTAGTATATAAAAATTTACCCGGCCTCTTCGTTCTTGAAATTCATAGAAAGCTCTGGAGTCATTTACAGAAGAATTATTGCCAACCCTCCTCCTAAACTCCGCAAAATCGATGATATCACCGCCGACACCACCTACATCGCTGAAAATCCGAGCAAAAAGGCCGATTAAAGGGAGTGCCCCAATTACCTTATTAGCAAAACCGGAAACAGAGTTTGATTCCTCCATATAACCCTTAACGAGCAAGACCCCATTGGAGGAGCTTGAAGCTATGCCGAAATTGTTGGGTTTTGTGGGGGTCTTAGTTCTACAGAGTTGGCGCAAGTAGAGGAAAGAGGGTGAGGTGGGCCTGCAAATGAAGGTGTAGAAATGGAGTGTGTTTGCAGAGGAGAAATGGCGGGTATTATTGGGCAGCTGGAGTAGAGATGAAGAAGATAGAGTGGAGGTAGTGTTGATTAATGTGACCACCACCATTGTTGTGTATTCTCAATTCTGGTGTGGTAAACAGTTAATGTTTTGAGTTTAATATGGGCCTCTCCTTTATATATCAGATGAGATCACAAGATGAGATAGATGATTATCTTGTTTGCTTCAATAACATTCCTTTTGGCTTGCTTTTGTGTCGATACATAATTTTTAAATTAGAAAATGATTTTTTCAAATTCAAAACGACAAGTCATTTGTTTCATAAAACAGGAGCTTTTATGGGTAATTCATAATTTGATTATTAAATATGTAAAAATGTTTTTGTTGATACTTAGAATGAAATTATTAATTTTGTTATTATATCAAACATTTAAAATAAAATTTTTTTATACTTTCTTTGTCGCTCTTTCTGTCTCTAAAAATAAATTATATACAGTATATATGTTCTAAATGTAACGGTAATACGAGGTAATTAAAATTTAATTATAATTTACATACTATTGTCTTTGATAAATTAGACGGATAAAATATTAATATATGTCAAACAGATTAAATTTGCGGTTCCACCAAAATAATAACCATGCAGAAAATATCCAACCACAAGACACTAAGATTTTTACGTGGAAAACCCTCTAAAACTAAGAGAGGTAAAAACCACGGGACAAACTCCGAAGAATTCACTATAAGAAACTGAGAGAATACAAAGATATCTTAATTTGAGTACAAACTCAAATTATTTCACCACAATAACTATATGATGGAACACAAATAAAACACCATTTTATTTGAACTATCTTTCTCTCTCTATTTTTTCTAAAGCTTTAGAAAAACTTTCTTCCACCCTTTCTCTTTTTCTCTCTCGAATGGGTTTTCTCCCAATTGGTGTTGGTGTATCTTTCCCTCATGTCTTGGCTGCCTTTTATAGCAGAATGGAGGGGAAGGGAAATAAATGAGGTTGACATGAAATTCAAAGGACTGGGTGCTTGGACAATTCAAAGGGCGGTCAAATTCTTCATTAAATGGGTGAGGACCAAGGACTTTGACCAACAATCTCCTCCTCCGAACCCATTAGAGGAGGTATTCCCCATGACTCCATCACTTGGAGTCGATTCCTGTATCAAATCCAACTCTTAAAGAAACCATAACATTTCGTTGTCAACTGAATAGTAGACAAAGCAATACACTTCTGCAACTTGGACTGCAATAACACGGCTCCCCTTGCAAAAGTAAATAAATACCCCAAAGTAGACTCATTCTCTTCGAAACCTGCTATGTCTGCTTCTGTATAACCTTCCAAGGCTGAATTTGCATGTCAAACCACAACTCCTCACTTGGAGTTAATCCCAACGAAGCCTTGACTCAACTCAAACTTCTTGGAATTTGTAACTTTCATCACGTCCGACTTTATCTCATCGGCATGGCTCTTCTTGATGGGAGGATCTAACTCAAACTTGACAGATTTTTGCTTGTCAAATTCTTTCACAACCGCTTTGTATCTTGGCTACGAGCTATCACTTTCCTTCTTCATTTTTGGTACCCATTTCAAGTGAAAAGCTTTCTTCTCGTGATTCTCATGCAAGGCTTTTCTTCCATCTTGCATGACTTTGTACCACATCTTTTTCCGCCTAACTCCACCATCTTTAACACCTTCCACATGCGTCTGCATTGTGTAAAAAGCACCTACCTTCTTTCCCCTAGTCACCACTAGAGATCCTTTAGTGAGCTTCCACTGATCTTCACCAAAGGAAATGTTATAACCATTCTCATCAAGCTTACCAGTAGACATCAAATTAAGGCGGATATCCGGAACATGTCTGACTTCTCTAATCATCAACATGCCACCATTGTTAGTCTTCAGATAAATATCTCCAATGTCGATAACCTTAGATGCACTACCATTTTCCATCTGTACATAGCCAAAATCACCACTAATGTAGGATGTAAAGATCTCACCACGCGAAGTTGCATGGAACGAAGCACCCGAATCAATAACCCATTCATTAACTTGACACTTGGGTTTACCATCACAAACAAGGGCTACATCAATGTTGGATAGATACACAATTGAGTCCTTATCCTCATCTTTTTCCTTAGACTGTTCCTTCTTTAAAAATATGCACTCTCGCCTTATATAACCCGGTCTTTGGCAATGAAAATAAATTATCTCTTTTCCTCTCAACCTTCTCCTAGATTTGTCATCTTCAGGAGAGCTATTCTCTCTGTTTCTGCCGCTACTCTGCGCGATGAAAACTTGTGTTTGTGTCTCAGAATTCACACCTTGCTCCTTTCGTCTTGTCTCCTCATTATGAAGACTGTCCTTGACCATATGCATAGTCATTTTTTTTTCTGGAGCTGAATTGCTTAGAGACACCACCAAAGTCTCTCAGCTGTTTGGCAACGAACTGAGAAGCAAAAGAGCCTGAATCTCATCATCAAGATTCAATTTCATAGTGGATAACTGGTTCACCAAACCTTGGAACTCACTCATATGCTCCGACACACTGCTCTCGTCCTTGTACTTTAGATTCATAATTTTCTGAATGACAAAAGTTTTATTTTGTGCATTCTTCTTCTCGTACATAGACTCTAGTGTTGTCCATAAATTGTGAGCATATGTCTCCTGCGAAACATGGTGGAATACACTTTAATCAATCCACTTCCGGATGTGACCAATAGTCTTCCTATTCATTTTATTCCAATCAGCCTCAGACTTATCCGTGGGCTTCTTTCTCTTGAGCTCCAACGGATCATATAAATCCTTGCAATAAAGGATATCCTCCATTCTGGGCTTCCAGATCGAAAATTTTGAATAGGTCAATTTAATCATGGCTTCGACTGATTCCTCCATAAAATTTATCAAAAAACAACCAAGCATATAACCTTAGCTCTGATACCAGTTGTTGGGAAAAAATCACCTCCTAAATACTATTGTCTTTGATAAATTAGACGGATAAAATATCAACACATGCCAAACAGATTAAATTTGCAGTTCCACCAAAATAATAACCATACAGAAAATATCCAACCACGAGACACCAAGATTTTTACGTGGAAAACCCTCTAAAACTAAGAGGTAAAAACCACGGAACAAACTCCGAAGAATTCACTATAATAAACTGAGAGAATACAAGGATATCTTTGTGACGCCCCCAAAATAGGTCCAATCCATCCAACCAATTCTAAGTCGCCAAATACATGGTACAGAAAATAATTATAACTTTATTACTACCATTGTCGTGCAAAATACAACAACACATATACTTTGAGTTTTAATACCAATTGTGACTCATGTCCCAACCTTGGATAACACGTCATAATGGCACCTTACATAAAGGAACATTCAATAACTGTTTTAGAAATTAAAATCTTTGGGAAGTGTTCAAGGAAACCTTCGTACATAGGAGGCCATGAATCTAAGTTATGATAGATATCATATGTCCAGAGAATTATCCTTGGTTGATCCAATAGACCCCAAAGAAAAATGAGAAGATTACTATCATGTTCCTTCCAATGGTGAGTCTTCTCTTGACATATAACTATCTCCACCGTCTGCAATTGAACGTTATGTTTCAACTAAACTCCAAGATCATATAGATAGTGCTCGTAGATATACTCAGCAAGTGGATGTGCACAACCCTGTCTTATGATAACACGAGGTTGTATGTCATTAGACATCTTGTATGATAGTGGCAAAACACCCTTCCAAAGTTGGGTTCACCTCACCCTATTGTTTTTCATCAAAATCAATTATTAAGTGACATATAATATACGACACATACATCTTAGGTCCTCAATACAATTATATATTGTATGTCATGCCGTTTTATAATGTGTTGAGAAACTTTGACAGTCTCGGACCACCACACTACTCCCCTGTTATCCTCGCTCAATTTCGCCATACACTCTTATTACAGAAAGGAATTGTGAAGCAAAAAGGTGAAACCAACTAGCTTTCGATAAAGAATATCATGACTAAAGATAATTAAATTATCAATAGCCTTCAATAGTAATAAATCAGAGATTTAGAACATATGGTAGATGATAAAACTTTTCAACCATAGTTGCAGCGGAACGAGCAATCCATTAAAAGAGTCAAATAGACCATAATGTCTATTATCTTCTCTATGTTAAAAGTCCACCAACAATGTTTTATCCCTGTAACATCAATCAACAGTTCCTGTCCACAATCATATGAATAACTCATAATCATATTTGTGGTTTCAAAGTCCTTTTCTCATCCAGGACGAAGATAATTTACATCACCTGTCTTTACCTAAAACATCAAAGATCATGGTTATACTAAATCACAGTTCCTGTTCATAATCATACTAATAAGTTCATCTTTGCACTACGAGCCAAAGATATTCCTTAACAGTTCATCTTTGCACTACAGGCCAAAGATATTCAGCAACAGGTCATCTTTGCACTACATGCCAAAGATTTTCAACAACATGTCATCTTTGCACTACGGACCAAAGATATTCATCAATAATTCATCTTTGCACTACAGGCCAAAGATATTCAACAACATGTCATCTTTGCACTATGGGCCAAAGATATTCATCAACAATTTATCTTTGCACTACATGCCAAAGATATTCAACAACATGTCATCTTTGCATTACGGGCCAAAGATATTAATATCTCAAAGAAATATATAATCATTTCAGAATTTATATAAACAATAATTATAACCATGTTGATCAATTCACCTTTGCACTTAAGCTAAAAATATTCAATTATAAATTCAATGGTCATGATCATACCAGTCAACAATTCATCTTTTTGACTATCTTGGCAAAGAGAACCCATAAATCGCGATCATACCAATAATCTACCCATCTTTACACTCAAGTCAAAGAGAAATTTCTTCACCAGGGTTATAAAACTGTTATATATGATAATAAAAATAATATGATTAAAACATGAATTTAATTTCAAGAGTAAGATTCATAAATCAACGATAATTTGGTCAGAAAAAGAAATCAATTTTGTCGTGAATAGTATCCCGTGAATAGTAACTCGTGAATAGTAACTCATGAATAGTAATTCATAAATAGTAACCCCGATATGAAAAAGGTAGAAATTCCATAATAAAATCTATACCATATTTCGGTATAATGATATTGAAAGAATAACATTTCTTAAATTTATAAATAATTTATTTTAATTGTTTACACTTTACTAAATAATGCATTTAATCATCCTAAAATGTCAAACTCATAAGATTTCATTACCAATAACCAACAACCTCATCAAAAATCTGTATATACCATATATAGGATTCTCAAGCCATAAAATCCTATTTTCTAATTTTGTTATTTCACATAACATAGTTAATTCATTTACTCATAACTAGTCTATTTTTATAAAAAATACCAAATCAGTTCCAAAAATATTTATTTTCTAAGATTTAGCAGAATATAGTCCCATATTGAACATATATTTTTTTCAGAATTTTTAAAATTCATTTACTATTTTTCACATGGCCAAAACTGCCAAATATTTAGATATTTATCATAAATTGTACGTTTGTCCAAAAATTCCAAAATTTACAGAGTATACTTATGTTATATATATGTACTCCCAATAAAAATTTCACCAATTTTGGAGTTAATCACAAGGAGTTATAAGGGTTTACTTTTAAAATAGTCTTTTCTCATAAAATTCATAACTCCTAATCTATACATCCAAAAATCGTCATTTTTGGACACAATCATGAAAACTTATCAAATTATCATTTCAAATTTTTCCAGAATTTTTGAAGGTCCGAAAAAAGTACGAAACTGAAAAACATAATAACCCTTAAAAATCCCTTACCTCAAAAGAGCAGTACTTCTGACTAGAATATCGGATGTAAAGCCGAAGGAAACTTCCACTGAATAACAACTCTCAAAGTATCTAAATACTCATAAATATACGCTCAATCATAAAGAGAGAAAGAAAACTTGTTTCTGGTGTGATTTTTAATTCTAACATAAGCACATATTTATAGGAAAATGCTAGAACGCCAAAGGAGACTAAATTAATAAAATAATATATTAATTATTTCTCATTTTCTATGCACCAGCCATTTAAGACCAGCCCACCACACTTGAATCTCAATTCAGTACATGCATTCAACGCCAACCAAAAAGTAGGTCCCACTCAATTTTAATAAAAAATATTTTATTTTCCAAAACTTCAGTAATTCATAGAAAATAGCCCGTTTATCAGAAAAATACGAATTTTATGTCCATTCCACACGTAATTGAATTCTCTACAACTTTACAGAAGAAAGTTTTTCCAAATTCAAAACCAAAAATATTCGAAATCCACAAACGGATGATTTTTAATACCTCATAAAATTCATAACAAATCATACGTTAATTTTTAACGGTTTAAAATTTGTGGACATATACTCAACTTATATATGTATAACATATCCAAAAATCACAACGATCCAACGGTCGGATTAAAATTATAACTCACACAATAGAGATTTAAGAATACTGTTTTGAGTTTTTAATATCTCCAATCCGACAAAATACTGATAAAACACCTCAATATTAATTCCTTCATTTATAACCACATAAATAAATCCATCATTTATATCCGTATCAAATAAATATTTCCTTATCATATAAATCAATAAATAATTATTCATAAATAATATTACAGAATCACAATTATGACAACCAGGTGGTTCCCAAGAAAGAGGGGGCTTTCCAATAAGGATTTCTCTTTATTGGCGCGCAATTAGGTGACCACACCTCTCCTTAGACAGAACTTTCTAGACATTGCCAATAATGTTATCTAATAATATTATTCAAATAATATGAATTATTGATGTGATAATGGAAAATCTTTGTGTGACAATTATTAAAACAACAATAATATAAAATATCAACGCAAAGAATTATTGAATCAATAAAATAAAATATTAAAAAGTAATTCTTCAGTAACAATTATTGAGTAGTGCCTTCTTACGTAAGAATCAATAATTCAAAAATACTATGCAATATCGTGTCTATCTTTGTGCGATGCGACCACGCGTATTCATCGTATTTTAACCACCGTGTATTCCAACAAAGTTAATACAGTAATAACTACGCTAAGTTATTTATAAAACTCAAACTTGTCGCTTTCTTCATCCGATAGCTTATTCTATTATAGGGCCCATGAAATGGTTCTTGCGCAGTCGTATTTAATATTCCCCAAACAACAAGAATATTCCACGACCAAACGAATATTCCCTAAGCGAAATGAATATTTTATAACCACTTGCGTATTTTGAAAAATTTCATATATCACCCTTAACTTTAACTTTTTATCAATTTAACCATTTACTGAATAACAATTATACGAAAAATTAAATACTTTTATTTCATAAATTTCGGGGTCTTACAATCTTAATTTGAGTACAAACTCAAATTACTTCACCATAATAACTATGTGATGGAACACAAATAAAACACCCTTTTATTTGAACTATTTTTCTCTCTATTTTTCCTAAAGCTTTAGAAAAGCTTTCTTCGATGATATGTTTATAAAAATAATCTGTATGCGAATTTCAATAAAAAGATTCGAGGGTTGAATTTGTAATAGCATGCATTACGCAATTAAGGAGTTATGTTGACAGAAGCATGAAATGTATATAGGGGATGGTTAACTAAGTTCATTTCATAATCAGTTTACACGTAGGGGAAGAGATAACCTTTTAAATCGTATTAATAGGTTATAGCATCAAAATCCGGCCTCTGTCTCATACACCCGATTCCATATGTCACGATCCCATCTTCTTCCAAAAATACATCATTATATAGCTAAATATAAAAACATATACTCTCTAATCCCAGGTTCTAAAAACCTTATAATCTTTTTCATTACAAATAATGATAAATACATTATTCATTTCATCTTACAAGAGTGACTTTTATCCACCACCAAGGATACATATAACAGCTTCTTTAACTAGTCTATATAGTTCAATTTCATATTTCTATATTACAAGTCTTCACTTGATCTTCTCGCTCATCCACATTCTGATTAACACTTCATCTGGATACCGTCAGCTTGATCGTTACGGGATCCTTAAGTTCTTCTAACATTGTTCGCTGAAAATATTTTTCATTTAAAGCAAGTGTGAGCATTCAATTGCCCAATAAGTCATCATAGTAGAACAAACATCTTCAAGAATTAAAACATTCTTTTAAGACTTCAATAACCGAATAAAAGTTATGAAGCAGCTTGAATAATAGGAATAGTCTCGATTCCTATCATCTTAAAACATCAGTCATTTTCACTTTGAAATACTTTCATTCCTCTACCTTTTTCATACACATTATGTCTGGCTAGAATCATTAGCACAGACCACATTGTGGCTCAAGGCCTCATACGTTCTACCACCTTGTACAAATATCGCACATTAGCACATGTATTTTAACTTCTCAAGTTCAACATTTGAGAAGTTTAAGAAACTAACATTCATTTGAAATATGAATGAAGTTAGGAAACTTGCCTTTACGCCTACTTTGACTTTTTACGCCGAATCGCTTTCATTTTAATTCTATATAACACATAAGAAAACACCACATACACCAATTAGTCATACATCTTTGACTTATGCATTAGTTTACTTAACTTTACTTAGGGTTCGCATTCTTTTGCAACCTAAGTTTACGCGACCACTTTCATTATCGTTCTACGGCTTCATGACATACGGAGATGTCTTACTTATACGTTCATCATCTTTGATGTTTTACATATTATCTTCTTCTTATTACTTCTCTAAGACTCAAAGACACATCGCTTCTTCTTCTGCTAGTAGTCCATATGGTACTCGAGTGGTTTCCCACAAACAACCAACAAACAAGTTCCGTCTTTTGTCTACACCGCCCATAATGATGAGAGTTAGATCGGTTGCCGATTTTGTATATACCTTCGCTTCTCTGAAAGGAATTGTTTAGCCCACTCCCATATTTCAACCATCAAAGGTTACGATTGTACTTACAACTTAACTTATCTTAACTTATCCGAACTATTAAACTATAATCTTCGTTAAGTTAATTTCTCATTCTTTATGGCTTCCTGACAACTAAATGCCACACCTCCGTATTCACTCTTTATCGTCTAAGTCATACAATCTTTTGTATACTCAGAACGATCATTCCCTTTAATCCTTAACTCGGCTTTGTTACGTTAAACGTTATTATCTTTAATTCAACTTCTTTACCGTTCACGGTTTAAACATTGATCATCATTATCTTACGGTCAAACCATACACGGGGTGTAGGTTCTATCCGTTTAATATTTGCGTACCCTCAACCTTCACGTCGGTTAAAGTGTTCAACGCATACATTTTATTCTAACGTTCTTATCCGACTCACATTCGGCTTCCATTAATCTTAATACCATTCATTACGGCTTTCTTAATACCATTCGTTATTCTTCTTTAATGTGGAAGCCATACAGTTCGCTGTATGCTAAGACCACTCGTTTACCACAACAGCGTTGCGTACACAGCGTCTAAACGCTTCAAACTTATCTCTCACTATCATGACATAACATCGAAATGTTATTTATTACCCTCGTCGCTCAACGTCTAAGGAATCACAACCTTAGCAACCCCTCACGTTTGTTCATCGCGACTATGGTCCCCGGACATCGGTTATGTAACTCGCGTTTAAAAAAATTATTTGTCTTTTAATCTCTTTTGACCATTTCATTCAACCTGTACTAAAGGTTTAATTCACTTGATAAAGTGTTATCTTAGTTGAACATTATGTTCTTTATCTTCCCGTCGTTTCCCCAAGAGTTGAAAGCGGTTAAAAGCTCTTCTCTGCGGCTTTTTTCAATACTGCTTGGCCATGTACGGCTACTCTTCTTCTTCTATCTCTCGTAATCGCGGTAGCGAGTTTACGATACTCGACCCTGCAGTGCAGCTGCTGCACAGCCACCTTACACCATGGTTGGTTGGCGCATACGGCTGCCAAGCCCTAATCCTAGAAAATTTCTCTAAGTGTTAAATCCAATTTGAGACGCTTACTTCCCGTTTCCATAACTTATCCGTTATAACTCGGAATGAGGTCATTCCAAGTCCATTCTCTTCCTTATCTTACGTACTTCAATACCACTGGACAGAACTTCGTTCTGAATCCATTAACGTGCCATTCGATTGGCTTGATCATCACCCTTCGTTCGTTTTATGTTTTTAACGCTCTTTGTTCGTTCATCCGTAATTCGGTCATCCGAACTCAGAATTCGATCGTTCTTGAGTCCACGACTCACGTTTTCAACATTTTCTTACATTCTTATGAAACCCTACACGTTCGGGTTCATTTTACTAACTTTCTAATTCTCGTTTGTCTTTTATGAAATTTTTGCCATAACTTCATTATAGCTAAGTTTTAATCCGTTCTTCATGAACGTTTCTACCGTTCCTAACCAAGCAACAAGCATCTAATTTATACGCGATTGGTTTAAACTTGTCCATCAACAATAATTATCCTATGATGGTTTTAAATTTGTCCATCAACAACGTTCTTCGTGTTCTTCGTTTGTTCTTCATTTTAATCGATATTTTGGATTACGATTTAACTTTTTATTGGAATTTGATGTTATAAAACATTATTCCTTACTTATTTCACCTACTTATTTATATAATCCACTCGGATAGTTCTAATTCATTACGAATCTTATACTTCCTTAAGAAATTTATTTACTAAACTTTAAATTCTTATTTCTTCATTTTCTTATGATTTCAACCATATGAAATCATTCCTAACATCATATACTTCTTATTCTCATTAAGTTATGTTTTATACATATAAAACTTAAAGAAAATCTAACATAGAAGTTAGGTTTTAATACCTTTCCTCTTTATTTTTCTTCCATTGAAATAAAGCCATGATTTGCTAGCTTTTCTATTTCACGAACACTTTCGATCCGATCAATCATGCTCAAGCTCTTCCTCCTCCCTCTCCATCCGAATCCTCTCTCTCTCTCTCTCTAGTGTAGGATTTTCAAAATCCAATTTAAATGATTTAAGCTTACTATTTATAGAAAATCTAAAGCTAGGGCAAAATAGTCATTTCACCCCACTTAACCTCATTACTATTCATGGCTTAAGGACTAAGTTAACTTACTCCTTAAGTTTACTTAACACTTAAGTCTACTTAGCCTTTAAGTTTGCTTAACTTTCAAGTTTACTTAACACTTAAGTTTACTTAATACTTAAGTTTACTTACTACTTAAGTTCTTACTTCCACCTCCTTAACACACCTCCTTATTATTCACGTAGCTTCCTTGGAAGCTTCATTGGTTCCATCTTCGGATTTTGTCCGACAGTTTTAAAAATTGCGATTCTCGGAATCCAAATATTTTTGGATATTTCGTCTTTCCTTTACCGATTAACTTTTACGTATTCTTCGGATTTCTGAAAAACTGAAAAACACTTTTTGGCGTTAAGCATTTTCTTTCACGTTTTACCCTAACATAGTTAAACGAGTGAAAAGTACATAGTAGTACTTTTCGTTATTTTTATTTTGTCCGATTTCTGTACGTTTTTTGAGAAAAACTTTTATCGGCTTACTTAACTTTTCACGACATATTATCGGCAAATCTTTTGACAGAATGTCATTTCGACATACCGAACTCTCAGAACGGCTTAGGTTATTCAAACCCTAACCCTTAGATTTCCTCGGGTGAATAGTGCCTATTTCGTCTTTTTCCCCAGAAATATTTTGTTCCCGGAAAATTTTTATTTTTGTCTTGAAAATTCTTACTCGTTCAGTCTAGCTCGTAGCCAGAATCCTTTCGACTTACAATCAGCCTAGGTTCTAGAACGATTAATAAACACATAACACATAATGTTATTAATAAAAATTTATTTTATTAATAACTAATTCTTTAAACTTAAATTCTGGAAAATCCAAATTTCCGGGTCGTTACATCAATATTGTATTGAACATGAAGTGAATTTAAATTTCATATTAACTAGATCCCTCTCAAGTTTAATCGGTTCAATGAGATTAGTTATATGCCCAACACACAAGAAATTTAAAAGGTACTGATATATTAACATTTACTTCTTTTTTTTTAAAAAAATTAATGATCCCACGATGCCTACACCAAAGGCGATCGTCTAGACTCAGTACCGGTCCTGGGCTATAGCCCAAGGTGCCTGGGCTTTAGATCCACTTAGATTGACAAATTTTTAGGGCTCCAAGCCCACATCAGTTTTAATTTAAAGGATCACAAATAATTTATGGTTAATTACATATTTTAGTACATTTTTAAAAATAATTATAATAATGGTGCATCCATAAAATAATTACAAAAGTAATAAACTTTTCCATATTTACAATATTAGTGCAATTAGGATTTTTTAATTTAGGGATTTAGTATGCAATTAGGTGTAAGACCCCGAATTTTATGAAATAAAAGTATTTAATTTTTCTTATAATTGTTATTCAGTAAATGGTTAAATTGATAAAAAGTTAAAGTTAAGGGTGATATATGAAATTTTTCAAAATACGAAGTGGTTATAAAATATTCATCTCTGCTTGGAATATTCGTTTGGTCGTGGAATATTCTTTGTTGTTTCGGAAATATTAAATGCGACGGTAGCGACCATTTAGGGCCCCATAACGTAATAACCATTGGATGAAGAAAATGACAAGTTTGAGTTTTTATAAATAACGGTAGTAGTTATTCACAGTTAACAATTTATTAGAATACACGGTGGTTAAAATACGATGTCTGGCGTGATTGCATTGAAAGATTACCAGGTATTGCAAAGTATTTTTCAATTATTGATTCTTACGTAAGAAGGCACTACTCAATAATTGTTACAGTAGTTACTGTTCAATATTTTATTTTATTAATTCAATAATTGCTGCGTGAATAGTTTATATTATTGTTGTTGCAATAATTGTCACTGCACAGTATTTCCCATTATCAGATCAATAATTTATATTATTTGAATAATATTATTAGATAGCATTATTGGCAATGTCTAGAAAGTTCTGTCAAGGAGAGGTTTGGTCACCTAATTGCGCGCTAGTAAGTAGAAATCCTTATTGGAAAGCCCCCTCTTTTCTGGGAACTGCCTGGTTGTCATAATTGTGATTCTGTAATATTATTTGTGAATAATTAATTATTAATTTATATGATAAGGAAATATTTATTTGATGTGGATATAAATGATGAATTTATTTATGTGGTTATAAATGAAGGAATCAATGTTGAGGTGTTTTATCAGTATTTTGTCGGATTGGAGGTATTAAAAACTAAAATCGGTGTTCTTAAAAATTTATTGCGTGAGTTGTAATTTTAATCCGACCGTTGGATCGTTGTGATTTTTGGATATGTTATACATATATGAGTTTAGTATATGTCCACAAATTTTGAACTGTTAAAAATTAACGCATGATTTATTATGAATTTTAAAAGGTGTTGAAACGGTGTTGAAAATCGTCCGTTTGTGGATTTCGGATATTTTCTGTTTGGAATTTGGAAAAACTCAAAGCTACAAAGTTGTAGAGAATTCAATTTCATGCAGAATGGACATAAAATTCGTATTTTTCTAATATACGGGATATTTTCTATGAATTATTGAAGTTTCGAAAAATAAAATAATTTTTATTAAAGTTAGGGGTGAGACCCACTATTGTTTTAAACATGTGGGCTGCCAAATGAGATGGCTGGTCTTTGGTGGAGGGCTGCTGAATTTTCCAAGTAGCATGCATTGATTAATTAATATATTATTTTATTAATTTAGTCTTCTTTGGCGTTCTAGCATTTTCCTATAAATAGGTGTTTATGTAAGAATTGAAAATCACAGCAGAAACTGAAGTTTTCTCTCTCTATATTCTCGAGCATATTTTTGTGAGTTTTTAGATACTTGGAGAGTTGTTATTTAGTGCAAGTTTCCTTCGGCTTTTCATCCGATATTCCTATTGAAATCTTTCGCTTTTTTTGAGGTAAAGAATTTTAAGGGTTATTTTATGTTTTTCAGTTTCGTACTTTTGCAGACCTTCAAAAATTCTGGAAAATTTTGAAATGATAATTTGATGAGTTTCCTTGATTGTGCCCAAAAATGGCTATTTTTGGATGTATAGATTAAGAGTTATAAATTTTATAAGAAAAGACTATTTTAAAAGTAAACCCTTATAACTCTTTGTGGTTAACTTCAAAATTGATGAAATTTTTATTGGGAGTACATCTATATAACATCAGTATATTTTGTAAATTTTGATTTTTTTGGAAAAAAGTACAATTTATGATAAATGTCTAAATATTCGGCAGTTTTGGCCATGTGAAAAATAGTATATGAATTTTAAAAATTCCGAGAAAAATATATGTTCAATATGGGACTATATTATGCTAAATCCCAAAAAAATATATTTTTGAAACTGATTTGATATTTTTCATGAAAATAGGCTAGTTATGAATAAATAATTAAATATGTTATGTGAAGTAACAAAATTGAAAAATAGGATTTTATGGCTTGGGAATCCTATATATGGTATATGCAGATTTTTGATGAGGTTGTTGGTTATTAGTGATAAAATTTTATGAGTTTGGCATTTTAGTATGATTAAATGCATTAATTAGTAAAGTGTAAACAATTAAAATAAATTGTTTATAAGTTTAAGAAATGATTAAAATATTGTGGTAGTATTAATAATATTAGATTATGAGATTATTAAGTGATTTATAACATTTGGATTAAGGTGTTATGAAATCATTGATTTATGAATCTTACTCTTGAAATTAAATGCAGTTGTTGATCGTATTGTTTTTATTATCATATATAACATTTTTATAATTAGGTGATGAAATTTCTCTTTGACTTAAGTGTAAAGATGGGTAGATTATTGGTATGATTGTGACTATGGGTTCTCTTTTTGGCGAAGGTGCAAAGATGAATTGTTGATTGGTATGATCATGACCATTGAATTTATAATTGAATATTTTTAGCTTAAGTGCAAAGAATTGATCAACATGGTTATAATTATTGTTTATATAAATTCTGAAATAATTATATATTTCTTTGAGATATGAATATCTTTGGCCTGTAGTGCAACGATGAATTGTTGATGAATATCTTTTGGTCCAGTAGTCAAAGATGACTGTTGTTGAATATCTTTGGCCCGTAGTGCAAAAAGATGACTGTTGTTGAATATGTTTGGCATGTAGTGCAAAGATGAACTGTTAATGAATATCTTTGGCCCGTAGTGCAAAGATGAACTTATTAGTATGAATATGAACAGGAACTGTGATTTGTTATAACCATGATCTTTGATGTTTCAGGTAAAGACATGTGATGAAAAATATCTTCGTATTGGATGAGAAGAGAAAATTAGAACTACAATTATTATTATGAGTTATTCACATGACTGTGAACATGATCTGTTGATTAATGTTACAGGGTTAAAGCATTGTTCGTGGACTTTTAACATAGAGAAGATAATAGACATTATGGTCTATTTGACTCTTCTAATGGATTGCTCGTTCCGCTGCAACTATGGTTGAAAAGTTTTATCATCTACCATATATTCTAAATCTTTGATTTATTACTGATGAATGCTATTGATAATTTAATTATCTTTAGTCATAATATTCTTTACTGAGCTAGTTGTGCTCACCCTTTTGCTTCACAATTCCTTTCAGGTGATAAAGAGTATAAATTTGGGTCGAAATGGGGATAACGGGGAATAGTGTGGTGGTCCGAGACCATCAAAGTTTTTCAATACATTATAAAAGCGGCATGACATACAATATATAATTGTATTGAGGACCTAAGATGTGTGTGTCGTATATTATACGTCACTTAATAATTGATTTTGGTGAACAACAATAGGGTGAGGTGAATCCAACTTTGGAAGGGTGTTTTGCCACTATCATACAAGATGTCTAATAATATACAATCTCGTGTTATCATAAGAAAGGGTTGTACACATCCACTTGCTGAGTATATCTACGAGGACTACCTATATGATCTTGGAGTTGGGTTGAAACATAATATTTAATTGCAGACGGTGGAGATAGTTATATGTCAAGAGAAGACTCACCATTGGAAGGAATATGATAGTAATATTCTCATTTTTCTTTGGGGTCTATTGGATCAACCAAGGATAATTCTCTGGACATATGATATCTATCATAACTTAGGTTCATGGCCTCCACGTATGCGAAGGTTTCTCGAAGCACTTCCCAAAAATTTTAATTTCTAAAACAGTTCTAGATTGTACCTTTATGTAAGGTATCACTGTGAGGTGCTGTCCATAGTTGGGACATGAGTCACAATTGGTATTAAAACTCACAGTATATGTGTTATTGTATTTTGTACGACAATTGTAGTAATAAAGTTGTAGTTATTTTCTATATCATGTATTTGGCGACTCAGAATAGGTTGGATGGATTGGACCTATTTTGGGGGTATCACAGTAGGATTCCTTAATTTATGAGATTAGTATTGGTTTACTTATTAAATATAGTAATTAATATCTCTACATATTGCAGTCATTCTCTCATCTTAATAAAAGTCACGAAGGCCCACTAAATAATGTAGCTCTGCTGTCCAATTCTGAACTCTCCCTCTCTCTCTCAGAAACACAAACTCAGTCTTCATTGTTACCGATAAATCCAAGCTCTATCTTTATTTCGTCGTCAAACTCCTCATTCCTCTCACTTCCCACTCTCTCTCCGCACTCCTCCACACTTCGTTATCACGCTTCGGACGCTCCGTCTCCCTTCGATGGTCGGCCAAAAATCTCAATCGCTTTTTCGACATCCTCCTCACCCCCATCCACAACGATCTCGACATCCTCGTATGTTACCCTTTTCTCCTTTCATGTGTTGTTTCTAATTTCTCTATTTTTTAATCCTACATAACAATTAATGGAGAATATATTGATCCACCTCTACACCTTCAGTTTTTTCATAGTGCAGTTGGTAGCCAAACTTTCATACCAAGGTAACCAATTCAATTTTATGAAGTTACCAATTTATTTTGAATGTGATGCAGTTGGTAGCCAAACCTTCATACAGTTGGTTGCCAAACTTTCAGACCAAGGTAACGAATTCATACTGCAGGTGTGGAGGTAGATTGACTACCTTGGTATAACAGTTTGGTTACCTTGGTACAAATGTTTGGTTATCAACATTACATTACACATCACTCTTTTACCTCTCTATTTCCTATGAAGTGTTTTTCGTGACTCCCCCAAAATAGGTATACATTACCTATTCTGAGTCGTCAAATACATGGTACAAAATACAAATACAAACTTAACTATACAGCTGTTGTGTAAAATACGACAAAACATAAACTGAGAGTTTAAACAAGAATATCGCTTTCAGAGAATATCCATTCTCAATGGAGTCCTCATGATGATATACAAACTCAAATTCACCCTCGTTACATTTATTGTCACACTATTTAATGTAATAGTGAGGACTACTAATCTTATCATCCGGATCGTCACTCCGCCCTCCCGACTAAATCCCAACTATATTCTCATTTCACGAAGAAAAAAGAAGGAAAGGGTGAGCTCAACTAGCCCAAGAAGAAATATTATGACTAAGATAATGCAAAATAAATTATCATTAGTCTTCAACAATGTTAAACCGATAAAATACAATAGACATCAAGTTTAACTGCAATGAACAAGCAATCCATTAGAAAAGTCAAGTAGAGAATAAAATCTACTATCTTCTATGATTTAAAAGGTTTTTCATCAATTTTATCACGAGACTCAACTTAATAAATAAACCACATCATCGAATCATCCCCTCGCACTACTACGGCGAGGATATTCATTAAATCATCAATGGTCACGACTATACCCGAATAATCCTCGGTCATAATCATACCAAGTCCATCTCTCGCACGTAAGCCAAATATATACAACAATAAAACCAATAATCAACAATTCATCTTTGCACGTAAGCCAAAGATATATAATTCAATAAACAACGGTCCATCTTCGCACGTAAGCTAAAGATAACTTTCATCACCATATAAGCATGAGGATGATGACAATGATATAAACATTAATCAAAACTAAAATAAGGATAAATATTAAAGACTTTAATTTTGTCCAAATATTATCCATCACTTAAATAACTCATAATCTAATATTGTTAATATTATAACAATATTTTAATCACCTCTTAAACTTATAAACAATTTATTTCAATTATTTATATTTTATCAAATAATGCATTTAATCATTTAAAAATGCCATACTCATAAGATTTCATCACCAATGATCAAATCCCTTATCAACAATCTACATATACCTTATATAGGATTTCCATGCCATAAAATCTTATTTTCCAACTTTGTTACTTCACATAACATATTTAACTCATATGTTCGTAATTAAACTATTTTCATGAAAAATACCAAATCAGTCCCAAAAATATTTCTTTTCTGGGATTTAGCATAATATAGTCCCATAAAGAACATATATTTTTCTCGGAATTTTTAAAATTCATTTACTATTTTTCAAAAATCAATTTCCAATTAATTCCTTAAGAAAATAGATACCTCAAGTTTAACTCCAAAAATTCTCAAATCTCTGCTGGATCTTACACATGTTAACGTGAGCCTCCAGTTTAAATTTCATGATCATCGGAGTTATAGAACTCCGATTATAGTGTTTTTCGTCGAAAAAACCTAAATATTGAAATGATCATAACTTGCTCATTTTATGTCGGAATGAGCTCATTTTTGGAAAGGAGGTTCTTTATACCATATACTTTCATGTCCCAAAAGGCCATAATTTTTCTCACAAATTAAGTGGCCGAAATAGCCCTTCTAAAATCTGGACAGTAGCATTTCGGTAATTTCCAGCTTTTGATTCCTTTGCTAAAATCGGTCCACACGAAAATCGATACCACCTTTTCTAGTGATTCCAATTGGAGATGCTACAAAACTCATAGATCTAACTCTAGAACTTTACCACACTAAAAAATTCAAAATATAATAGGAGATATGGTCAATTGAATTTTATGTTCCATTTTTACCAAAATCTAATTTTTAACCTTTTGTGATTTCTAAGAAACTTTCATATTTTCACATAATACCCAACATAACTCATCATAACACTTACTAATACTTCATATACCCATGATTTTCATCAGTCCAAAGCTTTTATTATGACTCTCATCATAATCAACGTAACCAGATTATTTCCACAATTTAATAAGGAATGAATACGAAGGATCATTCACCATGCATGTGGTAATCAACTTATACAGGTTATTTCCAACAAAATAATAAAGATTTTAACCGGTCCCACGTAAAACACATGAGCATGTGATATTTCAATGAGAATAATAAAGAATGGAATAACAACAAATCACCATGCATGCAGCAGTCTTTGATGTAGACAGTTATTCCAATGTAATAATAAATGATGGAACTAGTCCTGTAAAATGCATGCATGATATTTCGACGAGAATAATAAATGTGGAATAATAAATAATGGAACCCGTGTGCCATGTAAAACGCAGCATGATGTGATATATTCCGACGAATAATAAAGAATGGAATAACAATGAATTTCACCATGCGATGCTTGGCGATAAATAGGTTATTCCAACACAATAATAAAGAATCGGAACCAGTCAAAGTAAATTCTCACCGATATGATATTCCAAATGTAATAATAAAGAATGGAATAATAGAAGAATTTCACCATGTATGCGGTATTGCATAAACAAAGTTATCCCAACATAATAATACGAGAATATAATAATAAGAATTTCACCACGTATGCGGTGCTTGCATAAACAAAGTTATTCCAACATAATAATGAAGAATGGAATAACAACTCTTACGAGTATTGAAAGAAATAATTATCTTCATGAATACGAAAGAATAATACCCCTTACAGTACAACAAATAATATCCCTTACCTCAAAAGAAGATTTGGATCTTTGGAATAGTGAGGGGCGCGACTTTCTTCTTCTTTCTCTCTATAGATTTCTCTCTATAATAATGGCTCTAAAGCTTTAGTGAATTGGTGAGAAATGAAGGAAGAATGAGCTTCTATTTATAGAAAAACATAGTTTCGATAATTGCACGCTTTTAGGGCTCAAAAAATTACAATATAATACCTCTAACTTTTCTTTCATTTATAATTCAGGTCATCCAAGTATTATCAAACTTGCACCACCTCCCCCCCATAGTAAATCATGTGAATCAATAGTAAATCATGTGACTCAATAGTTCTAAACATGTGAAAAAATTAATTACAAAGATAGTACCTCCATCTATACCTCCATTTTCAACTTAGTCACGCAAGTATCATCAATCTTGCACCAACTCCCTAATAGTAAGTGAATGTGACTCAATAAGAACTCGTGAATAGTAACTCGTGAATAGTACTTTCACACCTAAAAAAGTGCCCCGAATACCCGATTGAACAATATAATCTCTGAGACATCAATTATTATCGAAATAAATGTCAATTTCTACTAACACAAATAATCCCAACACAATGAAACTATCAAATTCATCTTTAATCAACACGAACTTATTCATCATTAATATTATAACTCACAATATTTAACAACCGTGTCGTTCCTGGAAAGAGGGCTTTCCAATAAGGATTTCTCCCTATTGGCACGCCCATTAGGTGACCAAACCTCTCCTCGATCGAACTTCTGACATTATAAATATTGTAATTTAATAATATGAATAACTTTCGTCTCCTCAATTATTGATTTAATAATATATCATATAATGCGGATGATCTTACGACAACAATTGAATCAATAATATGGAGATATGATGCAACAATTCTTGTAGCAATAATTGAGTATAATTGAGTGACTTATCACGTAAAGCATCAATAACCAATACCATGTGCTACTATGCAACCACGCGTATTACTGTATTCCGCCGTTATTTTCATAAAAATAATTCCGTCGTTTTATTACTACGACAATACTTCCATTGTGGGTTCACCAATGATTGTGCCGTCATACGGATATTCCCGACAAAAAGAATATTCCCCGACCAAATGAATATTTTATAACAACTTGCATACTTTGCAAAATTTATAAATACTACCCACAACTATAACATTATATCAAATCCATATCATAATATTCAAAAAAAATATTTCGAGAAAATTAAATATTTATTCATAAAATCTGGGGTCTCACATTCTTATTTTCCTTTGGACATGAAATTGAAATTGGAATTTTTGGACATGAATAAATTGTGAAAAATCAAATATCCACCTCCTTTTTACATCTCATCGACCATTTTGTTGTTGACTCTCGCTTTGTCTAACCCATGAAGGGAGGAGGAAGATAACGTTATTAAACTTTCGATTGTCTCAAGCTAATCCAAGCGACTTTAAAGTGCATTACATTCTCTGAATTTGAATATTTGAATTTGAATTTGTGTTTGTTGTTAGATCCCAAATATTTGAATTTGAATTATTAAGTATGGCAGTTATTTCTCCTTGATTTTAGGTTTTCTTATTAATGTGAATTGCGTTATTTTTGTAATTATTTTGTGGATGCACTAATAGTGTAATTACTTACTAAATATTGTATATTATTATAAAGAACTCAAAAATTTACCCAATTACATAGGCCCAATTATTTTTATTTTTATTTTAGACCATTAAAAAGTCAGGGCCGAGCGTGTCTAGACTCTAGCAGTAGAGATATCTCTTTTTAGTGTACAAAACTACATATTCCAGATTATCACTTGTTAAGTCTAAAGATGAATGCTGTTACATTTTCCGGATCTGGGCTGGATCAAATCTCATCCCAAAAGAAATAGAAGCATGCTTTCATTTGGAGCCACCAACAACCAACAAGATGTGGGTTGAGACTTGAGGGCCTGCCTTGCTCCTCCTGTTCAAGTGCTCGTACTTGTACGTACATTTATGTCGACGTGTTTTTGGTACTACTTGTCAAGTTGCAATTATTTGCACACAAATGTAGTAGATTAATAATAACAAAAAACAGAATTATGCTAGCTAATATTAGCTAGCACTAGGAGTTCTAAACAGAATTGTCTTACTTTTTTAAATCATTAATTTTAAATTTAATTACATAATACTAATATTATACAAATGTGAGGGTCTACCCAATAAAAATGGTAGGACAAAAAGAGAAAAGGGTTTAAAAGCTTTTCTTGTAAATAGTATGTTTGAGATTTTTTTCCAAGAAAATTGATAAACTTGGTGAAAAGTACTCTCAACACAAGTTTTGCGTATCAAAATACAAAATTTCGGATGTAAAATAATATTGACTTGTTAAATAAAATTTCGGATGTAAAATGATGCATTAATTTAGCGGCAACTCCAAATTAGAGTTTTGGTTAACTCACAAATTTTGACTACCACTTGATCTCATCAAAAATCCTACAAAAAATTCATCAGAGTTGGGGGCTCCGGGAGGACTCTCCGATTCTTAAGATAGATCGCTAATATTAGGAAAGGATATGAAAGTGAAAATTGTGTATCTTGAATGTGTTAGAACATCTCTTATTTATATCATGAGTCTTCTCCCCATTGATAAGTTATTTTTACCCACATCATTTGCCCCATACTCTTTTAAAAATGTATTTTTAAAGGAATAATTGAATAATAATAGTTTTTTTTTCATGTGCTAAATTTTTGCACTCATGACGCTAATTCTTGGTCTCCGTGACCTTAATTTTGGGTTTCATGACCTTAATTCTTGTCAACCATGATGCTAATTCTGGGCTCTTATGTGATTAATCCTGGACTCCATGACCTTAATTTTGGGCCTCCATGGTCTTGATTACATAGACTTAATTCTTGGCGCCGGCCTTCACAATCTTAATTCTTGATGCCAATAGAGCTAATTTTGGGTCTATGACTTTAATTCTTGATCTCTATGGGCTTGATTCTAGGCCTTCACGACCTTAATTTATGGGCTTCATGACCCTGATTCTAGGCTTCATGACCTTAATTTAGGGCATTCATGCTTTGATTCTAAGCTTCAAGGCCTTAATTTCGAGTATTTATGACCTTGATTCTGGGCTCCAATGCCTTGATTCTAGGTTTCATGACCTTAATTATGCTATCGAACAACTTCTCCACTTCTTTATTAATGGCCTAATATCTTTCCAGTGCAAAACTCTTTTTTTTTTGATATTATGGGTCTCCTTTATGGATCCACATCTTCCAATAAAATCAAGACTAGTTTCTCAGCAGGTTCTCCTTTTTACTCTTTATCCTCCCCTCTCACATCTAAAGAATTAATAGGCAAAACTTATTCGCAACCATTTTCTGATCACCCATGACTTCCTTTATTCTACTTCATGTTGGGAACTTCAATTTCATATGATACGTAGAGGGGATAACTTTAAATTTATTCAACCATAACCTACCAAGGATTATGTTGTATGATGAAAGGGTTTTCACAATCAAAAAAGTGATTATAGTGGTGGATTGATTTGGTGTTGAAGTGCGAGTATTTACAATGATTTTTTTGACTTGTAAGAAGGAGAATATGACTTTTTGTTCGTTTTTCACAAATGACGCCAATCTGATGTGTCAATCAGTTACTTCAAATTAGGAGAACTTTGACCACCGCTTGACCGCCTTGATTTTGTCGGAAATGTTGGAAAAAGTCCACCGGAGTTGGAGGCTCTGAGAGGACTCTCCGATACTTAAATAAGAATGTTGATATGAGGAGAGAGAATTATTATGGAGTGAAAATTGTGTAACTTGAATGTGTTAGAACATCCCTTATTTATAGTATGAGAATTCTCTCCTTAAGGAGTTAGGAATTAAATTCTTAATTAGCTTTAGCTTTAGACACCTTTTAGGTTGTCAATATTTGGTTGATTAAATTTCATGAGAATTATATCATTTTTGTATTTAATATATTTCTAGAACACTCCACAAGCAAAATTATTATATTATCTTTTATTAATAGGGATCTAAAAATAAAGGCAAAAAGCACTTTTTACCACTGTGGTTGTAGTGTTTTAAGCAATTAGCCACTGTACTTTTAAAATATTCAATTAGCCCACTGTACTTTTTAAAAATATTTAATCAAGCCATTCTGTCCAATTTCTTGGACGGTCGTTAAATAATTACACACGTGGCATTGAAATTTTTTTAAAAAAATCATTATTTTCTGATGTGGCAACACAAAAAATAATAAAATAAAATCATTGATTATGTGACAAAAAATAATTAAAATAATAATAAAATTAAAATAAATATTTTAATTTATTTTTTAATAACTCAAACCCTGTTCATCTTCTTCCTCACTAAAATTATCCTCTCTCTCCTCCCACGATCCTTCCCAAAAAGGTACCGAAATCAACAGTCACAAATTAGCATTTCTGTTTTTCACTTTTGTTGAAGAAGAAAAAGAAATTCAGATCTGGATTTATAAATCTGAGATGGAGATGGATTTACGCATTTCTGTTTTTCACAACGAATCTCACTATATTCTATCGTATTATTTCAGATCTAGATGTTACGTGTGTCTGCTTATTTTTTAATGTCTTTGATTGGATCTTTTCGTTTTTTCTCTGGGTTCCGGCGTCTTCATCATTGCTTTGTATTGAAAATCATGTGTGATTTAGCTAAGCTCAAGATCTGATTTTGTTTTGACTGGATTCCTGAATTTTTGTATTTCATTATAGATGTTTAATATTCAAATAATTTGGTGTTCTTGGGTGGTCTAATTGTGAATGGCCGACCCTATTCTGCTTCCCGGATTTCATAGTGCCTGCCGGACTTCATGGTGCTCCCAGATTTTATTATTTTTAAAAATTT
Source organism: Panax ginseng (assembly GCA_020205605.1). Lineage (NCBI taxonomy): Eukaryota > Viridiplantae > Streptophyta > Magnoliopsida > Apiales > Araliaceae > Panax > Panax ginseng. The sequence continues at coordinate 152,778,972 of CM035129.1, forward strand.
TATAAGTATTTTAAAACATAAAAGTATTTTTATTTTTATTTTTAAAATAAAACATATTATGAATATTATAATATTAATTAATAAAGGTTCTCAGAGTTAATTAAAAGGGAGAAAAATGAGCACTATTATAATGATATTTGCAATAATTTCTTCTTTTTTTATATACTTTAAATCACATCTAAGAATGAAAACTCAAACATTTGAGTAAATTTGAGTCTGAAAAGAAAGGAATTTAAGAGAAAACAGAGTAAAAAAAAGTAAAAAGAGCGTTCTTGTATTTATGATTTTGAAAAAAAATTTGAATTTTATACTTGTGAAATTAAATTTGATCACTATTAACAGGATAGTTTTTAAGTCTTTAATAAATTATCTTCTAAATCTTTTTAAGTTTGAGAAGAAATTTTTGGGAAGAATTTTTTTGAAAAACTCTCCTATTTTTCTTTTTTCTTCTAAAAACTCATACACAAGATAATTTATTTATTTATTTTAAATAAAAAAAATCTCTTTCTTCTTTCTTTTTAAAATTCACAAACACAATGTAAATGAGATATAACTCCAATTTTAACTATAAATAGAGGGAGAGAAAAGGGTAAAAATAAGAAAAATATTAAATTTTCTATAATGTTATTTTCATGTCGTTATAAATCGGGTTTTCACGAGACAATTCCCTAAAAATAATTATGTTATACAGTATAAGGAAACAATTTAAAGGCCACATACACTCGCACTCGCACTCCCACTCCCACTCCCAGTGTTGTTAATAGACTTGTAGTGGTAGTAAACAACTAAAGCCTCCCCTACTCTGTCTTCTTTCTCTCTTCCGGGCTACTGCAAATTCCAAATCGGCAGTTAATCTCTGTCTCGGCCGTTGCTCCTATATTAGTATAATTATTCATCAGTTAAAAGGGTTTTCTTTTTTAAGTACTACTACTAGTTTGTTTATAAATACTTGTAATATAGTATTAGAGAGATAGAGAGAGGAAATTGATAGAGAGGAGAGAGAGAAAGATGACGGAGGTAAATGGAGGAGGGGGAGGGGGGTTTGTGAGGGCGGACCAGATAGATCTGAAGAGCTTAGACGAGCAGCTTCAGAGGCACTTGAGCAAAGCATGGACCATGGAAAAAAACACCACCACTACCACCACCACCACCACCAATAATATTATTAATAATAGTGCTAATAACATCAATAAATTAGAACAACATCAAGTCCGGGCAGAATGGGAAATCGATCCCTCAAAGCTTATCATCAAGTCCGTCATTGCTCGCGGCACCTTCGGCATCGTTCATCGCGGTGTTTATGATGGCCTAGACGTCGCAGGCAAGTATATTCAATCAATTACTTTCTGTGGGGATTCTTTCTTTTTCATTTTTTTCCTCCCTTTTTATTCTAATCTATATTCTCAACATACCCATTTCTTAAAGATGCTTTTGTTTTTATATTTCCTTCTTTCCCTTTATCAATCTATCGTACCCACCTCTCTTTCTCTCTATTTTCAGTGTCAAACCCTCTATCATTGTCCACTGGCATTACCCATTTGGGGAATTTGTTTGATTTAACATTATTTCAGTTATAGATGTGAGATTTTAATTTTGTGATGTGATTTTGTCAAGTACATTGTGTGGAATTACTCATTGTAGGGAGTGTGTGTTCTGGTTGATTGAACTGATTATTTTCGAATGTTGATTAGTAACTGATTCTTGATCTTTTTAATTTGGTGAGTCATCATATAAGCTTTGCAGTGTTAGTGAGAGTTTATCCGAATTTTAGGCCTTTATCTGGTTTAGTTGACAAAGGATCTGCTTTACATCTCTATTTCCTCAAAAGCTAATGAATTTATCTTTGCGAAAATCAGTGGATGCCCCTTTTGAATTTGTACTACAAATCCCGTGAGCTCACGGGATTGCGCTAATTTACAGTTGGTTGCATTTACTTCATGTCAGATCCATTTCCCCCTTTTATTTTTCTAAACTCTCTTTCCAACTGATTGCTGATTGGTCCTTGTTTGGTCTGTCATATATGTATGAAATAAAGATAAAAAAGGAAAAATAGATTAGAGATAATATTAGCTATCCAACTCAGATGACATTGTCTTGGTTCGATTTGCTCTTTGGATGCTGATCTATGTCAAACCTAAGAGATGAGCTAAAGCTTTTCACCATCTACCTCAGGTAGTAACAGGAATTAAGTTCTTCATATCGAGTCTGTAGATATGTTTGGATCTGTTTTCAATCACTACCTTTTTCTCGTTTGTCAATTCTCTTTTCTCAATTGTTTTACCTATTTATCGTTTTAGTGGTTTCAGTTCATGAAGGCATTATGGTTTCTTGCACTTCATGTAGAGAATTTCTTTTTCATATCATGGTTTCTCTATACCATTTGAAGTCAGTGCAGAATGAAGATTTTGACTTCTTGGAAGTTTCTGTTCTTTTGCATCCTCAGTTAAACTTCTTGACTGGGGGGAAGAGGGCCACAGGACAGAGGCTGAAATAAATTCACTTAGAGCAGCTTTTACTCAAGAGGTTGCTGTGTGGCACAAGCTTGATCATCCTAATGTAACTAAGGTAATGTGTTAGTCTTTACTTCTGTTTTCTTGACTTAATTGTTTAATATGATCTCTTTATTTTTATTTTTTTAAAACAAATATTTTATATGATATACTTTTTAAAATTTAAGATTTTTATATAATTTCTTAAAAATACTTGCAACTTTTATAAGACTGGCGGCAGAAGAATATTAGATATTTTAAACAGTGGCTAGTCTTGTGAAGGAATATGGGCATTGATGCATGCTACATTTAAGTGGTAATGTGTTAGGATTCATGCTATTGTGAAGAAAAAGAAGAAGGTTTTAACATATATATCACAAGGAAAACATTGGGTATGGATGGCTTCATGGCGGGGCTCTTCCATGTATTTGACTGTCACATATAATGGATTTATCATAAGTTTTCCATATTTGTTGTAAATTTTTCGTCAACAATCATGTTTGAATTTGAAATTTGCCTATTTCAATGGCATTGTTCTGAAGTAGGAGAGGACTTGGTGCTGCAGAACACTCCTTTATTACAATACTGTTCTCTTTCAATGATAATTGCTACTTGAGGTCTGACATAGCTCTCTAGCCTCCTCAAATATTTTGCTTTTGCTTTTAGTGACCAAAAAGCATACTCAATATAGTGTAGGTCTCCCTGTATGGACATAACTTGTAAGGTATCTCCACTGGCACAGAACTAAATGAACTATGACATGGGTGTCTATGCTTAAAATGGTTGATTTTATACATAGTATGTTTCAATAGGGGTATGGTTTCTGCATTGGATTTGATGTTCACCCAGAATCATCCTTATTGTTTCTTTTGCAGTTCATAGGTGCTACTATGGGAGCGTCAGATATTAACATACAGACAGAAAATGGTCATGTTGGCATGCCACGCAATGTTTGTTGTGTTGTTGTTGAATATCTTCCTGGTGGTGCGCTAAAATCTTACCTCATAAAAAATCGGAGAAGGAAGCTGGCATTCAAAGTCGTTCACCAAATAGCATTAGATCTTGCTCGGGGGTGAAATTCTCAGATCCCTGTGAAATTATGTCATCTCCAATAAAATTAAATACTGTAGTAAAATATCATATTAGTGAAAATGGTTGTGGTTCTTGAATTGTGAAAATGAGCTGTAACTTGTGATATCTTGAAGTTGCTCTTAACACTTGGACCATTCTTTTCAATATTGTATAGGTTGAGTTATCTTCATTCTGAGAAGATTGTTCACAGAGATGTGAAAACGGAAAACATGCTTTTAGACAAGACAAGGACAGTAAAAATAGCCGACTTCGGGGTTGCTCGTGTTGAGGCTTCAAATCCAAATGACATGACTGGTGAGACTGGAACCCTTGGTTACATGGCACCAGAGGTACCCACTTTTCCCTTTTTAGAATCTGTGCGTGTGTATGGGCTTGCATCACATGTGAAATTGTAGCACATCAACACAAAGTGTGAATTTGATACAAATCCTTCTCAGCCCTTAAGATCAGTTGTCTAACCAAACTGACATTGTGAATGACGCAGGTTCTCAATGGCAATCCATACAACAGGAAATGCGATGTATATAGTTTTGGCATTTGCGTGTGGGAAATATACTGCTGTGACATGCCATATCCTGACCTGAGCTTCTCGGAAGTGACATCTGCTGTTGTCCGCCAGGTAGAGAAAATACTTGCTATATAAACATTATTAAAATTTTAAGATGAAACGTCACCATATTCTGTTATTGAAAACTACAGAATTTGAGGCCAGAGATTCCTCGTTGCTGCCCCAGTTCTCTTGCTAATGTGATGAAACGATGTTGGGATGCTAACCCTGACAAGCGGCCTGAGATGGACGAGGTAGTATCCATGTTGGAGGCCATTGACACTTCCAAAGGTGGAGGAATGATTCCCCACGATCATCCTCAGGGTTGTTTATGCTTCCGTCGGTACCGAGGGCCTTGAGAAAAGTTTAACTCCCAAGCCAAAGTTGTGGTTGGCGTGAAAAATGAATACAAACAAAGATGTATTACTTAAGGTGAGAAATATGTGAATGCAAAAGCTGGAGGATACAGGCACCTTGGAGTTCATTGGTTAAGAAAGCTCTCTGCAGGTTACTTTTCTTTGTTGATCATGGTAGTTCTAAAGCTTTTACTTTTACTATTTCAGTTAACTGTGATTAACTAGTCAGACCTAAAGAACTCTTTCTCTGTAAGTTGAGACCTAATAATGCAACTAATATTTCTATTATGTGGGGATGATCTAACCCCAATTACTCATAAATAATGTGCTGATCATTCCATGAAATTGACATGCCATAGTTCTTGCGATTGCAAAAAAAGATGCAACAAGTTATTGGCTTTCTTTACATTCTTTCTAAATTAGTAATATGCTCGTGTGCATCATTCATTCAAGGTTGTTCCGTAATTACAAAAAGTAGAAAAGTAGGGTATACAAATCTGCAAATAGTTACAATGATGCTGACACTGTTTACATTATTGAATATATGAACATGCCTTGTGAGTGAGTCATTTTTGTCAAGCTTAAATATTATCCCTAAATATGACAATTATATCACAGTAAAAAGCCTGCGTTAATAGGGGAGTGGTCATTTATTAAATCTAACCTCAGTGTTGGTGCTGTTTGAATTGATACACATTTTCACTTGATACAAATACAAACATGAACTCTCTCATAATGAGAAATTTTTTTGCAATTTCTTTAAGAATAACCAGAAACAAAATAAATCTATTGTCCCTTTCAACAAATGGTTTACAAATGACACGCAATTAAGTTTATTCCTTTAATATCAAGTTCTGGGAATCTAGCCAGCAATCTTGTAGCTTGGATTGACAAGATTATCAAGGCCAGATACTACTTCAATCGACTCTATGACATCTCCAACCTTGAGATCTGCCAAGTAATCCTCATTTTCTGTCACATAGCCAAACACTGCATAGCGACCGTCCAATATATTTGCATTACTGGGGGTTAGTTCACTTTCTTTCAATAGCCAAAATACCTGGCTTGAAGCAGAATTATTCTCAAACTCCTGTATTCAATAAAAATTAATATTTTAAAAGAAAACAAACACCAGTTCAACTATCAAACCAACAGAATAACACATTATAGTTCACAAAATGTTATGTCCTAGATTAGGATTCTCACTTCTCTGGCCATGGCCATTGTTCCGAATGCATTAAATGGAAGCCTCGTTTGAGCCTTGTATAGACCTAACTCCTGCCAAGCACCATAGTAATATGAATTTTAATTTGTCTGGACAACATGAGCAAAAGTCTCGTCCAGGAGACTGAGCATTTGAGAAACTTACTTCTAAAGTTGATCCATAGAAAGGTGCTTTTTCTCCATCCACCATAATCTCCAAAGGTATTGTTCGGGTTTTTTCCGTACTGGGGTCAATAAAACCCTCAGCAGGACCTTCAGGATCTCCTGTTTGAACCACAAAGCCATCCGCTGCACAAATCAAACTGAATATCTAAGCCGTGTGAAAGTAAAACAATATATCTTAATTAATATTGAGCAGGTTAATGCAACAATATATTTTAATTAATATCGAGCAGGTTAATGACCTTAGTGATGTTTGTCTATGAAATATAAATTAAAGCGTGAATCTATCAAAGTATCCAACCTCTTTGGATTTCCATGCCATCATAGAAATGCCGCTCAACCAAATCTACAAAATTTCCAGCAGTTACTGGGGCATTATAACCATCGAGTACTATCCGGAACACACACTCATCCACGTTAGGATTGTCCTTGACCTTGACTTTCATATCCACGGTTGCTCTTCCCTTCAATAGAGGCAAACTTCGATATTCTTCAGGCACTTCATATGGAAAGCCATCCACCATATCCTCTTCAATACTGCAGAAACCCAATGCCCCAGGAAGATCTCAGCTGCAGTCAATGACAAGTGCTTAAATGAGAAAAGAATATTTTAGGAGATGAACTTTAGAAGTCCTCCCCAACTTCTACTCTTAAAATAGGCCATACTTAGAAAAGGCAAGGCAAGGCATCCTCATTATTAATCAATTGGTCAACAGAAATAGAAGTAGCCTCCAAAACAAGCAACACTTCTACTCTAGCATTTTTTGGCTGGGTAGAATATTTTTTGAGGCATCACATCTGAGATAATGTGAGTTATCTTCTGAAAGACCAAGGCCAATACTTTGAATCATCGTGATACACTAAGATCCATTAGGGCCCCTTGATGCAGAAAGAAAACACTAGAAGGTAGGATTAGATAATTGTAAATATTTCTCTAGAATCTTAGAAACAAAAGAATAATGTAATAATTTGTTAATCCGTTTAGGTCTAACACCAAAAAACAAAATAAAAATTAAAGCGCTAATTGTCAAGTGGAATGGCAAATAGTTCTATCTCAAGGAGAAGTGATTTTCAACCAGTGGTTGCCAAATTAAACCATAAGGTCATGTTATAAATCAAGACAGAGCTTTTGCATGCTTACAGCATTCTCTGCAGGATTCAGAAGAAACAAGAGGATTATGACAATCCAGTCACTAATGCAAACAGCCTGTATGAGACCATGCAGTCTGCCCCAAAAGGGGTCATCAGTCTGAAAGCATCTAAGAAGAACATTCTCAGTCTCTTACAGGCTACATAATATATAGTACCAGATGTGGATCTTAGACAATTTTTCCAAACATTCCAATTTCTCTTGGTTGTCCCTTTCATTTGGATTTGTAAATAAGTGAGACATTAGAAAAAAAAATTAGGCACTTGAGCAGACTCACATTCTGTTGTCAAAAATGCAGATAAAGCTCAAACTTCTAGAGTTTCTTCCATCTGAGGAACTCTACATATTAAAGGCATATCACTAGATCAGGGTCCTCTAAGAAGATATTGAGATTAAATAAATGATTTCAACATGTTTTAAGAAATTATCCAAAATTGATTTTCATAGGACGTAAAAGAAATTTCAAGTTGCTATGTCTCAATTAAAGAGTAGTCCATCTTTTGTAACTAACAGTGGAATGCCAATTCCCAACATGATGTGATATTTAGTATTAACTGTTGGCCCTCAAAAATGTTACTTTCACAAGGAAAGTAAAACTTATTATTTAACAAACATAGCCTCTTTTTTCTTAATTTTTTTCATGGAATGTGTGCTGCATGTTTAATACTAGAATAGGCCCATGATTCTGTACTCACCCTCCGACATATTGAAGCAGCTCCTTTTGTTTGCCTACAACTGCATCCCGGTTCCTATCCTCAACAATCTTTAGGAGCTCATCCATCCCAGTTTCCAGCTTGTCAAGCAATTCGATCCCATGTTCCTTCTTCGATTCCGCCAATCCCAATATAATCAAACTCTTTCCCTGCTTTTCAGCCCGAGAAGCCTGCCTATCATTCTGCAGATCCCATGACAACAAGTTCAAGTTACAAATTGCCAATCTTTTTATTTATTTATTTAATTACACTATATACAATGGGAACAAATGGGTTTTTCTTACTCTTTCAACTGAATCAAGGGCCTTGACTCCAGCAATCTTGAGACTCTCTGTGATCTCTTCGAGGGGCTTCTGAACCTCTCTGATAGCTTTATTGTTAATAGGCAAACCATATCGTAACAATGCTCCTGGATCCTTAATTGGCGGCCCAGAGATCAACACAGCCAAATCCAGCAATGCAGGAGTACTTGCATTGGCGGAGTTTGACCAACTCAATGTGGGTACCGCAGTTATCAAACCAACCGCCAATGCGATAGAAATTGCAGATTCCTTTATAGGAAAGAACCTATCTTTCTGCCAAGATGTAAACATTCACCAATGTCTTACACATATAACCAATACCCACTCATATACAGCACACATTTTCAATTTTTGCAACAAAGTAAACCAAAAATCAATAATTGGTCGGCTATTCAGTTCTAGTTGTATGTGTCTATGTTAATCCAACTATTCATGATTGGACACAAATTAAATTCTCAAATGTCCAGTACAAAAATGAACAAACAATCAAGTAATTAATTACTTAACAACCCAATCCAGCTATTTAAATATGCTTATTGAGTTAACTACAATTCAAATGTATGAATAATGCTGACCAAATAAAACATGTATAAATAAAAGCTAGATATCTAAATGAGCTTGCCTTTTTGTTTTGAAGCTGAAGTGGAGGAGGCATTTGGGAAGAACATCGTGGTCTTAATCCCCGAATGGAAGCATTACGGGCAAAAGGGACTTTATTATATTTGGTAGGTTGTTTAGGATTTATGAGGATGGATGTAGTAGTATGCAGAAAAGAAGAATAGTGGCAGGAGATGATGGCTGCCATTGAAATTTATCAGAGGTTAACACAAGACTAGTGACATTAGGGTTTATGTGAGAGAAAGAGAGAGGAAATAATACATACTATATATATATATAATGGATATAGAGAGAAAAAGAGAGCAGATAAGGTTTTGTTTTGGGAAAGAATGGAGGAGATGAAAGAAAATCACTCAGAGTTTCTAGTCAACCTCACGCTCTGGATAAGATAATTAACTGATATACATATTGGAATATTCTAGACTAGGCCTCAGGCAGAAGCCTTTATCCTATGGGCTGGGCTTCTTTCCCCACACCCACCCCCACCCACCCACCCACCCACCCACTACCATACCTAAATTTTCTTCAGTCCTAATCTAGGACATGCATCTTTAAGAATTTCAGGTTATTATTTGATACACAATTTTTTTACTAGAATTATATCGTTCCATGTAAAGAGTTTTATCTTTTTTCCTTTTTTATAATAAAAAAAAGAGTTTATTTCATAAATTTAGTTCTCTTTTTTGTATTATTATTAATGATAGTTTCGTGAAAGAAAGAAACATTTTTTTAAAAATCCAGAAACCACCTGTCATGCCGACCAAATTCGTGATGAGCCCACCAACTCCCTTTTAGCCTCTAGTTTATCAATAAAATTTTATTGCTATGTCATTATTATTAAATTAAATATTTATTATAATTAATGATAAATACAGAAGATATATATATATAAAGAGAACCCTTCCATAGCACTTTTTTGGACCGATGATAAATTAAATTGAAGGCTGAGATTAGATTTTATATTGGATTATTTTATATTTTCACGTAAAATTATATTGTCAGTATAGTTATAAAAAATAAATATTTATTATTAAAATAATCCAGCCAATACAACTTGTACCGACTTACCCTTTTTTTTATAAAAATATTTTTCTGTATCCAACTTTTCGCTGCTAAACAAATTCGAACTCGCGACCTCAAACACCAATCCCTCATCATATGACCACCCGGCACCACAGACCTAGCTACTAATTTCAACCAAGGATATATCTTTATAGTAAAACTTCACCATCCCCCAAAATCTATATATTACTATATTACGATTTATTTTTATATAAATCTATATTATTAATTGGGTTTGTTAAAATAGAAATAAGTTAATCAAAATATTTAATATTATCCCTTTAATGTTTTTTTCTTATTTTTAATATACTATCAATAAAAGGATTATTAATATAAAAAAAATAAATACCATTATTAATATAAAAATAAATATCATTCTTTAATAAAATATAAAGTGATCATTATAAATCTTGCATTATTATTATTAGTAATTTTATTATTAAATTGGTTGAGTGGAATTTAAATGGATTTAGATTATAGTAATTTATTTTATTAGTACACATATATTTATTTTAATTATTATTTGAGTATGAGTAAATAATATGAAACATTATTTTTAATATTAATATAAATAGTGTGATTTTCAATAACTGAAGTACAGATTATACCAATACTAGTATTGCATAACATTAAGAGGAATAGTACATATTACATGTTCATTTTCATAAAATAAAAAAAAACATAGCATGATTAATACAACCGACACCTATTTTTTTGGCTCAGGAATCCCTAGCACTTGATAGTGATTTCGCTTATCGTGGTCGGTTTCAAAGCCACAAATTACACATTTTCGATGAGGCTTAGAAGGAATGATTTTCTCGAGTGCACTCTTGAATCTAGATTATTTTTTGCGGTCCTTTGTTTGAGAAATAATAGGCGGCAAAAACTCTTCTGCTTCCACCTCTGCATCTTCATCGTCATTATCGTATCACATATCATGATTTGGATCTCCAACTGTCTGATCAATGTCGCCATCCGCCATTCGAAGAATATTCTCATCCGGATCATAATTGGTCAACCAACTATTTTCCTCGTGCATTCAATTTAAGAACGGTTTTGTAACCTCGGATTGAAAGCAAGCCGCTTTCTTCTTCGCTTAACTCCCGTAATCACTCATCAAATGATTATAAATAAGCATTGCTTGATTTTGTTCAAGTCACCGATGTGGAGTTAAAGAGTAAGTCTTCACCATTGCTTTTGTTCGCATCTCTTGTCCACCGATGAAAAATCATGTCGCTCGATATTTGTGAAATACTCTTTGTTATGAAATATCTCAAGATGTGTCTGCATAATTCACTAGAATGAGAAAACATTTGGCAGTTACATGTTACCGATCCCAATTGACGATTGTTGACAACTTCTTTATATCTTCCACCACTTTCAGTTGCATCTGCATTATACACTGCATAAACCTTAGTATCAGTGACACATAACTCACTAAGTTTATGAACATTGTATTTCATGGAATCGACGAATTGACGTTGGAAACGTCTAAACATCTCTTTTATGTACACTTCACGGCATGAACTTCTAAAGATGAACCGAAAGTACCATAATCCTTTTATGATGTTTTGTTATGTAGTTTCTCCTTCCTCTCCTCGATAAACTTTCTTTCTACGACCTTTTGACTCTGCGGACAAAACATAACATACATGTTGATGCATTAACATACTCATCAAAAAAAGGCATTCATGCTATCGCTTCTTCCAGCCGTAGTCATTCCCGCAAAAATATCTCTTTGTAGATACTTTGGAATCCATTTCATAAATACATCATACAAACTTCCAAGCCATTCATTGGTATACAATTCATAGGAACTTATCAGAATATGCCAATGCTCTTCAAATTCCTCGATAGACAATGAGTTATACACACAGTTGTTAAAATCATTTTTGAACGATGGGTGCTCAGAATAAACATGATGCAATTTTTTAGGAAATTTATTGCTAATATGCCAAGAACATAATAAATGATAACTAAAAGGAAGTACCATAGCAATAACATTACTCATGGCTCTGTCTTGATCAGTGATGATGGTTGTAGGTGCCTTGTAGTCCATGGCTTCAAGCTATGTCTGTAATACCCAAACGAAAGTGTCCTCTGTCTCGCCTCGTAACAATGCAAATCCAAATAATATAGATTGATAATGGTGGTTGACCCCGGCCAATAGAACAAACGGCATGCCATATTTATTTGTCCGGTATGTACTATCAAATGTCACAACGTCTCCGAACCGTTGATACATAAACCTTGATCGGGCGTCAACCCACAAAATACAAGCTATGCAGTTGTTTTCACCGGGTTTCACTAGGAAAAAAAATTTGTTGGCACTTCCGGATGCAAGTTTGTTCAAATGATTGACAGCAGCTTGTGCATCATTTTCATCTGCAAAATCACGCCTTAAATCTAACACCACATTCTCAACATTGGCAGTAGAGAAAGGAAAATTTTGCAACCCACCTCCCATTATGCTCAAAACATTCATCATCTTACTAGGACCAATACCGGACTTATTTAAAGTGTCAATTAAATTTCTTGCAACAAGAGTAATATTTCTGTGTGTCTCTATCAAATCTACTTTGGTGGGGGTCACTAAGTGATGATTGTGCTCTAATTCAACAGTAGAAATACGCCAATTGTCTTCTTTCTTATTGTGGACAACATATATTCTAGCTTTGCACATTGTTCGTCCTATAGAGTCTCTCTGTCTAGTTATTTTATTACTGCTATCTTCATCATCAGGTAAACTCTTGCCAACAATTGGTGTACCGATTTTCTTACATACATACATCCTAGATCTGATATCATTCGTATTAGCATGTTTATGACTAGTTGCAATTCTAATCTCAAATCCATTTTTACGAGCATATGATCTATAAAAATTTTCAACCTCTTCAAACTTACAAAATAATCGACCAACGTGCGGATCAATTTCAGATTTATTACTTTCAACTTCAATTTAAATTCGGATGTATTATATGACATTTTGAAAACTTACTTTGCGAATAATAACTCAATAATTTTGCTCGATCGTAACTTCAATTTGATTTTTCGAAGTGAAAGTGGGCAACCGGATGAAACAAATTACGAGTAATAGGTGAAAAGAGAAATTAATATCCGAGAGCAAATTCTATGGAAGGATAAGAAGATAACTTGAGAAAATAAAGCGACTTCCTGAAGATATTAAAAGGGCAAAAAGAAGCGGTAAGATGCAAAATGTAAGGTTAATGCTCAAGAAGTCAAACTAATGTACTTTTCCCATATAATCAATGTCAGTTTTTTCTATTCCCATAGAGCTTTATTATTATGTTTGACTACTTATTCACCAGACAGTCTTTATAATAATAATAATAATAATAATAATAATAATAATAATAAATAAATAAATAAAAAGTACATAAGCCGCTATAATATGTAACGGCTTTATACTCAATTCGTAATAATAATAGAATAATAATAATAATCGAATAATTATAATAAAATAATGAGAAAATATAATTTGGGGGGAAATGGAATGTTTTAACATATATGCAAATCCAAGGTAAAATATGACAGCTAGGCCCATGGTGTTTGGGTGGTCATATGACGAGTATTTGGAGCTTGAGGTCGCGGGTTCGAGTCTGTTTAGCAGCGAAAAAAATTTATTTTAATTTTTATTCCAATTTCTATAAATTGCATCTTAAGAGCGTTTTTATAAAAAATTTATTTTAATATTTTATTCTAAGTCGCTTATACCTTTATCTTAAGTAGAAAGCATTTTATAAAAAATTATTTTAATTTTTTATTCTAAAGTTCTGATATTACTCAGATCTTGGCCGAAAAAAGTAACAAAAGCTTTTTCTCGCCACATTAACTCCGAAAGACAATCAATATTTTTATTTGACTACTTTTTCTCGCCACAATGCCTCGGGAAAGAACACCTGCTAGAACACAAAGCTAAAAGACAATTTTGGGAAAGACCACCTGCAAGCTCGGTAAACTAAAAAGCTGAGACCCACAACAGTCTCAGTGTTTGAATTTGGTCCAAAATTTATGAGTTTGTATCGGCTTGCATGAGCTTATTTAACCATTTATTGAGAACACACGTTGTTCAAACTAAAGTTCAGTATATAGCTAGATAAAATAAAAATAACAGAGAGTAGAGAGTATTTCGGAGGAGATGAGCAAAAAACACCAACAAGTTGAAGCGGCTGGATTCCATTTTGCATATTCTGAAGACACCGAATTATTTGTAAGATATTGTTATTGGTATTTAATAGTATTATTTGCAGCATATAAGATATTGTTATATTTGTTATTGTTGTTATTTGTTATGTTTGTAATAGTTTTTATTTATTATTATTTGTTCGCTTTTTAATAGTTTACATTGTTGTTATTATTTTCGTATAATAGTAAAATAATATTATTATATTATATAAATGAAAAAATTTGTTACATTATTTTTATTTATTGTTTTTTTGTTGTCATTAATACACTTATACACAATTATGGTTTTTGTCATGCATATTATTCTTTGTCATTTTGCGGATGTTATTCACCATTTTGTCATACATCATATATACTAATATGGAATTGATGTTGTATTTTTAGGTAAAAGATGGACACCGAATATGGGCCAATGATCCAGTGTTCTTCACATGATCAACAAGATCATGTATCGATGACATATATCATGGGAAAGATAGGAGAAAACTAGGCTCCAGTCAATATACTGATCAAAAATATAATCAGTGGAATTTGACAAAAGAACAAAAAATCCTTTTAGATAAATATGGATTTGGAGTATTTAGTTTTCTAGGTGTTGTACACCAAACTGACCTTGGTCTTATATCTGCCCTAGTCGAGAGATGGCGCCCGGAGACTAATATACTTTTCAGGTTGTTGGGATCTGGTGGGGTTCCCTTGATCCACTTTGATATTGTGGAATTTCATATGCCAGACCGTGTGATGAGACAGTTCGGGTTCATGCAAGGCATACCATCAACCGCCAAAAACCATGGTGACCTTAGGAAGGAGAAAAAGTTTAAATTTATTGGGATTACCAATACAGTCTATACGACTTCGAAGCAAGAGGGAAATAAATACCTCGACAGATGGGTCCCAATATTTTTGCACCACCAACTGAATTCTCTCAATTCAATGAAGGGCTTGGGAAACAAACTGATTATGTTGTACAAGAGAGCTACATACCCACCACACAAGCACGACAGGAGAGCTCCATTCCCACCTCCCAAGCCCACGAGGAGTGTTACATTCCGACCTCTCTTGCCCATTGGAGTGTTACGTCCCGACCTCCCAAGCCTATGAGGAGTGTTACATTCCAACCACCTTTGATTTTGCGGGACTTTCTAACGTTATATGAGATTGTTCACTTAAGGTATATATAATGATGGTTTTAATTTCAGCAAGCTTTGCATTATTTATATTCATATTTTTAAATAAAAATGGCATGCACAATAATAATAATGTACATTTGGGTCTAAATCAGGTACAAGATGCGAGAGATCACATCTCTTATAGACCAAAAGGGTCCATTACCAAAAAACTGAAAGATTAGAAGGAGGCATTTATCAATAAACATATGTTTGGAAACGTGGTGGCCTCGAAAATGAATTTATATCCTTTGTCACATCCACGACAGTTATATGTTTTAGACCACAATGCATTGCATTCCTTAGGACCTGGGAATTAGATTTTCGAGCATGTCCTCGATGCTTATATGTTGTTGCTACGAGACAGGGAGGAATACTACAGGTGGGCCAAATTTGGTTTCATAAATTCATTCTTCATGCATCTTGGGCAGAGCTATGTGCCCATAACTGAAGAGATTCATGCATGAAGTTTTTGTCATCCGTATGTGAACCAAGATGTTGGCCCACCTTTACACGAATGCCAATACATATTCATGCCGGTGTGTAGTACACATCAACATCAACGCCATTTTGTCTTGTTCCTATTTGGAGTCGAAGATTGGTTGGTTACGATAATCGATTGACCATCTTCAATGATACCAAACATATGAAATTCGAAATGTACGCAGAATTCGTTAAAGTTGCGGTATGTGTAGTTTTAAAATATTTTACTTTTATAATGTCCTTTAATATTAAAAATTCATTAACCAACTACTTTGTACGTGCAGGTACATTTGATACCATTTTGTTTGCAAATTGGTAATCCGAAGCGTGCGTGGCCCAGCGGTAATCCTACCGTGCAGACCGCAAAGATTCGATCGAAACAACATAACGATTCAGACTGTGGCATTTTTGTATGCAAGTATGTTGACTCATTCGTTAAGGCCAATAGTGATATTTGCCTAGAGAAGTGGTTCTTGGAAGATGTCACTATTTTTCGTTCTCAAGATCGCATTTTGAGCTCTACAAGAAATCCGCAAGATTACTTCCTACCTGAGAGATATAAAACTTGTCCAAATAAGTATCTAATGTACATATTAATTAATAAGAATATCTATTTGGTTGAACTGTATGGATATTATTATTCATCTAGTTATTGAAAATCACACTATTTATATTAATATTAAAATAATGTTTCATATTATTTACTCATACTCAAATAATAATTAAAATAAATATAAAAATAAATATATGTGTAATAATAAAATAAATTACTATAATCTAAATCCATTTAAATTCCACTCAACCAATTTAATAATAAAATTACTAATAATAATAATGCAAGATTTATAATGATCACTTTATATTTTATTAAAGAATGATATTTATTTTTATATTAATAATGGTATTTATATTTTATATTAATAATCCTTTTATTGATAGTATTACAAAAATAAGAAAAAACATTAAAGGGGATAATATTAAATATTTTGATTAACTTATTTCTATTTTAACAAACCCAATTAATAATATAGATTTATATAAAAATAAATCGTAATATAATAATATATAGATTTTGGGGGATGGTGAAGTTTTACTATAAAGATATATCCTTGGTTGAAATTAGTAGTTAGGCCCGTGGTGCTCAGATGGTCATATGACGAGAGATTGGTGTTTGAGGTTGTGAGTTCGAATCTGTTTAGCAGTGAATAGTTGGATACAAAAAAAAAATTATTTCCCAAATTATGATGACTTAATTAAGTACGGTTCATTTACTTTTTATTCCTTTTAATTTGGCTTGAGTGATGACATATAAATGAGAAAAAAAAAAAAAAATGGCCTATGTCAATCTTAATTTAACATTTTAAAATTAAATATTAATTGAGTGATGACATATAATGGAGAAATGAAAAAAAAAAAAAAAAAAGATAAGTCAGTCTGTTTCTACTTGGGATTATTTTAATAATAAATGTAAGACCCCAACTTATTATAAATAAAATTGAATTTTCCTTTATTCATTATTCTAAATTAATAAGGGTTAATTTGATATAATTATTTGGTTATGGGTGAAATGTACAAAGTTTACAAAATAAGCAGTGGTTATAAAATATTCATTATTATTTGGGAATATTCGTTTGGTCGTTGAATATTCTTTTTGTCGGGAATCTCCGTTTACGGTAGCAATCATTAATGGGCCCATAACTAAAAAAACGGTTGGATGAAAGAAAACGACAAAGATTGAGTTTTATAAATAATCTACGTAAATTATTCACCAATTAACAACACCGTTGGGTTACACGGTGGTTAAAATACGATGTCGCTGTGGTTGCACAAAGAAGACACTTAGGTATTGCAAGATTATTATTGATCCTTACATAAGAAGGCACTACTCAATAATTGTTACGATGAATTCTTGCTTCAATATTATATTTTATTGATTCAATAATTCTTTGCGTTGATATTTTGTATCACCGTTGTTTCAATAATTGTCATTACACAAGATTTTTCATTATCAAATCAATAATTCATATTATTTGAATAATATTATCGATAACATTATTGGCAATGTCTAGAAAGTTCTGCATCTAAGGAGAGGTTTGGTCACCTAATCAAGGCCAAAGAAGGAGAAATCCTTATTGGAAGCCCTCTTTCCCTGAACTACCACAGTTGTCAAGATCTTGTGATTCTCAGTAATATTATTTTTGAATAATTAATTATTGATTATAATGATAAAGAGAATATTCATTTTATGTGGATATAGATGGAGAAAATTTTAATGTGACAATTGTTGAAAATTAATATTTTATCTTTTTCCGATAAAATAATTCATTTAAATATATTATTTTAATAATATATTAACTATGATATTTTATAATGAATGTGGGATATATGAGTATATGAGGAGGTAGAGTATTTTGTGGCATTAAATGTTTAACATATGTTTTGTGTGTTTATGGGACACAATTCTTACCGAAAATTTATTATAGATCGTAAAATTGCCGTTTGTGGATTTTGAATAATTTCTGCTTGGAATTTGGAAAAATTTTCTTCTGCAAAGTTGTAGAAATTGAAATTCCTATAAAAAGTCGCGAGATTTGAATTTTCTGATAAAAGGATATTTATTGTGAATTATTGATGTTTTGAGTTCAAATAATTGATTTTAGAAATTTTAATTATTATTTTCAAGAAAAACGTTTTTCAAAGGTTGGTGAGCATCTTTAACATGTGGTTGGTGGCTAAAATCAGATTCCTTGGTGGTGGACTTGAATATTTGGTAAATAATAATAATAATTTAGTCTCCTTTTTTGGCGTTAAACATTTTCCTATAAATAGAGGGGCTAAGTTAGAATTAAAATCACACCGAAACTAAGTTTTCTCTCTTTCTCTCTCTAAATTATCGAGCGTATTCTTTTGAGTATACTTTGAGTGTTCTTTATCTACGGTCGGGTTTTCAATCAACACTATCTGAAATTCAATCAAGAATGCGGTTATTTTGAGGTAAGGGTATTATTTTCTTCTTAAATGATATTTTTCTTCAATATCATTATCTTAGAAGTATTAGTGAACTTTTTTATCAAATTTGGAACTTGTTGTGTTTGGGGTTCTTATTCACGATACTCAGACTATTCATTCACGATATCGACACTTTATTCACGAATCACGACAAGACTATTCAATCAAAATAAAAATTTTTCTTTTGTCCAAAATATCTATTCGGATACTAGCTTTGATTGTATCCATGTTTTGATCATTCTTGAATTTTACACCAATATGATTATTTTCAAAGTATTTTTGGACTTGGGTAAAACAAAGTACGAATCCTTAATCCTTAATCCTTGTCATTTTGTTTCACCGGATTCGCTTTTTTAAAAAATATTTTTCATCATCCTCACCCTAAATGGTGATATAAATGAATATCTTTGGCACGTAGTGCAAAGATGAACGATTAATCGATGAATATCTTTGGCTCAGAGTGCAAAAGATGAATGTGTGTTGAGATGAACACGACATTAACCGGTGATATAAAATGAATATCTTTGGCCACATGAAGGCAAAGATGATTAAAGATGTATATTGATTGTTATTACGGGATAAACTATCGATGATGGACTTTTAAACCTTAGAAGACAAGAGAATTCTTTCTCTACGTGACTCTTCTAATGGATTCTTTGCTCCATTGCATTTGTTGATCTAAAACTTGTTGTCTATTGTATTCTCGTTAGATTTTTCCTGTTGAAGACTAACGATAATTTGTTGTATATTATCTTAGTCATAATATTCTTTATTGGGCTAGTTGAGCTCACCCTTTCCTTTTTGTTCCATTTTTCTTCTCTGTGAGGTGAGAATATAAAGCGAGGATCGAGTCGGGTATGGAGTGATGGTTCTAGGAAGATGTTTTAGTGGCATCCTCACTATTTCGTAAAAATAGTGTATGAATAATTAATGAGGACTTATTTGGGTGTGTATATTGCCTGAAGACAATATTTGTATTCAAACTCACAAATTGTATTGTCAGTATTCTACACCATACATCCAGTTTGTCAAAGTTGTAGTTTGCTTTCTATACCATGTAATTTGGCGACTCGGAATGGGTGTTGTATACCTATTTTGGGGGCGTCACAATAAATATTCATTTTTATAACTATACTGACAATATAATTTTACGTGGGCCTCTCTTATTAAAATAGAAGCCGGTACATGTAAATAATTAGACACAACAACCTGTGTTGGCTTATAAAATATAAAATCTAATCTCAGCCTTCAATTCAATTTATCAACAATCTAAAAAGGAGTTGTTGCACAGTTCTTATGACAGCCGGCTACTATGAAAGGGTTCCATATATATATATATATATCAATCCATTTGACTAATGAAAGAATTTGTAGTGATCTAGAGTAGTAGGACAACTGCGATGCCAAATGTATCTCAATTTATTTTATTCTCAATTATTCTCATTTAATATTATAGTACGATTGCAAGAAAAAATATATTGTGACATGACCTAAAATGAGGGATAAATTCATTGACATATTTATATAATTCTTTTTAGAAAATGTTGATAAGAATTCAATACCGAAATTAAACAGGTGCGATCTAGCTAAAGGTCTTTACTTTTTGATTTTAAAAGTGTTTCAAAAAAAATAAAAATATATATATATATATATATATATATATATATATATATATATATATAATTATTAGCTTAAGGGGTGCAACTGATCTTAATTATATAACCAACAAGTAACTTCGAAACTAATAATACCTTTCTCTTTTTCAATCTCTAGAGGAAAATTTATATATTTAGCTAACACTTAATTTCAAGTTTATCTATAAACAAGTTTTAACATGGATGATGACGTTTTAAAGGGAATAATATATTAAGAATTTTAAGTTTAGTCTGAAATATATCTTAAATAAATACATATATACACACACATCATTTTATAATGGTGTATATATAATAGTAATGATAAGTACTTATATTTCGGGCACATTTAACAATATATTATTATGTTATTATATGTTTGAATAGAGTTTAAGTCACTATAATAAATAGTTCCGCTTTTTAAAAAGAAAAAAAAAACATTACGTACTTTATGCTCCCACTTTTTTATCACGATCTCTATATTGGGATATTTTATATAAATTAAGAATATAAATAAGTTAATAAATAAAATAGAACCTTAATTTAATAAATTAATTTTTAAATAAAAAAGTGATCTAACATATTTGTTGGTTGAGACTATGTATGTATATCAAAAGCAAATTGTTAAAAAAGCTTTTCTTTTAATTTGCTCCTATAGAGAGTTTTAACCTTCCACCTCGAATCATGTGTAAATAATATGGCCATTTTACTAGTCAAAAAGACATATACTTCCATTCAGTCATATCTTACCTTAGCAAAGAAGGAATTGAATAACCCAAACATCTTAATTGAATTGCATATATTAACTGTTGTTATTTGGAGTACCCTATACTAGGATTATTATATTTTATATGAAATTTGTCCTTGTCTAATTTTATTAACATAGTATTACTAGATATGGGAATATAATATATATATATATATATATATATATATAAAGATTAATTTATAATCAACGTTGTAAATTTTAAGTTATACTTACAATATATTATGATTATCCATTCGTTAATCAAACAGTTAAATAGAGTCTCTGTCCGCAGTTTAATATTTAATATGCCGCAAGAGACTATTGCAGACGGAATATGTAAGACCCCAACTTTTATGAATAAAGATGAATTTTCTATAATTATTATTTTTGAATGAATTTGATATTATGTTATAGTTGTAGGTAATATTTATAAATTTTGCAAAGTACGCAAGTTGTTATATAATATTCGATTGGTCGGGGAATATTCGCTTTAACAGGGAATATTCGACGACCAAGACAATCATCATTGGCGGGACAAGACAATCATCAAGGACCTCTACAACGGAATTATTATTTGGATTAAGAAAATGACAAAAATATTTTATTAAAAATAACTACGGAAGTTTTACTGTTAACTCGTTGAAACACCCAAAGGTTAAAAGTACATGCGAATAATACGCGCATTGTTGCATAAGAAGACACCAGATTGATTATTATCGATGCTTACGTGAGAAGTCATTCAGCTTTTATTCAATTATTGTCGATATTTTATATATTATTAAATCAATAATTGAGATGACAGAGTTATTAATATTATTATTTGCATTATTAATGATGTCTGTAAGTTCTCGCTTAACGGAGAGGTTTGGTCACCTAATTGTGCCTAATAGGAGAGAAATCCTTATTGAAAGCCCTCTTTTTCCGGAAACGACATTCGTCGATTAATAGTGTGAATAATAATAATGATGATGAAGTTTTGTTTTATTAGTATTATTAATGTAATAAAACAGAAAAAAACTTTTATATAAAAATGTAATACTTTTATAAAGTTATTCGTTTTATTAGTTAATAAGAAAATCTTTTTATATAAAATGTAATACTTTTATAAAGTTATTCGCTTTATTGTATAATAATTAGAATATATTATATTTTATTACGATAGTGTTTCAGATAAAGGCTCTCGTATAAGGTTTCAGATAGTAAAATCTTTTTAAAAGTTATTTGTTTTATTATATTATAAATAAAATATATTATATTTTATTGTAAACCAATCTGATAGTCTGCTTAAAGTAAATCGATCCGGACCGCTCATGGATTAATTCTTATTCACCCATTCTTCTATAAATAAAGCTCATTCCTTCATTATTTCTTACGAATTCAATTTGAACTCTAGAGATGAAAACTATAGAGAGAATTATTCTTCTATCTCGAGCGTATTATTTAGTGTTTAAGAAAGCTTTGGCGTAGTAGTGCAAGTTTCTTCAAGTATATCCTCGCCTCTACCGGTCGAGTACTCTTCTTTTATAAGGTAAGGGGTATTTTTTTTTTTCATATTCATGAAGAGAACTTCATTATTCCATTCTTTATTATTCTCATTGAATAATCAGATACGCTGCTACCCTATACTTGGTGAAATTCTTCATTATTCCATTATTTATTATTCTCATTGGAATAATACGCCTATGCCAATCTGCATACATGGTGAAATTCTGTTGTTATTACATTCTTTATTATTCATTTGAAATATCCTGCTCAGATGCGCTTTACGCTTCGGACCGGTTCCGCTTTTTATTATTCTCGCTGAATATCCTCGTCATGCGCTTTTACGCCGACCGGGTTCCGTTATTTATTATTCTGCTGGAATAACTTGTCTATCTGAAGTACCGCATGCACGGTGATTTCTACATTGTTATTCCATTCTTTATTATTCTATTGAATATCCTCGCTTGCATGTATTACGCCTCGACCGTTCCGTTATTTATTATTCTTGCTGGGATAACCTGTCTATGCTAAGTACCGCATGCATGGTGATTTCTTTTGTTATTTCATTCTTTATTATACTCAGTTGGTTAAAGTTTTGACTTCTATACTCCATGAAATTAGTGGAATATCTTTGATATTTGATCTTCATCCAATATCTTTCATGGAAATATTCTTCTGAGCATTCTTAAATTTTACTCTACAAAGAAGTATCATGTTGACAATTTGGACGTTATTAGCTCCTGGATAAATTAATTCTTGAACTTGTTTTATTGAATTCTTATATCATTGTTATCATCCTCATGTTTATATTTTGTTGAAAAAGTCATCTCGTGGCCCAGTAGTGCATGATGGACTTGGTATGATTATGACTGTGATTATTCTTGTGTAATCATGAATCGTAATGTTACAAATGATGTGGTAAAAGTCCTCATCGGCCGTAGTGCATTGATGGACAAATTGTTGGCATGATCACTACCATCGATGAATACACGAATATCTTTGGCCCGTAGTACATGGATAATTTGTGGTTGTGATACTTAATGAATATCTTTGGTCGTAGTGCAAGGATGATGTGGATTATTTATTAAGTTGAGTCCCAAATGATAAAAGTGATGAAAAACTTTTAAATCATAAAAGATAGTAGATTTTATTCTCTCTTGGACTCTTTTAATATATCAGATGTTCCACCGCAGCTTAAACTTGATGTCTATTATATTTTATCGGTTTAACATTATCAAGACTAATGATAATTTATTCTGCATTATCTTAGTCATAATATTTCTTATCGGGCTAGTTGAGCTCACCCTTTCTTTCACCGCTTTTTTTCTTGAGAAATGAGAACGTAATGGACTGGACTAGTCGGGGAACCGAGTGATCGGTCCGTATGATAGTATTAGTAGTCCTCACTATTTTGTTAAATAATGTGACAATAAATGTAATGAGGACTTATTCTGAGAGTGGATATTGTCTAGAAGACAATATTTGTATTAAAACTCACAAATTTCTTGTTGTATATTAAAGATTGTATTTGTATTCTGTACTCATGTATTTGATGACTCGTAATAGTGTAATGTATACCTATTTTGGGGCGCCATAGTTGGTATCAAAGCTTAGGGATATGATCCCTGGCTAAGATGTGAGACAAGAACTAGGAGGGGAGAGACGGAGAATTCCTTCGCTAGTATGACCTACAAAGTATAGGGATAATATGTGATATGTTAATTAACCCTTATTTTGTGCAGTATTTAAAAATGGCATCCGAGAATGTTGAGAACATCAATGGAGCACAGGAGACCGTTGAGTCTCCATAGATCAATAACCAGGACAATGTGCATCAGGAAGGCGACAATCCTCATGCAAACAACAACACTAACCAAATGATGAATGATCGAATATTCCGAGGCTTCATACAACATCAGGCGAGAGCGGCTCCTGTAAAAAATACAGGTGGAAACACTGGTAACTCTCGGACGGTCACCGCTAAGCAGTTCAAGGAACTGGGACCACCGGAGTTTTTTGAAGAGCCAAAACCACTTAAGGCGGATACATGGATAAAGCAGATCTGCAAGATATTTGATGTCTTGGGATACTCTGAGGAGAAAAAGGTTCCCTTTGCCACCTTCATGTTAAGTGCAGAGAGAGGCATTCATCGGTGGAAATCAGAAAAGCGTACTCAACCTACCCGCACTAAAGATGACTTAGGAAAATTTCCAAGAATTGTTCAACAACAAGTATTTTCCCGAAAGTATTCGTCACATGAAAGAGGTAAAGTTCATTAAACCGAGCAAAACAACAACATGGACGTGTCGCAAAGACGAATCCAAGTTTGCTTTGAGTTGTCCCGGCCATATTCCCATTTGGTTGATAATGAGGAGAGAATGACGCGAATGTTTCTAAGAGGTTTGAAACCCGAGATACGCCAATATCTTATCTCTCATAAACCGTGTTTTGTATTCGATATTATTAATAGGGCTCAGATTATTGGATCGCGATAATGAGTCAACCCAACCAAAAGAGAGCGTAAATTAAAAAATGATAATACTGTGGATAACAAATCATCAGCGGTTGATAATAAGCGTGGAGGAATTAACATGCCGAAATGGTAACCACTTCTGTGGTAATCATGGCCAAAAAAATAAGAATGGACATTTCAAGAAGAGGAGATTCAACAATGATGGAAAGACGTCAGCATCAACACCTGTTGTTAAGGAAGGAGAAATCGACCACCTATCATATGCTTCAAATGCGAGAGGAAGGACACATCACCCAAATCATGCGATGCCATCAAAAGTATGTTATAATTGTGGAAGAGAAGGTCACCTAGCCCGATTTTGTCATTCACCAAGACAAGTTCAATTTAGGATGGAGGCACCAAAGGACGCCCCTAAAAAATCAAAGCCAAGAGTGCAAGGGAGAGCGCTTTGTCGTGACCTCCCAGAAAGCAAGAACCCGAATGAGGTCATCACGGTAAGCTTATCATAAACTCTAGCGAAGTATATACCTTATTTGATACCGGCTTTTTCCCATTCCTTTATTTCTCCTACTTGCGCCAACGCTTAAATTTAACTCCTGAGAAATTGGACTTTGACTTATCTCGTTAAAACTCCGCTGGGAGAAACCTTCATTACATCCACTGTTTATAAGTCTTGTTTGGTTCAAATCGATACCCTCACATTACCTGTCGATCTTATTTCATTGAAAATAATTGCATTTGACGTAATTCTAGGGATTGGTTGGTTAACTACTCATCATGCAAAAATTGATTATTTTTGTAAGGTTGTTAGCTTTCATATTCCAAAACAACCTATTATGCGAATTCAAACAACCAAACCATTAAAATCAATCACCGCTATTTCAAGCCATAAAGCTATTCGCTTATTGAAAAATGGTTGTCAAGCTTTCTTAGCTCATGTCACGGATCTAAACAAAAATACGCCGCTTTTGAATGATATTTCTATTGTTAATGAATTTCCGACGTATTCCCCTCAAGAACTTCCCCGCCTACCCCAGAAGCGTGAAATTGAATTTTGTATCGACCTTGAACCCAGACAAAACCCATTTCCAAAGCCCCATATCGAATGGCTCCTATTGAACTTCGTGAGTTAAAGACCCAACCGCAGGAATTGTTAGACATCGGCTTTATTCGTCCTAGTACTTCTCCTCGGGGTGCTCCTCTGCTCTATTCGTGAAGAAGAAATATGGGAGTATGCGACTTTGTATTGATTATCTGGAGTCAATCATGTCACCATCAAAAATAGGTACCCATTGCCACGTATTGATGACCTGTTTGACCAACAAAGGCACCAAATTCTTTTCAAAGATTGATCTTCGTTCCGGATATCACCAATTGAAGATTGTAACCATGACATTCCAAAACGGCTTTCGTAACTCCTAGACGGGCATTATGAATTCCTAGTCATGTCTTTTGGATCGACTAATGCTCCTACCGCCATGGATATAATGAACCGAGTATTCAAGGAATATTTGGATCACTTTGTGGTCGCTTTCATTGATGATGACATCCTTATTTATTCCAAAAGTCGTGAAGATTATGAAGAACACTTCGAGGTCGATACTCCAAAAGCTTCGTGAATATAAGCTTTATGCCAAGTTGAATAAATGCAAGTTCGCTTGAGGAAGTAGCATTCCTCGGGCACGTGGTATCAAGTCATGGAATATCTATCACCCAAAGAAAGATCAAGCTATTCAAAGTCGGGAACAACCTAAATTAGTGATCGAAGTACGTATCTTTCTTAACAATTTGGTTATTATCGAGATTCGTAGAAGGGTTTTCTCGAATCGCTACTCCCTTAACTCAAATTGACTTTTAAAGATACAAAATTCTATTGGAGCGAGGAATGTGAGAAGAGTTTTCAAGAACTCAAGAGAAGACTCATTTCAAAGACTGCTCGACAATACCATCCGCCTCGGAGGATTTGTCATCTACAAAGATGCTTCGTGCAAGGGTTAAGATGTGTTCTCATACAACATGGGAAAGTCATAGCCTTGCGCCTCTCGACAACTCAAAGAATATGAGAGGAATTATCCTACTCATGATCTAGAGTTGGCAATTGTTGTCTTCGCACTTAAAATTTGGAGGCATTACTTGTATGGGGAGAAAGTGGAGATCTTTACGGATCATAAAAGCCTCAAATATTTCTTCACTCAAAAGGAACTAAACATGCGATAACGACGTTGGCTTGAACTGTTGAAAGATTATGATTATACCATCCAATACCATCCTGAAAAAGTTTACGTGGTAGCCGACGATCGAGTAGAAGATCATATGCGGCACGAAAAGCGATATTGTGGACGCAAAGGCCCATTTTGTATGACTTACAAAGGATGGAGATAGAGATAAAGACTCCAGGACCCAAGTGATGATGATGGCGAATATACGAGTGGAACCGACTTTAATCGATAAAGTTAAAGTCGCCAAGCTACGCACCGGAGTCGATGTATATGAGGAAGAAAGTACAAGAAGGTGCTACGCGCCAAGCAAGAATCGATGAAGAAGGAATACTTGAGTTAACTCCGCACTTTGTGTTCTTAACGACCCTAAGTTAAAGTATAAAATCATGATGGAGGCGCACAACACACCGCTTTGTAATCCATCTCGAGAGTACTAAAATGTATCATGATCTTCGACATACATTTTGGTGGGGTAATATGAAGAGAGATAGCGTGATTTTATCTTAAGGTGTCTAACGTGTCAACGAGTCAAGGAAGAAAGCATCAAGTACCAAAAGGTCCATCAGAACCACTTGAAATTCCAGAATGGAAGTGGGAGCACATTACCATGGATTTCATTCATCGGTCTTCCCAAGGTTTCTCGTGGTATAGATGCAATTTGGGTCATTGTTGATAGATTGACCAAGTCCGCTTTCATTTCTTACCTATACGAGAAACTTATACACTTGAACGCCTTGCTCAGATGTATATAAACGAGGTTGTAAGATTGCATGGTATGCCAAGATCCATAGTTTCGATCGAGACCCAAGATTCACTTCACAATTTTGGGTTAGTTTGCAAAAAGCTATGGGTACGGATTTATTATTTAGTTCGCATATCATCCTCCAACTGACGGACAATCGTAGAGGACTATTCAAACTCTTGAAGATTTATTAAGACTCGTGTCCTCGACTTCAAGGAAAGTTGGGACAAGTTCTTACCATCGGTGAGTTTTCCTACAACAACAATTATCAAGCAAGCATCGGCATGGCTCCATTCAAGCGTTAGATGGAAGAAAGTGTCGCTTCTCAAGATGCTAGATGAGGTGGGTGAAGCAACGTTGTTGGGACCGGAGTTGGTACGTATGACTACGGAAAAGATTCAAACGATCCGACAACGATAAAAAAAACCTCACAAGACCGATAAAAGAGTTATGCCGATCTTCATCGAAAGGACGTGGAATTCGATATTGAGATCATGTGTTGTTACGTGTTGCTCCATGGAAAGGAGTTACGAGATTTGAAAAGAGAGAAAGCTCAATCCTCGATTCGTTGGCCCATTTTTAATCCTCGATCGAGTAAGGATCGTAGCCTATAGACTTGCTTTTACCGCCAAGTATATCTCGTGTTTATAACGCTTTTCATATATCCATGTTACGTAAATATGTGAAAGACCCGAACCACATTATCGAAAGTTAGAACCGACGAAATAATGGAAGATTTAACGTATGAAGAGGTTCTTGTTCAAATCTTGATATAGAAGGAACATATTCTACGCCCAAGGTTATACCTCAAGTCAAAGTTTTATGGAGGAACTACGATGTTGAGGAAATGACCTGGGAGTTAGAATCTGAAATGAAATCAAGGTATCCTTACCTCTTCGACATACCAGGTACGTACCCTAATTTCGAGGGTTAAATTTTATAAGAAGGGGAGATTGTAAGACCCCAACTTTTATTAATAAAGATGAATTTTCTATAATTATCATTTTTGAATGAATTTGATATAATGTTATAGTTGTGGGTAATATTTATAAATTTTATAAAGTACGCAAGTTGTTATATAATATTCGATTGGTCGGGGAATATTCATTTTAACAGAGAATATTCGTACGACGGCACAATCATTGGTGGCCCCACAACCGAATTATTGTCGGATTAAGAAAATGACAAAAAATATTTTATTAAAAATAACAGTGGAAGATTTACTGTTAATCATTGAAACACCCAAAGGTTAAAAGTACAGAATACGCTTATGGTCGCATAAGAAGATACTCTGAGATTGATTATTGATGCTTACGTGAGAACGTCAGTCATTCAATTATTTTATTCAATTATTATTAAATCAATAATCGAGATGAGAGTTATTAATATTATTATTTGCATTATTAACGATGTCTAGAAGTTCTCCCAAGGAGAGATTTTGGTCACCTAATCATACTACTATAGGGAGAAATCCTTATTGAAAACCCCTCTTCCCGGGAACGACCGTCGTCGATAATAAAGTGTGAATAATAATAATGATGATGAAGTTTTGTTTTATTAGTATTATTAATGTAATAAAATGTAAAAGCTTTTTATATAAAAATGTAATACTTTTATAAAGTTATTCGCTTTATTAGGCTAATAGTAAAATCTTTTTATATAAAAATGTAATACTTTTATAAAGTTATTCGCTTTTATTAGATAATAATTAGAATATATTATATTTTATTATGCATAGTATTTGCATAAGGCTCTGCATAAGATTTTACATAGTAAAATCTTTTTAAAAGTTATTCGCTTTTATTAGATTATAAATAGAATATATTATATTTTATTGTAAACCAATCCAACTGACCGTCCGCTTAAAGTAAATCGATCTCGACCGCTCATGATTGGTTACTATTCACCCATTCTTCTATAAATAAGCTCATTCCTTCATTATTTCTTTAAATTCACCAAACTCTGTAGAGAAAAACGTAGAGAGAATTATTCTTCTATCTTGAGTGTATTCTTTAGCGTTTAAGAAAGTTTTGAGCGTAGTGCAAAGTTTCTTCAAGTATATCTCCGCCTCTACCGCTTTGAGTACTCTTCTTTATAAGGTAAGGGGTATATTTTTTTTCATATTCATGAAGAGAACTTCGTTATTCTAGTCTTTATTATTCATTTGAATAACCTATATACGCTGCTACCTACCTATACTTGGTGAAATTCTTCTCATATTCCATTATTTATTATTCTCGCTAGAATAACTCATCATCCAAGCACTTGCATACATGGTGAAATTCTATTGTTATTCCATTCTTTATTATTCTGTTAGAATATCATGTCTGTGCGTTTTACGCCGGACCTAGTTCCGTTATTTATTATTCTGTTGGAATAACCTATCTATGCGAAGTACCGCATGAATGGTGATTTCTGTTGTTATTCCATTCTTTATTATTCTGTTGGAATATCCTGTCGGTGCATATTACGCCTGACCTGGTTCCGTTATTTATTGTTCTGTTGGAATAACCTATCTATGCGAAGTACCGCATGCATGGTTGTTGACTTTGTCATATTCCATCCTTAAGTTTTGATGATGAAATGTTCATATACTAAATATTTTTATGGTGTTTCAGGAATTCGTTGATGAAAGAACAATTGTGAGATCTCCCAATGGATGAAGAAGTTTTTCTTTTCTAGGAAGACAAATGTAAGGTCAATTGCATAATAATTGCTTTTTCATTTAAAGGCTCTAGGACATATTATTTTTTCATGTCTTAAATGAAAAATGTTTTATCAGTGTTACATGTTTAGCATGCAAATTATATTTAATTCACACACTTGGATTACATTACACGTGGATATATTTATCAGTGTGTCTTGTTAGCTACATATGAAGTATTGTGAATTGTCTAGAGTGTTTTAAAGTCAGAAGCAATATTTTTATTTGTTGCATGTGCGGTTTTCTAGGAATAAATAGCTCTCATGCATAAATATTGGATATTTGGTTTTTTAAGTTGTGTGCATGCCAGCTATATATTTATATTTGAGTGTAAACGATTTTCAAGAAATGCAATTATGAAAGAGTTGGACTCTGCTTCCTTGATAATGGGAAGATAGAGAAGAATTTATTGTTCACCGATACACGCCACTTTTATGAAGAGTCGTGGTTGTTATCTCTTAAAGGGTCTTTTGATTTATTCAAACTAAATAACTATCGAGAATTTGTTTCTTTGGATAACAATTGACTATAAGATCTTTATTGAACTCTTTGACTACTTCTTACCGCTTTGATTTGAACAAATTGAACTTATCTTTTATTTACTGTGAATTTTATATGAAGCTATAAATCGTTGTTTGCATGATTGGAAAAACAACTCACAATTATTATTGCACTTATTATTGTTTTCGAGCTAATTGATTTCTCGAGTGCAATTTCGGAGAAGCTAAGCAATTTAATTTCTAATATTAGTTGGGCACTGTTCGGTAAGAAATTAATTGTTTATCTATTGTGTGCTAATTGATCATTGCATATAGTTGAGCCTTTAATTGTTAAATTGATTATTCTTGCATTGATCATAGATCTCTATATTTGTATTGAATTTTCTGTTTAGACTAAGTGTAGTCTAAAGGTTTTAATCTTAGGGGATTAGAGAAAAAGTTTACAAACAGGTTCAAGGAAGCAAAGGTGCTTGAAGAGTGCATAGGTGCACAAGGAGCAAGAGAGCTAAAGGAAAATTAATTGTTAATTAATTGTTGTTGGAA
This sequence comes from Panax ginseng, assembly GCA_020205605.1. Lineage (NCBI taxonomy): Eukaryota > Viridiplantae > Streptophyta > Magnoliopsida > Apiales > Araliaceae > Panax > Panax ginseng. The sequence continues at coordinate 152,810,596 of CM035129.1, forward strand.
TCTGTTTTGTAATCTGTATTTATTTATACAGAGATAAATAAAGTGAGTCTCCAATACTAGTTGGTATTGGACGTGGACTAGGCTATTATTATAGAGGGTAATAGCTGAACCACGTAAAAAATCTTGGTGTTAATTTTATTATTTGCTTTACTTTAAAATCACATAAGCTATTTTAATTATCTTAATAATTAAAATTTGAATACTTATATTATATGTGATTTCTTTTGTTATTCCATTCTTTATTATACTCAGTTGGTTAAAGTTTTGACTTCTATACTCCATGAAATTAGTGGAATATCCTTGATATTTGCTCTTCATCCAATATCTTTCATGGAAATATTTTTCTGAGCATTCTTAAATTTTACTCTACAAAGAAGTATCATGTTGACAATTTGGACGTTATTAGTTCCTGGATAAATTAATTCTTGAACTTGTTTTATTGAATTCTTATATCATTGTCATCATCCTCATGTTTATATTTTGTTGAAAGTCATATGTGGCTCAGTAAGGCATAGATGGACTTGGTATGATTATGACCGTGGATTATTCTTGTAATCATGACCGTAATGTTACAAATGATGTGGTAAAAGTCCTCATTGGCCCGTAGTGCGTTGATGGACGATTGTTGGCATGATCACGACCATTGATGAATACACGAATATCCTCGCCCGTAGTGCATGGATAATTTGTGGTTGTGATACTAATGAATATCATCGGCCGTCTCAGCAGAATGATGTGGATTATTTATTAAGTTGAGTCTCAAATGATAAAAGTGATGAAAAACTTTTAAATCATAAAAGATAGTATATTTTATTCTCTACTCGACTCTTTTAATAAATTGCATGTTCATTGCGCAGCTAAACTTGATGTCTATTGTATTTTATCGGTTTAACATTGTTGAAGACTAATGATAAATTATTCGCATTATCTTAGTTATAATATTTCTTCTCGGGCTAGTTGAGCTCACCCTTTTTCTTTCATTGTTCTCTTCAGAAAATGAGAACGTGGCCAATGGACTAATCGGGGGAACCGGAGTGACTAGGTCCGGATGATAGTATTAGTAGTCTTCACTATTCATTAAATAGTGTGACAATAAATGTAATGAGGACTTATTCTGAGAGTGGATATTGTCTAGAAGACAATATTTGTATTAAAACTCACAACTTTCTTGTTGTATATTAAAGATTGTATTTATATTCTGTACCATGTATTTGGCGACTCAGAATAGGTGATATACCTATTTTGGGGGTGTCACAGAACATATGTCCAAAATACTCCATCCGCATTATTAAACTACGAAACTTGAAAAATTTTAAAAAAATAAATTGGCATTAGCATTATTAAATTGTTGAGCCTGAAAAAACTTTTAAAAAAAAATATTGATATCCGCACTATTAAACTGCAGACGATGACTCATATGTCAAAAAAAAATTATAACTTTTTTATATAATTGAGCAAAATTGTAAAGTAATGGACCAAAGTGGGTGATATATATATATATAATGAATATAATATGGCGAATTATTGCCTTTGGATGGAAGTTAATCAAAAGCATTTATACCTCTGTTCCCTTGATTCCATCAACAGTACTTGTGTGAGAAATAGTAGTAATACATATGAAGATGATGATATTCTTAATTAAGCAATATCTTAACTACTCCATTCCTCCTTTAATATAAATCATTTTAAAAAATATTTTATTATTTAATATAAGTTATTTGAGAATTTTAAATAAATATTAAATTACTTATTTTTTAATATTATCTCAAATATTAAATATAACTTTTATTCTCTCATTTTTTTATCTAATAAATAACATTTTTTTTAATATAAAGATAATATAAATAACTGATATTATATTTAATGATATATAATTATTTTATTAATACTTACACACAACTCTAAAACTATTTATATTAAGGGATAGGGGGAGTACTAAACGTTTAGTTATCTTTTGGGGAGAATTGAACCCAACTCATTTCCTTTCTTAGGACGGAATGAAGCACTAACCCTTATTTTCCAGCTACCCATAAAATTTACAATTGATGTTCATGTTGTCATAATAAAAAAATATTCTCAAAATATATATTTCAAGTGTTTCTTAAAATATTATAAATATCGCTAAAATATCTATAAAATTATCTCAAAATATATATTTGTTTTGATAATATTAGTGTTGCTCAGACAATATCAATTCTCATAAATTTAGGTGATGATTGATAAAACTGAATAATTAATTATGGTTTGAATGGTTAATAGTATATCTTAATAAATTAGACCATCTGAGTGAAATATATAGTATATGAACTTAAAAAGATGTTTGATAACTAAAAAGTATAAAACATCTTAATGACTAGTATTAAATTTAAAAATATTAATTTTAAATTAAAAAATATCTCAAATTAACTTTTTAAAACTAAATAATAATCTTAAATTTTAGAATGGAGGGAGTACAATATTTATAGAAGCTCCATAAATTTAAACTTTTCATCAAGAGGCAACTTTTAATGATTTGAATTTTGAAATTGATATTTCCACAACATTTTTTAATATTTTCACATGAAAAAATATTGCTATAGATGTATAGCGACGGTAAATTAAACTGTCGATCTATAATGACGGTTTTCATATGAAAATATTATTTTCTGTTATGAATTTATCGATTTCCTTTAAATTTATATATTTCTCTTATCGATTAAGAGATGAATCAAATATAAAAGTAATAAGAGATAAACAGTGGCGAAGTTATGCTATAAATGTGGGGTCAATTGACCCCACTCAATTTTTGAAATAACTTAAAAAAAATTTTTTACCCTACTCAAATTTTGACCCTTACTCAATTTTTGACCCCACTCAGTTTTTTTTCTTTTAATTAGAGATACCCAAACGGCCAAGATTCGGTCCTAAATCTCATACATCAATATTTGTTCAGCACTTCAGCCACAAAATAGAGAGAAAAGGGGCAAAGCCAAATCGCAAAAGGCAAAAGTCAAACCGTGAACCATCAAAGCCTTTAATGAAAGTGGTTTGAAGTGATATCTTGGTGATCGACGAGCCCACGAGTGTGGAGACCTGAGTGCGACTCTATTCTACTGTGACTCTCTTGCACCCTTGTGCCCTTGCAGGTAACAGAAATTACACTCTCTTCAATTTCTTCAACCTCAGTTTTGTTTTCAGAAATTAATTATGATTTTCTTTTTTGTTAGTATTATTAAATTGGATATTTAGATGCATTTATTTAATTTAAAAATATAAAATATTAAAAAAATTATCTCAGGAAAGCTGTCCCCAAACCCTCATCAATTTTTTTTATAATTTATTAATAATTTTGATTCCACTTTTATAACTTTCTGGCTTCGTCACTGGAGATAAACAAACACCAGCCTTGTGTTTTTCTTTTGTATTAGTTTATAGTGTGGATAAAAGTATTCCCAAATTGAAATACGGTGCATCAGTCTAGATGTAGTGGTGCATGCACAAGTGGCCAACTCATGGAAAGGTGGCTACATAACAAGTAACCTTTAATAAAGCTTAAAGTTATTATCCAATTAAATCCATATACTTAAACCCACTAACTAGTGTCAGTTATATGCAAGTCACGTGCAATATTATGCTCACAATACAATTAATTAATATGTTTTGTATCACAAAAAAGAATTCATTTTTCTTTGTAAAATGTTATTTTTTTTTAATTTAACAGGAGGATATAATTATATTGGATAAATACATGTACATACTTATATATAATTCATACAAAAATTTCGAGCTAACAAAACACTGCATATTTTTTTCCCTTGAAACAGTTGAATTTAAATATTATTAAGCCTAAACATCTTATAGAAAACATTTCATCTGGGATTCATGTGATTGAAGATGCAGAAATTTCGTTGGATACGAGATTTTAGAGTTGTGTACAAGAATTAAAAATATTAATTATCTATAAAACCTTTAAATTCCCATAATTATCATACTCATATGTATTAGTAGCATTTTTCTATGAGGGGTAATTTTGAAAATATTATAGTTAATTCTCTTAGATTATATAAAACGACAAATAATTTAAAAAAAAATAAAATCATCTAAAGCGTCGTATATTATGGAACGTAGGAAATTAATAGTATTTTGTAATTAAATGTCATAAATAATTAGTTTCCGGCTTCTTTAATTTAATTTTCTTCCACTACAAAAAGAAAGAGAGAGGCTAGATTCTGTGGTCCCATTGTAAGCGGCTGTCCCGCAAGTGCTGCTGAGTTTAAGCTGTATAAGTATACTATATAAACATGATATGCATAATAATCCACTCACTAAAAAATTAATTAATTAATATGTGATCCCCTGCAACAGTTGTTTATGTACGTTGTTCCAATCTTCAATCATCTACCTATTTATCACTACCAAAATAAACAATATATCATGTAATTGATTACCCAGAACATTTTCCATTCTAAAAATAAAAAAATCTTCATCTGCTTCTCTTTATAATTTCTACGTATATATGAAAATGAATCTTACTTTAAGGTCTGAATCAACACATTCTATATATATTTTCTCCATTTGTAAAGAATAGTTTCGTTTATAAAATATATAATTCTGTTGGAAAAAAAAGAATTCATGTATGTTGATGAGTCTAAAAAACACAATATTTATATATAAATTCATTATTGTTAACGCCAGGATCTTTCTCCACGTCCCAATCACGTAAGACGTCCCCGATCCTCGCATAAGAAACACAAATAACACCGAAAGCTTGATTGGCCGGTTCCGGCTTGGGGATAGCTCAGCGCGTGAGAATTAGTATGTGTTCACAAGGTTAACAATGGAGGAATGTATTGTCTAGTGTCCGGGAAAAGATAATAATTCTCAATTCGTGTGTATATGGGAGAATCAAAAACCAATATGTGTAGAACGCATTCTCTGAGGCGATGGCTTCCTTGCTAGGGTTATACTATCTTTGCTTGGATTATCGTGTGCCACCCACTACCACCGACACCCCTCCGATCCGATGGGTTCTCCGATTGATCGCATGAAACTTATCCACCGCTTTTTGCCATTGTTTTTTTCACTGCCACGTAAATTATAATCCCATCCACATTAATGCATGGCGGATATCTCTCTCATCAATCATCATGCTATATCATCATTACAAGTCAAAGTAATAGATATTAAGTGACCTAATGGGTTAATCCAACGAACCAATCTTTATCCCATAGGATTTAAATAAAGCTAACACAATGACTGGGCCCAATAAGCCCCATAACTTAATTATAAAAGCCCAATAGAATAAATTAATAAATGAGCCCAATCTACCCGGCCCAAAATGGGAGAAATATCATGACCCAACATTACCCCCTAGTTTTTTGTTAAACAAGATGTTTAATGGAAAACTATAAACGATCCACGATATCGTAATTTATTAGAGGTCTAAAATAGAAATAATTGAGGCATACCCACTTTAATGCAAAAAATGGGATTTGAGATGGTCGGATGCCCATAAAGAATGCCCCAATTGGATAAAGGATTTGAATTTGAACAAGATGGACCAATAGTTAAAAACTCAACAGTTAGGCCCAATCTGATAAGATATCCAAAGGTCGTCCCAAACATGTCCCATTCGAATTCTCATCATTACCGACATTTTAATGCGCGCCAAATTTTTTCGTGTGTAAATCGATTATAAAAGGTAAACTTTACCAATTTTGACGGTTTTACCTGCTAATTTGAAATTCGAACCTTTGAGCTTTCTTCTCCTTCTCAGAAATTCTCCTTCTAGCTTTCGGGATCTCAACAATGGTGAATCCAAGCCAGATTCCTTCAAGTTCCTCTCACTCAAACCCTAACCAAGAGGGTTCGAGTGCAAACCCACCATCTCCCTCGCCGATTTTTTCAAGGATGGGAACAATTTCCTCATGCCAACATCCCGTCCACCATTACGGAATCCGAGATTCGTGCCTCCGGATTCGATACCAGATTCCGCATAATTACGCCATAGGGCTCCTCGCCCGGAGGAGCGAATGTACCAAAGACTGACGATCGGCCGGGTCGTCATGCCCGCCACTCTTCGGAAAAGGGGATTCGCTTACCCTTCACGCGTCTTTGTCATCACCTCCTAGGATTCATAGGAGTGGGCTTTGCTCAGTTGGTGCCCAACTCTTACATCCACATACTGGCGTTCGATGCCTTCTGCCACGAACTGGGGGTTACTCCCTCCGTCGACCTTTTCTTCACCTTTCTCTACCAGGGTAGATCCCGAGAACGAGGATTCAAGATGCTGAGCAAACAATCTCCACGCCCAAACGCTAAGTTCGAGAAGAGGCCACTGATGAGCACTCCTTCGAGCAACAAAGGTTGGCACGAGAAATGGTTCTTCGTCACTGGACCAAAGATCTCTTCTCTTCCAGACTGGACCACCCTAGACCGGATCTCCGCTGACTTTGGTGACATTCCCGAAGAGCGTGTGAGGGAAATGGGAGATTTTCTGACGAAGATCCCTCCATAAGAATGGAGCTTTACCTTTGGCGACCAAACAAGCTGGTTGTATCAGATGATCATAAATGTAAGTTTTGAATAACTTTGCAATATAATTTCGAGGTATTTATGTGGCAAGGATCTTAATATGTGATTATTTGCAGATCCTCGATCAAACCAACTTCTTCTAAGTGAAAAATTTGGGAGATTTTCCATGGGGAGGATTTGAGGCGAATGAAGAGCTTCCTCATCAAGAGCCTTCCCGAACCGAATTCCCCTACCTCCGACTCCAAAGACTCTACTCCCTTCTAATGATGAACTCGAAGCCGATGAGAGCCTTTCATTCCTGAAGAAGTCCTCCGACCTCGCCGAAGGAAGAAGGCTACTAAAAAGGCCAGAACTACCCCTCGCGAGATAGATCCTGAAAGCGACGAGGAGGTTCTTTCCGAAGCAAACCCACAATCAACTCCTCCAACTGGCTCATCCCCACACCTTCCTCGAATCAGCTCCAATAAAGAGGAGTCTACTTGACATACCTCTACACGATCGGGCGAAAGTCCTTCGTGCCAAAAAATTAAGATCAAAAATAACTCCCCTCACCGCTGAAGAACTCCGCGTCCCTCCAACTTCAACAATTGACCCCCCAACCGAAACCCAAACACTGATCTTTGAAATGGTTGAAGCCGACCTCTTATTGTCTCGAAAAGAAAACATCCTTCTGACAACAAATTGTGTTCAACCTCCGCCTCTTCGGTCCTCCTCCCAGCCCTACACCGCCGATCTCCTTCCCCCAGAGCGAGACACGCGGGTCCTTCACCGGTTCATGATCAACTCAGGCCTTCTCCTCCGAGACATATGACTACCGAATTCCAAAGAGGATGCCATGGGCTCGCCAACCATGTGGCCCCGATTCAACGCCAACTTTCCTTTCCAACTATTCGAGGCCTTCGTCATGGCGAGGACCGATGACCACCGATTCGGGAACAAGATGAATGGGGACTTGCAATAAGGTAGCATGAGCTACTTGGCGAAGGTAAATGGCTCTTTCCTTCTCTACTTTTCATTCTTATCTTCGTATTAATATATCCTCAAAACCGATCAAATCATACATCAATACGTATGCAGTAAATGTCAGATTCAAGGCCATTTGCGTCAAGATCTCTCGAGGTTGAATCCGGAGAGAGGCGCCGAGGAAGGAGAACTCCATCCTCAAGTCCGCCTTTGCTCGGGAAAGGACCCAACGTGAAGGCATCCTTCATACCAATGAAGGACTTCGTAAAAGAGTTGGCCCAAGCCAAGGAAGATGTCAAGGCCTCCAGGAAGAATCAAGTCGACTAAAGCACAAAGATCTTTGAAATCGTTAACATGAACGCTGACCGGTTCGTAGGAGGAGTGAAATAAGGATGAATAAGATCAAGGAGTCAAGGTCGACGCTAAGATCTTGACCAAGACGATCCATAAGTTTGAGCGGGAAGAAACCCGTCAAGAATAATATACTACCGCAAATTCGAACAAGAAATCCGAGAACTCAAGGCTCTTGGGACCTTGGGCCTCCTTTTTGATCGATGCTCTTCGCAAAGAGATATATGTGAAGAGTATCGAACTCGGATGAAATAAATGGAGAAATAATGAGGATTCATACGGAAAGCTACGAGCTCGACGGAAGTCGTGGCAGGAAAAGTCGATCAAAGCCAACTTAGATCCATACTTGCTCGACTCTTCTCTGGGATGATGAGGATGTCATCTGAAGCAACAACTTATGTTTCTCTTAGGTTTTTAAAAAATACTTGTAAAAACTATCTGTTCATTTTACCTTTTTGTAAATAAATTAGTATTAATGAGAAGTGATCTTCTTCCTTATGATTTCAGTATATTTTTACTTTCTGTCAATACTTCAATATGAATTTATATGGACAAATATATAAAAACCCCTTCGAGGATTTAACTCAAATTGTTAATTAACAATTAAGCATGTCATATAACGAGATAAAGGGATGTTAAAGAACGAGGCATTCAACTCAACACTTAAATAAAATAAAGTAACACATACTCACCGGCCCGGTGTGAGATCGGCCATTTGTTTACCACTCTGGGGTGAAACAATTATATAAGGACCAAGATATAAGGACCAATCAGGACCATCGACTTACCACCAATTTCGGTAAAATCAATATAGATCCTTCGCCTCACCACTCGGGGTAGAACGACAAATGGGTCGCCATCGAATGGCCCAAGAAGTCCTACCATACCTCCTTACACCGTAGTGACCATAGGACAAATAGGACCGTAACTAATAGTGACCATTGATTTACCATCCCGTAAAATCAATATAGATCCTTCGCTCACCACTCGGGGTAGAACGACAAATGGGTCGCCATCGAATGGCCAAAGAAAGTCCTACCATACCTCCTTACAATCAGAAATGACCATAGGACAAATAGACCAGACTAATAGTGACCATTGATTTACCACCTGGTAAAATCAATATAGGATCCTTCGCCTACCACTCGGGGTAGAACGAAATAAATGGCTCGCCATCGAATGGCCAAAGAAGTCCTACCATACCTCCTTACAAACAGAAGTGACCATAGGACAAATAGGACCAGGGACCAATAGTGAAAAAGTGTCTTTTTATTGATAATGAACAATAATATATGCACTTCATGAATTAACTTGATCTTTATTGAAAGTATTTCAAAGTCCGCCAAATGCGTGCCAAGTGTTTTTAATTTCGGAACCATCTAATGCCCTTAACCGATAAGTGCCCGGTTTTGATACTTCGATCACTTCATATGGCCCTTCCCAGATTGGCATTAACTTTCCCGTGTTTTGAGGTGTAGAAGCTTCGGCTTCTCTGAGGACGAAGTCTCCTACTTCGAATCTGCGAAGCTTGACTCCTTTGTTATAATGCTTAGCTACTCTTCGTTAATAAGCAACCAATTTAAGTAGAGCAACCTCTCTGACTTCTTCTAAAGAGATCCAAATTGGCCTTCATCCTTCGTCATCAGATATTTCTTTGTATTGATCGACCAAGACTTGAGATTCGATTTCGACGGGGACTAAGGCATCGCATACCATAGGCCACCGAAAAGGTGAATCCCGAAATGTAGTCCCTGTAGTCCGATAAGCCCACAACACACACGAAAGCGACTCTCCTCCGCCATCTTCCTTTAGCTTCATCCATCAAGGCTTGATCCTGCTTCAAGAGTCATTCCGTTGGTCACCTCAACTTGGCCATTTGACCGTGGATGAGCCATCAAGTCTTCTTATCTTTGAATCCCCAACTCCTTTAAAATGCTTCAAATTTTGATCCTATTTAATCAAGCGTCCGTTGTCCGATATTAATACTCTAGGATCCCGGCGAAACACTACTTGAACTCTTTTATGAACTTCAAACATTCTTGCTCAGAATCAACAAGTGGGCTTCGCCTCTACCCACTTAGTCATGTAATCAATAAAGAACTATGACAAAGCTAACTCGACCTTTAGCTTTAGGCAATGGACCCAAAGATATCTACCCCCCAGATAAATGAAGGGGTATAGGAGATAAAATCGAGTATAGCTTTTCTTACGTGGTCATGTGGGATCTGAATCGCTGAGTTGGCACTTTTCACATTTCTTGACATACTCAGTAGCCTCTTTGAAAATTGTAGGCCAATAGTATCCTTGCCAAGTACTTTGTAAGCCAAAGATTTAGCAGCCATATACGGTCACCACAAATTCCTCGTGAACCTCCCCCAAGAGCATATTCCGCTTTCGGATGGGACCGAGCACTTTAATAATGGTGAAGAAAAGGCTAATCGATAAAGGTCCCCATCAATAAGAAGAAAGTTGGCGCTCTTGTATCTGATCTTTTTCGCCAATATCTGATCCGAAGGAAGGACGCCATCTGCTAAATACTCGATGTAGGGGGTCATCCAAAGCAGCTAGATCGCTTCGATACACATCATCGCTTCATGTTGAACACTTACCGTTGAGAACTTCCAAGTAAATAGATCCATTAAAAACATCTCGCATCCGTAGTAGTAGCTAACTTCGACAATGCATCGGGCGATGGAATTGTCATTACGCTTATGCCCCGAAATTGCAGACAAGCGAAATACTAAAGTCGGTCCTTCAACTCCGCCAGATACTTGATCATCCGATTTCAACGAGCTTCATAATCCCCGATAGTGCTGACAACAACCAACCGAGAGTCATCAGATGATAAGGTTTTGGACCTCTAGACTCTTTGCCAATCGAACACCCGCTATGCAAGACCGCTTCATACTTTAGGCTTCATTGTTTGTCGCTTTAAATCCGAATCTGATGGCTCGTTGAACTTTGAACCCGTCCGGACTTGTCAAGATAATTCACCTTACTACTAACAGCTAGGGTAGAGGAACCATCCGCATATAGAGTCCAAACATTCGATTTCGTTGAAGAATCGCAATCGCTTTCGATCGGTCGATTCAAACCGAGAACTCAAAGATCCGCTTTGTTGAACGTAACATTCTACCATGAAATCGGCCAAAGCTTGACCTTTGATAGCGGTTCGGGGATGGTATTCGATGAAAAATTGGGACAATTCCATAGTCCATGCCGCTAGTCTCCCTGAAACTTCAGGCTTGCCCATCACTTTCTTCAAGGGTCGATCCGTATGTAGGCGACAGAGCCAGACCTTGAAAATATCAGCCGCTTTCTACTAGCAATTATTAAAGCAAAGACAAATTTCTCAATATTTGGATACCTGGTTTCAGCATCTCGCAGGACGTGACTAACATAATAGACCGGATGCTGCTTTCCACTGAACTCCCGAACCAAAGATCGCTTCCAACCGCTAACGAACTTGCTGCTAGATACAGATATAAGGTCTCTGTTGGAATGGGTTTCACCAATAAAGGAGCCGAAGAAAGATACGCCTTTATGCCTTGGAAGGCGTATTCACACTCTGAAGTTCACTGGAATGTCTTCGCATTCTTTGGCCCTTTCAATGTATCAAAGAAAGGAAGGCACCTCTCTGCAGATCTGGCGACGAACCTCCTCAAAGCTGCAATCCTGCCAGTCAGACGTTGGACATCTTTGAACGACTGAGGAGTCTTCATATCAAGAATGGCCTGAATCTTCTCCGGATTGGCCTCGATACCCCTTTTGACTGACAAGATAACCCAAAACTTCCTCGCACCGAGGCCAAAAGTGCACTTGGCCGGATTAAGTCTCAGTTGACGATAACGGACAGTCTGAAAGCACTCCTCTAGATCGTCCAAATGACTCTAAACCTGCATGCTTTTCACGATCATGTCATCGATGTTCCTTCCCAGATGCCTATCGAAGATGAAGTTCATCATTCTCTAGTAAGTGGCTCCAACATTTATAAGGCCAAAAGTCATCTTCTTGTAGGCGTACACCGAACGATGTGTAATAAACGCGGTCTTTGGGATGTCCTCTTTACGCATGGATATTTGGTGATAACCTGAAAAAGCATCCATAAAGCTTAGTAATGCATACCCCAAAGTGGCATCGATAAAATTTGATCAATATGGGGCGTAGGATAAAGTCCTTCTGACAAGCTTTATTGAGGTCGGTGTAGTCGTCTGCAAACCCACCATTTTCCATTCTCGCTCGCACCAACACCACATTCGCCATCCACTCGGGATAATCAATTTCATAGATGAAGTCGGCAGCCACAACTTTTTGCTTATTTCCTCATCAATGATTTTCACGTCGTTTCGGCGCAATATCCGCTTTTTTTCAAACCGCTTTCTTCTTCGGGATCTACATTCAAAGCTATGCTTCGGCTATCTTCCGACTAACTCTGTGCATGTCCTTGGTTCCCATGCAAAAATATCCGCATAGCGGTCAGTAAGAGTTCTATAAGGTTTGTCCAAGAAGAGTTCTCGGTAGACTGAACCGATTTTCACGAATTTGTCTGGCTTTCCAAGGATCAACTCGACACCCTCCGTCCCTCCGACCGGAACCACTATCGGTTCAGAACTACTTTCGGTAAAGGGCTCAATCTTAATTGTCATCGCCTGTTTTTGTTTGCTGACCCCCACTCCGGAGGAAATGACAATTCCTAAGCATCGTCGGGCTAGATCCAAGTCCCCCGCCACCTCTCCTACTCCATGAGCCGTGGGAACTTGACTTTGAAATGAGGGATGGAGGTCACAACTTGGAGAAGCAGCGCTTAAAGTAGGTCTTCCCAATATAAGCGTTGTAAAATCAATCAACGTCACACAAACATAGAATTTACATACTATTTTGACTTCTTTGGGGTCTTTGTCAAGAAGATAACCGGAGTTCATAGTGCTCGCAACTTTGACCAGATTATTCATTGAAAGTCAGATAAAGGAGCTTCTGCCTGACCTCCATTTTCTCGCCCATCAAGGTGCATCCTCCGATAGGCGTGGGCGTCTGAGAATATCCAGCATCAAGATCCATTATCTATCATCACGCGCTTCATGTCCACCGTGCCCATCATGGCCGTGATCACCAAGGCCCCTCATGTGGCTCGATGGGTTCCGAAGGATAGTCAGCGTCGGTAAATGATATGACAGTCCCGGGGAATGGTCTATCCGCCTTCAGGGGAGTATCTATCACAACGGTCGACCGAATCCGTAAGCCCTTCTTCTTCCTCCCTATCAACTTCCCTGCAGATCCACCGGTTATCACATCGATGACATGCCTTGGCGGCAATACTGGAGCCCTTTGAACCGTCTGAACAGTACGGTTAATGTTCTGCTGATCATTTACGACCACGTATTGCACCAACAAGCCATCCTTAATTTTCCTCTCCACAAAGTCTTTCAAATTGCAACACTCGTTAGTGTCGTGGCGATGGCTCGATGATAGCCACAATACTTTACGAGAGTTACCCCCGCCTTGCCTCGGTAGTTATCACGGGTGGCTCAAGAAAGGTTGATTTCTGATTTGATCCGTAATTATCGATCTATCGCTGTTTAGTTTGGTGTAGACCTTATTCACCTTCGGTAGAATCGGAGGGATGACCGCTTCCTCGCCGCCAGAATTATTGTATTTTTTTCGAATCGCCTCCGTCTCATCATTATACCCCCTGCTTCTCCTTTTGTTCAACTTCTACTTTAGAGCTATCGACTCTTTCACCGACCAAGGAGGATGCTTCAGTCGTTTCATAGCTTCTTCCACAACGATATAGCCTTCACGCTTGTCAAAAGCTTCTACCAAGCTCTTCTGATGGTTGAACATCAACTTCTTCACCAACTTTTCTGGACTTTACTGATCCAATCCATTCGAACAAACCTACACTGGAGATCATTAAGATCGGACACCGACCGATCGCTTCTCTCTCGAACCTCTTTACATATCGCCCAAAGATTCATTTGAACCGCTTGATTTGTGCGGAGAACCCGTAGGCTTTCCTCTTCTTCTTACATTCTTAAACGGCATGGAATTTATCACAAAGTTCAATCCAAGAGGATATCAATCAGAAGGCAAAGTTCTCAACCACTGCTTTCGCATCCTTTCTCGTATCGAATAAAGGTGTGGCACTTGGCAAGATCGCTGAAGTCGTAATAGTCCATTAGCCGGTCGAACGCTCGACTATGGTCATAAGGATCCCTGCTTCCATCGTAACTTTCCACGCGAGGCAATTTTTAGTGATATCCGCTTTTCCTTAAGAATATCCGAGGAAAAAGGGATGCTTTCTTTCGGGAGTGTCTTTCACTGCGGACCTCGGCCATTGCTTTCTCGAGCTCTCTCACTCCTTTACCGTAAAAATCAACGCCTTCGGGATGTGGGAAACCTCTTTCGTGAACAAAGATTATGTCTCCGAGAGGATCGACCTCCTCCCGCCGATCCTACCGCCTCTGGAGGACTCCTTGATCCGCTTTGCAGACACAACTCTTTCCTTATGGTGAGAATGATCACGCTTGATAGTCCATTTTCCGACTTCGTACGACCTCCTCGACCGCTCCTTTTGTACGATAATCATCTCGATCTTTGAGAGGTAACGACCATCATTGCCTTCTTCGAGGCCACGGAGTTCTCCGCTTCCTCGATCTCCTCCCGCTTCGAGAATGATCCTAAAACACGCATGGAACGCTTCGGCCTTACCCTTTCGTCATGACTCCTCCTTATGCCCACTTCGTCCTTCTTGATCGATCACGGCTAGATGCTTCATCCCATGAATTCCGCCACCAAGCATCTGTTTCGGCTATATCTTCTCTTTGCTTTAACAGACCTCCATGGCTCTATCTCGCTTCGTCCGCCATCTTCGCCAACTTGGCGCTTCTATCTTCCCGACTACTTCTATGATAAATCTTGGTCTATGAGCCTTCCACCGCCCCCGACCATGATCTCGCCTCATCCGCACCGAAAACCAATCTTCGCTCGCCCCGCCAGAATCTTCTTGACGGAGATCTCTTGAATTATGCTTAGAGGCCGTGCTCTCGTGAGCACTTTTGGAAGGACCCAGACGATCCTTCACCGAAACACGAGGCAGTGACGAGCTAACAGCCATCGCCTGCCCTTCTGGCGTACCATCCCTACTCCTCATCATCTTCCGAAGTAGGTTAAACGATTGTGATTGAAAATTTTAATGACACTAGAACTCAAAGCCCTCCTTCTAGCGCCAATGTTAACGCTGTGATCTTTCTCCACGCCCCAATCACGTAAGACGTCCCCGATCCCGCAGACAAGAAACACAATCCAACACCGAAAAGCTTCGACTTCCGGCCTCACGGGGATAAACAAAGTGAGAATTAGTATGTGTTCACAAGGTTAACAATGGAGGAATGTATTGTCTGAAGGTCCGGGAAAAGATAATAATTCTCGATCGTGTGTATATGGGAGAATCAAAACCAATATGTGTGAAACGTACATTCTGAGCGATGGCTTCCTTGCTAGTTTATACTATCTTTGCTTGGATTATCGTACCACCCACTACCACCGACACCCCTCTCGATCCGATGGGTTCTGCCGATCGCATTTAAACTTATCCACCGCTTTTGGCCATCGTTTTCATCTACGCACGTACGGCTATAATCCCATCCACATTAATGCACGGCAAGATATCTCATTAATCATCATGTTATATCATCATTACAAGTCAAAGTAATAGATATTAAGTGACCTAATGGGGTTAATCCAATGAACCGATCCGGTCCTATAGGATTTAAATAAAGCTAACACAATGACTGGGCCCAATAAGCCCCATGACTTAATTATAAAAACCCAATAGAATAAATTAATAAATGAGCCCAATCTACCCGACCCAAAATAGAAAAAATATCATGACCCAACAATTATCATGCATGTCAATACTTCAAGTAAAAATATGGACTCATATGAGTTTTTAGGGATATATCTAAAAAGTATAACATCTAAATCATTAATTGAACCTTTTAGTTTAGGATTTTTCATGTAAATTTATTTTCTAATTAAAATTAGCAACCTAAACTTGGAACATAAAAATAATTTCAACACATTGTATTAAAGTTTGGGGTGCAAAAGTATAGAGGTTGCCAAGGGTGTAAATTAATTATTTATCCGCTTAAGTTTGAATTAGGATCCTCATTTTAAATAAATTAAAATTTTTTTATTTTATGGTTCAGAATTAAAATGTGTTAATATATGATATCATAAAAATGAGATAAAAATATAACAATTAAAAATATACAAAAAAAACGGAGATTCTTCATTTTATTTAAAATGGGGAGAATCATAGTTAAAAATATAGTTTAAATTGTAGGATTTATATGTCATTTTGTCAGTAAAACTGTAAAGTATCTAACGATTAACCGTAACTACACCGACAACTTCCCGACCAGGAAGCATGGCAACTATTTATTGGTTGTCTCTCTGGCACAGACTCCGATTCCTCAATCTCTTTAACTCCATATCCAACGGTCCAGATCTAATCCAACTCCAGTAACCACCGGCGCAAGTTAGTCAAATCCCATCTTCCAGTCTGTATTCCGCCACAGAACCCAAAATGACCAAAAGCACCTTCCACAAAATACAAATCATAAGATTGTTAAGGGCATTTAAGTCATTTACTAAGCACACGAACAAATATAAAACGCACTGGCTTCTCCTCTTTCAACTTTTGCTGCAAAAAAACACCTACAAGAATCACATATATACAGAGGGAGGGAGAGAAACTAACGTGTCTGATTCCCGCCGGGATCTGACCGGAGCTAAATTTAACATTCCTGTTATTTTCTTTACTTAAATTGTTTGTGTTTGTATTTAATAAGACTAATTTTGGGAAACCAAGCGGGGCTGGGAAAGGTGGCGCGTAAGATGGGATTTTGTGTATGGACGTTGGAGTCTCCGGCGAGGTTACTGTGGAGTACTAGTTTCTTCCGCCACAAGCTCATGATTCTCTAAAACTAAATCAAACCAAGTCTCTATACTATATTAAGTTTGTATTCAAAATACAAAAACTCTGTTCTAGGGTTTTATTTCGCCGGAATTTAACATAATCGCCGGGGATCTCTCACTTATAGATTGCAGAGTAATTTTGCAAGAATGGATTCTGGCCGCCTTTTCTTCGACTCCTCGTGCAACGGCAACATGTTGTTCCTTGGGAATCGTGATTCCATTTTTCGAGGTAAATTAACGATTTTATTACCCCCTCCATTCAATTTATAACCGACGTTGTTGCTGTATACGCATATTTGTTAGCCCATATTAATTGAAGTTGATAATTGATCCCCTTATCATTAATAAATGATCAACTTTGTGTATGCACATATATAGAGAAGAAAGTGGATCTTGTTGAAAATAGATTTTTTTTTTAAATTTAGTTCTTCCTTAAAAATGAATAATTTGAGTTAACTCAATTGAAACGATTTTAGCAGCGTCATTTTTTTTTTTGGTAAGGTTTGGCTATAATGTTAATTGTTTGTGGTATTTCTATTTATCGTGCAGGAACAAGAGCAGTGACGATGAACGTAGAGGAAACCTCAAAGAGACGAGTACCCTTTTTCAGTTCGCCGGAAGAACTGTTCGACGAGGAATATTACGATGACCAGTCGCCGGAAAAGAAGCGTCGTCTCACTCCTGAGCAGGTCAGTGGATGACTAACTTACCAATTAACTCATGATAATATGCTTGATAACATTAGATAGATAGATAGATAGATAGATACCTCTCAAATTAGGCATATGTAACCTTTAATTTAATATATATATATATATATATATATATATATATATATATATATATATATATATATATATATATATATACACAAACAACATATTCACATTTTACATACCCACTTTCTCTTTTAATCTAGAACATATCATATCAGCATCATATTCCCATCATAGAAACATTAGTTTTATATGTGATCCTCAAAAATATCAACCCATGTTAGACAAAAAGAAAATTGATTATATATATATATATAGGAGTATGAATTAATATAAGCAACGACCGATCACATATATATGAATCATAAAGGTGCACTTGCTGGAGAAGAGCTTTGAGACAGAAAACAAACTGGAGCCGGAACGTAAAACGCAGCTTGCCAAGAAGCTTGGACTGCGGCCTAGACAGGTGGCTGTATGGTTCCAAAACCGCCGCGCAAGGTGGAAGACTAAACAGCTTGAGAAGGACTATGACAACCTCAAATCCTCTTATGACTCCCTCACTTCCTTCTATGACTCCATTCTCAAAGACAATCAGAAGCTCAAAGCTGAGGTACGTACGTTTTTAGCTTACAAGTACTTAATTTCTCTTTTTAATTTTTTTCAAATTAATTTTGTTTTCTTAATTAAATGGACAAAAAAGACTTGTGAAATTGAACGTATGTATACACATATATACTACATATGTATATATACACTATGAGCTCTCTCTCTCTCTATATATATATTATTTATCAATTATCAATTATATATATAATACATAATTGATATACATGACCTAGCTACTCATAGAAAGATGCATAAATAATGAAAACAGTTTGTCAGCTACCACAATATAGTAGTAGAAGTAGTACAGGTCATGTTGTAATGACAAAACTTAAGCATCTGTATGGTGTGCAATTTCTCAACTCATACGTAATATATATATATATATATATATATATATATATATATATATATATATATATATATATGGGAATCAAATACTCTTTCCATCTTATAAAAAAGAATTTTATTTATTAAATTTACAAATTTCAAGAATTTATTTTGGTTTCATGTTTACTAATAAATTTAGTGATACCTAGTTTATTGAGATTTTTTTTCCTTAAAAAATTAACCTTACCGAAAGATCAGTCGCAAACAATTCAATCATAATCTGCTGAATTGAACACTTGGCTAACCATACATGCATACAGTTAATTTGGACTTAGTGGGCTATGTCCCACCTATAAGATATATTCGACCTCAGCTTATTAATTAATATATATATCAAGCTTGGGATTCAGCTCAGCGCCAACCCCACCAGCCTATATGAAATAGAGGAATTTTCAATACGCAAGCACGAATATACCTTTCCAGATCCTTAAAAATATATATGGCATGTGGCGTGGATATACAATAATCCTATATACATGTTTACTACTGTAGGTTATATCCTTATCTGAGAAGCTGCAAGCTAAGGAGGTGGCCCAAGTACAAATGGTGGATCAGAAACCTGATCCACTTCCCGCTGAAGCTGCTGCTGATATTCCTTTCCTTCAAGTCACGGTGAAGGCAGAGGATCGTCTGAGTACGGGGAGCGGCGGAAGTGCGGTGGTGGATCATGAGGACGGACCGCAGCCGATGGACAGCGGTGATTCTTACTTCCCCAACAATGACTACCCTGACTGTATTGGCCCAGTGGATCAAATTAGAGGGGTCCATTCAGAAGAGAATGATGGGCGTAGTTATTTCTCCCATGTGTTTGTGGAGGCGGCAGAGCAGCAGCAGCAGCAGCAGCAGACACACGAGGAGGGGGAGCCACTGGGTTGGTGGGTTTGGTCGTGAAGTAATGTATAAATAATATATAATCCTCCTTTGTTAAAATAATGCTATTGTCACATAAAAATGGATATAATGTGTGTCACATAAAATAATGCTACTAGCACATAAAAAAGGTCACATGTCAGGTTAAGACTATGCGTATGTAAATATTATGTGACCATTTTTTATGTGTGTCGATTTTGTTAATTAGAAATTACTACATATAGTTTTACGTAGATTCCAAAGTGGAAGATTAATTGAAATGGATCTATGGGCTTTACATGTTTTATGAATAAAAGGAAGTGATGAATTTGCTCGAATTGTAGTTTTCTATCTACAAATTGTTTCTTTCAAGTAGAATTGCTACTTCTCTGTTATTATTATTACTGAAAAAAAATGTTTTGAAAATTAAAGAGGAAGTAGACCTGCTAAGTTCCAGCTTCACTAGAGTTTTTGCATATATGTTACAACCCAACGTAACTTACCACTTCAAACTTGCAACAACCAACACCACTGGGATATATATATAATCAAAACTCTTGCTATGTTACCAACTCCAATAACTTTTAAACCAACTAGCATACAGAGATGGGATTAATGCACCAACTGCTCGCTTAATTTGATTGCTTTTGGTGTGGGCTTGTGCCTGTGTAGCACCTCACCATGATGGAACTAGGATCCTCTCCATTTCAGCACATTCTCTATCATGATGTCACATTCTAACACATTTTAAATCTAGACCACGAAATAGAGATTATTCATTTCATTCACCATGAGATATCTTCTACAACGTAGTTACATATACAGAGTGAAATGTACACATACATAGAGTGAAACTATCATCACATCAAAATCACATGCTATATCACATGCTTGAGAACCTGTACACACCAGTATTCAAAGAGTCAAATTGGCAGTCTATTCCAAAACTTCTTTAATTCCAACAAATTTTCAACATCACCAAATTGCTAGGGAGCAATCAGCAGATAAAAATGGTCACAGAAAAAGCAAGGAACCTATTAGCCGACCGTAAAGTACTTTGTTTTCAACATTGTCAGATCCACCTTAAAAGATAAAATGGTTCTTTGATCAAAATGTGACAATTTCAGGACTACAAAATCACATGTTGCAAAACTTCCCTCTGAAGAACTTATCTCTTGACAAAATTCTCTACATCCAAGGAAAACTCCAAATTTCATTACGGAGAGCATCAAGTAAAAAAAATGAGTGAAAGAATAAAATATTTCCTAAATATGATCAGCTGCTGACTAATTCTTTAAAAAAAAAATCTTACATTTTGGTACTCTTGTATGTATGTGGACTTTGGTTCATATCTTCTATTCCCCCCCGAGAGAAAATTGAATGCTGCAGCCATCACCAGGCCAAAACTGGATGCACTATGAGGCAATTATTCATTTTATTTCTCTAACCTTCATAAAAGTATATCTATGAAACCTGCCTTCTAAATCTAGGTTAGCATGTCAACCTTTATATACAGAAGAGATAGCTGGAAGCAGCACCATCTCTCTTCAGCCAACTCATTTGTTGTACAAACAATGATGCAGAACACAGCCATTCAGCATTCTTACAGCACCTGCTGCCATGAGCAATCTCACTTCTTCAACAGATTTTGAGAATCCGTATACAGAGAAGCACCATCCTAGATCAACTCTCTCGCTCCTTCCTTTTCTTGTTCGATTTCCTGCCTATCTTACATTTCTCTGTTGGATCTGAACTAGACTGCTGCTTTTGGTCATCTTTTGCCCTAGGCTGAAGCGCATCTAGAGAAGAACTCTTATTGTAGTTGATGGCTGCATCCAGGGAGTATATACGCAGAGCAAGAGAGGATAGGTTGGATATTTTGGCAGCAGCTGAAAGTGATGACCAGTACCACCAAGTATTCCCCAAGTACTCAGATTTGATCATGTCTTCAAATGCTAATGTAGCTTGCACCATCTGAAAGACAAGGGAAACTCATTAACAGGCCTTAACATTTCTGTACACATAAGAGAAGCCAACAGATTTGTGAATCTAATTACACATTCAGCTATAATTGAACACGTCCAACCTCAAAATATTATAAAAATGTGAATATTAATGAACCTAGAGAAACTCAAAATGGAGAATATATGGCATGGTCGTAGACTCAGAAGTCATGTGTTGGACTCTCACAGGCCGAATCCATATTTTACTGATCCATGTGATTGTGTGTATCCATTAAATTAGTCTTAACTTGGTAAGGCGAGTGGATTGCAAAGAGGAAACCAAAAAGCAGTGTTCTACAAATCCCAGCCTAGGCCCCCCTGGCGCCTCACCTAGGCCCACGGCGGCAAAAAGATCCCTCCAGAAAATTAAGCAGGGCCTAGGCAGGCTAGATGAGGTCTAGTAGGAGATGTTTTTTTTAATAACTACCCAAACCAGATCTTGATATATTTATTTTTCTAATGATTTACCATATTCATAATGCATAGCATATCAAATCACAATAAGAAGTGAACAATATCAAGTCAAAATTGATAATTTTATTATAGTTGAATTTTTTAAACTTATACAAACTTCAAATTATATAAATGATGATACATTTGTAATATTTAGTTTAATTCAATATAATTCTTAAATTTTTGTTTAGTTTCTTAAGTTTTAATATTGAATTGAATTCTGAAATTTAAATTTTATTATTTAATAGCAATCTTGTTTATAAATAAAACTAATACGCTAAAGATATGTTTGAACTTTAAACAATTGCATGTTTGTGTTTGAACGAACTATAACATTGTCAATATGGATATGTGTTTGAACTTTAAACAAAGACCTTTATTATATTTATTATAGATTGTTTTGCTTTTATATTATTGTTTTGTTTGGATAAATATAAAATAAAATATTGGCTTAAAATAAAAAATTCCGCCTAGGCGCTAGGCTCCCCGGCCGCCCGCCTTTTAGAACATTGCCAAAAAGTGGAAAATAAAAACAGGGAATCGTTAGCCAAAAATATTCAAGAATAGGTAAATAGTTCAGTAGGGAATTAACTATTTCCTAGTGGTACAAATTTTGTACTGATGTTACATCTTAAGCCATCTTTGTGCATGCATAACCTCAATCCTGCGCAAACTTACTCACATAGTCAAGACACAGGACACTATTTTCAATTTTAGTCTATATGATTCTCCCAACCCCAGTTTAGTCTCTTTTTCTAATTATTATCTATTGATTATTTACTTTGTGGTTGGGGTTGGGGTTGGGGTTGGGGTTGGGGGTGGGGGTGGGGGTGGGGTGTTCCTACGTATATTCTCTGTCCAGCCAAAGCTGTTGTGTTGGGTTACAATATATACATATTAACCAAAACCTCCCACCCCCAGCCAGTCAATGAAGGGTCTGACCCACGTTATTAGTTTAGCTCAGATTTTTTATTCTACATTGTGCAAGAATATAACCCCATCGAAGGTGTATCTCTAAATAAAGTGATCTTCCTATGCTAAAATAAGAAAATTCGTAACAGACAAGTCTGAATAAACTCAGTATCCAGCGCAAGAAACTATAATTTTTAAAAAATAGATCTAATTTTCCCCTGGAAATATTATACGGACATATATCAACAGGTTACGATAATCATCAGTACATGTAAAAATAATACATATGGCTATTACTTTTAGTGAGAAATCTATTGCAGTGAATAGTTAACTATTAGAAGTAAAATACTAGATTAGCTGACCTCATATATTCTCTCTGCCGATTTAACAAATTTGCGCCAGGCGCATCTCCGATTCGAGTTCCCCTTAGACGGTCTTAGAGCCTCTTCAGGAAGTGCAGCATCCATATCGAGTAGGTTGATCTTGAGTTGCCGTAGGATATACACAGCTTTGCCTATCAAAGCCCTTAACGAAGGCTCCGGGACAATGTTGCCAAACTTGCCAAGTGGAGCACGACAATGCAATGATGATTTTTCATCAACAGCAGACCAGGATGAATTATCAGGAAGATTACCATCATGGCCAGCAATAATTTTCATCCTGTCTTGGGAAAAAGTAAGTTGTTCATCAGTTTTGGGTATGTCATCTTGAATGCCTTCAGTCTCTTGAAGGGGAACTAGCATTAATGTGGAATCGCTTAGATACGGAGATATAGATGGAACAAACATCGGCATCCCATTTGAGCCAATAAGACCAATTTCCTTCACCAGTTCCTTGTTAGAATCCTTTGTCACAAATTTCAAACAGATATCCTCATAATCAAATGGACATACAGATCCATCATTCTGATGCCTAATCAACCTTGAAGGTAGCTGAGATAACCCACTACTTGATGCATCAACAATGTAAATTTCATCTCTGCACCTACCCTGTCCAATCTCAGATTTCATCATGCCTTTCCCCTTTGAGGTATCCTTATTCTCCTTGCTCTTCTCAGGAACAGGTGGAGCCGTATTGCACTTACCATCATTATGCCCATCAAGTTCCACATCATTGAAGAAGGTTCTGTGGCAAGACAAGCAATGGTGTCTAGATTGCCAAATGGGTTCTAAGCATTCACACCTGTACATTTTCTGCTCAACTGTTCCTTTTTCATTTCTAAACCGCCTCTTTGAAAAGTCTGTCGTTTCTGGCTCAAAGCACGTGCCATATTTAGTCTCTAGCAAACTGGCTGCAATAGTATTAAGACAATTGAAAGAAAATGAAATTTCACTGTCTCTGGACCTTGACAAAGCCATTTGAGGACCCTCCAAATGTTGGCTTCTCGATTGGGAGCCTTGAAATATTAGCTTTCGCCAATGCAAAATGGATTCTTTCAATTCTCTTTCTCTTGGGTTATTATCTTGCAAACAGTCCACAAGACTTTTAATTTCTGCGTCAGATTGGTAAGAAACCCATGTAGAGCAGACATTATCATCAGTGAGTTCATATAGACAAGGAATTGAGGCTCTTGAACTCCCTGAACTCCTATTAGTATCTACACCACAGAGAGCATCAGTTCTCAAAACTGAAATTGTCTCTGGAAAACCAAGAGACACAATTTTTCCACTCTGCAGCAGTTCCACATTCCTGTTGGAAATTACCGAAGGATAGGTACCTGAATCTGCTAAGACCCAGTACAATCTGCCAAAAGAGTCGCTACCCAAAAACTCCCTCCGCACAGATTGCTTCAGAAGCTGTGATTCAGTACTAGCAATCAAGTTCTGTAGATGCAACATCTCATTCCTGACTAAGTTTAACTCAATGCTTTTGGATTGGGAGTTACTAACATCCACAGAGGGATCATTCACACCAACATTGGTGCTCCCTATGACAAGAGGGGCAAAAAGTTCTTGTTGGTTTTCAGATGACGGCAGAGTAGGAGTACATTCCAAGTGATTTTCTAAGCTACCATGAGAAAAAGCGTCTCTATCCAAGTTGTTAATTCCTCGTTGAAGAGTCTCTGATGAAATCATATCCTTCCATCTTAAGGGGTCATCATCAGAAGCCACGTGGATGAAAGAGTTCCCATGAATTTGGCTGTTAGAAACAACTGCTTGGTTATCTTCCAATTGATCTTCGACAACCATAGGCTTCTTCATAAATTGGCTGTTACCATGCCTGTTTTCAGAAACTGGCATGTGTTCCATAAAATTATCAGCCCCAGCTTGAGTTTGACCGCACTCAAACTGAGATAGATGCTGACTAATACATTTATCATTAATTTTGAAGTCCATAATATTGCCTTCTTCTGTGTCATCTCCAACTGCCTTAAAAATTTTGTCAACCTTTGCAGCTTGTGCACCCAGACTTTCTTCTTTGTATTTAAAGGTTTTTAATTCTACAGAAAGCGAGCGCAATTTCTGCAGCAACTCAGTTGATGCTTCTGCACACTGTTCAAGATGTTGTCGAACAAGGACCGAGTTTAACAATTCATCACACAGAAATTTAAGCAAGAAGGTTCTCTGCATCAAGAATAAGAGGAAACTCAATAACTTGATGTTCAAAAAGTATAACATAAGCACTGACAGGTTAGCAGGAAAGAACAATGGGATAAAAAAAGAATAAGATATAAGAAACTCTAATTACTTTAGCAACTATTTAAGCATCAACTGTTCATTGTATTTGTATTGTGCCTTATTCAATGAAGATGAATCTTATTCGTTGACTACTTTCAGTCTGGACTTCCAGACAATGAAAACAGAAATGAATAGAATAAGAGCAATAATTATTTTGAAAATCAATTTAAGCAGTAAATCTTATATTTAAATTTAAAAAATGAAGACTTGAACTTTTAGCAGAGCCCATCATAGTTGAAGATCCTTAAGCATATATAAAATCATAAATATTAGTAAATCTTATAGCATGCACCAAATTCCTCACACTATACAACATGCCCATACTTTAGGAACAAAACAAATGTTGCAAGTACTAATCAACATTGGAAAAGAGGAAATTCTACCAAGGAACGCGCCCAAAAATCATCAGTAGGGAATATAATGAAAAGGAGAGCACAAGCAAATGCAATCAAAAGTTAAGCAAATAAAATCAAGGAATGAATAGCACATGAAGACAACAAACAGACAAACCTCTGCTACACCCAACTCCCAATACTCTCTTTTTTCCATCACAGCTGCAACTTGTGCAAGAGAATCCAAGTGTACACGGGTGAATTCTCCCTGATACCTTTTACGGCAAAGAAAAATCGACCGATTATCAGATTCCTCTTGAACAATGCGCTTCCCAGCTACACAAGAAGGACAATACCAATTTCCTTCCGAATTCTTGCAAGGGAGGATTCACAGTATTTGTGATACTCTGCATCACATTTATCACACAATAGAACGTTGTCGTCATCTCTATCAATACCACAAACTTTGCATACTCCTTCTTCCCAAGGGGCTTTGGGAATTTCACATACAGAAACAAGCATTTGATCTATCTCCTCCTTTGACTGTGCACTTAAGCATTCTGATTTGCTATACTCCACTAATTTCTGGAATTGGGTGAGAACCTGCATCCAAAAGAATTTTAATCTCCATACATGAGCAAAGATCAATCTGCAACTGTTGAATAACCTAAGAGTGTGGGAAATTTTGGCCTTTTAATTTTCAGCTGCATCTGAAATTGCTATATGAACCTCAATTTCAAAAAATTTCCCCTAGTTAGAAAACCATAAAACTTTGATTTCAGGAAAAATAGCAATAGATCTGAGCCTACACCTAAGTACTACTGGAAAATCCATTCAGTTTAAAAGGTGGATAAATTTTCAAAAAAACGTAGCATTAGTATGAGGCAAAAACTGAAGTGGCACTTGGACAGACAGTTTGTATACATGTGTGTACAAAAACACAAACGGAGAATTTACACACCTCCTTTTCATACATTGAATCAAAATTGTCGGACAACGTCTCAGCTAACTTAATCAAATCAGGCTGATCCTTGTAAGCAATGCGTACATTGGTCCAAAACTGCCAGTTGAAAGAAATTACCATATGTTAGCATCAATCTGTTAACAAAAAGTCATAATGAGCTAATTTAATGTCAAACCACTATATATGCCATAGACGAGGAAGAGGTGGGGGGAGCCGCAAGGGCAGCAATTTGATGCAAGAAGAAAATTAATTCTAAAATGAAAAACAGAAACTCGCTGCAGTATGCCACCATGACAAATAAGAATGTAGTGCAAGTATCACGAGATGGGATCTAGGTGGCAGCAGAGAGAGGTAAGATATGATTCCCGTCCAATTTAACAAAGAAAAAGAGATAAAAACTATGAAATTTAAAAAATGAATTTCCTGATTAAACATGTGTGAACTCAGAAGCAGACGTGAACAATAAAAGGAATTACACAGAGAAGTCAATGGCTGAAGCCTTATGCCACCTACAAAGTCTTTTTTTTCCGGTGCAAACCTACGAAGTCTTCTTGCAACTAAGGTTCCATGCCATCAACAACACAAAATACTTACCTACAGTCGGTCAGTTTAACTTGTCCTAAACTGCTAAGTCTAAGAAAATCTATGGAACCTAACGAGAATTTCTATAAGGTATCACATCTTTGATCTCCTACAGTAAAATCGAAATCTACTTTACTCGATGAAAATAGTTGCCAAAATAACCACAATGACAAGGAATCAAGCGTTTTGCTTTCTCATCAGTAACGTCGTAACATTATTCATCAGTATTTTTAACAAGAAATAGGGGAAGATTCCCCTGTGATATATAAATATACTGTATAGTGAACAGACCTCTCTAACATCCTCATGAAGAGCTTCATGTGATCCGCCATAAGCCCCAGCTGCCAATTTTAGATCAATGGTCCTAAAATCAATAGCACGTGATACCATAGCAGGAGAGCCAAGAAGTCCCTCATCATCGCTGTCACTACAATTTATAAATTTCCTCCCCAGCAAGTTGCAGAAAATCTTTGCATCATCAGCAGCAGCCACATGGCGCAAGACAATACGACATCGTTTCATAACAATGTCAGATATTGATAAAAATCTTCTTCTTTTTTGTTCCTTGTCAGGTTTCTGCAGCAAACATTGAGTGTGCAGGTCTGCTAGCACTGAAAGAACAGCTTTCTGTTTCCAGCAACCAATTGTATGAAAAGAAATAAAAGAACTCAGATCAGAATCGGGGAAATAATTTAATCAGTTAAATAACTGTAAAACAATTCCAGGCTACAAGTTAGAGATTCAGCCAAGGAACTATAATTTTCTAACATTTTTTTAATAAAGTAAATAAAAATGTATTAGAAGCACCAAAAGGGGGCGAACCCATATATACACAATGTACTGACGCATAGGAAACAAAAACACAAATTCGCTCAACCAAAAACGCTACACCTTCCCTTATACCAGGAACCAATCCAGATGTAATTGCAATTAGGCTCCTAAATTGAACTCGCCCAATAAATTCCCCCCAAAAAAACTACATTTGAACTCTGAAAGACATTGTTTCTAACATACAAGCCACATATTGCCAAAAAATAAATAAATTAGGAATATGGTATAAGGTATAAGGGAGTCCTAAAAAATTGACCAAATATGTGTTATTGCAAACCACTGCACAAGGTACAACCACTTCATAATGGGGCTGTGAGCAGTGTCTAAAGAAAGAGGGAAAATGTATACATTTAACCTTCTACTTTCTTTCATCATTCCTTTTATTCCCTTTTTGAACTTTTGTCAAACCTCTGAGTTGGCCCAATAGATTAAATGAGGGTGCATCCATAGTTGATAGTTCAGAAGGGACGATCAGAATCAGTTATAAAACAAAATACTACCTACCACCAGAAGAAACCAGTAGCAAAACCACTTCTCTAACAAGTTTAACCAGTCAAAATAATATTGCCAACTGCATTACAGCAGATTAAATAAGATATAAAGAGAATTTAAGAGATTACTGTTGCCGCTAGCATTGAACACAGAATTTCACTGAGACAATGCAGTAGATCTAAATCTTTTAAGTAAGTTCATCTCAATAAAATAAGAAATGAACAGCCAAAAAGAAATCAAGACATGCACCTACACCTAATAAAGTGGAATGACAAAATTCGCTTGCGTGTTAGCTTAGACATTTAGCATTGTAGTAAATGCACTTTGGACATAATCAGCAGCAAATATATTTTCTAAAGTGGAAGGTCAACGGATAAAAATATGACCAAAATGAAGTTGGCAAAAAATGTCACATTTTAAAGTAAATCTCTAGATGTTCAAGGGTAAAATTGAAAAATTCAAGTGATCAAGCCAAGTGATTATCTTTAGCAGTTAAATGTGAATTTCGTTATATTCCCAGATGGAAAAAATGATTGTCGCATTAAATGATCACTTCTCTGACACTGTCTATTCCCTCTGAAACTACTTAACATGTAAGACAGCAGGTAAAGTTAAAAGAAGCCCGCATAAAAGACATATTGAATGAATCCATCAGAAACGAGTACAAAAATAAAAATAAATGCACCAAATAACATACAATTCCAAGGTTTATAAATACTAAAGAAACTCCAAAGACGTGGGAAAAAGACAGTGAATTCTCGACCATAATACCTTTGTAGGCCCAGATGCATTGCCCTTGTAAACTCCCTTACTGATTGAATGCTCCAAAACTTTCTTCGCCCATTCTGGTGGACCTTTATCCAATGCCTCATAAATACATTTTCTAATTCTGGCTCCCACGTTTGTGGGCAGCTTTCGGACAGGTTCCAAAACTTTGGCCCACTCAGGAAGATTACCATCCTCTACAATCACCCTTTTACCAATATAGTCTTCAGATTCTACATCATCTATAGCCAGAGTATCATGCTCCCTGTTCAAAGAGCCAAATATATTTTGTGTAGCCTCAGCAAGCAACTGAACAGAAAACAAACTAGTGAGTAGCCAGCATTATCTAAAGTTGTGTATTTATAATATCAGAAAACACACCAAACAGGACTCTTGCTATCTACAATTAGGAGTGCTGGAAAGAATCAAAGTATGTATCAGTTATAATATCAAAGCAAGTACAAACCTTATAGATATCGATGGAAAACAACCAAACATAATGCAAAATGCAATACAGAAAAAAGAACACTATCGCAACTATATATATATATATATATATATATATATATATATATATAAAATTTTAAGACTAATCCGGATCCGTAACAATCAAAGAGCCTGTCAAGTCCAAACAAACTGTCCTTGACAGTTTATAATTCTTTTCTTGTTATACTTTATGATATGAAGCTTCTGGTCAGATTTATAAAGTTGTACTCCCTCCATCCCACAAATATTGATCCATACCTTTTTGCACAAAAGAGTTTAGAAATTTTCAAATTCTTAATAGATTTCCTAATTGATTCAATAATATGAACCACAAAAATTTTAGTTAGCGAAGGGACCCACTATATACTCAAATGATAAAAGTGACATGGCTATGGGTAAATTAGTCATCTAACTACACAAAGTTACCAAAAAAGAAATGTTGCATTTTTCATGGGATTTCTTAAAAAGGAATGTGTTGCAATATGCGGGCAGCATACAACACCAAAAACAAGAATCATGAATGGCTATCAGAGTTGGAGGACCGCTCCCTTACAGGCACAGGCTACAAAAGAAAGGAGAGAGAGAGAGATGCCCTAAAGCTTGCTTTAAATACCCGACAAAAACCCACATGACTCCTACCCACTAAAAATCTGCTTTAAGCCACTCAGACCTTATTACATTGGTAATGCTGTTCTACTTCACATAACCTACGTTGACAAGATTTTTTCATAACCAAGAGACACCAAAATTCAATTGCAAGCAGCATGGACCTAGGTTTATAACCACTCATCTTTCTTCTGCAGTCATTTCTTAGCAAAACCCTCGGTTGAAAATTCTAAAAGTAAGCAGTCTTTAAAAGTTATGTTTTGCAATTTGAGTTCATTACTTATGATCAGCTTCAAAATCTTGGTCACCATCCAATCTCACCAATGTAAACTTAGTAAATGAAAATGATAATATCATACCACATTTTTATTATTTTATTTTAGCTCAAAACATTAGAATTAAGTCCATATACTCGTGTATATCAGCCACTACCAATGTAAATTATGAAACTAGTAAGCAACCAGCCTTCCAATTCTCTGCAATCTATTCCAACTCCTACCATCAAATCACACTATTCAACATTGATTTATGCAGCTGCTGAAAGATTTAGACAATTGAGGCCACAACATTGTTGTCTCAAAAGCCCATTATTTAACATGTTAAGAGTAATGCTGCAGAGAAATTTTAAATCTGTAAATTACAGATCACACAAAAGCAGGATAAAGTATTAATCCAATCTCACCAGTGTATCTGCTTCTATTCCATAAACTCAAGTTAGTGAGCCACAAAGCACCCCACCATCCCCTTGTAAGCAGCGGAATACTTTTCCGCTTTCACGGGTAGTTATATCTGCAGAGTCAAGTCTTCCATCCATTGACAAGACAGCCAAAATATATCTCCGAACCAATTCTGGCCAAGTCAATTCATTAAGAGGAAGTATATTAATCTTGGTTCTAATAGCAGCAATCCAGTGGTCTGTATCTTTCTTTCGCCCGCGTTTGGATTTCGACTCTCCGGCATCAAAATTTGGATCTATAATTGCAGCCACCTTTGACTGCAGTTCACTTATTAACACTCTTATTAATGAGTTGTGGATCTTAGTCAAAGCAAAACCATTGCATCTGCTATAAGTAACAGATGCCAGTTTAGTTCGGGCAGCTTCCTTCATTTCTCCTGTTTCCATATGTATGAATGCATGTGGATCTGCTGATACTGCTGGACCAAATTTGACTTTCGAGGACAAGATGTGACAGCTTGTACCTTCAGTTCTATGCAAAGAAAACTCTAAGCTTTCTTGGGATTCTCTTTGAAATTTCTCTAGATCTGAACTGTCAAACCATGGACTAATAAGCTCATTTTCAAGTTCTTCAAATGAAGAAGGCTCACTTAACTCCAGAACATCATGAAAACGGCAGAGGTACTCCCAGACCTGGGTAAAGAAACAGAAAAGAATGAGACCTCAAATTCCAACATATGTTCCACATGTCAAATAAACTTAATTCACGTTAGTGTCTAATATATGCAACAAAAAATATACATACTTGAAGTGCATCACTCAGAAGCTGAGGAGGAAGCCTTGAGCTAATAGGCTTTCCAGGAGGGATAAAATGATTCTCCATCGGAGAGTATTGAAATTTCGGAATCTTGGCCTCTTGACAACCTTCAAATGAATCATCTAATGTTTCCTCATTTGTAAGATCAGCTCCATCCTTTGTTTTAGCAAGCAGCAACCCATTTCCAACTGTTAAGGATGAAGAATATGCACTTCTTTCTTTCAAAAATACATAGAAGGGACAGGCTATTGCACCAGGAAGCTGTTCTAAAATTTCTTGCACAAATTCCATATCCAGTCCAAATCTATCTTGGTCCAGCCATTTCAACAATATTTCAGATGAAATCTCAAGCTCTCTGTGATCCCGAATAATAGATGGAATGTTGATCAACTCAACTGAACCGCAAAATTTGGCCAAAGGAACAACCTTTTCATCAAATTTTTGGTCCCTAATATCCCAGTAAGATGAGCTTGTTGCATCTGCAGCATGCTTGCAGTGGAACTGAAGGTTACCAGTCTGCATATAGGCTTCTTTGCAAGCATTAATAAGTTTCGCGGAAATCATTCTCCATGCTGAAGATGATGAAGACTCTTCAACCGAAAACTCGCCAATTTCATCCGCCCACAAGAAATTATCAGAGAGAGTATTCCAAGATTTTTCATCACGGGGATTAGAACAAGTCTTTTGGTGGTGATCATTAGAACAATCAAAAGTAGTACTGCCAAAACAAGATAAAATATCATGTTCTTTTGGTGGTGAAGGCTCTGAGAGCATCATCAGAACACTGAAGTCCTCATCGGTATACTTTCTATTAAAACTATTTCCTTCATTTTGACAACCAGGTTGACCTATGTTTGGCTCATAGAGGACAGTTGAACCAATTGGAATAGGAAATACAGAGCACGAAGACCTTTTAACTTTAAAAACTGGTCCAGAATCACCACCATCCAACACATCACAAATAAAGAGCGACCCAGTAATCTTATCATGCCAACATGATTTATAGCCAATAGGCCAGATCCGGTTGGCGATATGATACGATGGTCTTGCATCAATTTTTCCCACTGAGAGAACAAAAAAATCTTCATATTGAACAGGAAGTCCGTCCTGTAAAGTTGTTCTTAAAAACTAAGGTGAAAATAAATGAAAACATACAGTTGCAAATAAAAAGCTAAATAGGAAGACGAAGAAACTAAAATTTTATAAGTATGATCAGAATTATGAAAAGCATATGAACTACTGAACTTACACTAAGCTCTTTAGACGCACTTCCACAAGTTTCCCCTGAAACAGCATCTGTGAGTTTTACGCAGTTTACAGATTCATCAACAAAATTCACATTTTGAATGTCGGACAATTGGTCCTTAACAAAATCCCTCATCACATCTTTATTTTTCGCAACGGCAACTTTAAGTCTTGCAGACTTTCGTCTTTTGGGGAATAGCAACCTTCTCCGTGATGAATCGGTTACAATTCCTGTTTCACCACCTATAGTATCTGCATTAGGGGTAAGCCCAAGATAACAGGCAACTTCTGACATTGACTCAAATGTCTTTCCATCTGGAGCACAGTATACTACATCTAGCTCCCCTTTGCTCATGGAATTTCTAAACTCTACCCTCCAACCTTCCTCTAGAATGCTGCCACACCTTTCACGAATATATTCTCTAAGGGACTCCAAATACATCTTGCTTTTCTTGTTAGGCGACAATCTTGTACTTGAAAGACTCCTGCTCCTGAGCCCTTCTGAAAGTGGGCACACATCAAACACCTTGAAGTTTTGAAGCCCGGACTCTTCATGCTGAAATAAATCTTCAGATCCCAATTTGACAGATTGTCTCATAATACCAGATGCTTTTTTGAAGCCAGCCCTATTTCCAACATTCAACAATTTTGAATATGTCAATGGGACACCAAATGGATTGACACCAAAAGAATTATCACCTGGAGAGTGCTTTCTAAAAATCACAATAAACGTAACACCAATAATCTAAAATGCACTCATATTCCAAACAGAGTAAACCAGTGATAATAACAAGGAATTTACACAATTAAATAACATCAGTCTGACATGAGAAATCATAGAAAACCATCAATCTTTTTTCATAGAGAGAGAATTCTTGTAATGATTCGTGAACTAATGTAATGTCTAATTTTTTTTCGTAATCGCTCCGGACTGACTTCATGATTAACTAGGTTGGAACATTTTAATAGGAAACCCAAAGATCTGCTATTAACTTCCTATTAACTATTAAGCTATCATTTAACATATGAGGAATAATGGCTAACAATCAATATGAATGCAGATAATTTCTGGAAATGACCAATATATTTTCTTTTTAATACGTGAAATGACATCAATATAAAGAGGAAGAGTGTAACACATTATTTTCCATTAACTTAATTATATATTAGAATTGAAAGACATATAAAGCATCAACATCATTGACCATCATGAACACTGAGATGGATTAGTAACATTACCTTATGTAAAGTTACTAATACAGTTAAACAGTGTGAGAATCACAACTCATAGTACATAGTAAACATAGTTTAACCAGATTAAGGTGACAAAGGGCTGTAAACTCAGAACGTCTAATAGCAAACATAGGCATAGAATCACAAAGGGTTAACCCAAGTTTGTGGCTTGGAATGCTTGTTGCATGTAAAAGATCTATGTGAAGATAAATCATCAGGAGACATTTATAATGTTTCTTAAACAAACTATTGCAGCCTTCATATAAGTTAGACTTGTGAAATCCAAGGGTCAGGCTCATGCTTGCCTTAAGAAGCACTCTTAAATCTTTGAATATTACTTTTGAAAAGTATAATTTATTCAAATAGAAGTCAAACAGGGACGCCATCCCTGTGCACACGACATCCAAAAAGCATGCAGGAACAAGAAACACATCTTGCAAAAAGCTTGCGGTTTATACTAAGATTAACTCTAAACTTTAGATTATTTTGCTGTCAACAAAATTAACTCTAAAGTTTACATCTAAAAATAAAAAAAATGAGCCCCCAAAATTACTTGCCTATAAATCTAAGATTAACCCCAACCTAAAGGACGCTATTATTTTATTAATTTTCTAAAATATCACCATTAGAAGCAATAAATATGTCAGGGAAAGGGCCTATAAAGCTAAGATTAACCCTAACCTAAAGGACACTATTTTATTTTATTTATTTTCTAAAATGTCACCATTAGAAGCAATAAATATGTCAGGGAAAGGGCATGTTGGGAAGATAATATTTAGAAGTATATTCTAATAGGAACCTCATTCCATGTGAGTTAGTTAGATCTAGGTGAACGATAAAGATGAGGTGTAGAATTAGCTTTACTTTACAACAAGTAACTATTTGTATAAATATGAGATAGCTGTGTATTTTCATTTCAAGTAATAAACTAATGAATGATATAAAAAGCTGAGAAGCACTTATGCTCTCAACTAGATCTCCCTCCTTCTATCTTCCCCAAAATGACTCTATATGTCTGACTCTATTAATAGTATATTCAGTCATAACCCAAACTTATGGTGAGATAAAACAACAAAGAAGATACTATTGAGTCACTGAATATTATTGGGCTAAGATAACCCAAGAAAATGCTATTAATAATATTTTCAGTCATAACCCTTTGAATGAGCTAAGATAACCCAAAACAGTGGATTAGACCTTCATACTTTATGATTTGATTCGATTCATACTTGAAATTTGGCATGGGCAATTACATATGGTATGAGTTGTGATCAGGTTGTCAGATATGTCCTACAACGGTTAGCGGATGTGCAAGAAGTGGAAACACCAAGGCCGCTAGTACTATCCCACAATGACCAGAAAGACAAAAATTATGCGCTCTGTGTTTGAGTAGATTGTAACACTCCCACAATCCAACATCAGAACATATGGAATAATTTGATATATACATAAGTTTTCAAACTATTACCAACAATAACTATAGCTATGACCTTCTGGGTGAGCCTCCAAAAACACAAAAATAGCACAAAAAGACTATTTGAGAAAATGGATTAAATTTTGGTACATTTTGATTTGATTGGAAATTGAAATTTGAACCGATTGTTACATAAGTTCAATCAAACTTAATCAACGTAGTTAATGTATAGCAAATTGGTGTTTGAAAGGTATACAAATTATGGTGCAAGTGGACTTTTCACTGAGATTTGTTACTCAAATTGTAAACTATTGTATATAAGACAACATTTTGTTGTCATACAACATAAAAGACTAAAAAGTTGAAACATCTCCTTTTCCCTGTATACTGAACACATCAATGATCAAACAATACCTTCACAAGTATAGCAAACTAATAAACAAGAACCGGAAAACGAATAGTTTGTACCAAGGTACAAGTGACCAATACACGCAATTTTCCCACCCAACAAAAACAAATAATGTCATGCACAGATCAACCAATCAACCTAAAAGCTGAATATTTTGACAACAAATGTAAGTAATTAAATTTATGCAGCTTATGCCACATTTATGAATAGTAAATTAATTCTCAACGGGCAATTCACTGCGCACTGAACTTCACCAAACC
Organism: Panax ginseng; assembly: GCA_020205605.1. Lineage (NCBI taxonomy): Eukaryota > Viridiplantae > Streptophyta > Magnoliopsida > Apiales > Araliaceae > Panax > Panax ginseng. Next base: position 152,847,118 of record CM035129.1, read on the forward strand.
TTAAATAGCCCGGAACTATTTTAATAATAATGCCTCCCTCCTAAGATGTTACTTTCTCTTTTAGAAATGTCCAAAAATGAGAGTTCCTCTTCACAATTAATGTACCAAATTTCATTGATTTCATTACAAAAACTAATTTGCCGTGATTTCTGCAACTAGTATTGGTAAGTAAAAAAATTGAGCTAAGAAGGTGGATTTTTTAGGAGTATTAAGCAGGAAAATATTTTAATTGCAAACAAAATAGACTAGAACTGAACTAATTTAAGCAATTAGAATCAATCTTCTCTAGAGTACCAATCATCAAAGAGATTTACCAGTAACAATCATCAAAGAGATTTACCGAAACTATAAATTGTTAGTACCTCGAAACTGATAAGTCCTCACCTTCGCCGTCGCTGGAAGGCAAAGAATTGATATCTAAAATCCCACAATTGCCGCGCTTATTCACTTTAGCTTCAGTTTTCACTCCCAGAGGCCACCGGTTACACGGCACCGCATTGCTCACGCACTTTCTACACAACCACTCGCCCAACACCATCTCCTTTTGCCCCCGCATTTCGGCACAACCGAGGTGAAACCCTAGCTCACATCCATCACATACCAAAACGTTGCCTTGAACAACCTGCGAACCACATGCCGCGCACACCGATATGCCAGCGGGGAGCTCCGCCGGACCGCTGTCAGGCGGCGTTAGATTGTCGTGAAATGAGCGTACGACGGAAAGGGCATCGAGGCGTGGCGATTCGGATGAAGAAGGAACTTCATTGAGATCGATGACGAGAACGGAGCGAGTTGGGTCGGGGTTTGGGTGAGTGGAATCAGTGAGTTCCATTAACCAAGTCGAGGTGGCGGAGAGATACAATCGGTTGGGTTTGCCCTACATGACATGTTTTGGATCTTTCTCGATTTCTATGCAGAGATAGTTGAGTTGAGATGGAGAGAAACAATGGGTTTGCTTCGCTTCTGGTTTCGTTCAGTGAAGGGGAGAGAGAGGGGGACCCAAAAGCGATGACTGAAAGCGAATCGTCTAGAAAATGGACCAAGGGTTTTTGAAACAGCGGATAAACAAAGTAGGTCAAAGACATTGGCAAATTGTAACTCGCTTCCTTCATGTATGCTCTACCTCTCTACTCCTTGATTAATATCTGTAAAATGGTGGTATTTTATTTTTTTAATTTAAATAATACTAGTCCTTCCGTTCTTTTAATATAAGTCGTTTTAAAAAAATATTTTTATTCTTAAATATAAGTCGTTTGAGAATTTCAAGTAAATATTAATTGTTTAATTTCCAATATTACCCCAAATAATAAATATAACTTTGGTTCTCTCATTACTTTTTATTCAATAAATAACATTCTATTTTTACAATATAAGGGCAATATAGACAATTAATAGTATATTTAATATTTTATAATCATTTTCTTAATACTTGTGTACAACTCTAAAATGATTTATATTAAGAAACGGAAGAAGTAGTATTTTTAAGAAGAAAAAAACACAACAAAGTGATTATCATTTTACTTAGACATATGAAAAAATATATATAAATTAAAGATTAATTTCAATAAAATTCATAATCTAAATGTTGTCATAATTTTTCAATAAAATTCATAATTTAAATTTTGCCGACTCTTATAACATCCGCCCGCTTATTTATAAAAGAATTTCACTTATTACATATTTTTAAAAAAATAATTATCACTGATACTAATTCAGGTAATTTAAAATTTGTGTACAGGTGCACACGAAATTAGAAGTTAAGCGTGACAACGCCCATACTTGTATTGGCATTATGATGAATAAAATGCATGGACGGAGGAGAAAGTTGGCATGAGAGAGAGACTAGTTGGGCGGGTCCGGGTTTAGGTGTTATTTCAATCACACAAAATTTGATTAGTATCTATGGATCTGTCATTTATTGTTTAAATATCAACCCTTATCAAATTTATGGGTTTGGACGAACAACGTTAAAATATAATTAAAGTTATAATAAATTTAGCTCCATAAAAAACAATAGTTGTAATCATAAATTGTGAAAGATGATAACTTATTAATTTATTTAATCAGTATTTTTGGAGAAAAAAAATAGGAATAACATAATGATGGGCGAGACAAAATTTGAATTTATCTTTATTTATTTTTAAACAAAAAATATATATAAAAAAAAGATCTTATCATTTGTTTCTTGGACAAGGTGATCTTTTTTTTATAATAGTAATAAATTAAAAAGCGCAAGGAAAATATAAAAAATATTAAAAGTGTATTCATAATTTGTGAGTAATCTATCTATCTATATATGTATAGACATATAGATGTATATAATAATAAGATTGTAAATGAACTGAGTATTGAGTTGCTCAAATTTAGTTCACAAAATTTATCAAGTATAAATTAAGGTTTGATTGAGGCTTATTTAGCTATCGAGTCTAGTCTGAGCAATTTGAACAAATATGATCCGAGTATCAAAAGAAAATTATAATTTAAAAAAGTTCAAGTAACTTATCAAACTTTTAAATTTGTTCATATTTGAATCATTTATATTTCGAGTCGAGCTCGAATTGAACTTTTAGTCGAACAACTACCGAAATACGAATTGAGTCTGAACTATTTACTCATTTTACATACTTATTAAATAATATACTACATAATTTGGACAAGTTTGGAAAGACCCGAGTTTCGTGGGTTTATAAAAATATAAACCTAAGCTCACTCAAATTAAATTTGGGTAGACTATGGGTTGAATGAGTTTTTAAAAGTAAAAAAACAAACTCTTACCCATCGTGGGTGAGTTCGAATTAACAGTGGGTTGCTCAACCCAAAGTGCAATCCTATGAGAGACCCATTAAAATTTAAACTGTCTGTAAAGGGATTGAAGTAAAAGGCAAAATTTTATATTTTCTTTTGTTAAATAATATCTTTTCAAATGTAAGTCCCACCAAAAACCACAAGTATTTATCCTTTTGTAAACCATATGAATTTTTATATTCTTTAGGAAGTGCACCATTTTTCGAATAATGAGTGTTTATAAAATTCATTTATTTATTAACAATAATGTTTACTTGAGACACATTTATATTATGTGCGTATGTATATGTGATTCATTTTTATAATAAAAATTAGACAAAAAATAAGGTAAGAAATGTTGCATATAAAGTGCATGACTTATCGTACAAAAACAAAGTTATTTTGTATAATTAAACACACTTTCTCTCATGTTATAAAGAACATCTAAAAGTTATGTTAGTGAAAAACATTTCATACAATTATATTTTAAGTAATACTACAGACACAAACTATTTTATAAATATTTTATAAACTATGTTGCATACTTCACCTCAGCATATTGATCAATAAATTGTTTCAATGTAGTCTTTGTCCCCACACAATATGTTAAGATAGAATATGTCACATCAACCGTTTATAAAATATTTATAAAATAATTTGTATCTCTAATATTATTCTTATATTTTTATGCAAACTTTAATATGTGTATAAAGAAAGTTGGACACAAAATATTGGACTCTTCTTTTAATGGAATATTGTATAATACGAGTAAAAATTTACACCAACGCGTTAAACACATTTTATTACGTTGTTGAGCCCAGTTGAGTGGATTTGGGCTATTTGGGTGTAGGGTAATTATGTTGTCAGGCTGGAAGTATAGTGATAGGTCTAACATTAGCCCACTAAATCACCCGTTCAGCTCATTTGAATGAATATCACCAAACATGTTTGATAAAAATTAAATGAATCTGAGTTAAATTTAAATCTGAATAAAAAAAATTATTTGATAATTGACATGTTTAAAACATCTGAATAATAAAATTTTATTATTTTATCCCTCTAAAAAAATTCAAAATTATTATAAATTTATTTAATATTACTTAATATAATAGTTAATATTTTTTTTATTTTTTTTTACTTCATTATATTGCTCATTCAATTTAAAAAATCGAAAACATTTATTCAAATTTCGTCCATCTCACCAATATTCTAAAAGGCGCTAGGCGGGAGGCGGGGCCTGGGCGAGATTTTTTATTTTAAGTCAATTTTAATATTTTATCTTATATTTATCCAAACAAAATAATAATATAAAGCAAAACAAATCTATAATAAAGATAATAAAGGCTTTTGCTTAAAGTTCAAACACATATCCATATTGCTAATGTCAAAGTTCAAACACAAACATGCAATTGTTCAAAGTTCAAACATATTTTTAACGTATTAGTTTTATTCATAAACAAGATTGCTATTAAATAATAAAATTTAAAATTTAAATAATTTAATTCAATATTAAAACTTTAAAAAATAAACATAAATTTTGAGAATTATATTGAATTAAACTAAATATTACAAATGTATCATCATTTGTATAATTTGAAGATTAAATCTGAGTTCAAAAATTACAACTATAATAAAATTATCCATTTTGACTTGATATTATTCACTTTGTTTGTGATTTGATATCTTTCTGACATGTATTATGAATATGATAAATCATTAGAAAAATAAATATATTAAGATCTGGTTTGGGTAGTTATTAAAATAAAAAAAATCTCTTCACTTTAGGCCCCCACCTTTAGCCCCCACCTAATTTTTTGGAGGAATTTTTTGCATTGGCTTTGGTAGCCGAGGCGCCAGGGGCCTAGCGCTAAAGCGAGGTGCTGCCAGGGGGACTAAGCGCCTGGGTGGGGATTTTAGAAGATTCGTCTCATGGATTCGGTCATTCGAGACCAAAAACAAACCTTGTTGTGGAGTTCATTGATTCAAATTTCTAAACAAGCACCCCTTAAGACTCTAAACCAACCAAACATTTCGGATTCGATTCAAATTCAGATTTGGATTCGACTTGAAAAAATACGCACGAGATTCGGATTCGTTAATAATATGATCCAAATTCGAGTATACAAAATAGTTCGAATAAAAATATGGATAGAATTTGAGTAATGTTATACTCGATTCATTTAATATTCAAATTATTTGAATTCTCGATTATGATTTGATACATACTCGATTGATACAGATTCGATTAGATATTAAATATATTCTTTTATAATATTTATAAAATTTAATCAAATTAGGATAGTTAATTATTATTATTTTGTTTTATTTTTAATTTTAATTGTGATCTTATATTTGTAAAGTATAATATTAAAAATATTTTTCTCATATATAAGTAAAATAATAAATTTAATTTAAAATTATTATATTTATTATAAAATTAATTATCATGGGAAGATTGGAATTCGAGCATAAATTTAAAACTTAAATCTTAACTTTGATTTGAATTCATGTTACAGCCTCTCTCCCGTCCACATAATTGATAATTGATGTAGGATATGGTATAAACAAGAAGAAGCCATGTGATAATGTTACAAATAAGACAAATTCATTTTTCCAATCTAACATTTTAATAACAGAGAGCAAGCTACTGACAGACAGATGGGGGCGGGCCACATCTTCATCATATGATATTTTTTTGAAGCTATATGTCCCCGATTCAATCAAACAAACCATATAATATAATAAATCTTTTATTCAATTGAGTAATATATTATTATTATTCTATTTTTTCAAAAATCCAATCGATGGAGTTGAAGAGTCGGTTCAAAATCTGAAATAGTGATGTATTACCAGTAAACACAGTACAAAAGTTGTGGCAATTTAGATATTAACGACGCAATAAGGGGCCAGGGCCGGGGCCGTCCCAGGTCGTGTAACTTATACCGGTGTTCCTTCTGATTGCGCCTTTCGCCGGTTACAAATTCTCTCCCTAAAGGGTAGACTTCAGGCATTTTCTTTACTGTTTAGCTGATCGTTTAGCTCCATTTCTTCTGGTAATTTACCTTACTTCACATCTCAAGTTCAATTAGCTATTTGATCTTTTAGATGAAATGTATGCATTTGTTCAATTGAATTTTACTTGTTTGCTGAATATACCATAAGGAGAGGGATTAGAGTTTCTTGTTTTTACTGTTCTTGTTGTTTGTACTGAACTTGACTACTTTAACTTGAACTAGGAAGTTTTGATGATTGATTGGCAGCTAGCTGTTTGTGATTTGGCCGTACAGATCTAATTTCCATTATATACTGCTATAGTCTTCACATAAACTACTCATCCTTTAACTATTATATGATGGAATCATGAATATAAAGGTACTATGAGCGTCATTTTTAGAAACTTTAGTTGGGTAAACCACAATTGAGTCATGTGAACACCTTGATAGTAATAAGAAGTAATTGATTGCACTTCTCTTTTACCCAATAATCTGTTTAATCATAAATCTTGAATTGGATCGAATCTGTTACAAGAGAATAGAATTATATTGCAATTGTAAAATTGAAGTTCAACTCCTTAAGCTGATATAATCAGATATTTGTCTTCTTGTTTGTTGAGCTGATTTTAACTTTAAAGTTTTTGGGCATGCATTAATAATAATTGTGTTCTGTTTATGCCTTTTCTTCTTAAACCCCTACGTGATGTCGGGAAACACTCTCAGAGATCTCAACATGCTACCTGAATCTGAGAGGAAGACTGAGAGCTCTAGTAATGGGAGCATTCATGAGATGCATATTGAGCATACAATTGAAAACATTGATGAAAAGCAAAGGAAAAACACTGCCCCCTTAGTTGAAACACCCACGAATGGTAACGTGACTTTGAGTTCCGGGACAGAGGTAGCAAGTTCAGAAGTGGAATACATCGAATCTGAGAAGCTGAATGATGTTGAAGATGTAGCTACAAGTCTTAAGGTAGGAGTGTGTTTTGACATTTGAAATGTTATGCATCTGCAGTTGCTAATGATTTTGCATCATTTGGCCGTTGGTGGCTTGTGTAATTTTCACTCATTCCTTGTTTCTTTTACAGACTCTCTTAGGTGGCCTTGAGTCAAAAGACTGGGTTGTGGTGTGTGAGGCACTCAATAATGTTCGCCGATTATGTCTGTTTCAGAAGGAATTGTTGAGCGATATGTTGTAAGTCTTAATTTTTATGTAATGGAAGAATTGTGGAATACAAATTCTTCGTATTTTGTTGTATCTATGAATACAGGTGCGTATGTATATTCATAATTGTCTGTTTGACGAATCCCTTTTGTTGCCACTGTTTTGATGTGGTAGGGGGAATGTGCTATCGCTCGTTGTGAAATCCCTAAAGAATCCGAGAAGTGCTGTCTGTAAAACTGCAGTTATGACCTCAGCGGACATTTTCAAAGCATATAATGATCACATTATTGATTCGCTGGACCCACTGGTAACATATATATTCCTTGATATCTGATTGTTGCTTGTATCACCTTGTTCTTTTTGGAATAGCTTGTTCCTTCCGAAACCTAATTTTTATTTTATTTGTGATTGACAATGTTTTGAAAAATCCTTGGTTCAGCTGGTACAGCTTCTTCTCAAGTCTTCACAAGACAAACGATTTGTATGTGAAGCAGCTGAAAGAACTTTAATAGCTATGACTTCTTATGTATCCCCAATTTTGTTGTTACCAAAGTTGCAACCTTATCTTAAGAACAGAAATCCTCGAATTCGAGCAAAGGCTTCAATGTGTGTTTGTCGCAGTGTACTTCGACTGGTAAGAATTTGACCATTAAGTCACCTCATTTACTATTCAGTTTGACCTCTGGAAATGCTTTTCCTAGTTTCTTTTTTGTTTGCTCCTTCCTTTATTTACTTCTTATGAAGAATATAAAGGCTTGTCTTACCATTCTTTAAATGTCCTGTTACTGATCTGATAAGTAAATTTCACCCTGGGGCTCCACTTTGTTCCCAGAAGAGATACTTTATAAGAAATTCGGTTAACAAAGAAGCATCTTTCTTACCTGATTTTTATTTGGTATATTTATTTTTCTGGAAATGTCGTATTGAAAGTCGAAACTAAAACTTTCCGGTGTCATCTTTCTGCATCTAATAAAAACTAGAATATAATTCATTGTTCACTTGAGATTCATTCTTAACCAGGATGAAATGGCTACATATTTGTGTTATTAAATAATCAATACTTATTTGGCTTGTGGATTTATTCCCTACTCTTAACTCTTTCTTGCTTCTCAGATCAGCTACATGTGTAAATTGTAATTTACATATTTTAGTTCTAGAACACCTTCTCTTTCCCCTATCATATCTCATTGAAAATCAAGTTAGAGTTTTGTGGAGTGGGATCACGCTGCACCTTTTGTGAAGGCCATCACTAATTTAAGGTATCTCTGAGGGGTTGTAACTTATTGCTTTATTTACACTATGATTCCTTGCGGTTTTTTAGATAGAGGTATGGATTAAACTTGCTTCACTTTCTTCTCTTGCTTATTCCATGATTAATTTTTAATGGATAGATATCTGTATTACCACTTACCAAAATAAAATAAAGATACATGTATTACTTACCTAGGTTCTAGAACTCACTTGTGCATTTGGTAATCAATACAAGTTCCTTAAATGTTTATCTTGCTCAAAAGTCTATAAGCTTGAAACTACGAAAAGACGAATTAATATACTCCCTATATTGACTTTTGAAAAGTCAGCTTAAAACATTTTCAAATTCAAAAATGATATGAATCCATTTAATTTTGGTTGATACAATTATAATTATTATAAAGTATCTAAAAGTTACTACTAAGTACAAGATTTGTTGTTTTCAAAACTCTAATGAATTTTGTCAATTTTAAATTTGAAAATGTCTCGTAATTGATTTTTTAAGAAGTCATATTGATCTTATATTTGGAATGGATGGAGTCCTAATTATAGTAGAAGGTTCCCTTACTCAAACCATAAGCTATAAGGCTGTAATTGATACTTAAATTGTCATTTGCATATGATCTGTGACTTTGTGCTATATGTTTTATCATAGTTGAAGCCTGTTAATTTAGCGAAAAAACAAAAAGAAAAAGAAAAAAAGAAGCCTGTTATCAGTTTGCATTTATTCATGTTTGTCAGATATCATAATATCTTCTTGCTATGGTGCATTTTCTACAGGGGGTTGATGGAATCAAAACATATGGGATTGACAAATTGATCCGTATAGCTGCATCGCAGCTCAGCGACCAGCTTCCTGAGTCCAGAGAAGCTGCTCGTACTCTTCTGTTGGAGTTGCAGGCCGTATATGATAAATCACACTTCTCATCAGCAGCTACAATATCTGAGGACCCAGAGATGGATTCTTGGGAGCACTTCTTGCAAACAAACTTATCTCCTTTAAGTGCTCAAGCTGTCCTTCGTGTGACCAATATTGCTCGAGAAAGTCTTGTTTTGGCTTCCTAGCAGGTACAAAATGTTTGTGGATCTATAGCGAGTATTCTCTTTTCCTTATGCCTTTATTATATTGGTTCATTGGCTTTTACTTGTAAATACTTTGAAACACTGGAACTTTCGGGAATGCTGTTGAAGCATGTAGTTGAGCAACATATGCTATATTGATTGGGTTAGATACATCCTATTAATGATCTTCACATATGGTTTGCCATTCACTGGTATCTTCGACTTTGTTCCAATATAGAATGTACTATACTTTTAGTTTATTGCTACCCTTTTGTTTAGGTCTTGGATTCTTGATGCTCTATATTATTGGGAAATTTGTGTTTTAATGCTCAAATCACTTGGATGCCTACCTAATTGGCATATAGTATTTTGTTTTTATAAGCGTAGAAATTAAAAATATGGTTGTGCTTTCTCCACGACTTGTTTTGATAAATCAATATTTAGAAGCAACTGAGATAGTTTTATTAATACTCCTCATAAAGCCACCTATATATATTCCCTCCGTTACACAAAAGAGTCATTTGCAAAATTTGTATTAAGGATGTATTTTGTTTCAATTTTCCCAGAATTTAGACATGTTTCGGGTGGAGCCCCAATGAACATGGAAAGATGCCCGACCATTCTCAGTATTTATCATGAAGCGTATTCTGATCAATATGGAATGCTAAATGCTTGTCCAGTTATGCTCCTGGATTTGTTATTGAAATACTCTTATTTTTCATTAATTTGAATTAGAAGAACCCTAAATTAGGATCCAGAGGACAGGAAGACCTAGCCAAGCATGAGATCAGAAAAGCAAATTTGGACAAAATAGAAAAATTATTTAGAAATAATCTGTTGTGCTGAAAATATGCAGGCAGTGCATTTTTTCGAGGCTTTAGGGTTTCTCTTCTTTGGGATAACAAGTAGGCTCCTGATCAAGAATAATTATTGGTGGTTAACAAACACATGATAACTAACATTTAAGCATGTAGGAAAATAAATACTCACTCTGATACATAATATATGATATTTTAGAGTTGTGTACAAGAATGAAGAAAATAATTATATAACATGTACTCCCTCCGTCCTTAATTATTTGACGTTTTAGAAGTAGACACAAGAATTAAGATAATGATTGAAAGCATTAAATATAGTACTCAATTGTCTATAATACCCTTAAATTTTTTGTTGGGATAAGGAGAATTTTGTTAGGTAAGAAGAGAGAAAGAGTTTAAAGTATCAAAAAAATAGGCACATTAATGAGGGTAATTTGGGAAAAATTGTCATTAATTCTCCTAAATTTGAACAAACGTCAAATAATTAAGGACAAATAAAAAATTCTAAAACGTCAAATAATTAGGGACGGAGGGAGTATTACTAATTGTCTATAATAACTTTTACTATACTTATTTCATATTTTTCTTTACTCTCATCTATAATATTTTTTCATGAGGGATAATTTTAGAAAGACTGTGGCTAATTTTCTTAGATTGTATAAAAAGTTAAATAATTTAAAAAAAATAAAATCATCTAAAACGTCATATATTATGGGACGGAGGAAATACACATTTACTTTCTTACTTAAAAAGAAAAGTAAATTACCCTCTCCATTCTGCAATAATAGTCATTTTAGTTTCATGCACATTAATTAAGAAAGTCATTTAATACTATTATTTAATGAGAAATGATCCATAGCATGTACTAGAAATTGCCCATGTCTAAAGGCACGACGTAACGGAAAATTAAATTAAAATTCAAAAAATACTACATTACCTAAAGATTTTTTGCAACCTAAAATAACATACAATCAAATATAACAATTATCATAATTCACCAAACCTCCACAATAATTAATTTTTCTTTAAAAATAGATATCCAAAAAAATTTAAACTTATTTACAAAACTTAAAAATCATCAATAACAATTTTCATAATTCACTTACACCACCATAATAACAATTATTATTATTATTATTATTGTTATTGTTGTTGTTGTTATTATTATTATTATTATTTTAATATTAATATTATTGTAATTACTATTATTTTATTATTATTATTATTATTATTAAAATTATTATTATTATTATTATTATTATTATTATTATAATTATTGTAATAAATTATTATTATTAAAATTATTACTATTATTATCATTATTAGTATTATTATTAATGTTATTATCATTACTATTATAATTATAATTATTATTAGTGTTATTATTATTTTTATTTTTACTACTACTACTACTACTACTACTACTACTACTTATTATTATTATTATTATTATTATTATTATTATTATAATTATTATCATTATTGTTATTATTATTGTTATTTGATTTGGACAAAAATTTTTAGTGTGAGATGAAATGTGAGTATTTATATTAAGTTGGAAGAATTGAGATGAAATCTGAACCGTTCTTGTGGTTTGTCAAATGAAATATTCAAAATGGGTTCTGTTTTATTATATAGATATTATAATTATTTTTATAATAATAATAATAATAATAATAATAATAATAATAATACATATTATTATTATTAGTACTATTATAATAGTAATAATAATAATAATAATAATTATTATTATTAGTACTATTATAATTATTATTTGTACTATTATTATTATTATTATTATTATTATTATTATTATTATTATTATTATTATTATTTGTTTGTGTGTGTGAAGAAGAGAGGAAATAGAAATATTTTGTGTGTGAACATGAGAGAGAGTAGGGTGTAGGAGTGAATTTGATTTGGACGGGAAAAAAATGTAAGACCCCAACTTATTATAAATAAAATTAAATTTCCTCCATTTATTATTTTGAAATAGTAAGGGTTGATTTGATTAATGTGGATAGTTATGGGTAAAATACATAAATATTTCAAATAAGCAGTGGTTATAAAATATTCGTTTGGTGCGTGGAATATTCTTGCTATCTCGGGAATATTAAATGCGACGGTAGCGATCTTAATGTGTGGCCCTATAACGGAAAGCGATTGGATGAAGAAAACGACAAAAATAAGTTGATTATAAATAACAGGCGTGAATTCTGAATTATCTTTGTTGGAATACCCGTGGTTAAAACACGAGTAGCACACGGTATTACACTAATTATTGATTCTTACGTGAAGGCCTTCTTTCGATAATTGTTACGATAATTCTTTGTTGATATTTTTATTTTATTGGTTCAATAATTCTTTGCGTTTATATTTTATATTATTGTTGTTTCAATAATTGTCACTACACAATATTTTTTATTATCGGAGCAATAATTCATATTATCTGAATAATATTATTGGATAATATTATTGGCAATGTCTAGAAAGTTCTGTCTAAGGAGAGGTTAGGTCATCTAATTGTGCGCTAGTAAGGAGAGATCCTTATTGAAAAGCCCCCTCTATCCTGGGAATTGCCTGGTTGTCAGTATTGTGATTCTGTAATATTATTCATGAATAATTAATTATTGATTTATATGATGAGGAAAATATTGATTTTATGTGGATATAGATGGAAAAAATTTTTAATGTGACAATTGTTGAAAATTAATATTTTATCTTTTTCTGATAAAATAATTCAATTAAATATATTATTTTAATAATATATTGATGGTGATATTTTTACAATGAATGTGAGATATATGAGTATATGAGGAGGAAGAGTATTTTTCTGGCATTAAATAATTAACACATGTTTTGTATGTCGGTAGACCCTATTTCTTGACTGAAATTTGATTATAGCCTGTAAAATCGCCCGTTTGTGAATTTCGGTCAATTTTTGTTTGGAATTTGGAAAAACTTTCTTCTGCAAAGTTGTAGATAATGGAATTTCCTATGAAAAAGACACGAGGTTCGAATTTTTCTGATAAAAGGCTATTTATTGTGAATTATTGAAGTTTCGGAGTTCCGAAATAATTAATTTTTGGAAGTTTAAAATATTTTAAGTAACAAAAATGTTTTTGGGATGTTGGCACATGTTTTTGGTGATGATTTTGGTCCGTGTGTGGTGTGCGTAGGAATATAATTTGAAAATATTAATAATTTATTAAATTTTACGCTTTTGGTGTTCTAAGCATTTTTCTATAAATAGGTGTCTTATGTTAGAATTGAAAATCACACCGAAAACTAAAGATTTCTCTCTCTTCTCTCGATATATATTGAGCGTATTCTTGTGAGTATTTTAATACTTTGAGTGTTGCTATATATGCAAGTTCGTTAGTCATAGCTTTATATTCTGTTTCAACTAAGTCTTATTCTTTCGAGGTAAGGGATATTTTTTTCAAATGATATTATTTTTTCAATATCATTATGCCAAGTATTGATCTAAAATTTTAATCAAATTTGGAACTTTTTGTGTGGGGAGTTCTTATTCACGTGTATGGCACTATTCACATATCGACACTTATTCACGAATCGACACAATTCATCAAAAATAAAATTTTTCTTTTAAGTCTAAAATATCTATTATGGATACTAGCTTTGATTGTATCCATGTTTTGATCATTATTGAATTTTACTTCACTATGATTATTTATGAGATATTTTGGACATAAAATAGCTAAAATACTGAATCCTTGATATTTATTCTTTTGTTTCACTTTGGATTCGTTTCCTTTAAAATATTTTTCATCATCCTCAGTCCTAAATGATGATATTATTGAATATCTTTGGCCTGTAGTGCAAAGATAAATGATTTTATAATGAATATCTTTGGCCTGTAGTGCAAAGATGAACATGTGTTGAGATGAACATGACCGACTGATGAATATCTTTGGCCTGTAGTGCAAAGATGAATATTTGATTCAAGATGTATATTGATTGATGTTACATGGATAAAATATTGATGAAAGACTTTTAAATTCATAGATAGTAGTAGATTTCATTCTCTACGTAACTCTTCTATGGATTATTATTTCCGCTGCGAATATTGATCTGAAACTTGTCTATTGTATTTTATCAGATTTTTTTTCTGTTGAAGACTAACGATAATTTGTTCTATATTATCTTAGTCATAATATTCTTTAGTGGGCTAGTTGAGCTCACCCTTTTCTTTATTGTTCCATTTTTCTTCTCAGGAGGCGAGAATGTAGCGAATACTAGTCGGGGTATGGAATGATGATTCTAGCAGTTGTTTAGTAGTCCTCACCATTTTTGTATAATAATGTATCAATAATTGTGATGAGGATTTATTTGGGTATAAATATTGTCTAGAAGATAATATTTGTATTTAAACTCGAGTTTTTATGATGTATTAATAAAGTTGTAGTTGTTTACATGCACCATGTTATTGACAACCTAAAATGGGTGATGTATACCTATTTTGGGGCGTCACAGATTGGTATCAAAGCTTAGGGATATGATCTCCATGCGGAGATCGGGAATAGAACTAGGAGGGAGAGAGAGTAAATCCTTTCGCTAGTGTGTCCTACCTAAGCTTATTTGTTAGTTGCTTTCATATATATAGGATATTATGTGATATGTTGATTTCCTTAATTAACCCTTGTTTTATAGCGATATTTGAGAATATCGACCGAGAATGTTAACGATGGAGTAAATGAGACCAGTGAAAACACCTGTCTTTCACCAATGAAGAGAAACGCGTGACAGTGATGACAATGTTCCTCCCGTGAACAACGCCATTGAAAGCGGATGATGAACGACGGGATGTTTAGAAGTTTTTGCGATTCATGCAAAATCGACGAGGAGACTTCGTGCACAAAATACAGTGGAAATGATAACAACGCACGATTTGTCATGGCCAAGCGATTGAAAGAGTGGACCACCGAGTGCGGGAAAGCGGATCTAATTAAAGGCGAGGCGTGGGTCAAACAAATCACCAAGATATTCGATGTCTTGGGATGCGGAGGAACATATAAGGTTCCATTCGCCACCTTTATGTTCCGTAATGAGGCGATTCTTGGTGGGAATCTATGAAGCGTACCCATCCAAATACCGCACTTTTCGGCGTGTCTTGGGAGACGTTTAAAACTTTTCAATGACAAGTACTTTCACGAAAGTATTCGTCATATGAAGGAAGTGGAGTTCATTAGACTGGAACAAAATAACACGACGCGGTGTCCCAAAGACGAGGCAAAGTTTGCGAGTTATCCGTGTTTGCACCTCATTTGATGGAGAATGAGGAACGTATGACGCGGATGTTTACGAGAGGTTTGAAACCCAAGATACGCGTCGATCTCATTTCTCATATATTTTCTCTCTATTTAGATGTTGTCAACAGGGCTCAATTATTAGAGCGAGATAACGAGTACGTTCAAGCGAGGGACCATAACCGGGATCATACCGGAGATAGTAGTCAACAGAACAACGATAACCAGCGGAGAAAAAAAAAGACGGACAAAAATGGCAACCACTCTGGTGGTAATCATGACCATGAAAATAGAAGAAGCGAGTCGGGGGGAGATTTAAAAAAAAGGAGATTCAACAATGACAATGCGAAGACGTTAGCACCAGCAGCAACTAGTTCTAAGGAAGGAGAACGACCACACCGGTCGTATCTTTACAAATCTGCGGAAAGAGGGACATATCATTGGCGCCCACAACAATTCAAGGTATGCTATAATTGTGGAAATGAAGGACATATCGCTTCGAGATTATGCGATAGCAAAACCTAGTTCAATGGGGACGGTGACTCAAAAGGTCATCCCGAAAAAGTCAAAGTCAACGGTTCTGGAAGAAGCGTTTGTTGTGATCGGTCAAAATGCGAGGAACCCAAACGAGGTGATCACGGGTAAGCTAATCATAAATTCTTGTGAAGTTTATACTTCTTACTAGATCTGGGTGCTACCCATTCATTTATTTCTCCTGCTTGTGCTCAACGTTTAAACTTAACTCCGGAGAAATTAGACTTTGATTTATCTGTGGAAACTCCATTAGGAGAAACTTTCATCACATCCACTGTTTATAAATCTTGTTTGATCCAAGTTGGCACCATCACATTACCTATTGACCTTATCTCTTTAAAGATACTTGCATTTGACGTGATTTTAGGGATTGATTGGTTAACTACTCATCATGTCAAAATTGATTATTTTCGTAAGGTTGTTAGTTTTCATATTCTAATCAACTGTTGTTGTTCAATTCAATTCTAAACCATTAAAATCAATCAACGCCATATCAAGTCATAAAATTTATTCGTTTATTGAAAAATGGATGTCAAGCTTTCTTAGCCCATGTTATGGATTTGAATAAAGACACGCCAAATTTGAATAATATTCTGTTGTTATTGACTTTCTGACGTATTTCTGAAGAACTTCCTTTACCCCGAAACGTGAAGTTGAATTCTTTATTGATCTTGAGCAAGATTGCAAAAGCCCATTTCTAAAACCCCATATCGAATGGCTCTATTGAACTTCAGAGTTAAAGGTCCAACTACGAGGAGTTATTGGACATCGGTTTCATTCGTCTAGTACATCTCCTTGGGGTGCTCTGTTTTATTTGTAAAGAAGAAAGACGGGGAGTATGCGACTTTGTATTGACTATCGAGAATTAAACCATGTCACCATCAAGAATAGGTATCCTCACCTCGTATTGATGACTTGTTTGACCGATTCTGAGGAGCACAATTCTTTTCAAAGATTGATCTTAGATTACGGATATCATAAAATGAAGATTAGAACCGAGGGATATTCCAAAGACCGCCTTCGAACTCCGATGCGGGCATTATGAATTCTTAGTCATGTCTTTTGGATTGACTAATGCTCCTGCAGCTTTTATGGATATGATGAACCGAGTATTCAAGGTTATTTGGATCAGTTCGTTGTTGTCTTTATTGATGACATCCTCATATATTCCAAAAGCCGTGAAGATCATGAGCACCATTTGATTTTTGGTACTCCAAAGGCTTCGTGAAAACAAGCTTTATGCCAAGTTGAAGAAATGCGAGTTCTGGCTTGAGGAAGTAGCATTCCTTGGGCACGTGGTGTCAAAATATGGAGTATTTGTTGACCTGGCGAAGATTGAAGCAATACAAAGTTGGGAGCAATCAAGAAGGCGGTGGCCAGAAATGCGTAGCTTTTTGGGCTTAGCTGGTTATTATCGGAGATTCGTGGAAGGGTTTTCTCGAATCGCTACTCCATTAACTCATCTGACTCGGAAGGATACAAAATTCGTGTGGAACGAGGAATGCGAGAAGAGTTTCCAAGAGCTTAGAGGAGACTCATTTCGGCACTTTGTTCTAACAATACCATCCGTACGGATGAATTTGTTATCTCTGGCGATGCTTCGGTGCAAAGGGTTAGGATGTGTTCTCATGCAACGTGGGAAAGTCATAGCCTATGCCTCGCGACAACTTAAAGAATATGAAAGGAATTATCCTACTCATGATCTAGAGTTGGCAGCAGTTGTTTTCGCGCTAAAGATCTGGAGGCACTATTTATACGGGGAGAAAGTGGAGATATATTCAGACCATAAAAGTCTCAAATATTTATTCACCAAAAAGGAACTCAACATGCGGCAACGACGTTGGCTCGAGCTGTTGAAAGACTATGACCACACCATTCAATACCATCTGGGAAAAGCGAACGTGGTAGCTGACGCATTGAGTAGAAGATCATACGCGGAAACGAGGGCAATGTTGTTAAAACAAAGGCCCATTTTGTGTGATTTACAAAAGATGAAGATAGAATTCAAGACTTCGGGGACCCATGCAATAATGTCAAGTATCTGCGCGTAGAACCAACTTTAATCGAAAAAGTTAAAGTTGCTCGATCCACGAGATCCAGGTGATGCGGATGAAGAAGAAAGTGCAAGAAGGTCTTATTCCGAAGCGAAGAATTGATGAAGAAGGAATACTTGAGTTCACTCCAGATTTTGTGTTCCTAACGATTCTGATTTGAAGTATAAGATCATGATGGAGGCACACAATACACCATTTACGATCCATCCTGGAGGTACTAAAATGTATCGTGATCTTCGACATACATTTTGGTGGAACAATATGAAGAGAGAGATTGCAAAGTTTATCTCGATGTGTTTAACTTGTCAACGTGTAAAGGCGGAGCATCAAGTACCTAAGGGTCCGTTACAACCACTTGAGATTCCTAAATGGAAGTGGGAACACATTACTATGGATTTCATTACGGGTCTTCCCATGGGTTCTCAAGGCATAAATGCTGTTTGGGTTATTGTTGATAGATTAACCAAGTCTGCTCATTTCTTGCCGATACGGGAGACTTATTCCCTTGAACGTCTTGCTCATATGTATGTAAATGAGATTATGAGGTTGCATGGCATGCCAGTATCCATAGTTTCGGATCGTGACCTAAGGTTCACTTCAAGATTTTGGGTTAGCTTGCAAAAAGCTATGGATGCAGTTCTGATTGATTCGGCATACCATCCTCAAACAGACGACAATCGAGAGGACTATTCAAACTCTTGAAGATTTATTAAGACTCGTGTCCTGAGACTTCAAGGCGGTTGGGATAAGTATTTACCATTGGTGGAATTCTCCTACAACAACAGTTATCAGACAAGTATAGGTGTGGCTCCATTTGAAGCATTATATGGACGAAAGTGTCGATCTCCAATATGTTGGGATGAGGTGGGTGAAGTAACATTGTTGGGACTCGAGTTGGTACGTATGACTACAAAAATGGGTGATGTATACCTATTTTGGGGGCGTCATAAAAAATATGAGCCTTTAGATTAAGTTGGAAGAATTAAGTTAGAATGAATCTGAACCGTTCTTGTGCTTTGTCAAATGAAAGATTCAAAATGGGTTCTGTTTTATTATATAGATATTATTATTATTATTATTATTTGTTTGTGTGTGTGAAAAAGAGAGGAGAGATAAAGATTTTGTGTGTGAACAGGAGAGAGAGTAGGGTGTAGGAGTGAATTTGATTTGGGCAGAAAGAAATATGAGCCTTTAGATTAAGTTGAAAGAATTAAGTTAGAATGAATCTGAACCGTTCTTGTGCTTTGTCAAATGAAAGATTCAAAATGAGTTCTATTTTATTATATAGACTAGAAATTGCCTGTGCCTAAAGACACGACGTAACGAAAAATTAGATTAAAATTCAAAAAATACTACATTATCTAAAGATTTTTTGCAACCTAAAATAACATACAATCAGATATAACAATTATCATAATTCACCAAACCTCCACAATAATTAATTTTTCTTTAAAAATAGATATCCAAAAAAATTTAAACTTATTTACAAAACTTAAAAATCATCAATAACAATTTTCATAATTCACCATTAATTCATCATCATAATAACAATTATTATTATTATTATTATTATTGTTGTTGTTGTTGTTGTTGTTGTTATTATTATTATTATTATTTTAATATTAATATTATTGTAATTACTATTATTTATTATTACTATTATTATTATTATTATAATTATAATTATTGTAATAAATTATTATTATTAAAATTATTACTATTATTATTATTATTATTAATGTTATTATCATTACTATTATAATTATAATTATTATTAGTGTTATTATTATTTTTATTTTTATTACTACTACTATTATTATTATTATTATTATTATAATTATTATCATTATTGTTATTATTATTTTTATTTGATTTGGGCGAGAATTTTTAGGGGTGAATTTGATTTGGGCGGAAATTTTTAGTGTGAGATGAAATGTGAGTATTTATATTAAGTTGGAAGAATTGAGATGAAATCTGAACCGTTCTTGTTGTTTATCAAATGAAATATTCAAAATGGGTTCTGTTTTATTATATAGATATTATAATTATTTTTATTATAATAATAATAATACTTATTATTATTATTATTACTACTATTATTATTATTAGTACTATTATAATAGTAATAATAATAATTATTATTATTATTATTTGTACTATTATTATTATTTGTTTGTGTGTGTGAAGAAGAGAGGAGAGAGAAAGATTTTGTGTGTGAACATGAGAGAGAGTAGGGTGTAGGAGTGAATTTGATTTGGGCGGAAAAAAATATGAGCCTTTAGATTAAGTTGGAAGAATTAAGTTAGAATGAATCTGAACCGTTCTTGTGTTTTGTCAAATGAAAGATTCAAAATGGGTTCTGTTTTATTATATAGATTTGCTATGGATGAAAAATGGGCAAATAACATCTCTACCATACATTGCATAAATTAAGAGCTGAGATTCAAAATGCAATTACGCTTTTCGGACAAAATTGTCCCCATATCAAGCGAATCTGGTTAATTAATGTAAATACTAAATCAGCTAGTTCAACTAGGTAAACACGATTAGTGTGTACTCTATCAACAACAGCCATGGATATCGTGTCATGGTTGTGCAGACCAACATGAGATGATATTGATCTGCAATTTTCTACCAGATTGTTCATCAAACATCTATTCTCACCAAAGTCCACATGATCCTTTCGATGATAAGGACCACAATTATTAGTGGGTAGAACATTTTTTTTCTAAAATTTGGTGGCGATTCTCTTCCATTTAATCCATTTATCCAAGGACTCGGGTGAACTAAGGTTTGAGGTCTGGAAGACCCATTGAAATGGCGAAGGTTGAGGCTTGATCTCCAACAAGCATAGTCGTTCGATATCTTTGCATTACTAATCTGGCAAATTGTGATGCCATCTTCGACAAACCTCATGGTCGCAATAGCTCCAACCTCCATTGTCACTGGGCAAGTCTTAAAGGTAAGCAAGATAGATTATAAATTTAAATGCTTGCGGATCAATATTGTAAGACCCCAAATAATTAATAAATAAAATTTAATTTCCTCTAATTATTATTTTAAAATAGTAAGGGTTGATATGATTAATGTGGATAGTTATGGGTAAAATACGCAAATATTTCAAAATAAAGCAAGTGGTTATAAAATATTCATTGTTGTTTGGGGAATATTCGTTTGGTCGTGGAATATTAAATCTTTGTTGGGGAATATTAAATGCAACCACTAGCAAGACCGTGTGTGGGCCTCGAATCGAGCGATTGGAGGAAGAAAACGCACAAATATAAGTTGTTTAAAAATAACGGCGTAATTGTTACCGCTTTACTATTGGAATACCCGGTTGGTTAAAACACAAGATGTCTGGCGTTGTTGCACAAGAAGATACGATATTGCACCAATTATTGACTCTTACGTAAGAAGGCACTACTCAATAATTGTTACGATAATTCTTCGCTCAAATATTTTATTGGTTCAATAATTGTTGTGTTGATATTTTATATTGTTGTTGTTTTAATAATTGTCATTATACGATATTTTTTTCATTATCGAAGCAATAATTCATATTATCTAAATAATATTATTAGATAACATTATTGACAATGTCTAGAAAGTTACATCTAAGGAGAGGTTTGGTCACCTAATAATTGCGGCGCCAAGAAGGAGAAATTCTTATTGAAAGCCCTCTTTCTGGAACTGCACGTTTGTCAATATTGTGATTCTGTAATATTATTTGTAAATAATTAATTATTGATTTATATGATGATAAAAATATTAATTTTATGTGGATATAGATGGAGAAAATTTTTAATGTGACAATTGTTGAAAATTGAAATTTTATCTTTTTCTGATAAAATAATTCATTTAAATATATATTATTATATTTTAATAATATAATAATGGTGATATTTTTACAACGAATGTGGGATGTATGAGTATACGAGGAGGAAGAGTATTTTTGTTGCAATAAATGTTTAAAACATGTTAAACATGTCGGTGGACCCCATTTATTGACTGAAATTTGATTATAGCCTGTAAAATCGCGAGATTCGAATTTTCTGATAAAAGGGCTATTTATTATGAATTATTGAAGTTTCAAAGCTCAGAAATAATTAATTTTTGGAAGTTTAAAATAATTTTAATTACGAAAAACGTTTTTTTCATTGTTGGGACTCATTTAACATGTGTTAGGATGGTGAATTGATTTCTAGTATGCGTAGGAAGATGTGGAAAATTAATATTATTAATTTATTAAATTTTACCTTTGGTGTTCTAAGCATTTTCCTATAAATATGGTGCTTAGGTTAGAATTGAAAATCACACGAGAAATTGAAGTTTTCTCTCTATATTATCGAGTATTCTTGTGAGTATTTTGAGTATACTTTGAGTATTGCTATACGGTGAAAGTTCAAGTTATAGCTTTATATCCGATATTCCAGTTAAATCTTTGTCTTTTCCGAGGTAAGGGATATTATTTTTTTTAGTAATGATATTATTTCTTCAATATCATTATCTTTGAAATATTGATCTAAAGTTTTTATCAAATTTGGAACTTTTGGTGTCTGAGTTTCTTATTCACGTATACTGCACTATTCACGATACTGATCTTATTCACGAATCACGGCATTATTATTCATCGAAAATGAAAATTTTCCTTTTCGTCCAAAATATCTATTGTGGATACTAGTTTTGATTGTATCCATGTTTTTTGATCATTTTGAATTTTACACCACTATGATTATTTTTGAGGTATTTTTGGGCGTGGATAAAACAAAGTACGAATCCTTAATCCTTAATCCTTGTCATTTTGATTCACCGGATTCGTTTCTTTAAAAATATTTTCATCATCCTCGGTCTTTAAATGATGATATTATGGAATATCTTTGGCACATAGTGCAAAGATGAATGATTTCGATGAATATCTTTGGCACAGTAGTGCAAAGATGAATGATTTCGATGAATATCTTTGGCCCGTAGTGCAAAGATGAGCAGTGTTTAGATGAACATGACCAATCGGTGAATGTCCTTGGCACATAGTAGTGCAAGGATGAATATATGATTCGGATATATATTGATTGATGTTACGAGGATAAAAATATTGATGATGGATATTAAATTCATAGATATTAGTAGATTTCATCCTCTACGTAACTCTTCTATGAATTAATATTTTCCATTACGCAGTATTGATTTAAAACTTGTTGTCTATTGTATTCTATTAGATTTTTTTCCTGTTGAAGACTAACGATAATTTGTTCAGTATTATCTTAGTCATAATATTCTTTCTTGGGCTAGTTGAGCTCACCCTTTTTCTTTTTGTTCCATTTTTTCTTCTCGGAGGCGAGAATGTAAGCGAAATGCGAGTCGGGGTATGGAATGATGGTTTTAGAGAGTTGTTTAGTAGTCCTCACCATTTCTGTAAAATAATGTATCAATAATTATGATGAGGATTTATTTGTATGTGGATATTGTTTAGATGACAATATCTGTATTTAAACTCACAGTTTTATTGTTGTAATAATAAAGTTATAGTTATTTCTGTACTGTGTATTGACAACTCAGAATGGGTGATGTATACCTATTTTGGGGGTGTCACAAATATTATCTCATGTGGGAATGGTTAGGATGAAGTTAATTTTGGTTAATTGACCAATACAGTGTCAATATGCAGGTCGGGAGGTGGTCTCTCTCTCTCTGCGTGTCACTGTATTGGTCAATTGACCAACTTACCGTGAAGTTAATTTTATGGTAACCGGATCCATCTCATGTTGTTCAGATCTAAATATTTGGGAAATGCGTAATATTCGAGATCTGATACAAAAGGCAAGATAAAAAGTAGCGAAATATCAGATCTAAAATATTTGGGAAAGGCGTAATATTCGAGATCTGATACAAAAGCAAAAGGCGTAATATTCTAGATCTGATATATTTGGTAAGAGTGAAATCGTGTTTCGCTAGTTGAACTAGCGAATTTAGTATTTACATTAATTAACCAGATTCGCTTGATATGGGGGTAATTCTGTCTGAAAAGTTCTTTTTCTGTGTCCGCTAGTTCAACTAACAGATGGCGTAATTGCATTTTGAATCTCAGCCCTTAATTTATGTAATGTATGGTGGAGATGCTATTTGCCCATTTTTCATCCATAGCAAATACATGTTATGGATCATTTTTCTTATTTAATAATTAAAATTTGTGTGAAATTTCATCACTACTCCTTTATTCAAAGTTAAAAACTACTACAACCAATACAAGATAGAGAATTTCTTGAGACAATGAAAGAAGTTAAGAGTGATATAAGAAAATAAATAATTTATTCTCAAAGAAAGTTATAAACGACAAATAAATTTGGAAAAAAAATTCTTCTAAAAAGTCTATTACTCCCTCATTTTCATTATATATAACGTTTAATACATAATCACGCATATTAAGAAATTTCATTAATTATAATGTTAGATAATTAATGTTGATTTAAAATTTTATTATTGTCCATGCACTAATTAATTACTCTTACTCTTTTCTCTCAATTACTCTATTTTTTAAGACCAAAGTAGAAAATAATTAATTCTTTCTCCTAAATATATTACGGGGAAAAAATTTCTTGTAAAAGAGTTATAAGGAGGGAATATTATCTTGCCTTTTTATTATTAATATTAATTGCCTTTTTTATTATTAATACTAATATTAATTGTCTTTTTAGTAATATTAGTAATAATATTAGTAATTGACTTTTTATTACTATTACTAATATTAATTGTCTTTTTATTACTAATACTAATATTAATCGCCTTTTTAGTAATATTAGTAATTTCCTTTTTTCGTATTAATATTAGTAATTGTCTTTTAATATTAATATTAATTGCCTTTTTATTACTATTACTAATATTAATTGTCTTTTTATTACTATTACTAATATTAATTGCCTTCTTATTAGTAATACTAATATTAATTGTCTTTTTATTACTAAAACTAATATTAATTGCCTTTTTAATTCTCATTTGATTAATATTAGTAATAAAAAGGTAAGTAATAACACTATTACCAATTGTTACAAGAAGTAGCAGCTTGTTTTTTGTAATGCCTTTCAGTGTAAGAAAATTGAGAGGTAGAAAGATAATATTGTAATATTAATTACTTTTTTTTTGCCTTTTTAATTCTCATTTAATTAATATTAGTATTAGTAATAAAAAGACAAGTAATAACATTATAACATACAAAGTGGAACAATGGATGACAATATATATATATAAATTCTATTTTTATCATTCTATTTCTCAAAAATGGGCCTACGTTATAAAAAAAATATGACCAAGCCCCTACAATAAAATTAAATAACTATTTGACAATATGGACCCACGTTAACAAGTTAATTTGATTTTTATTAAAATAGAAGTCGTTACAATATGTAGCGGCTGAGTATATATTACTTTTGATCTCAACTTTCTATTTAATTAATCTACGGCTGACATATTGGTCGATAAAATAGTGATATGTGCAACCGATTACCGGATTAACACCCTTTCTTATAAATCTAATATTTTAGTAGACAAATCAAGAGGAGAGAAAAGATATGGGTTCTCTTCTCAATGAGGGTGGTTCAACTCCGCATATTGTTTTGTTCCCATTCATGTCAAAAGGCCACACCATCCCTCTCCTCCACCTAGCCCATGTCCTCCTCCGCCGTGGTGCAACTGTCACAATCTTCACCACCCCGGCCAACCTCCCCTTCATCTCCAAATCTCTCTCCTCTACAACCGCCTCCATCATTACCCTCCCATTCCCCGAAAACATCGATGGAGTACCCGCAGGCGTAGAGAGCACTGACAAACTCCCCTCAATGTCCCTCTTTGTCCCATTTGCCACCTCCACAAAACTGATGAAACCTGATTTCGAAAAAGCATTAAGCACCCTCCCACCTGTAACTTTCATGGTAACCGACGGCTTCCTAGGCTGGACCCTCGATTCGGCCTCTAAATTTGGTATTCCCCGGCTAGCATCGTATGGTTTTAACAATTACATTACCGTGATAAACCGAGAAGTAACAGTGAGCCAGATTCTTACGCGGACTGAATCAGACAACGAATTATTTCAAGTCCCGAGCTTTCCCTGGATTAAGCTCACAAGAAATGATTTTGACCCGCCTTTTACTGACCGCGAGCCAAAAGGTCCTTACTTCGAGTTCATTATGGAGCAACTCATTGCCACATCCAAAAGCTACGGTCTTGTAGTGAACAGTTTCTATGAGCTTGAGCCCAAGTTTTTGGAATACTATCAGTGCGAATGCCATCCAAAAGCATGGTGCGTTGGGCCTCTTTGTACGGCAGAACCACCAAAAGAAACTAGCCAAAAACCATCGTGGGTGAAGTGGCTAGACCGGAAGCTAGAACAGGGGAGCAGCCCTGTACTTTACGTGGCATTTGGGTCCCAAGCGGAGATACCAAGGGAACAGTTTGAACAAATTAAGATTGGGTTAGAAAAATCAGGGGTGAATTTTTTGTGGGTGGTGAGGGAAAATGGGAAGGAAGTGGATGATGGGTATGATGAGATAGTGAAGGATAGAGGAATAATTGTGAGGGAATGGGTTGATCAGAGGGAGATATTAGGGCATGAGAGTGTCAAAGGGTTTTTGAGCCACTGTGGTTGGAACTCGGTGTTGGAGAGTATATGCGCCAAGGTGCCGATACTAGCGTGGCCGATGATGGCGGATCAGCCGTTGAATGCGAGGATGGTGGTGGAGGAGATAAAGGTGGGGTTAAGGGTGGAGACGTGTGATGGGGCGGTGAGAGGGTTTGTCAAGTGGGAAGGTTTGGCGAAGATGGTGAGGGAATTAATGGAGGGAGAGGCGGGGAAGGTGACGAGGAAGAACGTGGCGGAAGTTGGGGAGGCGGCGGTCAAGGCGGCGGAAGAAGGCGGGTCTTCATGGCGGACCTTAAATGAGCTGATCGAAGAAATTCATGCATGCAGAAAAGAGTTGAAGGATCTCTGAATCGAGTAGCCGTGAAATTAATGATACAATTACTTTTTGGCACACAAGGATGTTAACTTAGGCGTCGGTTAGCTGTGCTGCTAAGGTGTTGTACTAGTTTCCAAATTTTGGGTGATTGAGATCATTATCAATCTTTGAATATGGAACCATCGGAATAAAAAATGTCTCAAGGAAAAAACTATAGATTAAGAGACTTGACAAATTGAATAATAAAAAATTATTTTGTTTTAAAATATATTGTTTGAACTTTGTGGGTTAAACTAGTTATTTAATTTATCTGGACTAATAAATATAAATAAGCGATGAATAAATTAAATTGGTAAAATTTGGCTTTAAACTAAGCGGGTCTAATTTATAATTGTGTAATTTTAAAATTCTATTAAAATTTAGAGAATTAATAAATATATTAATTAATAAAATCTATTTTTAAGTGAATAAATAATTAAATTTAATCTTATTTTCCTTATAGAACTTGAGGAAGAGAAAGAGAAAGAGGAGTCAAGCCCTCGTTTATTGCTGTAAATTGAGATAGACTTGTTTGATTGTGATCGTGTTTGTGTTTGTGTTTGTGAGAGAACAGCAGCATCAGGTTTGTCTCTTCTTATATTGCTTTTCGGGTATATCATTATTTGGTGATTTGATTTATAGATATAGCCAGTGATGACATATATCCATGGGTAAAATAGTTGATTGATTATATATATATATATATATATATATATATATATATATATATATATATATATATATATATATATATTTTTTATAAGTTTTTGGCATGAAATTTATAAACGGAATTAATAAATTAAATTGAAGTTATGTATATTAATTTAAATTAATTAATGATTGGATTGTAATAAATTTAATAGTATTATGTTATTAATGATTGGATTGTAATAAAATCTTATTAAATTATTTAGATTGAACAGAGAGAGTCTAAATGAGTTTTTGGAATATATTTTGAGTATTACATTGTTTAATCTATGTACTGATTCCGTATTCCTTCAGTGATAATCCTTTACTTTTGATTTGTTGTTTCGTTTTTCGTTTAGAAATTAGTTATTGTTTCACATGATTGTTCCTTCTCAAATCCGTGAAAATGTTTTGTTTTGGCATTGATATTTAGAACTAGTATTTGTACTCCTTGAACTTGTCTATCATGTTTAGTATTTATTTCGATCTTTGTAGAAAGTACATGTTAATATTTTTGGAGATTTTGTGTTGATGATTCGTTTCAGTTTAACATGTATATAGTAGAACCCTTTGTGTTAATATTATGTCGCATGTGTTGTGACATGATATTTTTGTTAGAATGCCGTAGGGTATGCCTGAGCTATAACCACATGTGGGGGTATCACAGGCATGTGCTCTTGGCACCGAGACATGACACCTTCCGTGGCGGTGTGATCAGTCCATGACGTCTCAATTTTGTGCTCCGGTGGGAGTTGGCCATTTGATGTTTTGTTGTGGGAGGCGTATGGGTCGACCCTAATTTTTTGTTCTGTTCTGTTCTGCGGAGTGATGTTGTATGTGCCAAACACGCCTTCCGATTTTGTATTCATCTGGATTGCACAGTCCGATGTGTGATTGTCTGTGTGACATTATTTTGATTGCCCGTGTGACATTATCTGACTTGCCTGTGTGGCAAGGTATATTACTATTTATTTTGAGCTCGGTATGAAATAACACCCAACCATTTGATTCAGCCTATCATTTTGTTGTGTTAATTTTGTTCGTTACAGTTCAGTTTATTTAATTGTGTTAGTTATTTCGTTTCATTATTCTTATACTTTATATCCGTACTGGGCATTTGGCTTATGCTGTATTTTTCTTCCGACAGGTAATCAGGGGGATCAAGGACAAGTGTGACGAGAGCTTTCTTTTATCCAAATGATTTAGATATTTTATCAAGGGCAAGTGTAATTAGGTTATGATCCAATAGTTTATTTGGAGTTGTAATAAATACTTTAGATTATGATTTTAGCCAGTTTAATATCTATTATAGTTTGACTGGTGGTATTTATCAGATTTTTGAATTATTCTTTTGTGGCTTAAAGCCTTGTTATAATTTCATCAGTTTTGTTGTGTTTTGAGTAACCTCTCTTTTTATTTCGGAAATGGGGTGTTATAGAGTTGGTATCAGAGCCGACTCTCGAAAGCTTGGGTCGGGTCGCCGGAGGTGAGGACACGAAGGCTGGTGGTATTATCCCACAATGGAGAGATGAAGGTCCGGAGGTGGGGACACGAAGCTAGCCGCCCAGTCGGTATTATTTCACAATAGCTAGAGAGGCAAAGATCTTTGGGCCGTGTGTGTGATCGGTTCTAGGGACGTTAGAAATTTAAGTGAGAGAGTTTGTAACACCGCAGTCCCTAGGGGTGCTCATCGGTAAAAAACCGAACCGGTACCAATCCGAAAAATCGAAAAATCAAGAACCGAAACCGGTACCGAATTACCGATTTCGGTACCGGTTCGGTACATAAGCGGTACCGATTTTTTCGATTCGATTTTTTGATTATATCGCATGCATGACAATATTTATAATTATTAATAAATAATAATAATTAAGATCATCTTTTTTTTAACATAACATTTCGGCAAAGTCAGTTCAAGCCTAGAAAAGTAGGCTTGATGATAGTATTTGTAAGGACCTCTCCTCTATCTTCCTGAGTACCCCTAGTTCTTTTGCAAGCGTGAAAAGAAACAAATTCGCATTATAAGCATCATCATAACATAACAGTGTGCCACCAAAATTTTGATCTTTATGGAATGCCTTGGGGACATAACCAACTTTCTTAAGATGCTGACTAAGTCCACCAATCATCTGATATATATATACTCTCTGATCCTCATCATCCAATTCAATTGAGCATTCCCTTAACTCACCCACTTTCACCAAACCACTAATCATGGAGTTCCAAGAAACGGTATCTCTCTCCTCCATCACCCAAAACAACTGAGTAAATAAAGTTCGGTTTTTTTTGGTAGTTCGGTTCTTACCGAATGCTAAAAAATCAATACCGCTACCGAAACCGAAAAAACAAAAAAAATCGAATAATCGGTATCGAAAAAATCGGTACCGAAAAAAATCGGTACCGCCGGTACCGGTTTCAACCGGTTCGGTAAAAAGATCGAAAAATCGAATTTTTTGAGCACCCCTAGCAGTCCCACATCGAAAGATAGAGAAAAAATTTATCTGCATATAAAGAAATAAGTTACTACAAATAATACTTTCATAAGAAAATAAGTTACTACAAATAATACCTTCAAGTGATACTATTGAGCCAGTGATTTAGGACTCAAGATTTAACCCGAGTTATTAGGTTACGTCCTCCTTTCGGTATAACAGGTTTTGATAAAGTTGTTCGTTCGGGATTCTTTTGGTGACAAAAACATTACGGTTGAGTATGCCGAGGCCATGGCCCATTTTTGTCAAAATTTGGGTTTTTAAAAGTGATTGTGGAAAGAGATTGCAAGATAGTTAGTTATCCATCGTGTTCTCAATTTAAACTACTATCTTGGATTATTGTTTGCTTCTTATAAGTTGTTTTGAGTCTACATGCTTATCTCATGTTCGACATACTGGAAATTTAGTTTCATGAGATTTAACTCATTTTTGCGAGTTCAGTTCCTATGTACTAAACGAAAAAAAGTTCTTGTTTCTATTCTTCCTTTGGTACTATCTGATTTGCAAGCTTAATATATTTCCAGTACATTCTTGAACTGTTTCAATAAAAAAAAAAAGAGTCTTTTTTTCATTTTTATTTTTTCGCTCAAAAGCAATCTTGTTTCATAAAAATTTAGCCAACCTCTTTTTTGCTCTTAAATTTTTTAAAGAGAATGTGACGAGTCTTTTTAAAAAAAGAGGCTCTTCATTATTATAATTTAATTTTTTTAATGCTTCATTTCACTTCACTTCTCTCACTACACACCCACCACTATCGCTCATCGCCATATATTATAATAATTATATAAAATTGTCATAATTATTATTATATTTTATTAGACTTAAAATATTTTACTAATTATACATTATTAAAGATTTTATTTGAATTAATTATTTAATATTTATCATATTTTAGATTTAAAGTCTATTAAGAGCCTCTAGTTTATACATAACCTCCATTTTAATAAGTTCTTGTTGAACACTTTTATCAAACACTTCCTAACTAAAGTTACTTGAGATGGGCAATTGTATAACCAAGGCTTCCAACTTGTACTTCAATACAGCCGGTAAAGGGCTGACATATATTTGTCTAGGTCTAACAAGAAATGTTGGATGTGATTTGTTCTTCATCCCATACCAATGTGTTGTCTGAAATTTGAAAATCTGAATCTGACTTGGGCCTAAGATAGGATGAAGAACAAATCACAAACCACATTTCTTGCTAGACCTAGACGAATATATGTCAGCCCTTTACCGGCGTCTGTATTGAAGTACAAGTTGGAAGCCACGGTTAACTGTGGCTTCTTCCTATACTCATCTAAGATAGACACTAAAAAGCAGATCATTTCGTTTCATGGCAAGAAAAAAGATGGTAGAATTACCTCTTCCACTGAGAATAGCATTAAAATCCCTTTTCCAATAGATTGGCTGAACAAAAACATTACTAAAAAGTGATTATGTCAAACGGCAACAGCCAGATGATCACACATAATTTCTCAGCCAACGTAGTACAGTTTCCACCACAAAAAAGGGACATGTCAATGTAAGTAACATATGGTTAAAATATGTTTAGGGAAAGTGATGTTCAAAAATTTAATTCTTCTCACTGTTGTTCTCCAGTTCCCTCCTCAGCTGAGAGAAGTCATCACTGACATCATCGTCATCCCAATCATCTTCCCATTGCTGTGTTGTTTCCTTTCCTTCTTTCTCATCCCACTCTGCCAAAATCATTGAAACATAGCAATCAAGTAAATGGAGAGGAAAAGATGTTTCCCTAATTTCTGATACAAGTGAGCTAGGATTAAGTAATAACATGTTAAAAGTTAAAAAAGATGGGCAGAAATTAGCATGAAATGTTTACTTCTCATCAGAAAGAAGTTCATAAGAACGGGCCTATTTGTTTTCAGACTATTTATAATATAATTTTCTTTTGAGCAATAACTAATTTTGGGCTATTTGTTTCAGCTTTTTGGAGAAAATAAGTTAATTTGGCCAAAAAGCAATAATCAGGGGAAAGGATGTTTTTTTTTTTTTGGATTATTTAAATGGTGCTCAACTGCTTATTGGAGTTGATATATTTTAGACTATTCTCCGTTCATACAATGATAATAATATCAAGCATCACTAAATAATCAAAATATCATTTATTGCCATAAAATTGAGCAACCAAAAAAAACAATTTTTAGGAATTATTTACAAACATTCCTGATTATTTCAGCAATAACCCATAAACAACTATAACTCCAGCAAATTCACACTTTTAACAATTATTTTAAGCTGAAAAAACAGGACAATAGAAAAGGTGAAAACAACGAGCATGGTGAACCAAAAAAAAAAAAGAGATCACGACATAGTTACAAACACAAGCTTCTGCACACCAGTTGGTTGTTAACCAGACTGGTCTAAAAATGATAGAAACAAAACAGCTGAATATTCAAAGAAAACTGGTATGCGTTTGAGATATAAAAGCAATATATTGGAATATTGTGCCCTATGCCGTTACTCATGTGTCTCACATACCAAGTGACAAATGGACACCTCTAAGTTTCTATGTTAATCAAACAGAGCTTTTTTTCTTTGTAGAATTGTTTCAACTTGTTTTATTTCTTTCCTTCATGTCAGCATTCTAGAAAGATTGCTTTTTGAATTATGTGCCCGGACACATTGATGCTCTCTTGATGGAGGCACGACTCTTGAAACCATATTTTGATATATTTATTTTTTTTAATAATTTACCATCTACCATATTCATAATACAGGTTGTAGCATATCAAATCACAACAAGAAGTGAACAATATCAAGTCAAAATGGATAATTTTATTATAGTTGTAATTTTTTGAACTTGTGCCAACTTCAAATTATATAAATGATGATAGATTTGTAATATTTAGTTTAATTCAATATAATTCTTAAATTTATATTTAGTTTCTTAAGTTTTAGTATTAAATTAAATTCTTGAAATTTTAAATTTTATTATTTAATAGCAATCTTGTTTATGAATAAAACTAATACGTTAAAAATATGCTTGAACTTTGAACAATTGTATGTTTGTGTTAGAACTTTGACATTAGCAATATGAATATGTGTGAGCGAGAAACAACTTTCCCCTTAGCGTAAATATTGTTAAAATATTATGGGATTTCGGTCTATCCAAATGGATAGTGAAGCACACACAATTTAGAGGACATTTCCAAATTTATTTTCTCTAAAACCCCGAAAACCTGATCAGTAGCAAATGTGATGAGGATATGCCTAGTTGGAATTCAAATGGATTTCATGGATCGAATTCGGTGCAAGTTCCAGATAGACTCGTGACGAGAAGCCGAGCTAAACGCTTTAAAAAAGGACTTAACGGACATATTAAAAGAGCTTGGAGTGATGAAGGAACAACTTTGAAAACCTTGGAGTTGGAGTCTAAGCTCATAAATATGATAGAAGTATTTGTTCCAAGCCAAGAGTCTCAAGGAAGTTTTCTGACCAACCGGCGCTCCCCGCGCCGGGTCACTACTGAAACCAGTGCATCCCACGTTGGAGCATCAAAGCTTCTACAAGGGCAACGCGGCCCGCGCCAAAGCAACAGAGTTTCTGACACTGTAGCGCGACCCGCGCCAGGGTTAGACCAAGACTGGCATGCCCCGTGCCACAGCGAAAGAATTTTTGGTGCGTTTTTCAAGGCAACGCGTTTTTGACCAGATTTTCTTTATTTTATCAGATTTCTTTCATATTTTTAGGGGTTTTCATATCTTTATTATTTTTAATATAATTAAGATTCTATTAGGTAGAGTTTTGGTTACTAAAACAAGTTATTGATTCCTTATAAGATATTAGGGTTTTCTTATTAGTATAAATAAGTCATATGAATGTAATTCAAACAATTATTCAATAATATTTAGATTTAATTACTTGTGAGATTATTCTCTACTCTTGGTTCTTTGACTTATCATACAACAATTCATAGTTGTGTGTGGCGTCTTTTACCGCATCAATCGTCGATTGTGTCGAGGTTCATGTTCAATATAAACACGGGGTTTAGGCGTCGTTGGTGTTCCATTCAACGTTGATTTCATTGCTTGATCGATTGTACCAAGGTTCTCATCTCAATATAGACGTTGGGTTGAGGTGTCGAGAGAGTTTCACTCTATCAACTGTGCTAGAAACGATCCGGGAGACGACCACCACACGCAAGCGTGTCGTGTAGTCTATCATTTGGTATCAAAGCTAAGTGTTCTAGCAAGTTTCTTATCCTTAAAATTTCTGTTGAAATTATTGAGTTAAAAAAAAAGTATAATTTTTTTTCCCGAATTTTAAATTTTTGTCGATTGCATGCTATTGTGAGATTTCATACCTTCTATATTTTGTTTCATAATAAGTTATTTTGACTTGATTAGTAAAACTGAGAATTTTGCTAGGTGAACATTGTTCAAAATTGCGATCGAGGCGTACGCCTCGAGGCGAGCTAGATGTGGCGAGGCCTACGCCTTACTGAGAAATTCAGAGGCTTGGGCTTTATTCGACTGAGGCGTGCGCCTCAAGGAGTAACAAGGCGTACGCCTTGATTTGAAACAAAAAACAGGTTCGTGCGACTTCTCTTTCTTTCACCTCTTTTTTTTCTTCTTCTTCACATCTTCACATCTTCACATCTTCACATCTTCACAGATCGTTTAAGCCTAGCCATTTATTTCGTGCGACTTTGTGAAGTGTCTTCCTTCCGTCTCTCTATTTTTGGTAAAGAAAGTACTATCAGATCTATCATTCATCGTTGGACTAAATATCTTATGGATAATTACAATTAGGTACCCTATAGTCTTTATAAATTTTTAGTTTAATCCCAAAAGTTTTCTTAAATTTCAAAATAGCCCCTAAAATTTTATATAGCAACCCCTATAGTTTCATTTTCTTTCATTTAAGCCCCTGAAGTTTCAGTTCAGCCCCTGTTTCTTTATATTTCCTACACTTAAGTCCCTAGAGCCAAAAAAAAACATTTATTGTGTCGATAACTCGACGGAGTCGAGTGTTGATAACTGAATCTTTTTCTCTGAATTATTCATCATCACAAATTTGTATATATTCAATATTTATCAATAACATATGTTTTCAAATCGAGGCGCCTCGTCCGGAAAAAAAAATGCTTCATACCGCTTTTAGCTTTTTCGAACATTGTAGGTGAGTTTAAGAAGAACTTATTAGAGAATATTTAGATGTAAGAGGCTCAGTAGTGAGATTAATCGAGGGTAAAAGCCAAATTGTGAGTGCATACATGAGTGCAATCATTGATTCGAGCAAAACACGTAAGGAAGTGGTGAGGAAACTGTTTGCTACTAACCTTAGTTTTGCAAGAGATATGTCTAACTCAAAGGACAAGGCACTTATGAGGAATCTTCCTCAACATTTGATTCAAAGTTAATGATGAGGCTATGATGAAATAGTTTTCCAGACAGTTAGGAATGGCTATGGAGCAAGTGCATGTATGCCTCGATCAAATGAGCGAAACCCGAGGGGAACGATCCAAAAAATCCCACGGGGGACGGGCAAAGCACAACAAAGGGGATCTAAAACGGAGGAAAATGACTTCGAAGGTGGGTTTAGTGAAGAGGAAGAACGTGAATCTGATTTCCGCAATGAGGTGCTAGAGAAAGGGGAGGTAGGAATAGGGAAGATGACCACGCGAATAGCATTAAGATGAAAATCCTAACTTTCCCAGAAAGGAGCGATCCAGAGGCATACTTAGAATGGGAAAAGAAGATAGAATGGGTATTTGACTGCCACAATTATTCAGATCTCAAGAAAGTCAGATTAGCCGTTACAAATTTTTTAGATTATGCAGTTACTTGGTCGGATTAGGAGATGTGATGAACGTCCAATTGAAACTTGGGCGGAGATAAAAATAGTGATGAAAAAGAGATTCGTACCAAGTCACTGCCATCGAGATTTGTTTCGGAATTTGCAAAATCTGAAACAGGGAAGTAAGAATGTGGATGAATAGTTCAAGGAGATGTTAATGTCTAGAGCTAATATAGATGAGGATAGTGAGGTAACAATGGTGCGATTTTCAGTAGGGCTAAATGGGGATATATCATTATCTGGAATTGGGGGATATGGTACACATGGCTATAAAGATTGAGAAACAGCTTAAGAGGAGAGGAAGCCAGCGTTCTAATCCTACCACGGGGTCGTCATGGAAATCTAATACTGCAAAACGGGAGGAGAAGCCAACTGTGAATAAGACGAAAGTGGAGTTTAAACCGGATTTGACTAATCGTAGAAAACAAGGTAAAACTGAACCTTCTTCTTCTTTTAGTCGTAATCGAGATATTGTTTGCTTTAAAAGTCAAGGCAGATGACATATTTAAAGAACTATGTTGTTGCTTGACAATGGAGACGTGGAAACCGAGGAGGAAGATAGTGACATCGATTCTATGCCACCGTTAGAGGAGGTTGATGATATGGAGGTTGCTATGGATGACGAGATGTTGGTTATGAGAAGAGCGCTTAGTGCGTAAGTGAATGAGGAAAGTTTGGAGCAATGTGAGAATTTGTTTCACACTAGGTGTCTTGTGCAAGGGAAAATTTGCTGCATGGTAATTGATGGTGGGAGTTGCACCAATATTGCAAGTACAACCATAGTGGAGAAACTAGGATTGTCAACAACCAAACACCCTCAACCGTATAGATTGCTATGGCTTAATGACAACAGAGATGTGAGAGTGACAAAGAAGGTGTTGGTACCGTTTACCATTGGGAAATATGTGGATGAGGTTTTGTGTGATGTGGTTCCGATGGAGGCTGGCCATTTACTACTTGGGAGACTGTGACAATTTGATAGACGTGTGAAGCACGATGAATTTACTAATGAATACTCTTTTGTACATAATAAAAGAAAAGTCACATTGTGTCCTTTGTCACCACAACAGGTGCATGAAGATCAAGTCTATTTGCAAAAAGACCATGTTCAAAAAAAAAGAAAGTGAAAGAAAAGAAAATTCAAGAGAAAAAAGAGAGAAAAATAAATATATTTACAAAAAAAGAGTGACGTGAGACGAGCTTTGGTTTCTAAACAGCCTATGATTTTACTTCGGTATAAAGAGGTGCTTTTGAATACTAACGCTAATGATTTGTTGCCTAGTGTTGTTTCTTCTCTTCTATAGGATTTCAAAGATGTATTTCCCGATGAGCTTCCTCAAGGACTATCGCCTATTTGAGGAATTGAACATCAAATTGATTTTGTTCCCGGTGCGACCATTCCAAACCGTCCGGCTTATTGGAGTAATCCCGAGATGAAGGAGTTACAAAGACAAGCTGACGAGCTAATGGGAAAAGGGTTCGTAAGAGAAAGTATGAGTCTGTGTGCAGTTCCGGTGATTTTAGTGCCAAAAAAAGATGGAAGATAGAAGATGTGCATCGATTTTTGAGCGGTAAATAATATTACGATAAAATATTGACACCCCGTTTCTCATTTAGATGACATGTTAGATGAATTGCATGGGTCTTGCATATTTTCAAAAATTGATTTAATAGAATGCAAGAGGAAGAGGGTGATGAATGGAAAATTGCATTTAAAACGAAATATGGATTGTATGAGTGGTTAGTGTTACCTTTTGGTTCAACTAATGCACCTAGTACGTTCATGCGATTAATGAATCATGTGTTGCGTCCATTCATTGGCAAATTTATGGTTGTTTACTTTGATGATATTCTTATTTATAGCAAAATCTTGGAAGAACATGCTTTGCATTTAAAATCTGTTTTAGATGTACTTAGGAAAAAAAAGTTATTAACTAACATGGAAAAGTGCACGTTTTGTTCAGATAAAATTATTTTTCTTAGCTTTGTTGTGACACAGGGAGTAAGCTGATGAGGAAAAAATTCGAGCAATCCGATATTGGCCGAGTCCTACAAATGTTTTAAGTGCGAAACTTCTATGGACTCGCAAGTTTCTACCGACGCTTTGTTCGGAATTTTAATGAGACTACAACACCATTGACTGAGGTCATCAAGAAAAGTGTGGGCTTTAAATGGGGTGATAAACAGGAAAAAACATTTAAATTGATTAAGGATAAATTGACAAATACTCTTTTACTTATTTTACCTAACTTTACTAAAACTTTTGAGATTGAGTGTGATACTTTAAAATGGATGGATTCTTGTTTCGTGAGAATAAACTGTGCATGCTAATGACCTTGATACCGGTGAAGAATTTAAAACTTGTGAAATGAACGTTGTAGGAAAATACTTCAAAATGGATGGGTTCTTGTTTCGTGAGAATAAACTGTGTCAAGTATACTTGCATGTTCTTTGGTTAGGGAATCACACGAGGGTGGTTTAATGGGACACTTTGTCGTGGATAAAACTTTGCTTGTTTTAAAAGAACATTTTTATTGGCCTCATATAAAACGAGATGTTGAAAGAATTTGTGATAGATGCATTATTTGTCGACAGTCTAAATCTCATGTTCAACCCCATAGATTATATACACCATTGCCTATACCTAATGAACCTTGGATTTACATATCAATGGATTTTGTGTTAGGTTTACCTAGGTCTAAGCATGGTAATGATTATATTTGTGATTGTGGATAGATTTTCAAAAATGGCACATTTTATTCCATGTCACAAAACTGATGATGCATCCCATATAGCTGATTTGTTCTTTAGAGAAATTATACGTTTGCATGGTATGCCTAGAACAATTGTTTCTGATCGAGGTGCTAAGTTCTTAAGCTATTTTTGGAAGACTTTATGGTGTAAATTGGGAACTAAGCTGTTATTTTCCACAACTTGTCACCCACAAACCGATGATCAAACTGAAGTAGTAAATAAGATTTTGTTTACATTGTTATGAGCTATTATTAAAAAGAATATCAGTCATTGGGAAGAGTGTTTACCACATGTTGAGTTTGCTTATAATAGATCTGTTCATTCTGCTACTAATTTTTCACCATTTGAGATTATTTATGGGTTTAATCCTTTAACTCCATTGGATTTATCACCATTACTTGTTTTTGAATTTACTAAAATGAATAGAAAGAAAAAGGCTGAATTTGTTAAGCAAATACACGAGAAGGTGAGACTTCAACATTGAGAGGAGAATGAAGCAATATGCCAAACAGGCCAACAAGGGTCAGCGTCAAGTTATCTTTGAACCAGAAGATTGGGTATGGCTACATATATGGAACCCGGCTCAAAGACGATCCAAATTACTTCCGAGAGGAGATGGTCCATTTCAAATATTGGAATGCATAAATGACAATGCTTACAAACTGAATTTACTGGGTGGGTATAATGTTAGTGAAACCTTTAATGTTTCTAATCCAAGTCCGTTTGATGTAGGAGATGATTTGAGGACAAATCATTTTCAAGAGGAGATGAATGATGATCACATGCCTAGTTGGAATTCAAATGGAGTTCGTGGATTGGATCCGTTGCAAGTTCCAGTTGGACCCGTGACGAGAAGCCGAGCTAAACGCTTTAAGGAAGGACTTAACGACCTTATGAAAGGAGTTTGGAGTGATGAAGGAACAACTTTAAAGACCTTGGAGTTGGAGTCTAAGCTCATAAATATGATAGAAGTATTTTTTCGAAGCCAAGAGTCTTAAGGAAGTTTTCTGACCAACCAAAGTAGCGTCCCGCTTAGTCACTCTGAAACCAAAGACGCCTCGTGACCTTGGAGAATCGAGTTTCTACAAGAAGCGACCCGCCATGCCAGAAACAACAGAGTTTCGATAGTAGAGCGCGGCCCGCCATGTTAGGTCGGGCCAAGACTAGTGCACCCCTACGCATAATAAGTAAAAAATTTGAGCGTGTTTTTCAAGGAAACACATTTTTGACCAGATTTTCCTTATTTTATCAGACTTCTTTCATATTTTTAGGGGTTTTCATATCTTTATTATTTCTAATATAATTAGGATTCTATTAAGAAAATTTTTTGGTTACTAAAACAAGTTATTGATTCCTTATAGGATTCTAGGGTTTTCTTATTAGTATAAATAAGTCATATGAATGTAATTCAAACAATTATTTAATAATATTCAGATTTAATTACTTGTGAGATTATTCTCTACTATTGGTTTTTTGAAGAATTCCTAAGTAATTTCTTAGTTTATTCTTTGATATTCAATTTGACTTATCATACAACAATTCATAGTTGTGTGTGGCGTCTTCTACAACATCAATCATCAATTGTGCCGAGATTCCTGTTTCAATATAAACACGGGGTTAGGCGTCGTTGGTGTTCCATTCAATTTCATTACTTGATCGATTGTGCCAAGGTTCTCATCTCAATATAGACATTGGGTTGAGGTGTCGAGAGAGTTTCACTTTATCAACTGTGCTAGAAACGATCCGGGCGACCATCACCTCACGCAAGCGTATCGTGGAGTTTATCAAAATGGACAGCTTTACTGCAACAAAGTCACCCCCAACAGCAACCATCTAAATTCTAAAGTGCACATACACTTTATGACTACACACCAATTGGAAACCGAATACCTCAAGTTTCCATTATACTACCCCCATCTCCAGCCTTTATCACAATTTGCTAATCTTATATTCAATCTAATTATATGTGACCCTTGCATCTTCTTTTC
Organism: Panax ginseng; assembly: GCA_020205605.1. NCBI lineage: Eukaryota > Viridiplantae > Streptophyta > Magnoliopsida > Apiales > Araliaceae > Panax > Panax ginseng. Next base: position 152,887,780 of record CM035129.1, read on the forward strand.
ATAGCCTACCACATTATTCTCATTCAGCTATCTACACAAAAAATCACAAGCATCTCAAACTCAAAAGCGTTATACATGCATTGATGACACTTGATGCAGAGCAAAAGAAGAACAAGACAGTTATTTGTTGTTATCTTCATTTTGTATTGTTATTCACAGAAAACTATTTGGGTAATTAATGTAATTATTTATTAATTATATTAGGTAGGCAAGTAGTTTTAATTATAGTGGTAGAATATTATTAGGAGTTCTTCCTTATAAAATTAGGCTTTTTACTTATTTTCAAGTTTTAATTTTTTTATATAAGCATTAAAAATCCTTCATCATTTTACAGAGTCAGATATATTATTGATTTGAGATTAAAGCATTGACCTTATTTGTGAACACATGCCAGATGCCAATGCGCAAAATTAAAATCTAGAATGAAAGTATAATACTATTAGTTAGAACTTAGAATGAAGCATGATGCCACTAATAAAGTGATTTGCAGGTCAGCTTCTTTATTAGAGAAACCAAATCATATTTCAAATCACAGAGACACCTTCACAAAGATAACAAATAATAGTAGCAACACCAAGAAAAACTTACCATATGCATAAAATCATACATTAGTAGAATTTAGAAAATAAAGACGAACCACACAGGGAAAAAATCCCAAAATAATTACCTTCATTGATCTCAAACTCTTCAAACTCGTCATCATCTTCAAATAAATCGATCTTTGGGTCTTCAGTGGCCACCTTAGTTTCCTTCTCCATCTTATCACCAAAAAAAACCTTCATTAATAACCCAAAATGTTAAAACAAAGAATTTATCAATTTACCAAAGACAAGAAGCCTCATTCAAATCATTAGCCCTAAAAGGTAAGAAATATACACTCTCAAAACTCCAGATCGTCTAATCCTATATCCTCAATAGCGAAAATGGAACCAATTGATAATTACAGTAAATAAAAATACAAACATACTGTGGGCCCAAATGTAAAATTAGGGTTCATATTACCTAATTGAATTAAATGCGCAATTAGGGTTCTATGGCCTCATTAAATGTGCAAATTAGGGTTCGCATAACCTAATGAAATAAAGACGAAAAAGTCAAAAATAAATGCGCTAGACCTGGGAGAAGCCTCCACGTGTCCCGAGGCAGAAGACTCGTGGAGGCGGCTCGTTTTGGGAATTGATTGAGGGATTAGATTGGTGGCTAGAAGGACAGGGCAATATGGGCATTACTCTAATGACTAAAGGATATTTCTGGAATTTCCCTGAAGGCATGTGCCTTGCACATGACTACTTTCCAGAAAATCCTATAAATACCCCTTCCATTCCATTTGGGAAGGGACTTCTCTTCAGACTCAAGACTTGGACTCTTGGAAGATCAAGGGACCCTTTTGGTGACTTAAAGGCTTGGAGATTCCACCTAAAAGCACTAAAGGGGTTTGAACATTCTCTCAACTCAAAGGACTCAAGAAGGCTCTTGGAATCCCTGCTACCCTAACACGGTTCTCGGATTCTAGGGGTTCTGCCATGCGTCGTTGGAGTAATAGCCCACCTGTCGTTCTCCCCTCTTCAATCAACCAATCAATTCCGTGCTCTTTATGGATTTCTCTTCTTCTCAGCCAACATGAAAGCCTAACCCTAGCAAGGTACAATTTTCTTGCCCATATTTAATTGGCGACTCTGCTGGGGAGGTGTAGAATTCGTGAAGGGTATGCCCACAACTCGAAGTGGGAGAACTACAGGAAGAGCTGCTTCACCAACAAATAGCATTACCTCACCGGAGCCAGTTTCAAGGTAAGTAATTCAAGCATTCCAAGGCGCAAACCTGGATTTTGACCAACCACTTATTGAAGACACTTCAGAAGGGAGTTCGACATCACCACATATGACCAATCAACAACAAAGCAATGCAGGAAGGCAAGGCGAGGATGCAGGTGGAAACTAGACGAATGTTGTGCAACTAGAGATGCTCAAGGCATTGAAGAAAGCACGAGAAGGGCAAGGGATGATGATGGCCATGATGCTGGAAATGCAGAGGAAGCAAGAGGAGATGGGGAATTTTCGCCAGCAGTTGATGCAGATTCCCACTTTTAAGGCCATGTTCCCAGGAAGTTCGCATGGGGAACAAGCAGGAGTGGAAGACAACAACAATGGTAGCAACAACAAAGAGAACCAGATTGTACCTCCATCGACGGAAAGTCAATCGGTTCCAATAATCAACTTGGAGGCCCAGAACAGTGGTGACGTGCCACAACCTAGGTTGGAAGCAAGCCAACCTCAGACAAACATCATCCCAACTGCTATCACATCATTTTCATAGGTGCAAATGCCAACCATTTCAAGCAATGTCCAGCGAGTGAGCCAACAACTGCCACCAGTGCTAGTGGTGCATGATGCAAGTGTGCATCAACCAACCTCTCTACCATACACATTGCCGATGCAGCAGTATATCACAACACCGCAGAGAGTCCACGCCACAAGCCAGTATGTTACGAAGGATGATATGATCGACGTGATCAATCAACTTCGTAGACAGACATCTCGACCCTCGGAGTTGGACTTTACTCCTCCTTACCCTGCACACATTCGGAGGCAACCTTACCCAATAGGGTATATTGAGTATCCCTCGCAATTTCCAAAATACAACGGGGAGAAAGGAAATGCTAGGGAACATATTGCCAGGTTTGTAGAGTCAATGTCTCCGTGGCTCGGATATGATGAAGTGAACAACCACAATTTGTTGATGCGAGAATTCAACAAGACTTTGATGGATAGTGCCTTTAGTTGGTACTATAATTTGGAGAAGGGGTCAGTCCATGATTGGGATGGCCTAAAATTACAATTTTTCAAGAAATTTTTCTACGTACAAAAACAAGTAACCATTGTGGAGCTCATGCGGTTCAAGCAGAAACCGAATGAGGAGTTGTCAGATTATGTTGACAGAGTTCGAGGCCTGAAGTACGTAAGTCAGAGATGGATTGAAGAAAAGAACTTAGTCAAAGATTTGCAACAATGGTGCCTTAGATGCTTTCAAGCCCCACCTCATCACCAAGGCTTGTGATTCCTTCGCGGCCCTCTCATCTTTTGCGCAAGACTTAGGAGGAATCATGACATTGCCCACTAACCATGCGACGGTTACATGGAAGGGCAAGAGGACAACAACTGTGGCTTTGGCTGACTCTCAGTCAAAACCACAAGGGGGCAAGAGGGAGAAGCATGAGAAGAATTTTGATCGAAGCAGAGGAAAGCCTGGAGACAAATATGCAAGAAAGCTAGTCCCGGAGGCTATCACATGTAGTGAGAAAGCATTCAGGGGTCTGTATGAACAATGGGTTGAACATGGGGTGGTGAAACCCCCAAGGCCTAGATTTGCGATGTGGAAGAAATAAAGAGAGACCGGACTTACGTATTCCACCAATACGCGGACACTCAACTATGGATCATATTATAACTGCGGAGGATATTCCACGAGAAGTCGACAAATGGGGAGATTGAACTTGGAAAGGAAAGTAAGCGTTCATGACAAGTCATTGCCAAACCACAAGGGGAAGGAAGCGTCTGCAACACTTTTTATTCACAAAGACAAGCCCGTGAAGTGGAGATGATGATGGAAGAAAAGGAGGAGTGTGATCCAGGCCTGCAGGTAATGGCATTGATGAACGGAGCCAAGTTTAGAAATTTTTTTGATCAGATAGGATTGGCCAAGGAAGCAAGGATTGAGGCAACTAGGGCAATTATCAAGGCTGCCGAGACGCAGGAGACTTGCATGGCCATAAGTAAAGGATTTATGAAAATGATGAAGGAAGAAGAAAATAAGTTATCTTTCTCTAAAGCTGATAGAGAGATAAGATACCAAGACAACACAGTCATTGTATGTGATGTGGAAGAATCAATGGCATCGAGGTGCGGAGGGCGTTCATTGACAATAGAGCGTCTGTAAATATTATGCCCTACACCATGTTTAAACGGTTAGGCCTACTAGAGAAGAAGATTGTGAAGGAACAAATAAACATTACAGGATTCGCCAACTAGAACACAAGAATCTTGGGGCACATCAAGGTGGACATGCAAGTTGGGAAGATTCGAGGACCTGTAATGTTCCATGTTGCCGTGGTGGATGCATCATATCATGTCTTGCTAGGAAGGGCTTGGCAAAATGACTATGGGGTGGTACCCTCGGTATTTCATCAATGCTTGAAGGATATCTGGAAAGGGAGAGAAGTGAAGGTACTAGCAACTCGAAATCCCTTTGGACCAGAGAAGGCACACATCACTGAAGCAACTTTCTTTGATGATGTTGCTGAAGAGGGAGAGAACCAGATTACAAGACCTGATTCCCTAAGACTAGCAAGCTGGGAGGAAATGCAGGAAGATAGGTTTGTGCCTGCAAAAAAAGAGAAGAAGAAAACCTCAGAACACGGAGAATGTTCCAAAAACAAGAAGCCAGTGGTAGTAGACCTAGAGAAAGAAGGAAGAGAAGAAAAGAAAAGGCCAGCAGACCCTGAAGATGCCAAAAATATAATAAATGCCAAGTGGATGACACAATATGACGATGGCCAGAAGACAAAATGGGAGAGGGTTGTTAAACCCGACGGAAATGTGGTGTTTCGATTGTGACGGTACAAAGGGGAAGAGCCCAAGGAAGCATGTGAACCCAATGGCTCAGGAGGTGTCCCTCACTCCAGCAATAATGAAGAAGGAGGAGTTGTACAACAGAAGGTAGAACCAGCTCCAGAATGCTTCGAGGATAGGCCAAAACCTCAACAAAATGAATTAGAGAAAGTTGATTTGGCAACCGAGGGAGGAACGCCAAGAACAACTTGTGTCAACAAGGAGCTGGATGCTAACCAGAAAGAGGAGCTTGTATAATTATTGCGAGAGTATAGGGATGTCTTTGCCTGGAATTACAACTAGATGCCCGGAATTGACAAGGATCTTGTGGAACACAATCTAAACATAAGCCCGGGAATGAAGCCAGTGAAGCAAGCACCTCGTAACTATGCACCCGAAGTCGAAACTCAAATAAAGGAAGAGATCAAGAAGTTGCTGGAAGTAGGATTCATCAAGTCAATTCAACATCCAACATGGCTATCCAGCATTGTATTGGTAAAGAAATCAAATAGACAACTACGAATATGTGTGGATTTCAGAGACTTGAACAAGGCATGCCCGAAGGACATGTACCCATTACCCAACATAGACACTTTGGTAGATGCAATGACTTATCATGAAATGATGTCATTCATGGACGGGTTTGTAGGTTATAATCAGATAAAGATGTCCGTAGAAGATGCAGAGTTGACAGCCTTTCGTACCCCATTTGGGAACTTCTACTATGTAGTTATGTCATTCGAGTTGAAAAATGCGGGGGCAACTTATCAAAGGGCAATGCACGCCATATTTCATGACATGATTCATGATATAGTGGAGGACTACGTGGACGGCATAGTAGTAAAATCTAAGAAGGCAACAACTCATGTGGAGGACTTGAGGAAGGTGTTTGAGCGATGTCGAAGGTACAAATTAAGGATGAATTCGAAGAAGTGCGCCTTTGGAATGACGGCAGGAAAATTCTTGGGCTTCTTGGTGCACAACAGAGGCTTAGAGGTGGACCCAAGCAAGGTGAAAGTAATCACAGAGATGCCCCCACCAAAAACACAGAAACAGTTGAAGAGCTTTCTAGGGAAAGTTTCATACATGAGAAGATTCATGCCAAGATTAATGGAGTCACGAACCTTTTGGAAAATTGGTAAAAGGAAAGACACAATGGGACTGGGGGCAAGACCAACAACAGACGTTTGAGAAGGTGAAAAGAATTTTGGCCTCAGCACAAACAATGGTAGTGCCACAAAGAGGAATGTCGTTGCAGTTATACATCACATCTACCAAGAAGTCCATAGGTGGATTGATCACGCAGGAGGTGGATGGAGAAGAGAAACTTGTATATTACATTAGCTGGATAATCAGAGGACCGGAAACTAGGTATTCACAGGTGGAGAGGCATTACCTAGCATTGGTATTCATTGGCAGAAAATGCGGCATTATTTTTTAGCACACAAAGTAAAGCTTGCAACAAAAACTGATCCAATCAGATACCTATTAACTAAGCCAGCATTAGTAGGAAGACCTGCCAGATGGATGATGATTCTTTCAGAGTACGGCATCAAGTGTGTAACACCGAAGGCGATCCGATGTCAAGCCTTGACAGACCTGCTGGCTCAATTTCCAAATGGAGAATATGAACCCCCTTCTGAGGATCTTCCGAGTGGAGAAGTAGAATCAATCGAGTTGATGGATGAGGACCCAAAATGGTGGAGTTTGGATTTTGATGGATCATCTGCAGAAGGTAATGGCAGAGCAGGAGTGGTGTTGACCACCAAAGAAGGAAATGAAGTGGCCTTGTCATACAAATTGGATTTTCCTTGCACAAATAATGAAGCAGAATATGAGGCGTTCATACTAGGATTGTTGGCGGCTCAAGAATTGGGAGCCAAACATCTTAAAGTAAAGGGAGATTCAAACCTCATAGTGCAACAGATAAGTGGCCAATTCGGAGTGAAGGAACCTATCTTGGCGCCATATCGAACTGTAACACAAAAGGTGATGGAGGCTTTCAAAAATGTGGTGATTGAATATGTGCCAAGAGGACAAAATAAACAACCTGATGCACTAGCAACAGTAGCGTCTCGAGTCTATGTCCAAGGAGAGGACTTGGATGTAAAGGTAATGAAGAGAACTCTCCCAACCACGGTGCTAAACTTGTTCCCCAAAGACATGATAGATGATTGGCGACATGACATCTCCCATCAATTGCAAACAAAGGAGGGAACAATACCTATCGTGGAGTTACAAAAGTACAACATAATCAAAGGTGTCTTGTATCACAAAGAAGTAGACGGAGTATTGACACGATGCTTGGGGAGGAAGGAAGCAAATAGAGTCTTGCATCAGGTGCATGACGAGAACTGCGGATTGGCAGATATAGGCCTGTATCGTAGGCTGCAACGTCAAGGGTATTATTGGCCTGAAATGAAGAAGGAAGCAGATGCCCTACAACGCCAATGTATTTCATGCCAAGAATACCCTGGGGAGGATGAATGCGCCTTCATTGAGGACATAGTGGATTGACGAATCCCTTATGTAGAGTTCTTACAAAGCGGGACTCTTCCGACCGAAAAGAAGGACGCAATTATAATCAAGAGAAAGTCACAACGTTTCTTCTTGCAAAATAGAGAATTGTTTAGAAGAGGATTCAATGGAAAGCCCCTACGGTGTCTGGAACTAGGTGAAGCTAAAGATTTAGTTTACCAAATGCACAAGGATGAACACCAAGGGGGAGCCAAGTTGTACAAACAACTTATTGATCATGGTTACTACTGGCTAAAGATGGAGGGAGATTGTCTAGAATTTGTTAAAAAGTGCCACATTTGTCAAATACATGAAAACTTGATCCATGCTCCCGCCGTGGATTTACGAACCTTGGCAACACCATGGCCATTTCATACATGGGGAATGGATCTTATAGGTCCTGTTCACCCTAATTCCAAGGGTAACATATGGATTTTAATAAGGAGCACATCATTTGCCGTTTCGGGATCCCGAAGATCATTTTGTCGGATAATGGAACTCCCTTCATCAATAGGGATGTCAAAAATTTGATGGAAAGATACAGGGTGAAACATTACAAATCATCACCCTACTACCCGAAAGGCAATGGACAAGCAGAGGTTACAAACAAAACTTTGATAATTTTTTTTATCAAAAACCCTAGACGATCATCTGAAGACATGGGCAGAACAACTTCCAATAGCGTTATGGACATATCGAACTTGAAAAAGAAAGCCTACAGGCGAGTTGTAAGACCCCAACTTTTATGAATAAAAATGAATTTTCTATAAAATATCATTTTTGAATATTATGGAATAATTTGATATAATGTTATAGTTGTGGGTAGTATTTATAAATTCTGCAAAGTATGCAAGTTGTTATATTATATTCGATTGGTCGGGGAATATTCATTTTAGCAGGGAATATTTGTACAACGACGCAATTATTGGTGGACCCCACAACAGAATTATTATCGAATCGAAAAAACGATAAAAATATTTTATTAAAAATAACGGCGGAAGTTTTACCGTTAATCTTGTTGAACTACTTTCAGTAGTAAAGTAATGATGTCTGGCGTGGTTGCATAAGAAGCACCACCTGTATTGATTATTTATCTTACGTGAAAGTCATCACAATTTTATTTTATTAGTTATATATAAGGTATGTATATATATATATATATATATATGTAGTTATTAAGTTGTCAAGTGGGTGGGGGAGAAAAGTTGATATTCACGTGGGGAAGAGTTCAATTATTATTATTATATATATATAGATGTATAGCCTTGTTGACAATTTGGTGAATGAAGGAAGTATCTTTATTATATATATATATATATATATATATATATATATTGATGATAGTGGATGTTGGTAGAAAAGTATGATTTTTGGTGGAGAATTATTATCAAGTGGTGTATGTTAAGTGGTAGTGGATGAATTAATTAATATATATATGTAAGACTTTGGTGGAAAAGGGGGGCAATTTAATGGACACGGGAGGAGTATAATGAATGGGTGAGTTTTGTTTTCAAAAATGACATGTGTTTATATATATAATTATTATAAAATTTTGTTTTCTTTGACTTATTGGTTAACATTTGAAAAGTGAGCGTCAGTTGATCAACAAAATTACGCCTGTGATAATATTTCATTGCGTCCATAAATTATTTCTCAAATAGTATCCTTTCCATTCTCCTATAAATAAAGCTCATTCCTTCATTATTTTTTACTAATTCAATTTGAAACTCTAGAGAGAAATTTATAGAGAGAAAGAAGAAAAAGTTTTCTATTATTTTCACTACTCTTATATCCAGTTTCATTTACGGTAGAGGATATTATTCTTTTGTATTCAAGAAGAGAACTTCTGTTATTCCATTTCTTTATTGTTCTGTTAGAATAACCTGTATACGCGGGCTACCCTATACTTGATGACATTCTTCTATTATTCTATCTTTATTATTCTGTTGGAACATCCTATCTGTGTGTTTTACACCGGACCTGTTTCAGTCTTTATTATTATTCTGTTGGAATATCCTCGTCTGCATGTGTTTTACACCTTAACTGGTTCCGCTTTTTATTATTATTACATTGGAATATCCTATCGTGTGTTTTGCACCTGACTGGTTCCGCTCTTTATTATTATTACATTGGAATATCCCATGCATGTGTTTTTACAGGACTGGTTCCATTACTTATTATTCCGTTGGAACATCCTGCTTGCGGTGTATTTCACGACTGGTTTCGTTATTATTATTACTCGTTGGAATAACTTTGTCTGTCACAATCTGCACCGCATGCATGGTGATTTCTTTTGTTATTCCATTCGTTATTATACTCAGTTGGTTAAAATTTTGACTTCTATACTCCATGAAATTAGTGGAATATACTTGATATTTGCGCTTCATCCAGTATTTTTTATGGAAATATTCTTCTTAGCATTCTTGAATTTTACTCTACAAAGCAGTAATCATGTTAACAATTTGGGCGTTATTAGTTCTGAATAAATTAATTCGTGAACTTGTTTTATTGAATTCTTATATCATCGCCATCATCCTCATGTTTATATTTTTTTTTTGAAAGTCATTTGTGGCTTTGTAGTGCATAGATGGACTTGGTATGATTATGACCGAGGATTATTCGATGTAATCATAATAATAATGTTACAAAAGATGTGATAAAAGTCCTCATTGGCCCGTAGTGCATTGTTGGACGAGTTGTTGGCATGCTTTCATGACCATTGATGAATACACAAATATCCTTGGCACAGTAGTGCATGAAATTTGTGGTCGTGACCTAATGAATATCCTTGGCCGTAGTGCGGGGATGATGTAGATTATTTAATAAAATTTGAGTCTCGGCGATAAAAGTGATGAAAAAACCTTTTAAATCATAAAAGATAGTAGATTTTATTCTCTACTTGACTCTTTTAATGGATTGCTTGTTCATTGCAGCTTAAACTTGATGTCTATTGTATTTTATCGGTTTAACATTGTTGAGGACTAATGATAATTTATTCTCGCATTATCTTAGTCATAATATTTCTTCTTTGGGCTAGTTGAGCTCACCTTTCTTTCACCGTTCTCTTGAGAAATGAGAGCGTAATTTGGGACTAGTCGGGGAGCGGAGTGATGGTCCGAGATGGTGTCTTAGTAGTCCTCACTATTCTGTAAAATAGTGTGATAATAAATGTCACGAAGACTCTATTTGAGAAAGGATATTGTCTAGAAGACAATATTTGTATTTAAACTCACAGCATATGTTTGTCGTATTTTACACGACTGCTGTATTATTAGTTTGTATTTGAATTTTGTACCATGTATTTGGCGACTCAAGATGGGTGATGTATACCTATTTTGGGGGCATCACATGAGACCCCATACGCTTTGGTTTATGGTGAAGAAGCTATCTTGCCCGCCAAAATAAAAATACCTTCGACTCGAATGAGACTTCGAAGCTTAGTCGAGGAAGAAAATCGACCAGCCGCCCTGGAGGCCTTAGTTGACTTCCGAGACAAGGCTAAAGAAAATCTTGAACGGTACCATGAAAGACTACGACGACAATACAATACCGCGGTGGTATCACGACAAATTTTGGTGGGAGACCTGGTGCTCAAAACGGCAACTCAATTCATGAGGGGGACTCCAACCACCAAATTTTACCCCAAATGGGAAGGCCCGTATAGGGTACGAGAGATCTCCAAAAGCGGATATTGCAAGATATCTCGTGTGGGATCAGATGCCGTCTCAGGCCCATTAAACTTGAAGTGGATAAAGAAATATTATCCATGAGAAGAGCATCACAAAAAGTTATACTTTCAACTTTAAAAGTAATCGAGGCACCTGACTAACAGCTCTCGGAAGTTACACTTTCAACTTCAAAAGTGATCGAGGCACCTGATTAACAGCCCTCAGGAGTTACACTTTTAACTTTAAAAGTGACTGAGGCACCTGAGTATAAGCCCTCAACCCCGAAAGTTACACTTCAACTTTAAAAGTGGCGAACGTTATGCTTTATTCGACAAAAGCAAGAAAGTTACACTTTATCTCTAAAAGTGGCAAACGTTATGCTTTCTTCGATAAAAGCAAGATTTACTAATGAAATGTTATGCTTTTCGTTAAAAGCAATTTTATTATCAATAAATTGACAAATTTTCACTTATACTTGAATGTTCTTTTTAAATTTCTTAAAAAAAAGAGAGTATAAATTCAAGTGTTGGTTTGTGGAAATTATGTACATGTTTTTTTAAAAAAAAATAAAAATTATTCATGCTTGCTTATAATACCTACTGTTGTCTTGGAATATTAATTTGAATAACTTGAGATTCAATGATAAATATTGAGTTTTAAGGAATTATTCAAATTAAAAGCAATCAACAAGGTTAAAGAAAATACATTTTGATAAATGAAACATGTGTAAATGAGTTTTTGAGACAGGAAATCGAAAAAACTACTACAACAAGTTATGATCTAAAGGCCAAGACATATCAAACTGAAGAGGAGGCATAGCTAAAGCTTCCAAGTCAGCAATGGCCGCATCTCGAACCTTAAGATTTGCAGCTTTCAGCTCCCTAACTTGTTGAGTAGTTGCTTCTAAGTCCCGTCCCTGGCACTCTATATCCTGAAATTTGGCATTTAGATCCCAAAGCTGGTCCTCTAAATTTTTAGATTGAATCTTCAATTTGTTTATGGCTTCGTCAAGCTCGTAAAAGTTGCCTTGAAAAGGATTCATCTTCACACTTCTGAACAAAGAACCTCAGAATGTAGTCTGTGAGGATTAAAACTTGACTTGAAAAGATCTAGCCTAGTACGAAAAGGAGACATATCAATACCCACGGCTGCAAGGTCGTCTACATCATCACTAAACTCCTTCAGGTTCTCGACTTGTAATGAATATAAAGAAAGATGGTGCAACCGAAGAACAAGGCCTGCAAGCTGATCTAGGAAGAAGGTTTGGGAGGGAATCAACTTAATAATAAATCGGTCAAGTATCTGTGGGAACCGAGATAAGAGATGCTCCAGACTTTCCTGACTAGAAGCTGCTATCTGGAAACCCCTCCATGAAACAAGATCCCCATTTTGATTGAAGGAAACTCTGGTAGCAGTTACTTTAGAAGCCACCATTGAATTTGTCGAGTCAAGGGATGGAGGAGCAGAAAGATGTTGTATGACTGATGTTTCCTCGAAACCTTGGTCACCTGGAGGATAACCAAGGTCACTATATGACGAGTGGGCAACATTCGGATGTAGGGCGTCAAATAAAGTGAGTGCCTCAACAGGCAAAGGTAAATCTTTCATCTTCTCGCTCTGAAAATAAAATATCAAATCACAATGTATTATAAAAAAAAGAAGGAAATTCAAGACAAATCATGCGTTGACTAAAGAAGAATACTCACAATATAGTTAATGGAGAAGGAGTCAGGAGATGCCACAGAAAGGGGAATGTCATTCAACCCACCCAAAGTACTATCAACAATGCCCTCCCGAGCAATCACCAACTCGGTAGAATCTTTCTGGGGAGGATGAATATCACCAATAGTTTCAGAATGATTCCCCCTCGGGGAAATAAAAGTCTCATCAACATCTTCAGACTCATTATGAGGAGTAGGCATAGGAAAGTTTAAACAAAATTGTTGTATCACCCACAGCAAGACTCGAGCTCACATCAGATAAAGTGTCCTTAGCATCAAGACTAACACAATCATCGCACGGAGTAGATGACTCAATATCAACAAGGATAAGTTGGGGAGGCTCACGACTAGTGGAAGCCATCGTGACCGCTGCCTCATTTACAGTACTATACCTTAACCCAAGAGGAACGTCATCATCATCATCTTCATTGACCTCTGTAATCTGTAAATCAAGGAAATCATTACTCAAGGAATATGAACTCAGTTATACAAGGGATGAAAGAAAAATAAGAATAGCATGAAAAAAAAAATATTACCAAATTTCTACGGCGCTTTTTGGTCGGATCCTCAGCTGCCGGCATACTAGAATCAACACTATCAATAGGGCGTTTTGTCAATGGCTTTATGATAAGCCTAATCAGAGGAGGACGACTGACTGGAACCACATCAGAAGCAATAGGAGGAGCTACTTTAGAATCAGTAGTAACACCTGCTCTCGTTTTAGAACGAGTAACTCTCATTGCCTTGGCATCAAATGATCCCTGGGGAGGAGCCGGAGGAGACACCCAAAACGGAGCACGTGGTAGAAGACTCTTGGAAGCAGTGGGAGCCTGTGCAGGAAAAGTAGTCGGATCACCTCGAGGAGGAATGTCTGCTAAATGAGGAAGAGAAGACTTAGGCATAAAGACCTCGCGCTCAATCAATCGGCTACTGGCTGGCCAAAGTGTTGGACGGATATTGGTCTTAGGAGAACATAACAGTCGGCACCATTGGAGACGCTTCAAAATAGAAACTAGCAATGAACAAATCAAGGTATCATCCTCCCATCTTTTAAGATTGATATGCCAGTAATTACGTTCGCCAGTAGTATATCGCCCGCTTCGGGAATTATCTGGTATGACAAAAGGAAGGGATCTATAAGGATCACTTTGTAGCCTCGGAAATGCCCATGTAAAAGAGGGGGAGGTACAGACGAAATTGAGAAGAGTAGCCTCATAATTCCCCCGGTAGGTGTGACCAAAAGGGCGTTCCTGGTCATATCCGAATTGTCTCATAACCTGGTGAGGAGAATACAGTACAGTGCCAAAACTATTATTCTCAAGGAAATAAGGAAGCTCTATAGACCGAAGGAAAATGAACCAAGACAGTGCAGAACCACTCAAGCTGGTTCTGTTGAGGCTTGAGTAGGTACGAAATTTGCGCTTGTAAAAGTGAGGTAGATGGCCGCAACCCTCTGAAACAATTGTATAGGGACGGGCAGTGAAGCATGCATAATCATCAAGAAAAGGCCGCAAATTCGGACTATCGAGACTAAGTTGGTGATCAATCCAACGTGCCATGCGAGGAATGACGTTGAGTGATGAAAAAAAAGGAGACTTCTTCTTCTGCTTAGAGGAATAGCCCGAAAAGCGTTCAAAAGGAAAAATCTGAAGGAAGGAGCATGGAATGAAGCAATTGACATCATACCTGAATGAATAAAAATCAAATAAGAAAAAGGTTAAAGGAAAAGAAGTGCGGTTGGAAAGACAAATAATAATAATAATAATAATAATAAATATATATATATATAGGAAAGTGATTACCTCCCAATGGATTCTTTCATGGCAAGGGCTGTTTCGTCTAGGCGACGATATAAGGTCACTAGGAAGAGAGAAACAAGGGGAATCTCTGAGCCTCGGGATAATAACGTTGCCAAGCTGAACACACGGGCAGAAGGACCGTCTATGGGAGATCCAGGGAAGAGGAAGCGGGACAACCGCATAGCCAGATAAGTTGCCAGAGGAAAAGGACAAGTCTCTCCACGGAAGGAAAGAACAAATTTGGCATGAATAGAGCTGTCCCACTGGTTGGTCTTGTAGTCACGGAAGAAGTAGCGTACCTAGGATAACCAAGAATTTTTCTGTCGACTGGAAGTCTCGAAGTATGGAAGGAGTGTATCGCCCTTAAAGCGGGAGATGAAGCGGGAAGATTGCTTAAAGACTTCCATCAAGTAGGCAACACAGTCGTTATCTCTAGTGGACATGCTAGAAGGGCCGCAGGAGTTCGAAGAAACAATGGGAAGGCTACAAGATGTAATTCAAAATAAATATATATTTCAGAAAATGAGAATGAATGAAAGGAATAAAAGAAGAGAACTTCTTGATAGAGGCATAGACATCCTCAGAGAGTAGGGTGAATTTCCCCGAGCAAAGGATGAATGTGCAAGTAGAGAACACCATCGTGAAATCAACACGATGAAGCGTTATGGTCATGGTGGATACGTAGGTCTCTACACAGTTGAACACAACGAAAGATGCTCGCATTCTTGAATATTTCCACGTATTCAGCGTTTCCAAGGATCTTGTCGGTCCAATCCTGCCATTCTTGAAGGCGACTAGATGAATCAGACAGGAAGCGAAGGGGACTGAAAGGGTATTCTTGCTTCTCTATGCATAGGCGGGGAATACAATTAGCATGAAGGAAGTCATCCCAACCTCCAGAAGCTGGGGCATACAGAAATAGGACTTCTTTCTCTGGTGAAGGAAAAGTTGTATGGTCATAGTCCTTAATTCTATCCCAGAAGGTGTCAGAAGGACCGAAGAAGGGAGCCCTTCCCCAATCAGTGATGAAGGGGGACTCAGGGTGGTTTTTGGTTCTGCAGAGCATTCAGGTGAAAGGGCCTACAAGCAAAGAACTATCATAAGGCTTTTTTAAAAAAAAAAAAGCAATGTAAGGATTTCAAAGGGGAAAGAAATGCTCACCATGGCAAAGAGGAAGGTCTGATATGTAACCTCAAAGACACCTGAAAAGAAGAAAAAACAATGTCAAAAGGAATTTGGAATCACAAATTTGCAAGAAAAAATTTCTGAAATTTTACGAAAAAAGGGCTTTGGACAGCCAAAACACAACCTTCGGAGCCTTTTTTTTGGACTTATAACAGTATATATCATAGGTGAGGGTGATGACTTTTGTAGGGCCCTGAAACTCCAAACGAGGCGAAAGTTATAATCAAAATAGTAATTATTCCTCCAAAACTTCATTTTTTTTTGCAGTCTAAAAATTGATTCCCCCTAGGTTTCGGCCCCCTAGGGTTCGACCCCTAAGGTCCGGCCTCCCTAGGGTTCGGCTCCCCTAGTGTTCGGTTCTCCATGGTTCGGTCGATTAGAGTAATTTTGCCGCATGCATAGATTTTTTTCCATTTCTTTGGGTTATCGTCGAAAAAAAAATTGTCAATCTTTCTTTATTATCCGAGGGAAAAAACCGAAATATAGTCAAGGTAATGGGGCTCGGAAGACAAAAGAAAGAAAAAGCATTTTTTTCCTTCGTGGTTTGTCGAAAAACACCAATCTTTCTTCATGATCCGAGGGAAAAAACCAAGATATAATCAAGGTAATGGGGCTCGGAAGACAAAAGAAAGACTAGAGTTACCTGAATAAAAAAGAAGCAAGAAAAAGAGTACAAACAAAAGAGGCCATATTTTCATCATATATGTAACGTATTGGCTTGAGCGACGAGCTATGTACCCGTGTTATGTATATATATATAAGAGGAAGACCTTATTTCAGATGAGTCACTCCAAATAACTCGATTCTGGGTATGAGAGTATTGACAACTCTCTGTTTCTTGTCTTGTTCCAAAGAGTACTATTGACCTTTAATGGCGAAGTGAACAGGGTTTTTTTTGGAAGCAAGTCACCTTCAACAATCGAAACGAATTATGAACTCATTTTGTATAGGGTTCGGCCAACATTCAAAAAAAACAAAAAAAAAAAATTCTTGAATCACAGCACGAAATGGTGAGCCATGACATGCTGCCAAAGTTGCCTCATTTTGTATAATAGTTAATGGACTTAACAAAGCAAGTGAATTGGCAGCCGCACAAATTAAATTATTTGATTGGAGGAGGCATGTGTTTTTTTATCAAATGTGGAAACACAAAAATATGGCACGGGTCTTCCCAAATTCGGTGGTTGACATACTTCAATTGATGGGTACTGTGAAGAAGGAACATGGAGGCTGCCATGGGGTTATACATAGAAAAGATAATCAAAGACCTTGAACCTGATTGATTGATGTTGCATCATTATCTAGGAAGCAAGCCTTGTTACCTGTGAAGAAACGGAGGACTCCTTTGATTTTAAATAGCAAGTTGCATATTGCCTTGTATGGTTTTGCTGTCTTTGAAGTGCTACGGTCTGATGAAGTTGAAGAGGTCCTTTTAAAAATAAATAAATTGCACCTTGCTCACATAATCTGCATAAGCACCTTGCTTACATGATAGCACCGTGAATAGAAGGGTTCGGCATGCTGCAGCTTGAATGGATTTTATTTAAATGGCAAATAAAAGTTGGAGGTATGTGAAGATTTTTCTCATACAAGAGGTGTCAGAATTATCAAAGCTACAGTCATCTTTGCCCAAAGAATTATCAAGGCTTCAGTTTGGTGCAAGACATGCTCATCGACTCCTTTCTCAAAAAAAAAATAAGATAAGTAAAGGTTTTGTTTTATTTTCAAAAAAAAAGATAATTAATTTTTCGAAAAAATAATAATAATAAGATTTGATTTGATCTCTTTCAAATTAAGAAAGATTTGATTTGGTTTCTCAAAATAAAATTAAGATTTGATTTTATTTTGCAAATCAAATTAATATTTGATATGATAAAAAGGAAAAATCTTATGGGTTTTAATTATACATGCATCATATGGTTGATTATTATTTTTACAAGTCAATCAATTATGCATACATATAGATTATAAAATAATATTTTATATATTAAGTAATTGTGAAGCTAAATATTCTACAATTGACAAGCTTGATAATATGACAGTTGAGATTTTCATATATATAACTCATTTGAATGACGATTGTGAAGCTATTAAATTGTAGTTTTGGCAATTACAATTTTTACTATTCGTGCACTGTGAAACTATTAGATTATTGTAGTCTTGACAATTGCAGAATAGTAATATGGGTTCATTATATCACTCATTATATTATATTACATATATAATTGAGATGTTTCAATAAATAAATAAATAAATAAATAAATAAAATAAAAAAATAAAAAAATTAATTATTATTATTATTGAAACAAATATCCTATTTTTTAAATAAGAATGTTTTGATTTTATTTCCAAAATCTTTGAAAGGATTTGATTTTCAAAAATAAAATAAGATTTTATTTGTTAATATATAATTTAATTTATCTTGATTACATTTCAAGGAAGCGAAGATTGGGCAAGATGCGAAAAGATTTCGTAAGAGTTTTCAATATGTCCAGGAAGAGCCTTGCTTAGGTCTTGCCTTCCTGTAGTTTAACTCTAAGGGTTTGGTTCCTCTAGGGGTTCCTCTTCAGGACCATTGTCTTAAAGACACAGAAAGTGAAGTCCCAAAAAATCGCTCAAAGGCTTGCAGTTTTCTTGCTCGATCGTCTATTTGGAAATGCGACTCTCGCGCAGGGGGCAAATGTGGGCCCAAGTGTAAAATTAGGGTTCATATGACCTAATTTAATTAAATGCGCAATTAGGGTTCTATGGCCTCATTAAATGTGCAAATTAGGGTTCGCATAACCTAATGAAATAAAGATGAAAAAGTCAGAAATAAATGCGCTAGACCTGGGAGAAGCCTCCACGTGTCCCGAGGCAGAAGACTCGTGGAGGCGGCTCGTTTTCGGAATTAATTGAGGGATTGGATTGGTGACTAGAAGGACAGGGCAATATGGGCATTACTCTAATGACTAAAGGGTATTTCTGAAAATTTTCTGAAGGTATCTGCCTTGTACATGACTACTTTCCAGAAAACCCTATAAATACCCCTTTCATTCCATTTGGGAGGGGACTTCTCTTCAGACTCAAGACTTGGACTCTTGGAAGATCAAGAGACCCTTTTGGTGACTTAAAGGCTTGGAGATTCCACCTAAAAGCACTAAAGGGGTTTGAACATTCTCTCAACTCGAAGGACTCAAGAAGGCTCTTGGAATCCCTGCTACCCTAACACGGTTCCCGGATTCTAGGGGTTCTGCCACACGTCGTTGGAGTAATCGCCCACCTGTTCCATCCAACCCATTCTGAGTCGCCAAATACATGGTACAGAAATAACTACAACTTTATTATTACAACATATAAACTGTGAGTTTAAATACAATTATTGTCTTCTAGACAATATACATACCCAAATAAATCCCCATCATAATTATTGATACATTATTTTACAAAAATGGTGAGGACTACTAAACAACTCTCTCTAGAACCTTCATTCCATACCCCCCACTAGTACTGCCACATTCTCGCCTCCCGAGAAGAAAAAATGGAACAAAAAGGAAAAGGGTGAGCTCAACTAGCCCAGTAAAGAATATTATGACTAAGATAATATACAACAAATTATCGTTAGTCTCCAACAGGGAAAAATCTAATAGAATACAATAGACAACTAGTTTTAAATCAATCTTCGCAGCGGAAATAATAATTCATTAGAAGAGTTAAGTAGAGAATGCAAACTACTATCTTCTATATATGAATTTAAAAGTTCACCGTCGATATTTTATCCCTGTAACATCAATCAATATATATCTGGAATCAAATATTCATCTTTGCACTACAGGCCAAAGATATTCATCATTAATCATGTTCATCTAAACACCTATTCATCTTTGCACTACGGGCCAAAGATATTAATCAGTCTGTCATATTCATCTCAACACTGCTCATCTTTGCACTACGAGCCAAAGATATTCATTAAGAAATCATTCATCTTTTACTCACGTGCCAAAGATATTCAATAATATCATCATTTAGATCAAGATGATGAAAAATATTTTAAAGGAAACGAATCCAAAGAAACAAAAGAACAAATATTAAGGATTCAGTATTTTAAACAATCCAAGTTCAAAAATACTTTATAAGTAATCGAGTGGAGTAAAATTCAAGAATGATCAAAACATGGATACAATCAAAGCTAGTATCCACATAGATATTTTAGACGAAAAGGAAAAATTTAATTTTTCCGTGAATAAGTGTCGATTCGTGAATAGTCTCAGATATCGTGAATAGTAACTCAAACACTAAAAGATAGAAATTTCACAAAAAATATCATCATGCTTCGTGAATAAGTACTCGTGAATAAGAATCTATGAATAAGAACTCGTGAATAATAACTCATGAATAAGTAACTCATGAATAGTAACCCCGAGCGAAAAAAGTTCCAAATTTGATAAAACTTTCCAACCAATATTTCGCAAGATAATGATATTGAAGAAATAATATCATATTCGAATAAAATAACATCCCTTACCTCGAAAGACAGTACTTCTAGTTGAAACACCGGATTTAGGCTATGACTTGAACTTGCACCGTATAGCAATACTCAAAGTATACTCAAAATACTCACAAAAATACACTCGATAATATAGAGAGAGAAAACTTTAGTTTCTGGTGTGATTTTCAATTCAAACCTAAGCACCCTATTTATAGGAAAATGCTTAGAACACCAAAGTAGAAAATTTAATATAATAATAATATATATATTAAAATTCTCTCTTTTACACCTTCTAAGATTTGAACTCAACCATCTTGCATATATGCTAATGATGCCAACTAAGTATAAAAAACGTTTTATTATTTAAAATAATTTAAACTTCCAAAATCAATTATTTCGAGCTTGAACTTCAATAATTCACAATAAATAGCCCTTTTGTCGAAAAATTCAAATCTTGCGAGTTTTATAGAAAATTCAATTCTCTACAACTTTGCGAGAAGAAAGTTTTTCCAAATTACAAAATGAAATTGACCAAATCCATAAACAGACGATTTTACGTGCTATAATCAAATTTCGATCAAATATAATTGTGTCCACCAACACACAAAATATGTGTTAAACATTTAATGCCACAAAAATACTCTTCCTCCTCATATATACTCATATATCCCACATTCATTATAAAAATATCACCGTTAATATATTATTAAAATAATATATTTAAATGAATTATTTTATCGTAAAAAGATAAAATATTAATTTTCAACAATTGTCACATTAAAATTTTCTCCATCTATATCCACATAAAATTAATATTTTCCTCATCATATAAATCAATAATTAATTATTCACAAGTAATATTACAGAATCACAAGATCTTGTGACCGTGTCGTTCCTGGAAAGAGGGGCTTTCCAATAAGGATCTCTCACTTCTTGCAAGTATGATTAGGTGACCAAACCTCTCCTTAGATGTAACTTTCTAGATATTGCCAATAATGTTATCCAATAATATTATTCGGATAATATGAATTATTGTTCGATAATGGAAAATACCGTGTAATGACAATTTATTGAAACAACAAAGAATATAAAATATCAATGCAAAGAATTATTGAATCAATAAAATAAAATAATTTGAATAATAAATTATCGTAATAATTATTGAGTAGTGCCTTCTTACGTAAGAATCAATAATTGGTGCAATACTGCAGATGTCTTCTTTCAACAACGCCGCTATTAATGTATTTTTAACCACACCGGGTATTCCAACAAAGATAAACGGTAAATAACTACGCCATTATTTATAAACAACTTATATTTGTCGTTTCTTCATCCAATCGCTTTCAGTTATGGAGCCCACAAAAGATCGCAAGGCCGTCGTCATTTAATATTCTCTACAATACGAATATTCCACGACCAAACGAATATTCCCCGATAATAATGAATATTTTATAACCACTTGCTTATTCGAAATATTTGCGTATTTTACCAATAACTATCCACATTAATCAAATCAACCCTTACTATTTCAAAATAATAAATAGAGGAAAATAAATTTTATTTATTAATAATTTGGGGTCTTACATCGAGAGTAGTTACTATCACCTTGTGTATAAAAAATTTATCCTTATTAGGCCTTAGACCATTTTCAGTAGTCCGGAGACAACTTAATCTTAGACTAAATATAGTGATTTATATTTCACTCCAGCAGTCGGACTAAATTTAGTCCATGAATTTTTCCAGCGAAGTTGGTGGACTGTATCAAAGAACTATAATTTGGTGAGCTATAATTTTAAATATATTTAAATAGGAGTGTGGAAGAATGATTGGTGGACTATAATTCATTAAATATAAAATAATCTTTTAATATTAAAGTTCATGAGATAGTCTATCTGTCGGAAGGATTGAAAGACTATCCCATGAATTAATGTCATATGGACTAAATATAGTCCATGATATATAAAGCTGTAAAATGAACAAGCATTTCTGGTTCGATTCGTACTCGTTCGACTAAAAGTTCAATTCGAGCTCGACTCAAAATATAAATGAGTCAAATATGAGCACATTTTAAAGTTCGATAAATTACTCGAAACTCTTCAAATTATAATTTTCTATTGATATTCGAATCATATTCGTTGAAAAAGTCCAAACTGCTCGGGCTCGATTCGGAATCGTCCTCGACTCGGTAACTAAATGAGCCTCAATCAAATCTTATTTTATACTCGATAAATTTTGTGAACCAAATTTGAACAACTCAATACTCGAATCGACTCGGTTCGTTTACACCCTTAATGATATAGTCCACCTTGTTGGAGATGTTCTTAGCAGAGTAACTTTATAATACTCCCTCCATCCTCAAAACACGATGAGTAAAGTATATTTTTAAACATATTAAGAAAAATAAAGGAAATTAATATGGTAAAAAAAGTTCTAACTTTATTTTTTAATGGCCTCAATAGATTACGTGGAGCGATGAATTTTTTTTTTATGTTAATAGACCCCGTGATATATTTATCTTTCACTTTACGTATCTTTGCTCATATTTTTAGGACAAAAAAATTGTACTTTTTTAGGACGAAGGGATTTAGGCTGAGTAAGAAACCAATTTGGAACAAAAATGCACAAACCGCACCAACGGTTCCGGCGTATGTTGTGACGCCCCCAAAATAGGTATACATCACCCATCTTGTGTCGTCAAATATATGGTACAAAATTTAAATACAAACTAATAATACAGCAGTCGTGTAAAATACGACAAACATATGTTGTGAGTTTAAATACAAATATTGTCTTCTAGACAATATCCATTCTCAAATAGAGTCCTCGTTATATTTATTATCACACTATTTTATAGAATAGTGAGGACTACTAAGGCACCATCTCGGACCATCACTTCGTTCCCCGACTAGTCCCAGCTACGTTCTCAATTCCTGAAGAGAACAGTAAAAGAAAGGGTGAGCTCAACTAGCCCAGCAAGAAATATTTTGACTAAGATAATGCAGAATAAATTATCATTAGTCCTTAACAATGTTAAACTGATAAATTACAATAGACATCAAGTTTACCTGCAGCGGAACAAGCAATCCATTAAAAGAGTCAAGTAGAGAATAAAATCTACTATCTTTTATGATTTAAAATGTTTTTCATCACTTTTATCGCTGAGACTCAGCTTATTAAATAATCCACATCATCCATGCACTACGACCAAGGATATTCATTAGGGTCACGACCACAAATTCCATGCACTACGTGACAAGGATATTTGTGTATTCATCAATGGTCATGATCATGCCAACAACTGTCCATCAATGCACTACGGGCTAATGAGGTCTTTTATCACATCATTTGTAACATTACGGTCATGATTACACCGAATAATCCCTGGTCATAATCATACCTAGTCCATCTATGCACTACATGCCACAGATGACTTTAAAAAAAAATATAAACATGAGGATGATGACAATGATATAAGAATTCAATAAAAACAAGTTCAAGAATTAAGTTATTCAGGAACTAACAATGTTCAAATTGTCAACATGATATTTTTTTTGTAAAGTAAAATTCAAGAATGCTCAGAAGAATATTTCCATAAAAAATACTGGATGAAGCGCAAATATCAAGGATATTCCACTAATTTCATGGAGTATATAAGTCAAAATTTTAACCAACTGAGTATAATAACGAATTAAATAACAAAAGAAATCAACATGCATGCAAAGATTGCAAGATGACAAAGTTATTCCAATGAAATAATAATAACGGAACCAGGTCCGGTGTAAAACACACAAACAGGATATTCCAACAGAATAATAATAAAGATGGAATCAGGTCCGATGTAAAACACACAGACAGGATATTCCAACAGAATAATAATAATAAAGATTTTAACCAGTCCTGTAAAAACACACGATGTGGATGTTCCAAATGTAATAATAAAGACAAAATAATAGAAGAATGTCACCAAGTATAGGTAAATAGCACAAGCAGTATCTGAGTTATTCCAATAGAAACAATAAAGAAATGGAATATCAGAAGTTCTCTTCTTGAATACAAAAGAATAATATCCCTTACCGTAAATGAAACTGGATATAAGAGTAGTGAAATAGAAGAACACTTTTCTTCTTTCTCTCTATAAATTTCTCTCTCTAGAGTTTCAGTGAATTCGTAAGAAAATAATGAAGGAATGAGCTTCTATTTATATGAGAATGGAAAGGATACTATTTGAGAAATAATTTACGGACGCAACAAAAATATTATCACGGGCAGAATTTTGTTGATCAACTGACGCTCACTTTTCAAATGTTAACCAATAAGTCAAAGAAAACAAAATTTTATAATAATTATATATATAAACACATGTCATTTTTGAAAACAAAACTCACCCATTCATTATACTCCTCCCGTGTCCATTAAATTGCCCCCCCCCTTTTCCACCAAAGTCTTACATATATATATTAATTAATTCATCCACTACCACTTAACATACACCACTTGATAATAATTCCCCACCAAAAATCATACTTTTCCACCAACATCCACTATCATCAAACATATATATATATATATATATATATATATATATATATATAATAAAGATACTTCCTTCATTCACCAAATTGTCAACAAGGCTATACATCTATATATATATATATAATAATAATTGAACTCTTCCCCACGTGAATATCAACTTTTCTCCCCCACCCACTTGACAACTTAACAACTACATATATATATATATATATATATAACTCTATTATATATATAAGTAATAAAATAAAACTGTGATAACTTCTCACGTAAGCATCAATAATCAATACTGGTATGCTATTATAGAACCACGCCAGACATTCTTTTGTACTTTACTATCGAGTAGTTCAATGCGATTAATAGCGGTAAAACTTCTGCCGTTATTTTTAATAAAATATTTTTTGTCGTTTTCTCAATTCGATAATAATTCTGTTGTGGGGTCCACCAATAATTGCGTCGTTGTACAAATATTCCCTGCTAAAATGAATATTCCCCGACCAATCGAATATAATATAACAACTTGCATACTTTACAAAATTTGTAAATACTACCCACAACTATAACATTATATCAAATTATTCCATAATATTCAAAAATGATATTTTATAGAAAATTCATTTTAATTCATAAAAGTTGGGGTCTTACATATGTGGCGATTTAAGGTGGGTTGAAAAACTAAATTTACGATTTCGGTTTAGTTACTAGCCAAAATCGCACGAATAAAACCGAAACTGCACCATGTGTGTGTATGTATTTGATGAGTGGGTAAAGAACCTACGAATCGTGTAAGACCCCAAATAATTAATAAATAAAATTTAATTTCTTCTAATTATTATTTTGAAATAGTAAGGGTTGATGTGATTAATGTGGATAGTTATGGGTAAAATACGCAAATATATCAAAATAAGCAAGTGGTTATAAAATATTCATTGTTGTCGGGGAATATTCGTTTGGTCGTAGAATATTCGTACTGTCGGGGAATATTCGTACGACGGCGCAGCCATGTGTGGGCCCCATAACGGAAAGCGATTGGAGGAAGAAAACGACAAATATAAGTTGTTTAAAAATAACGGCGTAGTTGTTACTGGTTACTCGTTGGAATACCCGGTGGTTAAAACACGATGTACTGCGTTGTTGCACAAGAAGATACTGATATTGCACCAATTATTGACTCTTACGTAAGAATGCACTACTCAATAATGGTTACGATAATTACTTTTCAAAGATTTTATTGGTTCAATAATTGTTGTGTTGATATTTTATATTGCTGTTGTTTCAATAATTGTCATTACACAAGATTTTTCATTATCGAAGCAATAATTCATATTATCTGAATAATATTATTAGATAACATTATTGGCAATGTCTAGAAAGTTACTGCCTAAGAAGAGGTTTGGTCACCTAATCATGCGCCAAGAAGAGAAATTCTTATTAGAAAGCCCTCTTTCCTGGCTGAATCACGATTGTCAATATTGTGATTCTCAGTAATATTATTTATGAATAATTAATTATTGATTCATATGATGAGAAAAATATTGATTTTATGTGGATATAAATGGAGAAAATTTTTAATGCGACAATTGTTGAAAATTGAAATTTTATCTTTTTCTCGATAAAATAATTCATTTAAATATATATATTATTATATTTTAATAATATAATAATGGTGATATTTTTACAACGAATGTGGGATATATGAGTATACGAGGAGGAAGAGTATTTTTGTTGCAATAAATGTTTAAAACATGTTAAACATGCTCATGTGGACCCCATTTATTGATTGAAATTTGATTATAAATTTCTAAAATCACCCGTTTGTGGATTTCGGTCAATTTCTGTTGGAAATTTGAAAAAACTTTCTTCTCAAAGTTGTAGAGAATTGAATTTCCTATAAAAAGACACGAGATTCAAATTTTCTGATAAAAGGGCTATTTATTATGAATTATTGAAGTTAGGAGTTCAAATAATTGATTTTGGAAGTTTTAAATATTTATATTAACAAAAACGTTTTTTACATTTGTAAGCCTCGTGAATCACATGTTAAGTTGCTTTGAAATCAGAAGTCTAAGTGGGCGTGTATGAAAATTTTAATATAAATTTATTTTATTAAATTTTACTAACTTTTTGTGTTCTAAGCATTTTCCTATAAATAGGGTGCTTAAGTTAGAATTGAAAATCACACCAGAAACTGAAGTTTTCTCTCTCTATATTATCGAGCGTATTCTTGTGAGTATTTTGAGTATACTTTGAGTATTGCTATACGGTGAAAGTTCAAGTCATAGCCTATATCAAGTATTCCAGTTAGAAGTACTGTCTTTCCGAGGTAAGGGATATTTTTTTTTTTCGTAATGATATTATTTCTTCAATATCATTATGCTGAAATATTGATCTGAAGTTTTTATCAAATTTGGAACTTTTGGTGTCGGAGTTACTATTTACGATATCTGCCTTATTCACGTATACTGATCTATTCACGAATACGACACTATTCATCGAAAAATAAAATTTTTCTTTTCGTCCAAAATATCTATTCGGATACTAGCTTTGATTGTATCCATGTTTTGATCATTCTTGAATTTTACACCACTATGATTATTTTGAGGTATTTTTGGGCGTGGATAAAACAAAGTACGAATCCTTAATCCTTAATCCTTGTCATTTTGTTTCACCGGATTCGCTTTTAAAAATATTTTTCATCATCCTCGGTCTTAAATGATGATATTATTGAATATCTTTGGCTGTAGTGCAAAGATGAATGATTTATGATGAATATCTTTGGCCCAGAGTGCAAAGATGAATGATTTCGATGAATATCTTTGGCCCGTAGTGCAAAGATGAATGATTTCGATGAATATCTTTGGCCATAGTGCAAAGATGAACAGTGTTTAGATGAACATGACCAATCGGGTGAATGTCCTCGGCACAAAGTGCAAGGATGAATATTTGATCCCGGATATATATTGATTGATGTTACGAGGGATAAAATAGAGCGATGAACTTTAAAATTCATACATAGAAGATAGTAGTTTGCATTCTCTACTTAACTCTTCTAATGAATTATTATTTCGCTCTGCGAATATTGATTTAAAATTTGTTGTTTATTGTATTCTATTATATTTTTCCTCGTTGAAGACTAACGATAATTTTGTTGTATATTATCTTAGTCATAATATTCTTTATCGGGGCTAGTCGAGCTCACCCTTTTCCTTTTTTGTTCCATTTTTCTTCTCGGAGGCGAGAATATAAGCGAGTGACGAGTCGGGGTATGGAATGAAGGTTCTAGGAGAGTTGTTTAGTAGTCCTCACCATTGTTGTAAAATAATGTATCAATAATTATGATGAGAATTTATTTGTATGTGGATATTGTCTAGATGGCAATATCCGTATTTAAACTCACAATTTTACTGTTGTAATAATAAAGTTGTAGTTATTTCATGCATCGTATTGACAACTCAGAATGGGTGATGTATACCTATTTTAGGGGTGTCACGGTTGGTATCGAGCTTAGGGATATGATCTCCGGCGTAGATCGGGGAATGTAACTAGGAGGGGAGAGACGAGTAAATCCTTCGCTAGTGTGTCCTACCTAAGCTTATTTGATAGTTGGTCAAGATATAGGGATATTATGTGATATATTGATTTCCTTAATTAACCCTTGTTTTATGACGATTTGAGAATGTCGATTTGAGAATATTAACAATGGAAATGAGGCCACCGTGGAGACGTCTGTACTCACCAACGAGGAGAACGCTGCAGCAGGATGGCAATGTTCTCCCGTGAACAACACCACCGATCGAGACGATGAACGACCTTAATGTTTAGAAGCTTTTTGCGATTCATACGAAAATCGCATTTGAGGAGACTCGTGTTCAAAACATAGGAGAAATGATAGCAATTCATGGGTTGTCACAAACCAAACAGCTTCAAAGAGTTGGGACCACCGAATTTAAGGGAAAGCCTAATCCGATCATGGCGAAACATGGGTCAAGCAATTTACCAAGATATTCGATGTCTTGGGATGCACAGAAGAACGAAGGTTCCATTCGCCACCTTTATGTTCCGTGGCGAAGCGGACTCTTCGGTGGGAGAGTCTCGTGAAGCGTACCCATCTAGCCGAACTCAAATGTCTTGAGAGACGTTTGAAACTATTTAATGACAAATACTTTCCCGAAAGTGTTCGTCGTATGAAGGAAGTGGAGTTTATTAGACCGGAGCGAGAACAACATGACGGTGTCTCAAAGATGAGGCGAAGTTTGCAGAGAGTTATCCAGTTTGCACCTCATTTGGTGGAGAATGAGGAACGATGACGCGGATGTTTCGAGAGGTTTGAAACCCAGCGTACGTCGAAGATCTCATCACTCATAAATTTTCTCTTTATTCAGATGTTGTTAATAGGGCTCAATTGTTAGAAATGAGATAACGAGTACGGCCAACCGAGGTACCACCACATCGAGGATCATACTGGGAGATACGATCAACAAAACAACAATAACCAAATGGAGAAAGAAAAAGACGATAAAATGGTAACCACTCTGGTGGTAATCATGGCCATGAAAATAAAGAAGAAGCGAGTCGGGGAGGATTTTAAAAAGAGGAGATTCAACAACGAAATAACGGTACTTCTGATCGAAATATCAGATAGAAAGCCGAAGGAAACTTGTTTCTGGTGTGATTTTCAATCCTAACCTAAGCGTCTATTTATAGAAAAATGCTAGAACGCCACAAGAGACTAAAATAATAAATTAATATTATTTTTTTTCAAACTTCCTACGCACACCTTCACCAACCAAGCCAGTCAAATCTAAAAAATAATAGCAGCCCACATGCTTGAAAAACCAAAAGTGGGTCCAACCCATAAATTTAATAAAAATTATTTTATTTTCTGAAAATTCAATAATTCATAGAAAATAGCCCGTTTATCAGAAAAATACGAATTTTAAGTCCATTCTGCCTGAAATCGAATTCTCTACAACTTTGTAGCTTTGAGTTTTTCCAAATTCCAAATAGAAAATATCCGAAATCCACAAACGGACGATTTTCAACACCATTTCAACACCTTTTAAAATTCATAAAAAATCATGCTAATTTTCAATTCGCTTCAAAATTTTTGGACATATACTCAACTCATATATGTATAACATATCCAAAAATCACAACGATCCAACTATTTGGGATTAAAATTACAACTCACTTAATAAAGCTTTAAGAATCTGGACCGATTGAGTTTTTAATACCTCCAATCCGAAAAAATACTGATAAAACACCTCAATATTAATTCCTTCATTTATAACCACATAAAATAAATAAATCCATCATTTATATCCACGTCAAATAAATATTTTCTTATCATATAAATCAATAATTAATTATTCACAAATAATATTACAGAATCACAATTATGACAACCAGGCATTTCTCAGGAAAGAGGGGGCTTTCCAATAAGGATTTCTCCTTACTGGCGCATAATTAGGTGACCAAACCTCTCCTTAGACAGAACTTTCTAGACATTGCCAATAATATTATCTAATAATATTATTCAAATAATATGAATTATTGATCTGATAATGGGAAATACTGTGCAGTGACAATTATTGAAACAACAATAATATAAAATATCAACGCAACAATTATTGAATCAATAAAATATTGAACAATAACTACTGTAATAATTATTGAGTAGTGCCTTCTTACGTAAGAATCAATAATTCAACAATCTTTGTGCAATCCGCAGTACCATCGTTGTACCACGCCAGACATCGTATTTTAACCACCGTATTCCAACAAAGTTATTACTTGAGAACAATTACGCCGTTATTTATGAAACTCAAACTTTGTCGTTAATTTCTTCATCCGACAGTTATTCCGTTATGGGGCCCACAATTGACTACGTCGTCGTACGGATATTCCCGACAAAAAGAATATTCCACGACCAAACGAATATTCCCCGATAAAAGGAATATTTTACATCCACTTGCTTATTTTGTAAAATTTGTACATTTCACCCATAACCAAAATAT
The DNA here is from genome assembly GCA_020205605.1 of Panax ginseng. Classification (NCBI taxonomy): domain Eukaryota; kingdom Viridiplantae; phylum Streptophyta; class Magnoliopsida; order Apiales; family Araliaceae; genus Panax; species Panax ginseng. The sequence goes on from CM035129.1 coordinate 152,918,292, forward strand.
TATATCAAATTAACTCCTTATTATTTCAAGATAATGAATAGAGAAAATTTAATTTTATTTATAAAAAGTTGGGGTCTTACAACCTCCCCTCCATATAAAATTTCGTCCTCGAAATTAACGTACATACCTGGTGTTTCGAACAGGTGAGGGTACTTCGCTTTCATTTCCGATTCCAACTCCCATGTTATTTCCTCAATTGCATGGTTCCTCCAAAACCTTAATATGTGGTATAACCTTTGTTCATAGGACATGTTCTTTCCTATCCAATATCTTGACAGGTACCTCCTCGTACGTTAAATCTCCGGCTATCTCGTCCGGTTCTAACTCAATGATGTGGTTCGGGTCTTTCACATATTTACATAACATCGATACATGAAAAACGTTATGAACACGCGACATACTTAGTGTTAAGGCGAGTCTATAGGCCACAGTTCCTACTCGATCGAGGATTTCAAATAAATCAAAGGTTTGAGCTTTCTTCTCTTCATCGACTCTTACTTCTAGAATAACGCCTTCTTGCACCTTCTTCTTTATATTCATCAGCTCCAGGTCTGTAGCTTGAGCGGCTTTAACGTTATCGATTAAAGTCGATTCTACTCGTATATCATCACGTGGGTCCCTAGAGTCTTTAACTTTATCTCTATCGTTTGTAAATTATACAAAATATGTCTTTGTGTTCAACAATATCGCACTCGTACCTACGTACGATCTTCTACTCAACGCGTCAGCTACCACGTTCGTTTTTCCAGGATGGTATGGTCAGAACGAGTGCCGAAATGAGTCGCCTCTTGAAATCTTGGAAAATCTTCTCGCATTCCCCGCTCCATACGAATTTTGTATCTTTCTGAGTCAGCTAAGTTAACGGAGTAGCGATTCGAGAAAATCCTTCCACGAATCTCCGATAATAACCAAAAGCCTCGTAAAGTCACAGTCTTTCAATCACCGACTTCGGTTGCTCCCAAATTTGTTTTGCTTCAATCTTCGCCGGATCAACAGATACTCCATGTTTTGACACCACGTGCCCAATGAATGCTACTTCCTCAAGCCAGAACTCGCATTTTTTCAGCTTGGCATAAAGCTTATTTTCACGAAGCCTTTCAAGTATCAGCTTCAAATGGTGCTCATGATCTTCACGGCTTTTGGAATAGATGAGGATGTCATCAATAAAGACAACAACGAACTGATCCAAATATTCCTTGAATACACGGTTCATCATATCCATAAAAGCAGTTGGAGCATTAGTCAATCCAAAAGACATGACTAAGAATTCATAATGCCCGTCACCAGTTCCGAAGGCGCTCTTTGGAATATCCTCGCTTTTAATCTTCAAATTGATGATATCCGCGAAGATTGATCTTTGAAAATAATTGTGCTCCTTATCGCCCGGTCAAACAGTCATCAATGCGAGGTAGCGGATACTATTCTTGATGGTGACATGGTTTAATTCTCGATAGTCAATACAAAGTCGCATACTCCCATCTTTCTTCTTTACGAATAAAATAGGAGCACCCCAAGGAGATGTACTAGGACGAATGAAACCGATGTCTAATAACTACTGTAGTTGGACTTTTAACTCCTGAAGTTCAATAGAAGCCATTCGATATGGGGTTTTAGAAATGGGTTTTGTACCCGGTTCAAGGTCAATAAAGAATTTAACATCTCGCTACGGGGTAGACCGGGAAGTTCTTCAGGAAATACATCAGGAAATTCTCTAACCACAGAAATATTATCCAAATCTGACTTGTCTTTATTCAAATCCATAACATGGGCTAAGAAAGCTTGACATCCATTTTTCAATAAACGAATGGCTTTATGGCTTGATATGAAAGTGTTTGACTCCAATGGTTTGGTTGCTTGAGTTCACATAACAGGTTGGTTAGGAATATAAAAACTAACAACCTTACGAAAATAATCAATTTTGGCATGATGAGTAGTTAACCAATCAATCCCTAAAATTACGTTAAATGTAAGTATCTTTAAAGAGATAAGATCAACAGGTACTATGATTGTGCCCACTTGGATCAAACAAGATTTATAAACTGTAGATGTAACGAAGGTTTCACCCAACGGAGTTTCAACAGATAAGTTAAAATCCAATTTCTTCGGAGTCAAGTTTAAACGTTGAGCACAAGCGAGAGAGATAAAAGAATGGGTAGAACCCAGATCTAGTAGTAAGATATAAACTTCGCAGAATTCAAGATTAGCTTACCCGTGTTCACTTCGCTCGGTTTCTCGCGTTTTGGCGACCACAACAAACGCCTTCCAGAACTGTTGATTTCGACTTATCCGGGACAGCTTTTGGAGTCACCATCCCATTGAACTTTGTTTTGCTACAGAATACTCTCGGGCTATATGTCCTTCCTTTCCACAGTTATAACATACCTTGGATTATTGTGGGCAATTTGGGCTGATATGTCCCTCTTTCCCGCATTTGTAACACACGACCGGTGGTCGTTCTCCTCCCCTAGCAATAGTTGATGTTGGTGTTGCTGTTGATGTCTTCTCGTCATTGTTGAATCTCTTCTTTTGAAATGTCCACTAGACTCACCTCTTCTATTATCATGCCCACGATTACCACCCGAGTGGTTACCGCTTTTATCCGTATTCTTCCTCCCTCACGTTATTATCATCGCCCGATCAGATCATTGCCATCACCCAGATGACCACGGTTGTTGTCCCTCGACTGAGTATACTCATTATCTCGCTTTAATAATTGAGCCTTGTTGACAACATCTGAATACAGAGAAAATTTATGAGAAATGAGATATTGACGTATATCGGGTTTCAGACCTCTCAGAAACCTCCGCGTCATACGTTCCTCATTCTCCACCAAATGAGGTGCAAACCTGGATAGCTCTGCGAATTTTGCCTCGTACTTCGAGACACCGTCATGTTGTTCGTTACTCGAGTCTAATAAACTCTACCTCCTTCATATGAATACTTTACGGAAAGTACTTGTCATTGAACGATTCTGAAATCTTTCCTAAGACATCTTAAGTGCGGTACCGGTTTGGTACGCTTACTTCCTGATCCCCACCAAGAATCCGCCTCTCCACGGAACATAAAGTGGCGAATGGAACCTTCGCTTCTCTCCGCATCCCAAGACATCGAATATCTTGGTAATTTGCTTGACCCATGTTTCCGCCTTTAATCGGATCGGCTTTCCCGTAAATCTGGTTGTCCCAACTCCTTGAATCGCTTTCTTTGTGATGCAATCGCTTTTGCCATCATTTTCACCCTATTTTGTACAAAGTCTCCTCGTCGATTTTGCATGAACCGCAAAAAGCTCCTAAATATTCCATCATTCATCGTTTGCTTTCGGTAGTGTTGTTTACGGGAGGAATATTGCCTTCCCATGTTGCACTCTCTGTTTTGTGACTAAAGGTTGCTCCACAGCCTCATACACTCCATTGTTAACGTTCTCGTGACCATTCTTAAATCTTCGCGATAAAACAAGGTTAATTAAACAAATTAACATATCACATAATATCCATATATTATGACCAACCAACAAATAAGCTTAGATAGGACACACTAGCGAAGGATTTACTCATCTCTCCCCTCCTAGTTCTATTCCCCGATCTCTGCCAGAGACCATATCCCTAAGCTTTGATACCAACTGTGTCGCCCCCAAAATAGGTATACAACATCCATTCTGAGTCGCCAAATATATGGTACAGAAAGCAAACTACAACTTTAATAATACAATTGTCGTGCAAAATTCGACAACACATACTGTGAGTTTAAATACAAATATTGTCCTCTAGACAATATCCACACCCAAATAAGTCCTCATTACAATTATTCATACACTATTTTACAGAAATAGTGAGGACAACTAAAACATCTTTCTAGAACTATCACTCCATACCCCGACTCGATCCTGCTATGTTCTCACCTCCTGAGAAGAAAAATGGAACAAAAAGAAAAAGAGTGAGCTCAACTAGCCCAGTAAAGAATATTATGACTAAGATAATATACAACAAATTATCGTTAGTCTTCAATAGGGAAAAATCTGATAAAATATAATAGACAACAAATTTTAGATCAACAAATGCAGCGGAAACAACAATCCATTAGAAGAGTCACGTAGATAATGAGTTCTACTATCTTCTAAGATTTAAAAGTCCATCATCAATATTTTATCACTGTAACAACAATCAATATACATCTTTATTCAAATATTCATCTTTGCACTATAGGCCAAAGATATTCATTTGTATCACCAGTTAGTTATGTTCATCGCAACACCTGTTCATCTTTGCACTACGGGCCAAAGATATTCATCAGTTAATCATTCATCTTTGCACTACAGGCCAAAGATATTCAGTAATATTATCATTTAAGACTGAGGATGATGAAAAATATTTTAAAGAAAACGAATTCAGTGAGACAGAAGGACAAATATTAGGGATTCGTATAACAGTTTATCCAAGATCAATAATACTTCATAATAACCAATTGTGAAGCAGAATTCAAAAAACGAACGATCAAAACATGGATACAATCAAAGATAGTAGCCAAAATAAACATTTTGGACAAAAAAAAAATTTTATTTTTAAATTGAATAAAGTGTCGATATCGTGAATAAGAACTCCCATACACAAAAAGTTTCAAATTTGATTAAAAAGTTCACCAATATTTTGGCATAATGATATTGAAGAAAATAATATCATTTAAGAAGAAAATAACATCCCTTACCTCAAAATAACAATCTTTCGATCTAATATCGAATAGAAAGTCAAGGAAACTTGTCTTAGAACAACAACTCTCAAAGTATCAAAATACTCACAAAAATACGCTCGATAATCTAGAGAGAAAGAAAACTTATTTTTGGTGTGATTTTCAATTCTAACCTAAGCGTCTATTTATAGGAAAATGATAGAACGCCATAGGAGACTAAAATAATAAATTAATATTATTTTTTTTCAAACTTCCTACGCACACCTTCACCAACCAAGCCAGCCAAATCTGAAAAATAATAGCAGCCCACATGCTTGAAAAACCAAAAGTGGGTCCAACCCATAAATTTAATAAAAATTATTTTATTTTCCGAAAATTCAATAATTTATAGAAAATAGCCCGTTTATCAGAAAAATACGAATTTTAAGTCCATTCTGCCTGAAATCGAATTCTCTACAACTTTGTAGCTTTGAGTTTTTCCAAATTCCAAATAGAAAATATCCGAAATCCACAAACGGACGATTTTCAACACCGTTTCAACACCTTTTAAAATTCATAACAAATCATGCGTTAATTTTCAACGGTTCAAAATTTTTGGACATATACTCAACTCATATATGTATAACATATCCAAAAATCACAACGATCCAACGGTTGGATTAAAATTACAACTCACGCAATAAAGCTTTAAGAATACCGATTTGAGTTTTTAATACCTCCAATCCGACAAAGTACTGATAAAATACCTCAATATTAATTCCTTCATTTATAACCACATAAAATAAATAAATCCATCATTTATATCCACGTCAAATAAATATTTTCTTATCATATAAATCAATAATTAATTATTCACAAATAATATTACAGAATCACAATTATGACAACCAGGCATTTCTCAGGAAAGAGGGGGCTTTCCAATAAGGATTTCTCCTTACTGGCGCATAATTAGGTGACCAAACCTCTCCTTAGACAGAACTTTCTAGACATTGCCAATAATATTATCTAATAATATTATTCAAATAATATGAATTATTGATCTGATAATGGGAAATACTGTGCAGTGACAATTATTGAAACAACAATAATATAAAATATCAACGCAACAATTATTGAATCAATAAAATATTGAACAATAACTCACTGTAATAATTATTGAGTAGTGCTTTCACGTCATTTAATCAATAATTCAACAATCTTATCTGCAATACCGTATACTTTACCGTGTCACCACGCCAGACATCAGTATTTTAACCACTGTGTATTCCAACCGTGTTAATCTGTTAATAATTACGCCAATTATTTATGAAACTCAAACTTTGTCGTTAATTTCTTAATCCGGCCAGTTATTCCGTATGGGGCCCACAATTGATCAAGGTCTGTTGCAATGCGGATATTCCCGACAAAAAGAATATTCCACGACCAAACGAATATTCCCCGACAAAAGGAATATTTTACATCCACTTGCTTATTTTGTAAAATTTGTATATTTCACCCATAACCAAAATATTATATCAAATTAACTCCTTATTATTTCAAGATAATGAATAGAGAAAATTTAATTTTATTTATAAAAAACTGGGGTCTTACATGAGAGAAGATGGTCTTGGTCCAAAGGTGTAGGGGGACAACGATCGGGTAGTCTTGGTATGCGATTTGTGAAGGGACCAGACGCGAGGCACGCTGGTCTGACGGAATCTATGCTGATTTGGTTTCCTTAAAAGCAGAAGTTGATTTGATTGAGGATTTGAACTTTCCTTATGTAATAGGGTTTTGCTAGAACTATAAATATTAGTTGTTTACCTAATTTTAGATATCTTTTTGAGACTTTTGACTACAATTCATTGAGAGCCACACTTTGAGACTTGGAGATCTAATTGGAGAACACGACATGCAACTATTGAAGAACAGAGACGGGAGATCCTCGAATTCTTCATCTTTATTTAATTTATGTACTCAAGATGTTATTTAATTATTATCTGTTAGTTTCAATTATGTTGATGAACTAATTTATCAATTAGGAATACAATGGAACCTTTTGCAAATATTTAATTAAATTGCCATTATTTCTACTTAATAAATCTTTTGAAATGATTATTATATTATGTGCTTAATTAAATAATTGTTTGGCCAACAATTAATCTCATATCTCTGATTGAATTGAAAGAGGAAATCTTATATTGGATTTGAATATAATAACACATGACTTTGTTGATTCTTTGTAGGATAACATAATAGTGTATGAGAAAGTATTTGTATGTTATGTGTAACTTGGTTAGGAGTTTGTGCTTAACGAATCTACTTAAAGTGTTTTGCACGACACTAGTAAAATAATTGAAATATGTCTTTTTATTAATAATTGAAAGCTGTTAGTAAATTGATAGGCAATCCTAATTATCAATTCATTAGATAAAATCAAGTGGGAATAAGGTAAGAGGATTATTGCAAAGCAATTGTGAAAATTGTATTCCTATGTTTTAATCACATGCTAATCAATATTTGTCAGTTTAATTAGTTCTTAATTACTTTATTTTAATCAACTTTCACAAATCAATTGGAGTAACTGTTTAAGTGGGTTAAATTGGTAGAAGCTTGATAATTAGAATAATTATTATTAACTGTTCTATGTGGGTTCGACAACCTTTCTTATCATTTTATTACTTGATTGACCATGTGCACTTACGCGTATTTGTTATTATATAAATCGGACAACAATATCTCAGATGCATGATCTTGATGTCTCTGAATGTATGATTGTAATGAAGTCAAGCATGTTAAAAATTATTATTCGCACAATTAAATGTTCCAAATGATTGTTCATTTGATTAGGGTGGAAAAAAAATTCTATTGAAGGTTTAAAACTTATTGGAAAAATGACCTATTCAAATCACTACTAGTTGGATTGGAAGGGAGGTCTGCAAGTTGTGGATGGCCATAGAGTTGGTCTAACAAATAATTATACTAGAAGTCCGCACCAAAGAAATAACTGGCTCAAGAGATAAATATTTTTCAAATATGGTCACAAAATTAGAGTAGTGATGCTAAATTGCATAAAAAATTGTTGTTTCAATTGGTTTTGAAATCGAAACCGCACCAAGTGAAACCGCACCGCACAGTTTAAAATCGCACCGCACCAATCACAAACGGTTTCATGTGCGATTTTGAATTTTTAAAGCGCCTAAACGATTTCGAGTGTGGTTTGAGTTTCAAACAGTACCATGCTCACCCCTATGGAGTTACTTGGTAGCGTTGTAATGACGTAAGTTTGAAACAAAAGTTACTTGGCTGCATTTTCATTCCAACAAACGTTTAACAAAGACAAAAGTAGTAGTATTCCAAAAGTAGTAGAGAATAAACCTAAGTGATACAATAGATACGATGTTAAAAACCCCGCCAACAAACATAACCGTGAGCCGGCTATGCTACTTTCTTTTGTTTCAATTACAGAATTTTAATAATATTCTTATTTCTTGATTTTTCTATGCGGACGTTGCATCCAAACCTCGTTTCTTTCAAGTCCTGCCAAAGGCCCAAAACTGACATATGATGGTACTATTCTTAGAACTCAACTTCTAGAAATCAACTAAAACTGTAAGCTCAAACCAACCAACAAATCTCTCCCTGTCCCTTAGATCATGCAATCTGCAACCAATCTGTATAAGGTAGAAATTAGACATATACCGGGGTTTTCCCATCTTTTCAACCAGTCTGGCATGCATTCCTTTTATAGTCCAAGCAAAATATACCAGCTTGAATAATATCTAGTATAATTCAACAACTTAATTTCCTCTTAAAAAAAACCCCTTCTTGATTCCTAGCTTCTTGGGTATTTCACTATGGGTGAAGCCCATTTAGATTTTCACATATGGCATGAAATAAAAAAATATCCAAGACTAGTCATTGACATATTCATCTTCATCTTGATCACCAATGGTAAATCTGCGATTTCTTATCCTTCTACCACAGGATGCATCATCAACCTTGCGAACTCATCGCCTTTATATAAAGCAAGTTATGTGGAGGGTTCTTGGGGTGGGTTTTTGAACAATAATTCCTGCGGGGGAGTATTTGATGAGTACCTTTTTGCATTGGCTCACTATGCAAATCAAACCGGGCAAATATTCTTGAATTCAACTGAACAAAGGAATTGCTTGACTACAATGAAGGAGCCTGGAGTAGATGTTTTGGGGTGTGGAATTGAGAAGCTCACAAGTGGCGGTGGTGGCTGTTCTGATTTCTCTGTTGATGATGTCAATCGTATATTAAGAGACGATGTCAAAAACTTAAAGGAAAACTGTGAGCTTGTAAATCTTGGCGGCAAATTGGATCAGTCATGTGGCTCCTGTCTGAGTAGTTGGGAAGACATAAAAGGAATAAACTCCGATAAGGGTGAACCTACGGAGTCTGAAACTTATATGTGCAGGTTTGCTGTGCTGGTGTCCTTAACAAGTGCTAATATTGAAAATGATATTTGGATTCAGAAAATTGACCAATGTCTAATGAAGCAGGACCAGGATAAGTATAAGGAGCTTGAACAAAGTCCAGGTGACATCCTTTAAATGAAATTGACAGATTTTTCCTGCATCATTAAAATGTACCATGTGACATAATTTTCAGCACCATTTACATAAAAATCTTTGTCTCCTAGTTAACCTCTCTATTCCTTGCAGAGACGGGAGCAGGAGAAGTAAAAAAAGGGAAAAGGAAAATTAGCAGACGCAAGTGTCCTTTACTCCTCAGTATGTCCGTGTCTTCTGCTATGTTTTTATTCTAACTGTAAAATTTTTGACATGAAACAGGCTTATGGATTCTAATCGGAGGCATTGTAGGGATTGTGGTTATAGTAATTGTCTCAACTTGGGTTTTGTTAAGAAGACATTTTAAATCAAATGCACCAGCAGAGAAAGATGGTATAATCATATTTTGTAGCACCTCCATAATCTGAAGTTCATAATGCATATATCATATATGAATATTATGTATAAACAATGCTATTTCCTTGACAGCAGTGAACCTTGCATTGCCAAAGGACTCTGGTCATCTAAAAGTTTCAATCAAGGAGGTCTATTCTGCCACAAACAATCTAGACGTATCAAACTTTATTGGCCAAGGAACAGCAGGTGAGGTTCTTTTTAAATGCATTGTATTGATCCTAATGCTAATGTTCAATAATTTTTTGGATAATCATATATTAATAATGTAATGCTCTATATTTCATACTTACATCAAGTCGTGAATTATTTATCAGGCAAGGTATATAAAGGCGTACTGTCAAGTGATCAGCATGTTGCGGTTAAGCAAATCACTGATGAGGTGTATGTAGAGACCTTTTTCAGAGAACTCAGAAGCTTATCACAAGTAAGACACCCAAACCTTGTGGCTTTGCTGGGATATTGTGAGCATAAAGATCAATGCTTCCTCCTTTATGAACTCTGCCCAAATGGGAACCTTTCAGAGTGGCTTTTTGGTATATTACTTTCTGCATTTTGTTCTCCTTTCCATTCCATACCTTTACTTAACTGAGTGCTGAGAAGTTAACTGATAAATAAACAGGGAAGGATAAAGTCCTGTCCTGGATTAGTAGGCTTAAGATAGCAATCGACAGTGCAAGAGGACTTTGGTTCCTCCACACTTATCCTCAAGGATACATTGTTCATCGCGATATCAAGGTCTGTCCCACAATCTACACATTTTTCTTGAGCAACTTCACGCGCTCTGCTTGTGCATTTCCATACTTCTAGTATTAAAAATCATGATGGTTTGCCATACCTATTGCATATCAACTTAGACGTAAAAAGTTTTGAAATGAAATTTTAGCTAAGATTTTTTCAGTTGGTCTCACTTTTAATTATGACAATGTATCTTTACCTTACTCTGAATTGTAGCCAACAAACATACTTCTAGGTGCAAACTTCGAAGCAAAGCTTTCAGATTTTGGATTGTCCAAGGTTATTGAGCTTGGTGAAACCTACATGAGTTCAGAAGTGAGAGGAACATTTGGTTATGTTGATCCCGAGTATCAAAAGAACAGCAGAGTTAATCCAGCAAGTGATGTCTATAGTTTTGGAGTAGTACTTCTGCAGATAATCTCAGGAAGGAAGGTCATAAATATGAATATGAATACACCAATGCCCATAGATAAAATGGTAACCAATTCACCTCATATCACATATTTTTCTTAAATTGCTTTTCAGTTATGACAGTTAATAATTCTGGTTTGCCAGGCAAAGACTCTTACCAGAGGTGGCAGTATAAGAGGATTTGCTGATCCAAAACTTGAAGGGGAGTACTCTGAAGAAGCTTTTGACCTCACATTTAAGCTAGCTCTGTCATGCACGACACTTAAAAAAGAGCGACCCTCCATGGAGCAAGTTGCTATAAAATTAGAAGCGGCACTAGACATATCCACAAGGGCCAAACCATCAACTCCACATTACACACCAGGCTGGTCTTCAACTCCTCATACTACATCTGACTGGTCTTCAACTCCGTAATGACAAAAACCAGTAATCCAACTTACCATATCTGTCAGATAGATTCAACACAAATTCTGTTGTCTTTGGTAGACTTGTTAAACAAATCATTTTGTGTAAACACCAATTTTATTAGTAACACTTCTCAAACAGAAACTCGCCAGTTTGTAGCATAAAATCAGATAATTTGCCTTACACAACAATAATACATGTATACCCGAGCAGTTCAGGAACTTTTCTTTCCACAATTTATGATATGAGAAAGACATTGCCTGGTCATTTGGGATATTGACGCATGTATGTTTCAAATTTATGATCCCATGATCAAATTGTAGCGAAAAGATCAAATACCAAATCCATTGAGTTTTTTGGTATTCAAGGGGATTGGAATATATACCTTCTTTCATTCGGTCAGCCTAAACAACATGAATCTCTCTTTAGCTTTTCTCAACTTTCTACTTATGTTGTACAATAGTCAATTCACAGAGAATAACCAAGTTAATCATCATTCTTTGAGTAAATATTCAGAAATACAAGTTTCAAAAGCTTTCAAACAAAAGCTGTATGTCCTTGTAAGTTAGGATTAGGCCGGTTACAATGATATATTATGGCTTTTCTATCTCCGGTTAAATCTTAATATCTACAAAACTTTCAAAGAAACAAATTAAAGGTTTCGAGACTGTTAGAATTATATTTTTCAAGTGAATAAATTGTTTCTCACTACTAGTACTACTAAAATTTACATAGATATAACATGTATTCTACACATCTCTTGCCTCTTTTTTTTCTTCTTTTCTAACAATTTACGACTCCTGCACTAGCTAAACATCATCCCTGTCTACAGAAAAATCAGGCTCATCCGGTTTAAACAACTTGGGCATCTTTAGGCTAGAAGAAGAACAACTAACCACCGGAACCTTCTGAACAGCCCCTCTTCTTGTATTGGCAGCAAACTTTGAAGCCAAAACTGTGGCTCCAAGATGCTGAGCATTACTTGGGCTATCCACCGAAAACCAATCACCATTTCCATCATCATAGTCTCTACCAGATAGCTCAACACCACTGTAATGTTCTTGGTCAAAGCTTGGCTCATAGTAATAATTCTCTTGTAGAGCCAACTCCTTTGCCAATTTTCTCCTTTTGTACCTTCGCCATGCAGCTTGCAGGTAACAAGCACCCCATGTCCTCCACTGGTGAGAATAGTACCTGAATGCATGTTGCAGCTTCTTGCTGTGAAGATACCTAAACTGATTCGAAACAAACTTGAAGTCTACAGCTCTAAGGGAAGCGTTCGAACAGTCCTAGTTGAAGAAGGCAGATTTAAACTCGAGTTGGGCAATAAGGCCCATGTCAGTAATTCCTCCCCACAGAAGTTACCAGGTCTAAGGGTGATAGAGTTGAAGAACCCTGACCTTCCTCCGTTGGTTGTGGAGCTCTCCAGTTGTCCGCTGATAATAAACAGCATTCATTTACTGGATCACCTTCTTGAACGATATAAGTGTCTTGTATACTCAAGGATGAGACAAGTTTTTCGCATATGGCATCAAGAGGCTGGACATTCATTTGTGAGAAGAAAGGGACCTAAAAAGTTTGTGAAACTGTGAGTGCTTAGATCAAAATGCAAGCTACATCTCTTTCCATCTAACTAATTAACACAACTGCTAAATGCTAGGTCATATTATGATTAACAAATAAAAACATGGAAAATTCAGATGCCCTTAAATTAAAAGGAAGCTAACATAGAAAGTTGCAAACACCAATCTTTAAGATCCTTTACAGAGTAAAGGGTCAAAAAGTCAATGATGATATAGAACTAAAAAGGCTTCTCCCCATTTCTGATAAAAGAAACCATTTCGACTTATAAGTATGTCTAACGGTTACCCAAACATTGCCAATCAGATGCATTTTCATTCATTGATGATTAATTTTATCTATAATTTAATTGCACTCAAGCGTCTACTAATGTAAGAAACTTTTATCTGATATTAAGCACTACAAATTCTCTTTCCTCTTTTGATAAGTAGGTAGTTACATATAACAAAGTATTTGTTCCAGACCTTGGAAACATATTGACTTAGAGAGGGATTTTCCTATGCAACATATATAATAAGTGAACTTAATGAATATATATATACGGTCCGGATCAAGAGCATACCCCTTATTCAACTCATCCGAGCTCACCCTCCTTTTAGCGACGCTATATGTTGTCCGTCGCTAAAAGTATAGACGACGGTTGTATGACCGAACCATCGCCGGGTCCGTCGCTAAAGGGGGTGAGCTCGGGTGAGTTAGATAAGGGGTGAGCTCTTGATCCTTGCTCTATATATATATATATATATATATATATATATATATATATGAAAAACCAACTGGAATTTGCTGGTATGTTACGGAAACCAAAAAAGTTAAGCACAAAGCATGGTATTATGTTTTAATAAAAAAATTATTCCATACCAATTTTGCAAAATTACTACCTCAACTGATCCATGTCTACAACTAAGAGCATATCAATAAGGCAATAACAATAAAATAGAATAGAAGTACATACACGGCGGACAAGATTTAGACATAGATGTCGTTGAATTTCACGACGAAGGTCCAATGGCAAGGATTTCAAAATAGATTCTTCATTGACTCCTCTGGTAGCAACCCATTTATACTGAACAAACCGACAAACACGCTCTTGTAATTCCAGAGGTAATTGGCGGTGCCTCATCCACTCCTCAGTATATCTTCGTTTGATCCTCCATTCTTCAAGCCTTATACTCATTGATTGCAAATATGTCTTCATAACAAATCAAAAAGGTTAAATAAAGTGAAATTATTGATTTAAAATTCATATAAGCAAGTAAAAAATTTGTCACACGTTGAAAGAAATATTTTGGTTGACAAAATTATCCTATTACCTGCATGTTGCCTATTAACTATGAGAACATAATCAAACCCCCAATGGATATGAGAATACAAAATGTAGTTTCACCAATATAAGTGCTAGTCTGCAAATTCTGGCCATACGAACTTCAAAATGAAGGATACGAGTTATACATATTACATCGACATGATATAAAAAAGAAAAACACACCAACTTATCAAAAGAAAATATTTACAAGGTAGTGTCAGCATCCAAGTTTAGTGAGTCAGTTATTGAAACGCAGTCGTTTAGCCTAGATCTGTTAATGGTTTTGCTGCAGCATTTTTCTTCAATTCCATAGTCCACGTGTTAGCTTTCTAGTGGCTATCAAATTAGCCTTATCGATAGATTAGATTACGTGATGTATCGAGAGCAGAGTCTTGTTTTAGGCATCATGAACCCTAATAATATTGCTATTTTCGCCTCTTTCCAAGTTTCTTTTCTTTCTTCTCGCTTATTTTTCTTCTATTATTGCTTGAATTCTCGACAAATTGGTATCGTGAAGCAACCTGGCCGAAAACCATGGCCGATTCCACCGCAAAAATTAGCTCCGCACAAGCACGGAAGGATCTCAAAACCATCGAAAGCATAATGGATCGTAGAGAGGAACTTTGAGCAAACCAGAGAAGCGCTTTGGTTCAAGATGAGAGCGATTTCAAACCTCAATCGAAGCTCCAAACCTCTAATGATGAATTGATGAAGAGGATCTCTCGAAGTGCTCAAGCGCTTCATAATATCGCCTCGTAAAAAACCTAGATCCAAAGATGTAAGTCGATTCTCATTAGTGCCTTCCCGCATGCAATGTTACTAATCATATTCCTATACCTCCTTTGTCACCGCTTCGAAGTTACTCACCTCTTCCAATTCCTTATTCCACTCAAATTTCATGAATACAACCCTCAAAACATCAATAAGCCATATATACCAGCTTCGCACATACTACATCATTTGAGATTCCATATAACCCTACTTTCCTTAACTCTTTACCCATTGAACCTTATGTTCGACCTATAAGCTTAAACACCACTTCTCTAATCAATCACAGAAATCCTTACAATAATGTTACTTCTTATCCATGGTTTCCATATACTGATATGAATCATACATTGGGAACACCTACTTCAGTTCCTGGAATTAACTCATTAGTAATGAGTATGTCACCCCCTATCATGTCCACTCACCCTCTTCCCACCATTCAGAAATTATAACCCTCCTCCGCCTCTACCACCGCTTATCCCCGCCCCAATCAGAAGGTAACCTCAGAGACCACAATCTCCCAATCAATTTATCAATGCCCAAGATGGATTTTCCAGTTTGAAGGAAAGGATCCGAGGGGATGGATTAAAAAATGTGAAAAATTCTTCCAATTAAACCCAATA
Organism: Panax ginseng; assembly: GCA_020205605.1. NCBI lineage: Eukaryota > Viridiplantae > Streptophyta > Magnoliopsida > Apiales > Araliaceae > Panax > Panax ginseng. The sequence goes on from CM035129.1 coordinate 152,933,738, forward strand.
CTGGATTCCAGAACTAAGGTGTTATATGCAAACTTTATACTCAAAGGTGAAGCAGATGTCCGGTACCAAATTCTTTCTGTGGATGAAAGACACTTGTTTGTTATGGGAAGACCTTGTCAGCCAAGTTTGTAAAAGATTTGCCTCAAGGGGACATGAGAATTTAATTGGGCAATTCAATAAACTTACCCAGAAAGGCAAGGTAGATGAATACATTAGAAGCTTTGAGGAGCTCAAAACTTACATGGTGGCTCAGAACAGACATTATAGTGAAGATTATTTCATTGAAAGTTTTCTGAGTGGACTAAAGGAAGAAATAGCCACTACCATCTATATAAACAGACCATCTACACTCAAAGAGGCTATTAACCAAGCAAGAGGGCTAGAGGTGCACTTAGAATCGCTGGACAAAAGGCAACATCATACCAGTAGGGCTGCATATAGCAATTCCACAGGCTCATAAGCTGTCCAGTTCTATAGTCAAGGATCATCAAAGTATTGACAAAGGAGGAGGTGGTCAACCGAAATCTTATCCTGTTAAGAGACTCAATGTGACTGAAATGACTGCTAGAAGGGACAAAGGGTTATGCTACCATTGTGATGAAATCTACACACTAGGGCACAAATGCAAGAATAAGCAAATTTACATCATGATTACAGAAGAGGAAGAAGAACCTTGTCATCTAGTAAAAGAACCAAGGTCAGAGAGGGCAATGATAGTTCAAGAAGAGGGGGAAGAAAAACTGCAGGTAGAGGATGAGTGCGGGGTATCCCTTCATGCAATCACTGGAACCAATGGGATTCATACCATTAAACTACAAGGACAGGTGAAGAACAAGACTATTAGTATGCTAATGGATAGTGGCTCTACACACAATTTCATTTCAGAAGCTTTGGTCAAGATGTGTCAATGAACTCCGAGCATCATAAATTCCAAAGAAAAGTAAAATTGCTAAAATGGAGAAATCATCTATCAGCATAGTGTTGATTCCAAGGTTCACTTGGAAAATGAAATAAGGGGAATTCCAAGACCCCATGTACATGATGCCACTTGGGGGGTTATGATGCTGTCCTAGGGGTGCAGTGGATGAAAACAGTTAGCCCCATCATATTTGACTTTGAGAAAAGAAAAGTCACAATACATTGGGAAGGTAGAAGGCTGGCCTTGGGAAACCAGGAGGAGGGGGCACACTTTTATACTGTCCAAGTACAAGACAAGTTCAATTGGGATCCAAAAAATGAAACCTATTTCCTAGCCCAATTAACAGCCACAGATGAAAAAAAACCCTATGAACAAAGACCTCTCCCGCAGAAATTAAAAGGTCACAGAGAATTTTGGGAGTCTGCTCCAGAACCTCAAGGTCTCCCTCCTATCAGAAAGAAAGATCACCACATTCCCATCATACCAGGTTGCAATCCAGTTAATTCAAATCCTTACAGGTACCCCTACATTCAAAAAACACAAATAGAAAAGATGGTGAGAGAAATGTTAGACAGTGGGATCATTAAGCATATCACCTCTCCTTATGCTTCTCCTGTCCTACTAGTGAAAAAGAAGGATCACACCTGGAGGTTTTGTGTGGATTATAGAGCCTTGAATAATATTACCATAAAGAATAAGTTTCCCATACCAGTGATAGAAGAACTTTTGGATGAGCTCAAGGGCAGCAAAATTTTCACCAAGTTGGATTTGAGAAGTGGGTACCATCAGATCAGAGTAAAGGATGAGGATATTCAGAAAACAGCATTTAAAACACATCAAGGGCATTATGAATTCATGGTAATGCCTTTTGGGCTGACCAATGCCCCAACCACTTTTCAATGTATAATGAATGAGGTTTTCAGACATCATCTAAGGAGATTTGTACTGGGTTTTTTTTTATGACATTCTGGTATACAGTCAAACTTTGGAGGATCACCTTGAACATCTCAGGCAAGTGTTTACCCTTCTTAGAGAAAACAAGTTGTTCGTGAAGAAAAGCAAATGTAATTTTGCTCAACCAAGGGTGGAATACTTGGAACATGTGATTAAAGAGGAAGGAGTTGCAGCAGATGACACCAAGATAGAGGCCATGAAGTAGTGGCCCATCCCCAATACCCTGAAATCATTAAGGGGATTCATAGGTCTTATAGGCTATTATAGGAGGTTTGTACAACATTATGGTATCATCTCAAGACCATTAACTAACCTGCTCAAAAAGGGTGCATTCAAGTGGAATTCTGAGGCTGAAGAATCATTCAACAAATTAAAAGAAGCTATGTCAACCACCCCAGTTCTTGCCTTACCGGACTTTAGCAAGCCATTTGTATTAGAAACTGAAGCTTGCCGCACAAAGAGTAGGGGTCATCCCTAATGTAAAGAAGGGAAGCCTCGCTTATTTCAAAGAAAGCACTATCTGAAAAACATTTAGGGTTATCAACTTATGAGAAGGAATTATTGACCATTATAATGGTTGTTCAAAAATGGAGAACCTACTTTTTGGGGCAAAGATTTATTATAAAGACAGACCATGAAGCCTTGAAATATTTCATAGAACAGAAGCTAACTACTCTGGTGCAGCAGAAGTGGGTATCCAAAATGCTGGGCTTTGATTACACCATTATGTATAAAAAGGGAAGAGACAACTTGGCTGCAGATGCATTATCAAGGCAACATGAAATGTATGAACCGCACTACGCTTATGGTTAGTCCCAAATTGGAAAGAAGAAGTCATTAGTAGCTTAGAGGGAGATCTAGAGGCTTAACAGATCATAGCTAAGCTGATTGTAACTCCCCAAAATCCTTTAGAATTCAGCTTACAGGAAGGAATACTAAGGAGACAAGGAAAAATTTATGTGGGAAAGGCAGGAGACTTAAGACTAAAAATCATGGAATCCATCTATGATGGGCCAGAAGGAGGGCATTCGGGCACTACAGTTTCCATTAAGAGAGCTGAAACTATTTTTTATCGGCTTTAGCCTTAAGAAAGACTCTTGATCAATACGTAAGGCGGTGGTGAGGTTTGTCGAGGAATAAGTCGAAGCATATACCAACCCCAGGTTTGTTACAGCCTATTCCCATTCCCAATCAAGCATGGGAAGTTATTACTATGGATTTTGTAGAAGGTCTCCCAAAATCTGAAGGAAGGGATACCATACTGGTAGTAGTGGATAAGTTCACCAAAAATTGTCACCTAATGGCATTGGCACATCCCTTTACAGCCTCCCAAGTAGCCCAGCTGGTTCTAGACTCGGTAGTTAAACTTCATGGACCCCCAAAGGCTATTATATCAGACAGAGACAAAATTTTTGTGAGCAGTTTCTGGAAGGAGTTGTTTAAGGCTTTAGGAACAAAAGTAAAACTAAGCACAGCCTACCATCCCCAAACAGATGGGCAAACTGAAAGAGTAAATCAGTGCATTGAAATGTACTTAAGGTGTATGAGTGGACACAAACCTACACAAAGGAAGAGGTGGCTACCTCAATTGAATGGTGGTACAACACCAATTACCATACATCCATTGGAATGACCCCTAACAAGGCTCTATATGGGACAGATCCTCCTATTCTGAATTATCACCTGGTAAATAAAATTGATAATCCCACAGTAAGGATTTTTGTCAAGGATAGAGGGGAGATGCAGCAGCTGCTCAAGGAGAACTTACAGAAGGCTCAAGAAAGGATGAAAATTTATGCAGACAAGAAGAGGACGAAAAGGGACCTGGATGTGGGAGATGAAGTATTCCTGAAACTACAACCTTATAGACAGTTAACTCTAAATGCCAGGAAGAATCTGAAGTTATCGGCCAAATACTATGGGCCTTATACTGTAACTAGAAGAGTGGGAAAGGTAGCCTACCAGCTGAAGTTACCTACGACAACCAAGATTCATGACGTCTTTCATGTGTCACAACTTAAGAAAAAGATAGGAGCTAAGAGGGTTGTTCAGACTATGCTGCCACAAGTATCAGAAGAAGGTGAGTTGAGGCCTGAGCCTACTGCAATTCTGGACAGAAGATTGATCAAAAGAGGCAATAGGCCAGTCACTTTGGTGTTAGTACAATGGTCCAACAAAATTCCAGAAGATGCCACCTAGGAAGAATGGGAACAAATTCATAAGTTGTTTCCAAACTTTAATCCTTGGGGGCAAGGAAATTCTCAAGGGAAAGGGAATGTCAGCATCCAAGTTTAGTGAGTCAGTTATTGAAACGCAGTCGTTTAGCCTAGATCTGTTAATGGTTTTGCTGCAGCATTTTTCTTCAATTCCATAGTCCACGTGTTAGCTTTCTAGTGGTCGGTCAGTTAGCCTTATCAGATAGATTAGATTACAGTATGTATTGAGAGCAGGAGTCTTGTTTTAGGCATTGATGAACTGAATAATATTGCTATTTTCGTCTCTTCCAAGTTTCTTTTCTTTCTTCTCAGTTATTTTTCTTCTATTATTGCTTGAATTCCTGACAGGTAGCAGTAAGCAATCAATAAGGCAACAACTGTATCCACCATAATGTATACAATACTATCACAAGATAATAGAAATTTAACTGCATCAAGAATAGTTTAGGCAGACAATCTTTTTGTAATAGTAACGATTCTAGGTATCAAGAGGAAATTGATAACAACATTCTGACATCAAGAACTGAAAAACAAGAAACTCCACATCGTCATAAATATAACCTTTCTCATTGGCGGCCTTTCTAATTCTTGTCAATGAATTGAAACTCGAAATAGGAAATGCATTATCCATAATCTTGCTTTATGCCCAAGATTCTCAAGAAGTCAAGTTGGGGCCGAAATAGCTGGTACTTCAGAGTTCACAGAGATTGAGTCACCAAAGATTCCAAGCAAGAGAGTAACGTTTCTTATACCCGAGAGCCCACATATTGACCAGAGCGCGCGAGAGGAGCTGCAAGACTTGATGGAAGCAAGGGAGGCAGGGATTGCATTTATATTGGGGCACTGTTATGTGAAGGCAAAGAGGGGTTCAAGTTTGATGAAAAAGGCTGTAATTAATTTAGGGTATGATTTCTTGAGGAGGAATTCTCGGGGGCCAACATATGGACTAAGCTTTCCTCGCGCATCAACGTTAGAGGTGGGGATGATATACCATGTTTGATTTTAGATTGTATGGTACATACAGTTAATGTATTCAGCAAGCTATATACAAGCCACTGTAAATGATAGACCAAAGCTTTTGTACAAGGCTAATACAGGGTGCAGTTAAAAGGGATTCTAGCCATTCAAGTACAGAAGAATTCTGAGGTAGACTTTGAAGTAATGATAGTTTATACTTGGGGTTTTCTTTTTCAGCTCCCCATCAAGAATAACTACCCATTTGTGCATAGCTTTCCTTCTTTCTATGCCATGAAATTAATATCTACTTCTATTTGATTTGTATGTGACATAGAGGAGGTAAACTTGCTTGCTTGTGCACATTTTGATCCTTGTGTTGTATGTGTGGTACATACTCTTAAAGTTAGCTCGATGGTCAAGTGGCAGTCAGTGCAAATAAGTCATATTCTTCATTCTTGCACTACTATGTATGTATTGAATTTGAAGTGGAAGGAAATTCTCTCAAGTTACCTTCTTACTTGGCTCCTCCGCTTTATTCGAATAAAAAGCAGAGACAACAATTTCAATATGTTATGTTAGTATGTAAGTATCTCTTTACTCTTTGGTCAAAAAAACATTACAAAAGAAAAAGAAAACATTCCCCAAGAGAGAGAGGCATAATATGAGATCTATGATCTATATTATCATCTACCCAATAGATATCATGAGGGGGAGGGGGAGGGGGAGGGGGAGGGGGAAAACTAGATTTAATCTTGAAGCTTGCGAACAAATTGCGTTTTATTTATTTTAAGCTCACCACAAGGCCTAGTGTCCCCCAATGTCTCTTCACCCTCCAAGAGAACAATCCCAAAAAAAGCCCACATCTTGCACGAGTTCTGACTTTGTCTGAGCGCTCCCCATAAATAAAGAAATGGAAAGGGAGGGCGCGTGCTGTGCAAAGTACATCATTGCCCCTGTTTGTTTGAAGCTTGCTTTGTCCCACAGTTGAGGGTAATATTGTACTTTACTCGTACAAACTTTTAAGTTTGTCAAAATTATCATAATTTAGGAGCGCAAAAATCATTAACTGTAGAAATGAGTAAAAATACATCATGACAAAAACAGAGCATATGATTCCCATCTTTACCGACTACCCCATCTTTCTTTTTTCCCTTTACCTTCTTACTTGGTAGTTAGAACAGAACAGAGCTCCATTTGCTTCTGTTTTTCCACTATAACCTCCATTAAATACCACCTTTTTTTCTCTTTCACCCCTCCTCTATTTCCTCTCTCCAGCATTTCCTTCTTTGTCCCCTCGTTTCTCATTTTCTCAAGGAAAAAAGAAGATTTGTGGTGATTAATTTGGTGGGTCTCTCTCTTTATGAAATGCGGAGTTTACATCTTCTTGTATAAACATTCTTGGGTTTTGGTTGTTTACTGAGAAGAACAAGAACAATGGGGAGGAATTGGGTAATGTTACTTCTGATTTTAGTGATTCTTTTTGGTGGGTGCTCATCAGTTTCTGCCACTCCTCCTGCAAGTGAGTATCTAGTTTTTCAGTAACATTTGTATTTCTGCCTGTAAATCACTTTCATATTTCACATTTGTGCGTATCATTTTTCATATTTCTACAGAAATTATTAGTGGGGTTGTCACACATGTTGTGTCTGCTCTATTTAAATGGCTGTGGTCACTAAAATCTAACACACCGACAGGTAAAGATCTTTTCTGAACTCACATTTCACAATTTCTCCTGTTTGAATTCTTGTTTTTACAATTATATATAGCTCATTTTGGTGGGATTATTGGGGTGTAAAATTTTCAGCTATTTCTAGCCGTTCATTGATGAAATTTGAAGGTGGATACACTGTGGAGACGGTGTTTGATGGAAGCAAGCTTGGCATTGAGCCTTATAGCGTAGAGGTTTCCCCAACTGGGGAGCTTCTGGTTTTGGATTCTGAAAATAGTAACATCTATAAAGTCTCAACACCATTGTCACGATGTAAGCTAATTTTCTCGTGCCTCAATTAATTTGTTGTATTATTTATCAAAATCATAAGTTATTGTAAATTCTTGAATGCATTATTTTGAAGATTTTGTCTTTGATTTGTCTAGGAAATTGATATTTCCACATAGTCCTCTCTCACATGAGAAGAAAGTGGTCTCACCTTCATGTGAGAGGGGATCATGTGAAAATATTAAAAACTCGTGGAAATAGTGCTCCCCTTTGTCTATTGTCATAAGTATGAACAAAACTTTCACTCAAGCTCTAGTATTGGGTTCATTCATCTCTTAATAACCATGTCCATGTGAAAGGGATTAGCCTCAATTGTTGGTGATATTTCGAGCTCACTTCTTTACTTTCAAAGAGCTCTAAGAATCTGCAATTTCTTTTTATTATTAACTACTGCAAAGGGTTTTATATCTGCTTTTGTTTAGAAGAAGATTCATCTTTTTAATGTGCCATAACACTTTTTGTTTAGTTCTGTAGAACTGATTCTATCTTTTTGAAACTTTGTTAACCTTCACTTTGCTTTTATTGACCAAATTTCTCCAATGACATCAAACTCTTTGTTCTTTTTAGATTCATTTAATGGTCATTTTATCTTTTCTTATCTAACTTATTTATATGACCTTTGCATCTTCTGCATGAATAAAGGCCATGTTTGGTCTTCTGAATTTGGAGTGCTTCTGAAAAGCCAAATCCCAACTTTCATCTGGTTAATTGCAATTAAACTATGTCAACTTTTTTCCATCATAATATCGTAACGTGGGTATGTATGTTTATTTGAATAAAGCACATTGCATTGATGAATTAAAACTGTAACTATTTTGGTTATAAACCTCTCCAAACTCTCATCAAAAATATAATTTGCTAGAGACTTGGAACTATATACTTTATCAATTTTTGAGTTTCAATTGTATTGTTGCTGCGCATCAGCAATTTTCCCCTCAAAACTTGTGTTGATCCAGTGAACAGCACATAATTCTAGCTGCTTATTAAGAAAACAGTTGTTTGGACTGGTCATAAGGAGGATTGTACCTAATTTTTTGATGATGTTTTCTGGTGTATTTCTTTCATTCAGCTCCGGAAAATTGAAGTTTATAATTTTAATGAGTAAATGCCTGTTTATTTGATTTTGTTTAAAAGAAGGCTCACTTTTTCAAAAGAGAATGCCTTTTGGGTTTGTTTGGAATCATTTCTTCTTTTTGGAGTTATGTCACTCCTAACTTTTCCTTTTTGAGTCCAACCTTCTCCGGTTGCCACCTGACCTCCTTTATTCTGTCTGTTTGTCTGTCTGTCTCTCTTCCTTGATAGACATTGCATAATTTATCTATACAGTGCATTGCATACAAAATAAGATATTTATTAGCCAAATGCCATTAGATCCTAAAATAGGTTCAACTTTCTAGCTTTCTTCTCCCAAATTTTTATCGAAATGGATGGTAATATGCAGATAGCAGGCCCAAGCTTGTAGCTGGTTCGTCTGAAGGGCACTATGGTCATGTGGATGGGAAGCCAAGAGAAGCAAGGATGCACCATCCAAAAGGGCATACAGTGGACGATAGAGGAAATATATATGTTGCAGACACCATGAACATGGCAATCAGGAAGATCAGTGATGCAGGTAACTTTTTGTCTAAGCCTTACTTGCTCAATGAGTGGATGAACTCTTCAACTATATGTACTTGATGTATAATCATTCACTTGTTTAGTAATTGGAAAAACTCTTTCAAATCTATCTATTTCCTTCTGAATGTTCCCTTGGCTTGTATAGTTCAAGTAATATTTGACTGCAACAATCAACAATGGCTGTATTTTTAAACTTACAGAATGAAAGCCGAGCTAATTATAAACTTGAGGTTCTTTCCTTTATGCAGGGGTCGTAACCATTGCAGGAGGGACATGGGCCCGAGGGGGAGGTCATGTTGATGGTCCAAGTGAAGACGCAAAGTTTTCAAATGATTTTGACGTGGTTTACATTGGAAGCAGCTGCTCTCTTTTGGTTGTTGACAGAGGAAATCAGGCAATTCGAGAGATCCAACTCCATGATGATGATTGTTCCTACCAAAACGATGGTGATCTAAATTTAGGTAAGCTGAATGTCATAATTTAATTTTTTTACCACTCTTTCATGATCATTTTGGGTATTGGTAAGACATCATTTCTATAATTGTAGGCATAGCAGTACTTGCAGCAGCTGGGTTTTTCGGTTACATGCTGGCCTTGCTACAACGTAGGGTTGCAGCCATGTTTTCATCCCACCATGTAAGCAATCAATGGTTTAGTATACATGTTCTAGCTCCTTTTTAAGTCCTCTAAACTCATATATTATTGCTTTAAGATGTTTCCATTGGAGACTTTGGAGTTATACTAACTAGAATTTAAAAAGGAATCATACCTACATCAACATTTCCAGTAAAATGTTCCATCTAGAGGTAAAGAATAGACGTAAAGAAATTTATAACCAGTTTGGAGCATAAAACTGTTTTGTAAATTAAATTTCTATCAGATAATCAAAAAATATATAAATTTAAAAGAGAAATGAATTCATCATTTTTCTGTATAAGTCTCCATATTGAATGCTTTCAGATTTATATCTTATTATTCATTTCCTTAACCCAACATTAGATAGCTTTGTATATTCTGACTTTAGAAAAAAAAAATCCCCATGTATTTTTGCAGGATCCCAGAGATTCTATGAAGGACATCCCTCCAGCACCGTATCAGAGACCTGTTAAATCAGTCAGGCCACCATTAATTCCAGCTGAACATGAACAAGAGAAACAAGAAGAAGGCTTATTTGATTCAATGGGGAAGCTCTTCCTAAATACCGGCTCATCAATGGTTGAACTCTTTGGGGGATTATTCTCAGGGTTTAGAAAGAAACCCCCCCAGCATCACGTCCAGCAGCAATATTACCAGCAACCGAGCAGACATTCAAATGTTTGGCCAATGCAAGAAAGCTTTGTGATTCCAAATGAAGACGAACCTCCTCCATTAGAAACAAGAGATACGACTCCCAGAAAAACCTATCCATTTATGACCAAGGACATGGAGAAAAGCCACCATTTCAAGCAAAGCCGGTCTTTTTATGGCGGGTGGAATGGAGATTTTCAGCAACAACAACAGTTACAGCAGCACTTGCACCACCAACAGCAGCTACAGCTGCAACAACAACAGCAGCACCAGAAACAGCATCAGCAGCACCATCAGAGGCACCACTCGTCTAGTCCTCAGACTTACTATGAGCAAAGCTGCGAGACAAATGAGATCGTGTTTGGTGCTGTTCAGGAACAAGATGGACGGCGTGAAGCCATGGTGATCAAGGCTGTCGACTATGGAGATCCTGGCTATAGCAATCATAATGTTCGATCCAGATATAATTATACTGGTTACTCATATGGGTATTGATCATTTTTACTTTGATGTCGTCAAAGTAGCCAGAGTGTGTATTAGGTATAATTATTAAAGATAACAACGTAGAAGATGATGAATGTAATAGCAAAGTAAGTTGGTTGGTTGGTTGGTTCTTTCTTTCTAGTGTTTCCTTCATGCCGTCCTTTAATATGTTGTTTGCTTGTGCTAGTATTTTTCCAAGTAATGGCTTGTAAAACAATAGTTGTACACAGTTTTAATGATTAGTATTACTAGCTAATACTCCACAAAGGTTGCCATGCTCTCAGTCTCTTTGTTTTGTTAATTTGTTTGCTGCAATTTGTTGTCAACTTGTAACACTATCCAAGCATACCAATAAAGAAACTAAAAGTGAAAGTGAAAGTGAAAGTGAAAGTGAAAGGCAGTGGCAGTGGCAGTGGCAGTGGCAGTGGCAGTGGCAGTAGGACTAAAATTTAAAAATCATGACAAATATTATAACCAACAAACTACATGCAGAACCCGCCAATCAATGGAGGAGTAATATAGTTGGTGATCTTATCCCATATATCTTCCTTATCTTGGCCAGCCAGCCAGCCAGCGCAGATGAGAATGAGATGGTCGTCTATTTAATTTCCTTAATAACACAACTCAAGTAAACATTTTATTTATAAAAATATTACTCCTTATATATGTGGCAGGATGGATGGATATGTAGAAGGAAAGAGGACCACCCGATCAGATCAGGCCCCCAGAATGGTGCTGAATTTTGTGGGGGGCACCATCACCAAGAAACTGAATACGTAAGCTTTCCTTGATTCAAACAATATCTCTGCCATTACACATTGGTCTTCGCCTTCCCTAGCCCATGATGGGTTTCATTTCATTTAGGATATATTCACCCCCTCTTAGCTCCCTCCATACCATTCCTAAAAAGGAATTCAATTTTATTATATTTACAAATATTAAGGATTAAATTTTTTAGTAATTTTATATTATAATAAAATTAGGATGACAGACTTAAGGATATTGTGTGATTATATCAATTTCAATTGCTATCAACAACAAAAAAACGACATGTAAAATCCCAAATTTTACGAATAAATATTTAAATTTCTCGATTTTTTTTTGAATATTATGGTGTGGATTTAATATAATGTTATAGTTGTGGGTAATATTTATAAATTTTGCAAAGTATGCAAGTTGTTATATTATATTCGATTGGTCGGGGAATATTCGTACGACGGCACAATCATTGGTGGACCCTACAACGGAATTATTGTCGGATTGAGAAAACGACAAAATATTTTTATGAAAATAACGGCAGAAGTTTTACTGATTAATCTTGTTGAACTACTTTCTATTAGTAAAAGTACGATGTCACGTATGGTTGCATAAGAAGCACCACGGTATTGATTATTGATGCTTTACGTGAGAAGTCACCGGTTTTGTTCAATTATTGCTACGATGAGTTCTTTGCAAGTATCTCACGTTATTTGATTCAATTATTGTTGATTGTTATATATATATATATATATATATATATATATATATATATATAAGTTTTGTTTTATTAGTATTATTAACGTAATAAAACGGAAAAACTTTTATATAAAACATAATACTTTTATAAAGTTATTCTATAAATAAAATATATTATATTCTATTATGCATAGTATTTTGCATAGTAAATTTTTTTTATATAAAATGTAATACTTTTATAAAGTTATTCTATAAATAGAATATATTATATTTTATTATGTATAGTGTTGCGTAGTGCTGCGATATTGTTTTGCATAGTAAAATCTTTTTTATATAAAATGTAATACTTTTATAAAGTTATTCGTTTTATTAGATTATAAATAGAATATATTATATTTTATTTAAAAGATTTTGCTTTAAATATGGACCGTCCGATTAAAAGTAAATCAATCGGACCGCTCATGAATTAGTTCTTATCAATCCATTCTTACATAAATAGAAGTTCATTCCTTCATTATTTCTTACGAATTCACTTTGAAACTCTGTAGAGAGAAACTATAGAGAGAAAGAAGACAAGTATTCTGCTACTTCTTCTTACTATATCCAGCTTTCTTCTATAAGGTAAGGGGTATTATTTCTTTTTCGTATTCATGAAGAGAAACTTCATTATTCCATTATTTATTATTCTCATTGGAATAACTTTATATCACGCTGATCACCCTATACTTGGTGAAATTCTTCCATTATTCCATTCTTTATTATTACATTTGGAATATCTTGTGCATAAGTTCTGGCTGGGACTGGTTCCGCCTTTATTATTACATTTGGAATATCACGTATGCATGCGCTTTTACGTCGGACTGGTTCCGTTATTTATTATTCTGTTGGAATAACATGTATACATGCCAAGCACCGCATGCACGGTGATTTCATTGTTATTCCATTCTTTATTATTCATTTGGAACATCCCGCTTGGTGCAATTTTTCTTTGACTGAGTTCCGTTATTTATTATTCTGTTGAATAACTTTTATACATCAAGTAATCTGCATGCATGGTGATTTTTTTTGTTATTCCATTCTTTATTATTACTGTTGGAATATCACATAGGGTCGTATTACGCTTTGACTTGATTCCGTTATTTATTATTCTCGATGGAATAACTTTTATCTATCGCAATCTTTGCGTGCGTGGTGATTTCTTTTGTTATTCCATTCTTTATTATACTCGGTTGATTAAAGTTTTGACTTCTATACTCCATGAAATTAGTGGAATATCCTTGATATTTGCACTTCATCTAAAAGATCTTTTCATGGAAATATTCTTCCGAGCATTCTTGAATTTTACTCTCTGAAAGAAGTATCATGTTGACAATTTGGACGTTATTAGTTCCTGAATAATTTAATTCTTGAACTTGTTTTATTGAATTCTTATATCATTGTCATCATCCTCATGTTTATATTTTGTTGAAAATCATCTGTGGCCTGTAGTGCATAGATGGACTTGGTATGATTATGACCATGGATTATTCGTTTTAATCATGACCGTAATTTTACAAATGATGTGGAAAAAGTCCTCATTGGCCCGTAGTGCATTGATGGGCGCTTTTGGTATGATTATGGCTATGGATTCTCTTGACGAGGGAGCAAAGATGAATTGTTTTATGGCATGATCGGGAATGGTTGATGAAAACACAATTATCTTTGGCTCGTAGTGCATAGATAATTCGTGGTCGTGATACTAAATAATATCCTTGGCCTGTAGTGCAGGGATGATTTGATGATGTGGATTCTTTATTAAGCTGCGTCTCAGCGATAAAAGTGATGAAACCCTTTTTAAATCAAAGAAGATGGTAGATCTTATTATCTACTTGACTCTTTTAATGGATTGCTTGTTCCGCTGCAGTTGTAAGACCCCAAATAATTAATAAATGAAATTTAATTTCCTCTAATTATTATTTTGAAATAGTAAGGGTTGATGTGATTAATGTGGATAGTTATGGGTAAAATACGCAAATATTTCAAATAAGCAAGTGGTTATAAAATATTCATTGTTGTCAGAGAATATTCGTTTGGTCGTGGAATATTAAATACTATCGGGAATATTAAATGCGAAAGCGCAAAATGCGACCATGTGTGGGCCCATAACTGAGAAAGCGATTGGATGAAGAAAACGACAAATATAAGTTGTTTAAAAATAACAGGCGTAGTTATTACAGTTAATCTTGTTAAAATACTCTATGGTGGTTAAAACACGAGAAGCATTGCGGTATTGCACCAATTATTGATTCTTACGTGAGAAGGCACTACTCAATAATGGTTACGATGAATTACTTATTCGATATTTTATTAGTTCAATAATTGTTGTGTTGATATTTTATATTCTTTGTTGTTTCAATAATTGTCATTACACGGTATTTTTCATTATCGAAGCAATAATTCATATTATCTCGAATAATATTATTAGATAACATTATTGGCAATGTCTAAAAAGTTACGCTCTAAGGAGAGTTTTGGTCACCTAATTGCGCTGGCCAGTGAGTGAGAAATTCTTATTGAAAGCCCCTCTTTTCCTGGAACCGCACGGTTGTCGATATTGTGATTCTCGTAATATTATTTGTGAATAATTAATTATTGATTCATATGATGAGGAAAATATTGATTTTATGTGGATATAGATGGAGAAAATTTTTAATGTGAGAATTGTTGAAAATTGAAATTTAATCTTTTTCTGATAAAATAATTCATTTAAAAATATTATTATATTTTAATAATATAATAATAGTGATATTTTTATAATGAATGTGGGATATATGAGTATATGAGGAGAAAGAGTATTTTTGTTGCAATAAATGTTTAAAACATGTTAAACATGTCGGTGGACCCCATTTATTGACTGAAATTTGATTATAGCCTCTAAAATCACCCGTTTGTGGATTTCGGTCAATTTACATTTGGAATTTGGAAAAACTTTCTTCGCAAAGTTGTAGAGAATTGAATTTCCTATAAAAATTCATGAGATTCAATTTTCCGACAAAAGGGCTATTTATTATGAATTATTGAAGTTCAAGCTCAAAATAATTGATTTTTGAAGTTTAAAATATTTTAATTACAAAACGTTTTTTTTCATTTTTTAAACTCATTTAACATGTGTGGCTGAAGTTTGGACCAGATTTGTGTGCATAGGAAATTTGATTATATATATTATTATTATATTAAATTTTCTGCTTTGGTGTTCTAAGCATTTTCCTATAAATAGGGTGCTTAGGTTAGAATTGAAAATCACACCAGAAACTGAAGTTTTCTCTCTCTATATTATCGAGCGTATTCTTGTGAGTATTTTGAGTATACTTTGAGTATTGCTATACGGTGAAAGTTCAAGTCATAGCTTTATATCCTGTTTTTAATTTAAAATCTTGATTTTTCGAGGTAAGGGATATTATTTTTTTTTCGTAATGATATTATTTCTTCAATATCATTATCTTTGAAATATTGATCTGAAGTTTTTTATCAAATTTGGAACTTTTAATGTCGAGTTACTTATTCACGTGTCTGAGTCTTATTCACGAATCACGGCCTTATTCATCTAAAAATGAAAATTTTTCTTTTCGTCCAAAATATCTATTCGGATACTAGCTTTGATTTTATCCATGTTTTGATCATTCTTGAATTTTACACCACTATGATTATTTTTGAGGTATTTTTGGACGTGGATAAAACAAAAGTACGAATCCTTAATCCTTGTCATTTTGTTTCAATTGGATTCGTTTTAAAAAAATATTTTTCATCATCCTCGGTCTTAAATGATGATATTATTGAATATCTTTGGCTCAGTAGTGCAAAAGATGAATGATTTCGATGAATATCTTTGGCTGTGGTGCAAAGATGAATGATTTTGATGAATATCTTTGGCCGTAGTCAAAGATGAGCAGTGTTTAGATGAACATGACCAATCGGGTGAATGTCCTTGGCCAGAGTGCAAGGATGAATATTTGATCCCGATATATATTGATTGATATTACGAGGATAAAATAGACGATGAACTTTAAAATTCATACATAGAAGATAGTAGTTTGCATTCTCTACTTAACTTTTCTAATGAATTATTATTTCCGCTGCGAATATTAATTTAAAATTTGTTGTTTATTGTATTCTATTATATTTTTCCCTGTTGAAGACTAACGATAATTTTGTTGTATATTATCTTAGTCATAATATTCTTTCTTGGGCTAGTCGAGCTCACCCTTTTCCTTTTTGTTCCATTTTTCTTCTTAGAGGCGGCGAGAATATAAGCGAAATGCAGGTCGGGGTATGGAATGAAGGTTCTAGGAGAGTTTTTTAGTAGTCCTCACCATTGTTGTAAAATAATGTATCAATAATTATGATGAGGATTTATTTGTATGTGGATATTGTCTAGATGGCAATATCCGTATTTAAACTCACAGCTTTTTCTATTGTAATAATAAAGTTGTAGTTATTTACTTGCACTGTGTATTGACAACTCGGAATGGGTGATGTATACCTATTTTGGGGTGTGTCACGGTTGGTATCGAGCTTAGGGATATGATCTCCAAGGCGGAGATCGGGAATAGAACTAGGAGGGAGAGCGAGTAAATCCTTCGCTAGTGTGTCCTACCTAAGCTTATTTGATAGTTGGTCAAGATAGGGATATTATGTGATATATTGATTTCCTTAATTAACCCTTGTTTTATGACAAGTGTTTGAGAATGTCGATGAGAATATTAACAATGGAAATGAGACGTGGAGACGCTCAGTACTCACCAACGAGGAGAACGTCAACAGTGGCAATGTTCCTCCCGTGAACAACACCACAGGCAGCGGATGATGATGAACGAGGGATATTTAGAAGCTTTTTGCGAGCTTCATGCAAAATCGACGAGGAGACTCGTGTTCAAAACATAGGAGGAAATGATAGCAATTCACGGGTTGTCACAAATGCAGCGATTCAAAGAGTTGGGACCACCGAAATTTAAGGAAAAGCCCGATCCGATCATGGCGGAAACATGGGTCAAGCAAATTACCAAGATATTCGATGTCTTGGGATGCATGGAGAAACAGAAGGTTCCATTCGCCACCTTTATGTTCCGTGGCGAAGCGTATTCATGGAGGGAGTCTCGTGAAGCGTACTCCATCCACCCGCGTGTTCTTTCAAGCGTGTGTTGGGGAGCGTTTGAAAACTATTTAATGATAAATACTTTCCCGAAAGTGTTCGTCATATGAAGAAGAAGTGGAGTTTATTAGACCGGAGCGTAACAACATGACGGTGTCTCGAAGACGAGGCGAAGTTTGCGGAGTTATCCAGTTTGCACCTCATTTGGTGGAGAATGAGGAACGATATGACGCGATGTTTACGAGAGGTTTGAAACCCCAGCGTACGTCAAGATCTCATCTCTCATAAATTTTCTCTCTATTCGGATGTTGTTAATGGGGCTCAATTGTTAGAAGCGAGATAACGAGTACGGTCCAACCGAGGTACCACAATCGGGATCATATCGGAGATACCACCAACAAAAACAACAATAACCAAAGGGAGAAAGAAAAAGACGGACAAAATGGTAACCACTCTGGTGGTAATCATGGCCATGAAAATAGAAGAAGCGAGTCGGAGGAGATTTTAAAAAGAGGAGATTCAACAACGACCATGTGAAGACAGCGATGCCGGCGTGAAGAATCGGTTCCAAGGAGAGAGAACGACCACCGGTCGTATGCTATAAATCTTGGAAAGAGGGACATATCGGTCTAAACCGCCTACAATTCGGGTATGCTATAATTGTGGAAAAGAAGGACATATCGCCGAGAGATTGCACAGATGGCGAAACCTAGTTCAATGGGATGGTGACTCAAAAGACTGTTCCAGAAAAATCAAAGTCAACGGTTCCTGGAAGAGCGTTTGTTGTGACTGGTCAAAATGCGAGGAACCCAAATGAGGTGATCACGGGTAAGCTATTTATAAATTCTTATGAAGTTTATACTTTACTAGATCTGGGTCTTACCCATTCATTTATCTCTCCTGCTTGTGCTCAACGCTTAAACTAGACTCGAGAGAAATTAGACTTTGACTTATCTCGTGGAAACTCCGTTAGGAGAAACTTTCATCACATCCACTCGCTTATAAATCTTGTTTGATTCAAGTTGGCACCATCACCTTACCCGTTGACCTTATCTCTTTAAAGATACTTGCTTTTGATGTGATTTTAGGGATTGATTGGTTAACTACTCATCATGCCAAAATTGATTATTTTCGTAAGGTTGTTAGCTTTCATATTCTAAACAACCCGTTGTTTATGCAATTCAAGCAACTAAACCATTAAAATCAATCATCATCATATCTAATCATAAAGCTATTCGCTTATTAAAAAGCGGATGTCAAGCTTTCTTAGCCTATGTTATGGATTTGAATAAAGACACGTCAAATTTGAATAATATTCTGTTGTTATTGACTTTCCCGACGTATTTCAAAGAACTTCCCTGCCTACCCCGTAACGTGAAGTTGAATTCTTTATTGACCTTGAACCCGCACAAAGCCCATTTCTAAAACCCCATATCGAATGACTCTATTGAACTTCAGAGTTAAAGGTCCAACTACGAGGAGTTGTTGGACATCGGTTTCATTCGCCCCAAGACATCTCCTTGGGGTGCTCTGCTTTATTCAGAAAGAAGAAAGACGGGGAGTATGCGACTTTGTATTGACTATCGGAATTGAACCATGTCACTATCAAGAATAGGTATCCTCTACCTCGTATTGATGACTTGTTTGACCAGATTAAGAGGAGTATAATTCTTTTCAAAAATCGATCTTCGCTTACGGATATCATCAATTTGAAGATTAGAATCGAGGATATTCCAAAGATCGCTTTAGAACTCTGATGCGGGCATTATGAATTCTAGTCATGTCTTTTGGATTGACTAATGCCCTCGCGACTTTCATGGATATGATGAACCGAGTATTCAAGGAATATTTGGATCGGTTCGTTGTTGTCTTTATTGATGACATCCTCATATATTCCAAAAGTCGTGAAGATCATGAGCACCATTTGAAGTCGGTACTACAAAGGCTTCGTGAAAATAAGTTATATGCCAAGTTAAAGAAATGTAAGTTCTGGCGAGGAAGTAGCATTTCTTGGGCACGTGGTGTCAAAATATGGAGTATCTGCTGACCGGCCAAGATTGAAGCAATACAAAGTTGGGAGCAACCGAAGACGGTGACTAAAGTGCGTAGCTTTACGGGTCTAATTTGGTTATTATCGGAGATTCGTGGAAGGGTTTTCTCGAATCGCTACTCTGCTAACTCAGTTGACTCGGAAGGATACAAAATTCGCTTGGAGTGAAGAATGCGAGAAGAGTTTCCAAGAGCTTAAGAGAGACTTATTTGGCACTTGTTCTAACAATACCATCCGGTTCGGATGGATTTGTTATCTACAAATGATGTTTCTGGCAAAGGGTTAGGATGTGTTCTCATGCAACATGGGAAAGTCATAGCCTATGCCTCATGCGACAACTTAAAAAATATGAGAGGAATTATCCTACTCATGATCTAGAGTTAGCGTGATCATTTTCGCTAAAAGATCCGGAGGCACTATCTTTATGGGGAGAAAATGGAGATATATTCGCACCATAAAAGCCTTAAATATTTCTTCACTCAAAAAGAACTTAACATGCGGCAGCGATGTTGGCTCGAGCTATTGAAAAACTACGACCACACTATTCAATACCATCCTGGAAAGGCGAACGTGGTAGTGACGCTGCGTTGAGTAGAAGATCATATCACGAGGAACGAGTGCGATGATGTCAAGTATACGATAGAGACAACTTTAATAGAAAAGTTAAGGTTGCTTCGAGCCACCAATCGGAGTGATGCATATGAAGAAGAAAGTACAAGAAGGTGCTTTATTCCTAAGCGAGAATCGATGAAGAAGGAATACTTGAGTCCACTCTAGACTTTGTGTTCCTAACGACTCGATTTGAAGTACAAGATTATGATGGAGGCACACAATACACCATTTGCAATCCATCTTGGAAGTACTAAAATGTATCGTGATCTTGACATACATTTTGGTGGAACAATATGAAGAGAGAGATTGCAAAGTTTATCTCAACATGTTTAACTTGTCAACGTGTAAAGGCGGAGCATCAAGTGCCTAAGGGACCATTGCAACCACTTGAGATTCCGAATGGAAGTGGGAACACATTACCATGGATTTCGTTACGGGTCTTCCCACGGTTTCTCAAGGCATAAATGCTATTTGGGTTATTGTTGATAGATTAACCAAGTCTGCACATTTCTTGCCGATCACGGAGACTTATTCTCTTGAACGCCTTCTTAGTATGTATGTAAATGAGATTGTGAGGTTGCATGGCATGCCAAGATATCTATAGTTTCGATCGTGACCCAAGATTCACTTCAAGATTTTGGGTTAGCTTGCAAAAAGGTATGGGTGCGGATTTACGATTCTGGGCTTCGCAAGCATACCATCCTCAAACCAGACGAACAATCGTAGAGGACTATTAAAACTCTTGAAAATTTATTAAGACTATGTGTCCTAGACTTCAAGGGCGCTTAGGATAAGTATTTACAATTGGTGGAATTCTCCTACACAATAATGCTTATCGAGCAAGTATAGGTGTGGCCCCATTCAAGCATTATATGGACGAAAATGTCACTTCCAAATATGTTGGGGCGAGGTGGGTGAAGCAACATTGTTGGAACCCGAGTTGAGTACGTATGACCACGAAAAAGATCCAAATGATTAGACAACGATACAAAACGACACGGGATCGACAAAAAGAGTTATGCGGATCTTCATCGAAAGGACGTGGAGTTTAGTATAGGGGATCATGTATTGTTGCGTGTTGCCCAATGGAAGGGAGTTATAAGATTTGGGAAGAGAAAAGCTCAATCCACGATTTATTGGTCCATTTCAAATTCTTGACCGAGTAGGAAATGTAGCCTATAGACTCGCTTTACCTCCAAGTATATCTCATGTTCATAATGTGTTTCACATATCTCGTATTTAAGTAAATATGTGAAAGACCCGAACCACGTTATTGAGTTAAGACTGGGATGAGATAGTGAAGACTTAACGTATGGGAGATACTGCCAAGATCTTGGATAGGAAGGAGCATGTCCTACGCACGAAGGTCATACCACAAGTTAAAGTTTTGTGGAGGAACCATGCTATAGAGAAAATGACCTGGGAGTTGGAAACAGAAATGAAAGCGAGGTATCCTCACCTTTTTGAAACACCAGGTACGTATGTCAATTTCAAGGACGAAATTTCATAAGGAGGGGAGGTTGTAAGACCCCAAATAATTAATAAATAAAATTTAATTTCCTCTAATTATTATTTTAAAATAGTAAGGGTTGATGTGATTAATGTGGATAGTTATGGGTAAAATACGCAAATATTTCAAATAAGCAAGTGGTTATAAAATATTCATTGTTGTCGGGGAATATTCGTTTGGTCGTGGAATATTCGTATTGTTTGGGAATATTCATATGCGACGGTAGCCATGTGTGTGTGGGCCCCATAATGAAAAGCGATTGGATGAAGAAAACGACAAATATAAGTTGTTTAAAAATAACTACGTAGTTGTTACCATTAATCTTTGTTAAAATACTTTCGGTGGTTAAAACACAAGAAGACACTCAGTATTGCACCAATTATTGATTCTTATGTAAGAAGGCACTACTCAATAATGGTTACAGATAATTCGCTCAAAAGATTTTATTGGTTCAATAATTGTTGTGTTGATATTTTATATTGTTTGTTGTTTCATAATTGTCATTACACAAAGATTTTTCATTATCGAAGCAATAATTCATATTATCTCGAATAATATTATTAGATAACATTATTGGCAATGTCTAAAAAGTTTACATCTAAGGAGAGGTTTGGTCACCTAATTGCGCGGCCAAGAAGGAGAAATTCTTATTGGAAAGCCCCTCTTCCTGAAACTATGCGTTGTCGATATTGTGATTCTCAGTAATATTATTTGTGAATAATTAATTATTGATTCATATGATGAGGAAAATATTGATTTTATGTGGATATAGATGGAGAAAATTTTTAATGTGAGAATTGTAGAAAATTGAAATTTTATCTTTTTCGATAAAATAATTCATTTAAAAATATTATTATATTTTAATAATATAATAATAGTGATATTTTTATAATGAATGTGGGATATATGAGTATACGAGGAGAAAGAGTATTTTTGTTGCAATAAATATTTAAAATATGTTAAACATGTCTAAATTGGACCCCATTTATTGATCAAAATTTGATTATAGCCTCTAAAATCACCCGTTTGTGGATTTCGGTCAATTTATGTTTGGAATTTGGAAAAACTTTCTTCTGCAAAGTTGTAGAGAATTGAATTTCCTATAAAAATTCGCGAGATTCGAATTTTCTGACAAAAAGGGCTATTTATTATGAATTATTGAAGTTCCGAAGCTCCGAAATAATTGATTTTTGGAAGTTTAAAATATTTTTAATTACAAAAACGTTTTTTCATTTTTTAAACTCATTTAACATGTGTGGCTGAAGTTTGGACCATATTTGTGTGCGTAGGAATTTGATTATATATATTATTATTATATTAAATTTTCTGCTTTGGTGTTCTAAGCATTTTCCTATAAATAGGGTGCTTAGGTTAGAATTGAAAATCACACCAGAAACTGAAGTTTTCTCTCTCTATATTATCGAGCGTATTCTTGTGAGTATTTTAAGTATACTTTGAGTATTGCTATACGATGAAAGTTCAAGTCATAGCCTATATCCGGTGTTTCAGCTAGAAGTACTAATTTTTCGAGGTAAGGGATATTATTTTTTTTCGTAATGATATTATTTCTTCAATATCATTATGCTGAAATATTGATCTGAAGTTTTTTTTATCAAATTTGGAACTTTTGGTGTCGGAGTTACTATTCACGTATACGGCATTATTCACATATACGGTACTATTCACGAATAAGGCACTATTCATCGAAAAATGAAAATTTTTCTTTTCGTCCAAAATATCTATTCTGGATACTAGTTTTGATTGTATCTATGTTTTGATCATTCTTGAATTTTACACCACTATAATTATTTTTGAGGTATTTTTGGACGTGGATAAAACAAAGTACGAATCCTTAATCCTTAATCCTTGTCATTTTGTTTCACTGGATTCGTTTCTTTAAGAATATTTTTCATCATCCTTAGTCTTAAATGATGATATTATTGAATATCTTTGGCCTGTAGTGCAAAGATGAATGATTTCTGATGAATATCTTTGGCCCGTAGTGCAAAGATGAACAGATGTTTAGATGAGCATGACCAACTGGTGAATGTCCTTGGCCTGTAGTGCAAGGATGAATATATGATTCCAGATATATATTGATTGATGTTACAGGGATAAAAATATTGATGATGGATCTGTTAAATTCATAGATATTAGTAGATTTCATCCTCTACGTAACTCTTCTATGAATTAATATTTTCATTGCAGTATTGATTTAAAACTTGTTATCTATTGTATTCTATTAAATTTTTCCTATCAAGACTAACGATAATTTGTTGTATATTATCTTAGTCATAATATTCTTTACTTTGGGCTAGTTGAGCTCACCCTTTTCTTTTTGTTCCATTTTTCTTCTCGGAGGCGAGAATGTAGCGAGTGCAGTCGGGGTATGGAATGATGGTTTTAGAGAGTTGTTTAGTAGTCCTCACCATTGTTGTAAAATAATGTATCAATAATTATGATGAGGATTTATTTGTATGTGGATATTGTTTAGATGGCAATATCTCAGATTTAAACTCACATTTTTACTTTGTTGTAATAATAAAGTTGTAGTTGTTTCATGCACTGTATTGACAACTTCGTAATGGGTGATGTATACCTATTTTGGGGGTGTCACAAAGATTAAATTTGATGTCTATTGTATTTTATCGGTTTAACATTATTGAAGACTAATGATAATTTATTCTCGCATTATCTTAGTCATAATATTTCTTCTTGGGCTAGTTGAGCTCACTCTTTCTTTTTCAACCGTTTTGAGAAAAAATGAGAACGTAGTCTGACTAGTCTGAGGAGCGGAATAACGGTCCGGATGATAGTATTAGTAGTCCTCACTATTCTGTTAAATAGTGTGACAATAAATATAATGAGGACTTATTCTGAGAGTGGATATTGTCTAGAAGACAATATTTATATTAAAACTCACAGCTTTCTTGTTGTATATTAAAGATTGTATTTGTATTCTGTATCATGTATTTGGCGACTCAAAATAGGTGATGTATACCTATTTTGGGATCGTCACATGACACTTTTGTGGATGTATGCTATATTATATTTATAAAGAAAATGATATATATTACGGATGTTTATTTTGAATTTTTTATTATCATTTTAGAATGATGTGTAATAAGTGGGACCCTTCAATAATTTATACAAATCCATAAAAATCATAATTATAATTCGGCATAAATTTATCGCAATATATAATAAGACTATTTCTAATTTGAAAATTCCAAGGAGGAGGAAGTATAAAGAAAAATAAAGACTAAATTCTATATATAAAAAAAAAAAAAAAAAAGTCTATCTAAATATTTTTCTTAGTCAATCTTAAAATCCTCACATTCAAATTGATGTGCATTTATTTACTTTTTGACAAATGAAATAATGAATATTGTAAATTATTTTAAAAATATTATTAAATACCAAATTAATATTTTTTAAAAATTACATCACAATCTGAATCTTAGAATTTCAAAAATTATATGAGCGGAGGAGTAATATTAACTCCTTAAAAAAACATACTCTCTCTTCCTAAATAAGTGATGTTTTAGAGAAAAAACAATATTTTAATTTATTTATCGTTTACAACTTTCTAGGAGAATAAATTAATAAGTGATGTTTTAGAAGAAAAAATTTATTTCAATTTAGGGTTTTTGGTGGCTGTAGTTGTAAAGTTATGTAAATTAAAATTAATGATTGTATAATTAATTTTAATTTTATGTCATTTGTTTAACTAATTTTTACTAATTGTATCAAAATTTCTATTTTATGTTAATTATGTACTTACCTTTTTTATATCATTAAAATATATATTAGTATTAATTTTTAAAATAAAATAATTATTAAAAGAAAGGAAAAGAGATAAGGAAAAGAATATAAATAAAGAAAATGAATTAAAATATTTATTTTAATTTTATTATTATTTTAATTATTTTTTGCCACATAATTAATGATTTTTTATTTTTAATTTTCTTAGAAATTAATATAATGTTGTAATAGATCTCATTGATACAAAAATTTTGATTTATTATTTGTATTATTTGGAAAAGAGATAAAAGGAAAAGAAAAAATCCACGTAGGATAACTAAAAGCTTCCTCCCGCCCAGTCAGCAAATACACGTAATATTTATTTTTTTTCAAAAAGTCACGTAGGATATTTTTAGACGTCTGTTAGTTAAATTGGACGAAATGATTTAATTGTATATTTTTAAAAATCACAATGAGTCAATTAAATATTTTTAAAACACAATAATTAATTATTTAAAACACGACAACTACAATAAAGTAAAAATACTTTTTCCCTTTTCCAAACTATATTCAATGGTTAGCTTTCCCTTCATTTATTCCCAAAAGTTGTAGCTTTATTGTTGCTACATGGCTGTATATTATTAATTGCAGCGGTTTTGTTTTGTGTTATTTTAAAATTATATCTAATGATAAAAGGGTTAAATATAAAATTGACCATTGAACTTTTATAAAATTTGAGTATTGAGTTCCTTTTTTTTAGTCAACGCATATATGGTGTTTATCACATTTGAGATTTTGGTCATATGACCGCTGGAGCAATATGGGTTAACAATTAATATGTTGCAAGAATTAATATTTATATCAAAACATAAAATTTCTCCTATATATTCTTTTATTCTCTTTCACTACATATCATAATTAATTGCGTGATAATAATAATAATAATAATAATAATAATAATAATAATAATAATCAAAATAAAATAAAATAGTAATAATAACCGTTAAAAATAATAATAGTAATAATAATAAAAAAATACAAAAAATCATTTTTGAGTTCTATAACGTGGCTAAAGAATTAAATAGCGAACTAGCAATTAAAAAAAATCCCAATCATCATTTCACCATGGGAATTGGTGAGAATCTGACGCTCAATTATCCTGTGCTCAATTTTTATGATGGCTTACTGTCTTGCATTTTACACTTTCGTTTTCTATTATTTCGGTCCTATTTTATTTTTATTATTGTTATTTATTATTATTATTATTATTATTATTATTATTATTATTATTATTATTATTATTATTATTATTATTTTTATTATTATTATTTTATTATTGTAAGACCCCAACTTTTATGAATAAAGATGAATTTTCTATAATTATTATTTTTGAATATTATGGAATGAATTTGATATAATGTTATAGTTGTGGGTAATAGTTATAAATTTTACAAAATGCGCAAAGTTGTTATATAATATTCGATTGGTGGGAAAATATTCGTTTTAACGGGGAATATTAAATGCGATTTACTAAGACAATCATTAGTGGACCCCACAACAGAATTATTGTCGAATTGAGAAAACGACAAAAATATTTTATGAAAATAACGGCGAAAATTTTATCGTTAACTGTTGAAACACCCGGTGTTAAAAGTACAAGAATACGAGTGATTGCATATGTAAGACCCCAATTTATTATTAATGAAATTTAATTTTCTCTATTTATTATTTTGAAATAGTAAGGATTGATTTGATTAATGTGGATAGTTATGGGTAAAATACGCAAATATTTTAAAATAAGCAAGTGGTTATAAAATATTCATTGTTGTCGGGGAATATTTATTTGGTCGTGGAATATTCTTGCTGTCGGGGAATATTAAATGCGACGGTATAATCTTTTATGGGCCCCATAACGGAAAGCGATTGGATGAAGAAAACGACAAATATAAGTTGTTTAAAAATAACGACGTAGTTATTACCAGATTAATCTTGTTTAAAATACTCGGTGGTTTAAACACACGAAGATTTACGGTATTGCACCAATTATTGATTCTTACGTAAGAAGGCCTTACTCAATAATGGTTACGATAATTCTTGCTTCAATTATTTTATTGGTTCAATAATTGTTGTGTTGATATTTTATATTCTTTGTTGTTTGATAATTGTCATTACACGGTATTTTTCATTATCGAAGCAATAATTCATATTATCTCTAATAATATTATTAGATAACATTATTGGCAATGTCTAAAAAGTTACATCTGAAGGAGAGGTTTGGTCACCTAATTAATTGCGTCGTCGATGGAGAAATTCTTATTGGAAAGCCCTCTTCTTCCTAGGAACCGTCCCGGTTGTCAATATTGTGATTACGTAATATTATTTGTGAATAATTAATTATTGATTCAAATGATGAGGAAAATATTGATTTTATGTGGATATAGATGGAGAAAATTTTTAATGTGAGAATTGTTGAAAATTAAAATTTTATCTTTTTCTGATAAAATAATTTATTTAAATATATTATTATATTTTAATAATATAATAATGATGATATTTTTATGATAAATGTGGGATATATGAGTATATGTGGAGGAGGAGTATTTTTGTTATCAAAAATATTTAAAGCATGTTTTATGTCTCGGTGGACCCCATTTCTTGATTGAAATTTGATTATAGCCTGTAAAATCGCCCGTTTATGGATTTTGGTTAATTTCTGTTTAGAATTTGAAAAAACTTCCTTCTGTAAAGTTGTAGATAATGAAATTTTCTATAAAAATTCGCGAGATTCGAATTTTCTGACAAAAGAGATATTTATTGTGAATTATTGAAGTTCCGAAGATCCGAAATAATTGATTTTTGGAAGTTTAAAATATTTTTAATTACAAAAATGTGTTTTTCATTTTGTGGCCCTTATGTAACATGTGATAGAGACTGAAATCAGTTGGAAGAAGTGTGCGTATGAGATTTTAGAAAAATATAATAATATTTAATAAATTTTCTACTTTGGTGTTCTAAGCATTTTTCTATAAATAGGGTGCTTAGGTTAGAATTGAAAATCACACCAGAAACTGAAGTTTTCTCTCTCTATATTATCGAGCGTATTCTTGTGAGTATTTTGAGTATATTTTGAGTATTGCTATACGGTGCAAGTTCAAGTCATAACCTATATCCGGTATTTCAGCTAGAAGTACTAATCTTTCGAGGTAAGGGATATTATTTTTTTCGTAATGATATTATTTCTTCAATATCATTATGCTGAAATATTGATCCGAAATATTTATCAAATTTAGAACTTTTGGTGTCGGAGTTACTATTCACGTATACGGCACTATTCACGTATACGACACTATTCACGAATACGACACTATTCATCGAAAAATAAAAATTTACCCTTTCCGTCTAAAATATCTATTGTGGATACTAACTTTGATTGTATCCATATTTTGATCATTCTTGAATTTTACACCACTATGATTATTTTTGAGGTATTTTTGGACATGGATAAAACAAAGTACGAATTCTTAATCCTTAATCATTGTCATTTTGTTTCACTGGATTCGTTTCTTTAAAAAAAAATTTCATCATCCTCAGTCTTAAATGATGATATTATTGAATATCTTTGGCCTGTAGTGCAAAGATGAATGATTTCTGATGAATATCTTTGGCCCGTAGTGCAAAGATGAACAGATGTTTAGATGAACATGACCAACTGATGAATATCTTTGGCCTGTAGTGCAAAGATGAATATTTGATTCCACATATATATTGATTGATGTTACAAGGATAAAAGATAGACAATGAACTTTTAAATTCATACATAGAAGATAGTTGTTTTTATTATCTACTTAACTCCTCTAATGAATTATTATTTCCGCTGCGAATATTGATTTAAAACTTGTTGTCTATTGTATTCTATTAGATTTTTTTCTGTTGAATGTAAGACCCCGAATTTTATGAAATAAAAGAATTCAATTTTTCTTATAATTACAATTCAGTAAATGGTTAAATTGATAAAAAGTTAAAGTTAAGGGTGATATATTAAATTTTTTCAAAAATACGCAAGTGGTTATAAAATATTCATTGTTGTCGGGGAATATTCGTTTGGTCGTGGAATATTCTTTCTGTTGGAAAATATTCGTACGACGGCGCAGCCATTTGTGGGCCCCATAACAGAATTGTAAGACCCCACATTATTAATAAATGAAATTTATTTTCCTCTATTTATTATTTTGAAATAGTAAGGGTTGATTTGATTAATGTGAATAGTTATGGATAAAATACGCAAATATTTCGAATAAGGAAGTGGTTATAAAATATTAATTATTGTCGGATAATATTCGTTTGGTCGTGAAATATTCATATTGTCGGGGAATATTCGTACGATGGCGCAGCCATGTGTGGGCCCCATAACGGAAAGCGATTGGAGGAAGAAAAGGACAAATATAAGTTGTTTATAAATAACGGCATAGTTATTCACCAATTAATCTTGTTGGAATACCCGGTGGTTAAAACACACTAATATGCGTTGTTGAACAAGAAGACACTTTTGGTATTGCACCAATTATTGATTTTTACGTAAAAGGCACTTTCTCAATAATTGTTACAATAATTACTTTATTCGATATTTTATTTTATTGATTCAATAATTGCTTTGCATTGATATTTTATATTCTTGTTGTTTCAATAAATTGTCATTACACGGTATTTTCTATTATCTAGAGCAATAATTCATATTATCTGAATAATATTATTGGATAACATTATTGGCATGTCTAAAAAGTTCGCATCTAAGGAGAGGTTTGGTCACCTAATTGCAACGTAGGATGGAGAAATTCTTATTGAAAGCCCCTCTTTCACGAAAACCCACTGGTTTGTCAATATTGTGATTACGTAATATTATTTGTGAATAATTAATTATTGATTCATATGATGAGAAAAATATTGATTTTATGTGGATATTGATGGAGAAAATTTTTAATGTGACAGTTATTTGAAAATTGAAATTTTATCTTTTTCGATAAAATAATTCATTTAAATATATTATTATATTTTAATAATATAATAATGATGATATTTTTACGATGAATGTGGGATATATGAGTATATGTGGAGGAGGAGTATTTTTGTTACCATAAATGTTTAAAACATGTTAAACATGTCGGTGGACCCCATTTATTAGTCGAAATTTGATTATAAATTGTAAAATCGCTTGGTTTATGGATTTCGGTCAATTTACATTTGAAATTTGGAAAACTTTCTCTCAAAGTTGTAGATAATTGAATTTCCTATAAAAAGTCGAGAGATTTGAATTTTTACCGATAAAAGGGCTATTTATTATGAATTATTGAAGTTAGAAGCTATGAAATAATTGATTTTTCAAGTTTAAAATATTTTTAATATGAAAAACGTTTTTGGTGATTTGAGTGTGGGTCTTGCATGTGTTTTAATTCTTTGAAATCGATTCTAGGTTGGCGTAGGAAGTTGTAGAAATAATAATAATAATAATAATATAATAATATTTAATAAATTTTCTACTTTTGGTGTTACAAGCATTTTTCTATAAATAGGGTGCTTAGGTTAGAATTGAAAATCACACCGAAATCAAGTTTTCTCTCTATATTATCGAGTATTCTTGTGAGTATTTTGAGTATACTTTGAGTATTGCTATATCTGTGCTGCAAGTTCAAGTCATACTTTATATCCTGTGTTTCAACTTGAAATCTTGTCTTTTCGAGGTAAGGGATATTTTTTTTAAATGATATTATTTATTCTAATATCATTATGCCAAAGTATTGATCTGAACTTTTGATCAAATTTGGAACTTTTAGTGTCTAGGAGTTCTTATTCACGATATCTGATCTTATTCACAAATACTGACCTTATTCAATAGAAAAATAAAATTTCTTCTTTTTGTCCAAAATATCTATTATGGATACTAGCTTTGATTGTATCCATGTTTTGATCATTCTTGAATTTTACTCCATTCTGATTACTTATGAAGTATTTTTGAACTTAGATTGTTTAAATACGAATCCTTAATATTTATTCTTTTGTTTCACTGGATTCGTTTCCTTTAAAATATTATTCATCATCCTCAATCCTAAATGATGATATTACTGAATATCTTTGGCCTGTAGTGCAAAGATGAATGATTTCTTGATGAATATCTTTGGCCCGTAGTGCAAAGATGAACATGTGTTGAGATGAACATGACCGACTGATTAATATCTTTGGCCCGTAGTGCAAAGATGAACAGGTGTTTAGATGAACATGACCAACTGATGAATATCTTTGGCTTGTAGTGCAAAGATGAATATTTGATTCCAGATATATATTGATTGATGTTACAGGGATAAAATATCGACGATGAACTTTTAAATTCATATATAGAAGATAGTAGTTTGCATTCTCTACTTAACTCTTCTAATGAATTGTTATTTCACCGCAGATTGTTGATTTAAAACCCGGTTGTCTATTGTATTCTATTAGATTTTTCCTGTTGAAGACTAACGATAATTTGTTGTATATTATCTTAGTCATAATATTCTTTTAAGGCTAGTTGAGCTCACCCTTTTCCTTTTTGTTCCATTTTTCTTCTCGGGAGGCGAGAATGTAGCGAAAGTACTAGTCGGGTATGGAATGAAGGTTCTAGAGAGTTGTTTAGTAGTCCTCACTATTTTTGTAAAATAATGTATCAATAATTATGATGGAGATTTATTTGCGTGTGGATATTGTCTAGATGGCAATATCTGTATTTAAACTCACAGTTTATATGTTGTAGTTATTTCTGTACCATGTATTTGGCGACTCAGAATGGGTTGGATGGAATGGACCTATTTTGGGGGCGTCACAAGAATAACTGTCGGATGAAGAAAAACACAAATTAAAGTTTTTATAAATAAATACAGTAGTAGTTACCGTTAACATCATTGGAATACCCGGGTAAAGTAAAGTAAAACGTCTGGCGTTATTGCTTGCGACACTAGCACGCGGTATTGCATGATTTTTGAATTATTGATTCTTACGTGAAGAAGCACTACTCAATAATTGTTCTGATAATTACTGCTCAATATTTTATTTTGATTCAATAATTCTTTGCGTTGATATTTTATATTTATTGTTGTTTTAATAAATTGTCAACTGCATAGTATTTTTTATTATCAAATCAATAATTCATATTATTTGAATAATATTATTAGATAGCATTATTGGCAATGTCTAGAAATTTACATCTAATGAGAGGTTTGGTCATCTAATTACACGGCCAAGAAGAGAGAAATTCTTATTGAAAGCCCTCTTTCCTGGAACCTATCAGTTGTCATTATTGTGATTCTCGTAATATTATTTGTGAATAATTAATTATTGATTTATATGATGAGAAAAATATTCATTTTATGTGGATATAGATGGAGAAAATTTTTAAAGTGACAATTGTTGAAAATTGATATTTTATCTTTTCTGATAAAATAATATTTTATTATATTATTATAATATAATAATGATGATATTTTTACAATGAATGTGGGATATATGAGTATATGAGGAGAAAGAGTATTTTTGTTGCATTAAATGATTAAGACATGTTTTGTGTGTCGGTGGACCCCATTTCTTGACTAAAATTTGATTATAGCCTGTAAAATCGTCGTTAATGGATTTCAGTCAATTTTTATTTGGAATTTGAAAAAACTTTCTTCTGCAAAGTTGTAGAGAATTGAATTTCCTATCAGAAGTCTAGAGATTCGAATTTTTTTGATAAAAGAGCTATTTATTATGAATTATTGAAGTTCTGAAATAATTAATTTTTGGAAGTTTTGATTAATTATTTTAAGAAAAACGTTTTTAACAAGTTGGTTGCACATGTTAATTGCTGAAATCTAATGTCTTGGGTGTGCGTAGGAAATTTATTAAATAATAATAATATTTTATTAAATTTTTTGCTTTGGTGTTCTAAGCATTTTCCTATAAATAGAGTGCTTAGGTTAGAATTGAAAATCACACCAGAAACTAAAGATTTCTCTTTCTTTCTCTCTTTATATATCGAGCGTATTTTTGTGAGTATTTTAGTACTTCAAGTATTGCTATACGGTGCAAATTCTTTTAGCACTATATCCAGTATTTCAGTCAGAAGTACTATTCTTTCTAAGGTAAGGGAGATTATTTTCTTCGTAAATGATATTATTTTCTTCAATATCATTATGCCAAAATATTGGTTTGAATTTTTATCAAATTTGGAACTTTTTCATGTCGGGATTACTATTCATGAGTTACTATTCACGAGTACTATTCACGAAGCATGATGATGTTTTTTGTGAAATTTCTATCTTTTAGTGTTGAGTTACTTATTCACGATATCAAGACTATTCACGATATCTGAGTATTATTCACGAATACGATACTATTCACAGAAAAATTAATTTTTCATTTTTCGTCCAAAATATCAATTATGGATACTAGCTTTGATTGTATCCATGTTTTGATC
Source organism: Panax ginseng (assembly GCA_020205605.1). Taxonomy (NCBI): domain Eukaryota; kingdom Viridiplantae; phylum Streptophyta; class Magnoliopsida; order Apiales; family Araliaceae; genus Panax; species Panax ginseng. The sequence continues at coordinate 152,967,145 of CM035129.1, forward strand.
ATTCTTGAATTTTATTCCACTATGATTATTTATGATGTATTTTTGGACAAGGAATAGCTGAAGTACGAATCCTTAATATTTATTATTTTGTTTCACTGGATTAGTTTTCTTAAAATATTTTTCATCATCCGCAGTCCTAAATGATGATATAACTGAATATCTTTGGCCTGTAGTGCAAAGATGAATGATTTCTGATGAATATCTTTGGCTAGTAGTGCGAAGATGAACAGGTGTTTAGATGAACATGACCAACTAATGAATATCTTTGGCCTGTAGTGCAAAGATGACATGTTGTTGAATATCTTTGGCCAGTAGTGCAAAGATGAACTGTTGATGAATATCTTTGGCCCGTAGTGCAAAGATGAATTTATCAGTATGATTATGAATGCGAGGCTGTGATTTGATATAACCATGATCTTTGATGTTTCAGGTGATGAAAATTAACTTTGTCCTGGATGAGGAAATGAATTTAGAACTACAATTACGATTATGAGTTATACACGTGATTGTGGACAGGAATTATTGATTAATGTTACAGGGATAAAACATTGTTGATGGACTTTTAACATGGAGAAGATAATAGATTTTATGGTCTATTTGACTCTTCTAATGTATTGCTCGTTCCGCTGCAACTATGGTTGAAAAGTTTTATCATCTACCATATGTTCTAAATCTCTGATTTATTATTGTTGAAGGCTATTGATAATTTATTTATCTTTAATCATGATATTCTTTACTGAGTTAGTTTTGCTCACCCTTTTGCTTCACAATTCCTTTCAGGTAATAAAAGTGTAGCTGGCACAAGCGAGGAATAACAGGGGAATAGAACGATGGTCTATAGATGTTGAGAGTGAGGTGAATTTAACTTGGAAGGGTGTTTTGCCACTATCATACAAGATGTCTAATGACATACAACCTCGTGTCATCATAAGACAGGGTTGTACTCATCAACTTGCTGAGTATATTTACAAGCACTACCTATATAATCTTGGTGTTTGTTTGGAGTATAATACCCAATTAGAGACAGTGAAGATAATGATATGTCAATAGAAGACTCACCATTGGGAAGAATATGATAGTAATCTTCTCGCTTTTTCTTTGGGGGTCTATTAGGTCAACCAAGGATAATTACATGGCCATATGATATCTATCATAACCTAGAAGCATGGCCTCCCATATACGAAGGTTTCCTTGAGCACTTCCCAAAGATTCTAATTTCTAAAACAGTTTTCGACTATACCTTTATGTAAGGTGTCATTATGAGGTGTTGTCCACGGTTGGGACATGATTCACAGTTGGTCTATATTTGTATTTAAACTCACATTTTATGTGTTGTCATATTTTGCACGACAATTGTATTAATAAAGTTGTAGTTGTTTCTGTACCATGTATTTGGCGACTCAGAATGGGTTGGATGGAATGGACCTATTTTGGGGGCATTACATTGAAGACTGATGATAATTTGTTGTATATTATCTTAGTCATAATATTCTTTACTGGGCTAGTTGAGCTCACTCTTTTCTTTTTTGTTCTATTTTTCTTCTCAGGAGGCGAGAATATAAATAGTATGCAGTCGGGTATGGAATGAAGGTTCTAGAGAGAGTTGTTTAGTAATCCTCACCATTTTTGTAAAATAATGTATCAATAAATGTGATGAGGATTTATTTGAGTATAGATATTGTCTAGAAGATAATATTTGTATTCAAACTCACAATTTTACTGTTGTAATAATAAAGTTGTAGTTATTTCTGTACCATGTATTGACAACTCAGAATGGGTGATGTATACCTATTTTGGGGGCGTCACAGCATAGGCGTACACGGTATTGATTATTGATGCTTACGTGAGAAGTCACTCAGTTTTGTTCAATTATTGCTTCAGTAATTATTGCATAGTATCTCACATTAATTGATTCAATTATTGTCGATATTTATATTTTATTAAATCAATAATTGAGACGACGAAGTTATTAATATTATTATTTGCAATATTAACTACGTCTAAAAGTTCTGCCAAGGAAAGGTTTGGTCACCTAATTGCGCGTCAATAGAAAGAAATCCTTACTGAAAAGTCCCCTCTTTCCTGGGAACGACCTCGTCGATTAATAGTGTGAATTATAATAATGATGATGAAGTTTTGTTTTATTAGTATTATTAATGTAATAAAACAGAAAAAACTTTTATATAAAATGTAATACTTTTATAAAATTATTCATTTTATTAGATTATAAATAAAATATATTATATTCTATTATGCATAGTATTTTGCATAAGAAAATCTTTTATATAAAAAATGAATACTTTTATAAAGTTATTCGTTTTATTAGACTATAAATAAAATATATTATATTTTATTATGCATAGTATTTGCATAGTGCTGCGTAGTATTTGTATAGTAAAATCTTTTTATATAAAACATAATACTTTTATAAAGTTATTCGTTTTATTAGATTATAAATAGAATATATTTTATTTTATTTAAAAGATTTTGTTTTATTAGAATATTTTATAGTAAACTAATGCTGATAGTCTGCTTTAAAAGTAAATCAATGCAGACCGTTCGTAAATTAGTTACTATTTAGTCCATTCTCCTATAAATAGAAGCTCATTCCTTCATTATTTCTTACGAATTCACTGAAACTCTAGATAGAGAAACTATAGAGAGAAAGAAGAAAAGTATTCTGCTACTTCACTACTCCTATATTAAGTTGTTCTAAGATAAGGAGTATTATTTCTTTCATATTCATGAAGAGAACTTCTGTTATTCTTATTCTGTTGGAATAACCTGTATACGTGGTCTACCCTATACTTGGTGAAATTCTTCTGTTATTCCATTCTTTATCATTATGTTAGAATAACTTTTATACATAACAACCGCATAAATGGTGAAATTTTTCCATTATTCCATTCTTTATTATTACATTGGAACATCATATGCGTATGCGTTTACGCATGACACGGTTCCGTTTATTTATTATTCTTGGAACATCTTGTCGGTGTGAATTTATCCCGACTGGTTCCGTTATTTATTATTCTCGCTGGAATGTCACATGCGTGCGTTTCTGCATGACTGGTTCCATTATTTATTATTCTGTTGGAATAACCCGTATGCATGCGGTTTATCGCGTGCACAGTGATTTCTTTTGTTATTCCATTCTTTATTATACTCAATTGGTTAAAGTTTTGACTTATACTCCATGAAATTAGTGGAATATCCTTGATATTTGCGTTTTCATCCAAAGATCTTTTATGAAAATATTCTTCCGAACATTCTTGAATTTTACTCTACTAAAAGTATCATGTTGACAATTTGGGCGTTATTAGTTCCTCGGATAAATTAATTCTTGAACTTGTTTTATTGAATTCTTATATCATTGTCATCATCCTCATGTTTATATTATGTTGAAAGTCATCTCGTGGCCCAGAAAGGTGCATAGATGGACTTGGTATGATTATGATCGAGGATTAATCGGTATAATCATGGCCAGTAATGTTACAAATGATGTGGTAAAAGTCTCATTGGCCGAGTGCATTGATGGACGAGTTGTTGGCATGATCATGACCATTGATGAATACACGAATATCCTCGGCCGTAGTGCATTGATAATTTATGGTTGTGATACTAATAATATCCTTGGCCGTGGTGCATGGATGATGTGGATTATTTATTAAGCTGAGTCTCAGCGATAAAATTGATGAAAAACCTTTTAAATCATAAAAGATAGTAGATTTTATTCTCTACTTGACTCTTTTAATGGATTGCTTGTTCATTATGCAGCTTAAACTTGATGTTGTTATATTGTATCGGTTTAATAATTGTTGAAGGCTAACAATAATTTATTCACGTATTATCTTAGTCATAATATTTCTTCTTTGGGCTAGTTGAGCTCACCCTTTTACTTTCATTGTTCTCTTGAGAAATGAGAACGTAATGTGGACTACTAGTCGAAGCGGAGTGACTCGGTCAAATAATAGCATTAGTAGTCCTCACTATTATGTTAAATAGTGTGATAATAAATGTAATAAGGACTCAATTGAGTGTAGATATTCTCTAGATGACAATATTTGTATTAAAACTCACAGCATATCTTTTGTCGTATTTTACACGACTATTGTATAATTAAGTTGTATTTAAATTTAGTACCATGTATTTGGCGACTCAAGATGGGTGATGTATACCTATTTTGGGGGCGTCACAATTATTATTATTATTATTATTACTACTACTTTATTATTATTATTATTATTATTATTATTATTATTATTATTATTATTATTATTATTATTATTATTATTATTATTATTATTATTATTATTATTATTATTATCACGCAATTAGGTATGGTATGTAGTGAAGGAGAAAAATGAATATATGAAAAAAATCTTATGTTTTGATATAAATATTAATCCTTACAAGAGATTAACAGTTAACCTATGTTGCTTCAACGGTTATATGATCAAAATTCCAAATGTGAGGTAAAGGGGCTCAATATCCGAATTTTACAAAAGTTTAATGATCGACTTTGTATTTAACCCAATGATAAAATGGCTAGAATAATAGTACCTAATTATGTGCTAAAGCCTAAAACGTCTAATAAATTGAAACGAAATAAGTAACAAAGAATATCATATCATAAAAATGTATTCATTTTGAAACAGAGTAAATATTACTACAGAATAAATACTGATAAGAATATATAATGCCTTGGAAAAAAAACATAATCATAGTATATTATTTTAGAATATCGATCAAATATTGGTGTACATATTAGTTGTAAAAACAATATTACTCATCAAAAATTTACAACTAAAGATATATGGGATAAGATCACTAACTATATTACTCCTCCATTGATTGGCGAGTTCTGCATGTAGTGTTGCTAAAGTATACAGTTTTATTGTATTCTGGGAGATAAGTGCTATAAACTTTAAACACCATACGGAAGATATAATTGTCTTAAAACATAAGTCTAGAAAGATTAAATTTCGACAAATCATTTTCTACAAGATAAGTTAATATAAATATATATACATAATTTTCTTTAAGATTACCAACATATATATATATATATCATCAGGGTTGGGCTCCATCAACGAAGGAATGTCCAACTCCAGGACTCGGGCCACTATTCTTAATAGTAACCCAGAGAGCAAGAAGTTTCTCATAGTACTCTGCAACATTCTCCTTAACATTAACATGAACATGAACATGAACGTCCCTTCCCAATTGAGTAGTAGGAGGAGGATATCTTATCAAAGGCCGGGCTTCCATGCAAGTAAATAGCAAACTTAAGCTCAATAACACAATTACAACCATGAGCATATAGTTGGACTCGGACTTTCTGCAGCCCATTACCGATGGATCCATATATATTATATATACTAGTATTTTTTGAAGTTATAAGAGCAAGAGAGAGATACAAGTTAATAGATATGATGAAGATGGTGGTACTAGTAACTAGTGTTATGAATTTATACTACTACTACTACTACCACGTCCGTTCCTTAATATAAGTCGTTTTAGAGCTGTATACAAGTATTAAGGAAATTATTGTGTAACATTAAATATAATATCATTTGTCTATATTGTCCTTGTATTGAAAAAAATATTATTTATTAGACAAAAAATAGTGAGAGAATCAAAATTATATTTATTATTTGGGGTAATATTAGAAACTAAAGAATTAAAGCTTACTTAAAATTCTCAAACTACTTATATTAAAAAATAAAAATAATTCTTTAAAACGACTTATATTAAATAACGAATAGAATAGAGTAGTACTTATATATTGATAGAGTTGGAAAAATTAGTTTATTTATTTACTCGATTAGGAGGAGAGGGAGAGAGATGGTGCAAAGTTCAAACACGGAAATATGGGGAAAGCATGAAAGGAAAATTCGTATTGGAAATAATGAAGTGAAGTGGTTGAAGTGGTTGGGTCATGGGTGAAGAAAACCGGTTGAGTTAGTCCATCCGTACCTAAATATAATAGTTTTAGAAAAGCGTTTTTGTCATTAAATAAATATATGTCGTTTGAAAATTTAAATATGATTTTGATTTTTTCATTATTTTTTACTTAATAAATAATATATTTTTTAATATATAGATAATATAGGCAATTGATATTATATTTAATACTATACAATTATTTTCTTAATACTCATTCCGTTCATAATATGATGACGTTTAGATATTTTATTTTTCCAAATTATTTGACTTTTTATATAATTTAGAAGAATTAATTACAATTTTTCTAAAATTATTTCTCATAAAAAAATGTTACAGATCTGAGAGAGTATAAAATTATAGTAAATGATATTATAGACAATTAATATTATAATTAATATTATATAATTATTTTTTTAATTTTTATGTACAACTCTAAAACGTCATATATTATATATTATGAAATGAAGAAGTACTTAAAGTAACTCCAGCAGGTCGGAGATACTCCTAGACTAAATTTAGTCTAAGATTCAAAATTTACTCTAGCAGGCAGACTAAATATAATTTAGGGTATTTTCTGACAAAACAAAGAGACTATATCTAGGAACTTGGTTTGGTGGACTATAAAATTTTAATATATTTAAATGATAGCGTGGAAGAATGATTAGTGGACAATAATTCATTAAATATAATACTCCGTATAATTTTTTAATATTATAGTCCATGAAATAGTCTATATGTTAGAAGGATTGAAAGATTATCTTATAGATTGATGTCATATGATTTAAATATAATCTATAATATAGTCCACTTTGCTAGAGATGCTGTTATGCACAACGGAGGGAGTAATAAAAGGAAGGAACAAATTCATTAATTCAAACTTTTTAGTCCCCCTCGTGCGTTGGACCAAATTATTATACTACTAGTAATCAACTAGGAGTAATTATTTACTTGTGGTGATACGTAACTGCTGCTCAGGGGAGCACACACAACATGACTTTTGTAGTGTTTTTGCTACGTTACGTTACGTTGCGTTGCTTATTTATTTTGGAGGGTTGTTTTATATTATTATTATTATTTAAAAATAAAATAAAGCCTAGGTTTTGGGATGAGATTTTTATATTTTTATTAATAGTGCTACTCCCTCCGTCTTCTTTTTAATTGACGTTTTCAAATTATACACATATATTAAAAAATATAATTAATATTCATCTGATTGACTAAAATGAGTATAAAATTTCAATATTAACTTTTTAAAATTTATTAAAAAGATGGGAGAGAAACAAATTAATCTTTTATCATAAAAAAATATGAGAAATTAAAATTTTAGGTGGTGTTTATTTGGGTCTGATTGTCTCTATCCAATATAGCCTTTGAATGATTTTTTCTCTCCTTTTCGTTTAGATTTTGTTAACATTAAATTTTGTATACCTGACGAAATCACCAAAATAACAGGACAAAATTGCGCTAACGGTTGGTTGTATTATTGTGAAATCAAACTTACGAAATACACTCGCATAAACATAAACAAAGAGATATAAAATATGAACACAAGAATTTACGTGAAAATTCAATTGGAAAAAAATCATGGGGGTTTATTTGTGTCATATGCTCTTGTGTCCTGTATCTCAGTGTCTTGTGTTTCTTCCCCTTATTGTTGTATTTATAGATGTCATATCCACTTGAATCCAATTAGGAAGAGGAGTCCTTTGTAGAATCACTTTATAACAATAATTAATGGCTGATAGATTCCTTCTCAAATTAAACCTCTTTATCCCACCAAATAAGAAAACATAATCTTTCTTTAATAAAGGTTGTCTCACTGTCAAAATAAATATATATTATGGGTGAACACCAAATTTAGCCCATTAAATAAATTGGGTTACACCTTGACCAGACCCAAATAATCACACTCCAACATTGTCCCTTAGTCTCTTATTTATAAGGAACTTATAAATAAATAAATAAATAAGAGAGTTTTCAAAAAGACTCAGTGGGATTTTTATCCTCGGAATTTTTATCCTCGAGGTTTTTATCCGTAGAATATTATCCTTTCGAGAGATCAAAGCCTTTCCGAAGGACGTTTGGTGCTATTGCTGCTTGGCCCGCTGTCGAACCACGCTTGCACCGTTTTTAATCCCAGCTAACTCGAAGATTGGAAACCGTGCATCATGCATAGCTATCGGCTGCCACTTTTATTAAAAAACAATTTCATGGGCATGTCCCTGTTTAATATGTCGAATAGTTTCAGAATCAGACGGAACCACATGGTAAAATCCCTCGTAGATGAGCACGTTGACACATGTATAAGAATTGAATCCTTTAATTTTCTTCAGTCTGTGGTTGATGATGAAACTGAAGTCGCCTTTAAAGCACTTCAATGATATAAAAGCTTAAACTTTTATCTCTGCGCTGGCTGAATTCGTTACTAGTGCAGTGACTTAGCACCAATTTATCATCACCTGGATCAAAGTGTTAATATTTAGATTTTACATGCATCATGTGAATACTACCACTACATGCATATAAAGTTGTATCAATAATCAACTATGATCATGCTTCAATTGCTTCGCATAATACATATATACACATGTACAAGTATATATTTAATTTAATAAAAAAGAATCACTTATCTCCTTCGGTGAATCGGTGATTTTAAATCGACACTAGAACAAGTATTTTGTTTCCCACAGACGGCGCCAATGTTAACGCCAAATTTTGTACGCCTGACGAAATCACCAAAACCACAGGATAAAATTGCGCTAACGGTTGGTTGTATTGTTGTGAAATCAAACTCACGAAATACACTCACATAAACAAAAACAAAGAGATATAAAATATGAACACAAAATTTTTCGTAGAAACCCAATTGGGAAAAAAGCACGGAGCGAGAGAAATCCACTATAATAATATGGAGAGTACAAAAGGTTTATTTGTGTCATATGCTCCTGTGTCCTGTATCTCATTATCTTGTGTGTTTTTCCCTTATTGTTGTATTTTTAGATGTCATATCCACTTGAATCCAATTAGGATGAGGAGTCCTTTGTAGAATGACTTTATAACAACAATTAATGGCTGATAGATTCCTTCCCAAATTAAACCTCCTTATCCCACCAAATAAAAAAATACAATCTTTCTTTAATAAGGACTCTCTCACTGTCAAAATAAATATATATTATGGGTCAACACCAAATCTAGCCCATTAAATAAATTGGGTTACATCTTGACTAAACCCAAATAATCACACTCCAATAGACTTCAACCCAAGTCTAAATTATATAGAGACAACCAAATTCCTTTGTTGTCCCTCACCGCTCCTCCTTCGTCGACTCCGACCTCCCTGCCCGCTCTCTCCCTCCAACTCTATTAACAAATCTACAAAGGACCCCAATCAGATAAATTTAATAAATTTGGACTTTTGTTTTGCAATAAAGGGAGATTTATAGAGAGAGAAAGAAAATAGATAAAATTTGATAATTATAAAATTGGGGCAGAAGGAAGAGAGAAGTTATTTAAAGATCTGCATACTTAAACTCCTCTTTCTTCACCCACCGTTCCAAACAGAGACTCCTCCTTCACCTTCCATGGCAAACCTTGTCCAATTAGAGGTGACCTTTTACATTTGCCACAACTAAGGCACAAACATGACTTTTCTCAAAGACTCCTCTGATTGCTTTGTCTTTGCCATCTCATCTAGTCTGTTAGAAATCATGGCCGACGAGGGAGATGAGAGCTTTTGGGCCTGAGAAATAGACCTAAGGTTGGATTAGGCATGGTGGTGTATGTTCCTGAGGGTGTAATTCCATCTCGCAAACCCTTGATCATTGAGTGCCTCTACTACCCCAACGCTGCCTGCCATGATTCTTTTAATACTGAAGGCTAAAATAGTAAAATATTATTATTAAGACATTTTAGAAAAATTAATTATCAAACAATATTTCTTTATTCAGATACAATTCTGGATAGATGTTTTATATTATTCAGATGTCTAAACTGTTCATATCTTAAAACTTAATTTTATCAAACACAACCTTAATGTTTCCTTAAAATCTACCAAAGAAAAATAAAAAGAAATAAAAATTTATCTCTAAAAAACAAATAAAAGGGACAAAGGCTCTCTTTCTTGTAAAACTAAGACCTCTCTCTTTAACGATCGAGGTTTGAGTTTGTTCACCCAAATCACTAAATTAATTAGAATTTAGAGTCTTCCTATGTAGTCCTATTAATTAGTACTATCTTCATTCTATAATAACTGTCTTTGTAAAAAAAAAAAATTGTTCCAATTTATTTGTCGTTTACAACTTTCTAAGAGAATAAATTATTTATTTTCTTATATCACCCCTAACTTCTCTCATTGTTCCAAGAAATTTTCTCCCTTGTATTAATAGTTTTCAACTTCACATAAAGGGGTAGTGATGAAATTTCATATAAATTTTAATTCTTAAATGATAGTATTAAATGAGTTTCTTAATTCATGTGCATGAAGTTACAAAGACTATTATTATGGAAGGGAGGTAGTACTAACTTTCTAACAAGTGCGAGCCATGAGTTCTTAGCTAAATTGTAAGGAAGAGAATAAAATCACAAGTTAAATCGCAATTATATCGTCACGAGCAAAACTCACATTCTCAATGCAGTGTGATCTTTAAAATTAGGAATCACACATTTGCGATTACGGCTGTAATTGCGATTGCGATGACATCTAAGAATGTCAGCTCAACCGCACCGAAAAAACCTCTTCTCACTAGATCACTACTTCTCATGTTGCTCTTTATACCGCTTCCGACGAGACTTTGAACGTCGATAGTTCTTCGAAGGCTTCCATTCCTTTTCGCATATATATAACTTTATATAGTTAAATTATATATAATTATATTTACATATATGTAAATATATAAATTTTTATATATATTAACAAATATATTTCCAAATAAATACAAATATATGAAATACAATAGAACTTTTTATATTTAATATTCTAATAATTAATATTTTTTTGAGAAATCCATTTCATTCCAAAGTTTAGAAATATAATTATCTTATATATATATATATATATTTAAATTTATTAAAAAGTAAAATAGATATAAAAGTCATTCATAACTTATTCATTTTTTGTTTTTACATTTGACAAAATTAGAAGGAAGATAATAGAACTAAAAGACTTCAAATAGCAATACTTTATAAACTATGTTGTTAATTGTTATTCTTTATTTGAAACATTCTAGTTATTGTTAAGAAATATATTAATTTGGTGTTAATTTAATTTGAAAAAAAATAATACTAATTAATATTTTTAATTTGTGTAATGTATATTTTTTTCCTATTTAAGTTTGATTTTGCATCCGCAACCGCACCTCAACTGCATTAACGCGCTAGCTAAAAGTTAAAAATCGCATATTGCGATTGCGGTGGGAGCTTAAAACCTCACCAAACCAAACTGCACTCTCCCCTAATTAATTGAGCCAATATATATTAATATACCACATGCTATGGAAGATATTAATCCAGTCTATCTCTAAGATAACTCGAGCCCAGCTTGTGGATGAGATAAAAGAATTATTCCTTTTATTCATGAAAATATCAATTTCCAAATAAAATTAGGAACTTAAAGGTTAATTAAACTATTAAAGAGTTTCATTCTTTACAATCATGTTAACACTATTGCCATTTAAAGACTCCTTTATAATTATAATTTATAGAATCATGTTATGTATGGTGAAAGTTTTATGTTGAATTACAATTACGAACTATATCAACATATAGAAATAAATAAAATTAAAAGGGAGCCACAATATTACATATATTTCTTTAAAAAATTAGCACTAATACATATTCAGGTAACTTATAATAAAAAAATTACAAGAATCGCGCGTAACAAGGAATTAACATACATGTTTGGAACCCAAGTTGACCCAAAATGTAAGACCCCAACTTTTATGAATAAAATGGAATTTTTTCTATTTATTATTTTAAAATAGTAAAAATTTGATTTGATTAATGTGGTTAGTTATGAGTAAAATGCGCAAATATTTTAAATAAGCAAGTGGTTATAAAATATTCATTGTTGTCGAGGAATATTTGTTTGGTCGTGAAATATTCTTGTTGTTGGGGAATATTCGTATGACGACGCAACCATTTGAGGGGCCCATAACGAAAAATTGTCGGATGAAAAAAACGACACGAATGAGTTTTTTTAATAATAACAGAATTGATTCATGATTAAAATCTGTTGGAATACCCGTTGTTAAAATATAATAATACACTGCGTGTTTGCAAGAAGACACTACGATTGCACAAATTATTAATTTTTACGTAAGAAGTCACTACTCAATAATTGTTACAGTAATTACTGTTCAATATTTTATTTTATTAATTTAATAATTACTACGTTAATATTTTATATTATTGATTCAATAATTGTCATTGCATAATATTTTAAATTATCATATCAATAATTTATATTATTTGAATAATATTATTAGAAAACATTATTGGCAATGTCTAAAGAAGTTCTGTTTAGGAGGGGTTATTTAATTGCGCGCCAATAAGGAGAAATTCTTACCAGAAGGCCCCTTTTTCCTGGTAAGGACCTGGTTGTCAATATTGTAGTTCTGTAATATTATTTGTGAATAATTAATTATTAATTTATATGATAAGAAAATATTTATTTTATGTGGATATAAATGAACGAATTAATGCTGAGGTATTTTATCAGAATTTTGTCGAAATAGAGGTGTTGAAAATCATCCGTATGTGAATTTCGGTCATTTTTTGTTTAGAATTTAGAAAAACTTTCTTTTACAAAGTTGTAGAGAATTAAATTTTCTATGGAATGGACATAAGATTCAAATTTTTTTGATAAAAGGGCTATATATCATGAATTATTGAAGTTCCAAAATAATTAATTTTTGGGGTTGTAAATATTTTTTTTACAAAAAATATTTTTAATGTGGGTGAGACCCACTTGTGTGTGCTGATGAGAGTGATGTGGTGTGCGTAGATTTTTTTTAAAAAATATTGATATTTTATTAAATTTTCTGCTTTGGCGTTCTAAGCATTTTTCTATAAATAGAGTGCTTAGGTTAGAATTGAAAACCACACCAGAATCAGAAGTTTTCTCTCTATAATATCGAGCATATTTTTTGTGATTATTTAGATATCTTGAGTGTTCTTTATCTGGTCAAGTTTTCTTGACAGATTATATCCGATATTTCAAATGAAATACTATTCTTTTGAGGTAAGGGATAGTAAGGGATGTTATTTTTTTTCGTAAATGATGTTATTTCTTTCAATATCATTATACCGAAATATTGGTATGAATTTATTATGAAATTTTTACCTTTTTATGTCGAGGTTACTATTCACGTATACGACATTAATCACGAATACAATACTTTTCGCGCGTACTATTCACGAAGTATGATTTTTCTTGCGAAATATTTGCCTTGTCGTGTTGGGGTTACTATTCACGTATACGACACTATTCACAGAGAATTAAATTTTCTTTTCTTTGTTCAAATTGTCTATTATGGATACAATCTTTGATTGTATCTATATTTTGATCTTTATTCTTGAATTTTGCTCCACAATTGATTATTATGGAGTATTTTTAAACTTGGATAAACTAAAGTACGAATTCCTAATCTTTATCCTTTTATCTTTCTGGATTCATTTTTTTGAATATATTTTTATCATTCTCAGTCTTAAATGGTGATATAATTGAATATCTTTTGCCTGTAATGCAAAAATGAATGATTACCTGATGAATATCTTTGGCCCGTAGTGCAAAGATGGACAGGTGTTGAGATGAACATGACCAACTGGTGATACGAATGAATATCTTTGGCCAGTAGTGCAAAGATGAATATTTGATTCAAGATGTATATTGATTGATGTTACAGGGATATAATATTGACGATAAACTTTTAAATCATAGAAGATAGTAGATTTCATTCTCTACTTAACTCTTCTAATGAATTGTTATTTCCGCTGCGAATATTGATCTAAAACTTGTTGTTCATTACATTTTATCTAATTTATTGAAGGCTAACGATAATTTGTTTTTCATTCTCTTAGTCATAATATTCTTTATTGGGCTAGTTGAGCTCATCCTTTTCTTTTTTGTTCAATTTTTCTTCTCAGGAGGCGAGAATATAGCGAGAAGTAGTCGGGGTGTAGAGTGATGGTTCAAGACAATTGTCTTAGCAGTTCTCACTATTTATAAAATAGTGTATCAATAATTGTAATAAAGATTTTATTTGTGTTTGGATATTGTCTAGAAGACAATATTTGTATTAAAACTCACAATATATGTGTTTTTGTACGACAATTGTAATAATGAAGTTGTAGTTATTTTCTGTACCATGTATTTGGCGACTCATAATGGGTTGTGTGGACCTATTTTGGGGGAGTCACAGTTGGTATCAGAGCTTAGGTGTAAGACCCCAACTTTTATAAATAAAGATGAATTTTTCTATAAATATCATTTTTTGAATATTATGGAGTGAATTTGATATAATGTTATAGTTGTGGGTAATATTTATAAATTTTGCAAAGTACGCAAGTTGTTATATTATATTCGATTGGTCGGGGAATATTTCTTTTTAACAGGGAATATACGTACGCCGGCACAATCATTGATGGACCCCACAACGGAATTATTGTTGAAATGAGAAAACGACATAAATATATTTTTATAAAAATAACGGCAAAAGTTTTACCGTTAACTGTTGAAATACCCGGTGATAAAAAATACAAAGATGTCTGGCGTGGTTGTATAGCGACACCGGTTTTGATTATTGATCTTTACGTGAGAAGTCACTCAGTTTTGTTCAATTATTGCTACAGTAATTATGCATAGTATCTCACGTTATTTGATTCAATTATTGTCAATATTTTATATATTATTAAATCAATAATTGAGATGACAAGTTATTCATATTATTATTTGCATAATTAACAATATCTAAAAAGTTCTGTCGAGAAGAGGTTTGGTCACCTACTTGCGCGCCAATAGGGAGAAATCCTTATTGGAAAACTCCCTCCTTTCTGGGAACGATCTGATTGTTAATATTACGAGTTATAATAATATGAATAAACGTTGTTAAAAATATTAAAGAAATTTTTATGAAGTATTTGTTGGACCCCCATTTATCTATTTTTTAAAATAACCGGTAGAAAATTTTTCAGTATTTTTTTATAATAAAGGTGAGGCCCGCATGTGACTTTGGAAATCAATTTGGGGGGAAATCGGGGACACGGGAGAATCTTATTATTATGTGTGTGTGTGTGTGTGTGTATATATATATATATATATATATATATATATATATATATATATATATATATGTTGAAAATGACATTTGAAGGGGGAGTAATATATGTTCACGGGAATAGATTGCCTAGTTGGGAGGGAGTATTATTATTATTATTATTATTATTATTATTATTATTATTATTATTATTATTATTATTATTATGATAAGTTTTATTTTTTATGAAAAATAGAATATATTATATTTTATTATTCATAGTGTTTGCATAGTGGTGCTGCATAGTATTTGCATAGTAAAATCAAAAATAATTTCAAAATTACGGTAGAACGAATTCAAATAGTCAAGTGATTTCTAAATCTTGTATGCGTCCGTGAGAAATTCAAATAGTATCCTTCATTATCCTATAAATAGGATGCTTGGTTAGAATTGAAAATCACACCGTAATCGGAGAATTCTTACTATAATATTGGCGTATTTCTTTCGAGTTTTAGAAAGCTTTGAGCGTAGAAAATAGTGAAAGTTTTCTTCAAGAATATTCTCGCTATACCAGTTGGAATACTCTTCTTTTCAAGGTAAGGGATGTTATTTTTGTTCAATATTCGCTTGAAATAATTTTTTCTTCCATACTCTGTAGTATGTAAGTAATATTATTTCGTTTCAGATTTCGAATTCTATACTCATTTAGTTAAAGTTTTGGCTTCTATACTCCATGAAATTAGTAGAATATCCTTAAAATTTGCATTTCATCCAGTATCTTTTCATGGAAATATTATCCTGAGCATTCTTGATAAATTTTAACTTTTTCATGTCGGAGTACTATTCACGGGGTACTATCCCGAATTACTATTAACGGGGTACTATTCACTCGAGTACTATTCACCTAGGATACTATTAATGATAAAAATTGATTCGTTTTTGGTCCAAATTATTTTTGATACAATATTATTCTTGAATTTTACTCCACAAAGCAAGTATCATGTTGACAATTTGGATGTTATTGAATTCCAGATAGATTAAATTATAAATCTTTAAAAATTTATCCTTTGCTTTATTTTAATTGAATTCTTATATCATTGTCATCATCCTCATGCTTATATTTTTATGAAAGTCATCTTTGGCCCGTAGTGCATAGATGGACTTAGTATGATTATGATCAGGAATTATTCGGTATAATCATGACCGTAATGTTACAAATGATGTGGTAAAGTCCTCATTGGCCCGTAGTGCATTGATGGACAGTTGTTGGCATGATTATGACCATTGATGAAAACACGAATATCCTTGGCCCGTAGTGTATGGATAATTTGTGGTCGTGATACTAATGAATATCCTTGGTCGTAGTGCAGGGATGATGTGAATTATTAAGTTGAGTCTCAGCGATAAAATTGATGATAAATTCTTTTAAATCATAGAAGATAGTAGATATCATGCTCTACTTGACTCTTCTAATGGATTGCTTGTTCATTACCGCAATTAAACTTGATGTCTATTGTATTTTATCGGTTTAACATCTTGTTGAAGGCTAACGATAATTTATTCTCGCATTATCTCGAGTCATAATATTTCTTCTTGGGCTAGTTGAGCTCACCCTTTGCTTTCATTGTTCTCTTTAGGAAATGAGAATATAAATGGGACTAATCGGAGAACTGGAGTGATGATGCAGATGTTTGCATTAGTAGTCCTCACTATTCGTGAAATAGTGTGATAATAAATGTATTGAGGACTTATTTTGAGTTTGAATCTTGCTCTAAAGACATTATTTGTATTAAAACTCACAAACATGTTGTATATTTAAGTTTGTATTTGTATTCTGTACCATGTATTTGGCGACTCAGAATGGGTGATGTATACCTATTTTGGGGGCGTCACATTAGGGATATGGTCTCTGGCGGAGATCGGAGAATAGAACTAGGAGGGGAGAGACGAGTAAATCTTTCGCTAGTGTGTCCTATCTAAGCTTATTTGTTATTGGTCGGTCAAAATATAGGGATAATATGTGGCATGTGAATTTTTTTAATTAACCCTTGTTTTGCGGCAGTATTTGAGAATGTCATCTGAAAATTTTGAGATGAGCAATGGAACACATGAGACTGTTGAGACACCAACAATCAACAATCAGGATACTGTGATGTCATGCGAAGAAGAAATTAGAGATATCCATGTGGTGAGTGAAGAATTAATAGTTGCACCCGAGCTAATCGCAGAGATAACAGCTGAGAGTGAGGAAGAAGAGGAACTTGAGAAGGATTTATTAGGAGAATTTTATGATCAAAATGTAGAACTGTAAAATCGTATTCATGAGTTAGAAGAGCAGGCTGAAGAACGGCAGGCGGTCGTGGAGCAAAGAGATGCAACAATTCAAGATTTTGCTACCCGATATGCAAGGCTTGAACAGAAGCTCTCTCTGGCAGAGCATATGATATTAGAGCTGGAATCTGAGAATGCTCTGATCAAAGTTCTGATAAAAGAATAAATAACTGAACGAATGAGAATGGAGGATGCATGGGTAAAATCCGCACGACGCGTTGATATTGTAAAAAAAGACGTCTGATCCAAGAAGGCCAAAATAGATAAAATGGATTTCACTTTTTGGACAACAATTGTGAGAATCCAACATCGAGTTCGGAATTACCCTGTGCAGAGCGGTCAACCCCAATTCGATATGGATCGGAGAGTAATGATTAAAATCATGGATCAGGAATACGACGAAGTAATTAAGGGTGGAATGTACTCTATAGCAAAGTTAAGTCCAGTTAGGACGATGACACCAAAGGCTATCCCTGACAAGTTAAAGTCACCGGTTCAAGGGAGAGCGTTTGTCGTGACTTCCCAAAATATGAGTAACCCGAACGAAGTTATCACGGGTAAGCTAATTATAAACTTTTGCGAAATCTATACCTTGTTAGACATCGATTCTACCCATTCTTTTATTTCTCCTGCTTGTGCTCAACGTTTGAACTTATCTTGCTTGAATCAAGCTGGCACCATCACATTATATGTTGATCTTATCTCTTTAAAGATACTTGCAATTGATGTGATTTTAGGGATTAATTGGTTAACTACTCATCATGCTAAAATTGATTATTTTCGTAAGGTTGTTAGTTTTCATATTCCTAACCAACCTGTTATGCGAATTCAAGAAACCAAACCACTAAACTCAAACACTTTCATATCAAGCCTTAAAGCTATTCGTTTATTAAAAAACGAATGTCAAGCTTTCTTAGCCCATGTCATGAATTTAAACAAAAATAAGTCAGATTTGAATTATATTTCTGTTGTTAGTGAATTTCCTGACGTATTTCCTGAAGAACTTTCTGGCCTACCCCCGGAGCGTGATATTAAATTTTGTATCGACCTTGAACCTGATACAAAACCCTCAAATATTTCTTCAACCAAAACGAACGTATCATGCGCCAAAGACGTTGGCTCGAGCTGTTGAAAGATTACGATCATACCATTTAATACCATCCTAAAAAGCAAACGTGGTAGCTGACGCGTTGAGTAGAAGATCGTATGTGGGTACGAGTGCGATATTACTGAACACAAAGACCCATTTCGTATAACTTACAAAGGATGGAAATAGAATTGAAAACTCCAAGGACCCACGTGATGATGTCAAATTTACAAGTAGAACCAACTTTAATCGATAAAGTTAAAGCTGCTCAAGCTATAGACCCGGAGCTGATGCGTATGAAGAAGAAGGTACAAGAATGTGTTATTCCAGAAACAAGAGTCGATGAAGAGAGGAAATCTCAACTCTCGATTTATTGGTCCATTTGAAATCCTCGATCGAGTAAGAATTGTGGCCTATAGACTCGCATTACCTCCAAGCATGTCTCGTGTTCATAACGTTTTCACATATCCGTGCTACGTAAATATGTGAAAGACTCGAATCACATTATTGAATTAGAACCAAACGAGATAGCCGAAAATTCAATGTACGAGGAGGTACCAATCAAGATATTGAATATGAAAGAGTATGTCCCACGCACAAAGGTTATACCACAAGTCAAAGTTTTGTTAAGGAACCATGCTATTGAGGAAATTACCTCAGAGTTGAAATCGAAAATGAATGCGAGGTATCCTCACCTTTTCGAAACACCAGCTACGCACGTCAATTTCGAGGATGAAATTTCATAAGGAGAGGAAGTTGTAAGACCCCAACTTTTATGAATAAAATGGAATTTCCTTTATTTATTATTTTAAAATAGTAAGGGGTTGATTTGATTAATGTGGTTAGTTATGTGTAAAATGCGCAAATATTTTAAATAAGCAAGTGGTTATAAAATATTCATTGTTGTCGGAGAATATTCGTTTAGTCGTGGAATATTCTTGTTGTTGGGGAATATTCGTATGATGGCGCAACTATTTGTGGGCCCCATAACGAAAAACTATCGGATGAAGAAAACGACACGAATGAATTTTTTTAATAATAAGGGCGTAATGGTTACAGTTAAAACTGTTGGAATACCCGGTGGTTAAAATATAATAATCTGGCGGTGTTGATAAGAAGATACGTGGTATTACACAAATTATTGATTCTTACGTAAAAAGTCACTACTCAATAATTGTTACAGTAATTACTGTTCAATATTTTAGTTTATTGATTCAATAATTGCTACGTTGATATTTTATATTACTGATTCAATAATTGTCATTGCACAGTATTTTAAATTATCAGATCAATAATTTATATTATTTGAATAATATTATTAGATAGCATTATTGGCAATATCTAAGAAAGTTCGCTACAGGAGGGTTATTTAATTGCTTGGCTAAGTAAGGAGAAATCTTTACCTAAGGCCCTGTCTTTCCTTGAAACAACCTGGTTGTCAATATTGTAGTTCTATAATATTATTTGTGAATAATTAATTATTGATTTATATGATAAGAAAATATTTATTTTATGTGGATATAAATGAAGGAATTAATGCTGATGTATTTTATCAGAATTTTATCGGAATAGAGGTATTAAAAATCATCTGTATGTGGATTTCGGTCATTTTTCGTTTATAATTTGAAAAAACTTTCTTCTACAAAGTTGTAGAGAATTAAAATTCCTATGGAATGGACATAAGATTCAAATTTTTCTGATAAAAGGGCTATTTATTATGCATTATTGAAGTTCTTAAATAATTAATTTTTGGGGTTATAAATATTTTTTTTACAAAAAACGTTTTTAATGTGGGTGAGACCCACTTGTGTGTGCTGATGAGAATGATGTGGTGTGCGTAGGAATTTTTCTTTAAAAATATTAATATTTTATTAAATTTTTTGCTTTGGCGTTCTAAGTATTTTTTTATAAATAGAGTGCTTAGGTTAGAATTAAAAATCACACAAGAATCAGAAGTATTCTCTCTCTATAATATCGAGGTATTTTTGTGAGTATTTAGATATCTTGAGTTTTGCTATACAATGTAAGTTTCTTCAGCATTATATCCGATATTTCTGTCAGAAGTATTATTATTTTGTGGTAAGGAATGTTATTTTTTTTCGTAAATTATGTTATTTCTTTCAATATCATTATACTGAAATATTAGCATGAATTTTATTATAAAAATTTTACCTTTTTATGTCGAGGGTTACTTATTCACGATATCTGAGACTATTCACGAATCACTTGATCTTATTCACGGTAAGTATGATTTTTCTTGTGAAATTTTTGCATTTTCGTGTCGAAGTTACTATTCACGTATACAGCACTATTCACATATATGACACTATTCACAGAAAAATTAAATTTTCTTTTCTTTGTCCAAGTTGTCTATTATGATTACTATCTTTGATTGTATCCATGTTTTGATATTAATTCTTGAATTTTGCTCCACAATTGATTACTATGGAATATTTTTGAACTTGGATAAACTAAACTACGAATCCTTAATCTTTGTTGTGACGCCCCCAAAATAGGTATACATCACCCATCTTGAGTCGCCAAATACATAGTACTAAATTCAAATACAACTTGATCATACAACAGTCGTGTAAAATACGACAAAATACATGTTGTGAGTTTTAATACCAATATTGTCATCTAGACAATATCCACACTCAATTTAGTCCTCATTACATTTATTATCACACTATTTAACGTAATAGTGAGGACTACTAAAGACACTATCTCTAACCATCACTCCGCTTCTCCGATTAGTCCCGCCACGCTCTCATTTCCTAAAGAGAACGGTGAAAGAAAGGGTGAGCTCAACTAGCCCAAGAAGAAATATTATGACTAAGATAATGCGAAATAAATTATCATTAGTCCTCAACAATCATTAAACCGATAAAATACAATAGACATCAAGTTTAATCTGCAGTTGAACATGCAATCCATTAAAAGAGTCAAGTAGAGAATAAAATCTACTATCTTTTATGATTTAAAAGGTTTTTCATCACTTTTATCATTTGAGACTTCGACAATAAATAATCCACATCAACCCCGCACTACTACTACCAAAGATATTCATTAGGTCACTACCACAAATTATCCATGCACTACGGGCCAAGGATATTTGTGTATTCATCAATGGTCATGATCATGCCAACAACTGTCCATCAATGCACTTCGGGCCAATGAGGACTTTTACCACATCATTTGTAACATTATGGTCATGATTACACCGAATAATCCTCGGTCATAATCATACCAAGTCCATCATACGCACTCACGGGCCATAGATGACTTTCAAAAATAATATAAACATGAGGATGATGACAATGATATAAGAATTCAATAAAACAAGTTCAAGAATTAATTTATTCAGAACTAATAACATCTAAATTGTCAACATGATACTTCTTTGTAAAGTAAAATTCAAGAATGCTCGTAAGAATATTTCCACGAAAGATACTAGATGAAGCCTTAAATATCGAGGATATTCCACTAATTTCATAGAGTATAGAAGTCAAAACTTTAACCAACCGAGTATAATAAAGAATGGAATAATAAAAGAAATCACCACGCATGCGGTACTTGCAGATCGACAAAAGTTATTCCATCGTAATAATAAATAATCGAAACCGGTGTCAGCGTAATACGCACCGCAGATGATATTCCAACGTAATAATAAAAATGGAATACAACAGAAATCACCATGCATGCGATTGCTTGACGTAGACAGTTATTCCAACAGAATACTAAATGAGCGGAACCAAGTTAGGTGAAATTCACACTAACGGGATGTTCCAATGTAATAATAAAGATGTAAGAACCGGTCCTGCGTAAAAGCACGAGATAGGATATTCCAATAAATAATAAAGATTTTAACCAGTCGCCACAGAAAGATGCATACAAGATATTCCAATGAATAATAAAGAATGGAATACGAAAGAATTTCACCAAGTAAAGGGTAGCAGCATGATCTGAGTTATTCCAATGAATAATAAAGATGGAATAATAGAAGTTCTCTTCATGAATACAAAAGAAATAATACCCCTTACCATAAAAAACTTGATATCGGGGTAGTGAAGTAGCAGAATACTTTTCTTCTTTCTCTCTATAGTTTCTCTCTCTAGAGTTTCAGTGATGAAGGAATGAACTTCTATTTATAGAAGAATGGAATGAATAAGAATTAATCCATGAACGGTCCAGATTGATTTACTTTAATCAGACGATCCATATTTAAAGCAAAATCTTTTAAATAAAATATAATATATTCTATTTATAATCTAATAAAACGAATAACTTTTAAAAAGATTTTACTATCTGCAAATACTTATCTGGACTTATGCATAATAAAATATAATATATTACAATTATTATACAATAAAACAAATAACTTTATAAAAGTATTACATTTTATATAAAAAGATTTTACTTATTAGCCTAATAAAACGAATAACTTTATAAAAGTATTACATTTTATATAAAAAGTTTTTCGCTTTTATTACGTTAATAATACTGAATAAAACAAAATGTCATCATCATTATTATTATTCACACTATTAGTCGACCGTGTCGCTCCTGGAAAGAGGGGTTTTTCAATAAAATTTCTCCTATATCGACACGCAATTAGGTGACCAAAACCTCTCCTCGCGTAACTTACTGACATCGTTAATAATGCAAATAATAATATTAACTACTTCGTCATCTCAATTATTGATTTAATAACATATAAAATATCGACAATAATTGAATCAAACCGAGTGACTTTTCACATAAGCATTAATAATCAATATCGTGTCTACTATGCACCCAATGCCAGACATCGTATTCTTTTACTTTCTTCGGTAGTTCAACAAAGATCAACCAGTAAAACTTCCGCCGTTATTTTTATAAAAATATTTTTGTCGTTTCTCAATCCGGATAATAATTACATTGTGGGGTCCACCAATGATTGTCTTGTCAAATCGAATATTCCCCGACCCAATCGAATATTATATAACAACTTCCGTACTTTGCAAAATTTATAAAGATTACCCACAACTATAACATTATATCAAATTTATTCCATAATATTCAAAAATGATATTTATAGAAAATTCATTTTATTCATAAAAGTTGGGGTCTTACAATCTCCCCTTCTTATGAAATTTCGCCATCAAAATTAGAATGCGTGCACGGTATGTCAAGATGTAAGGATACCTTGATTTCATTTGATTCTAACTCCCAGGTCATTTCCTCAACATCGTGGTTCCTCCATAACACTTTGACTTGAGGTATAACCTTGGAGCGTAGAATATGTTCCCCTACTCAATCGAGGATTAATAAAGTTGTAGTTATTTTCTGTACCATGTATTTGGCGACTCAGAATGAGTTGTGTGGACCTATTTTGGGAGCGTCACACAAAAGTTTTAGCCATTAGGTCTTGGGCCCATTCATGTATATTAATCATTCACTCTTTCACTATTTATTTGATATGGGACTCCAACTCAGTTGTGATATCCTAACATTTTTTGTGTTTTCTTAACTTGTCCGCATAAAAGAAAGAAAATCCATTCTGAATTATCTACTTCGCAGAATGGTTAAAAATATCAATTTCTTGCCCAGTACGTATAACAATGGAAAATTTCCATTTTGGCGAATCCACGAATAGACCTGACAAAATTAGCTCAAGCCCGCGGGTCGGGCCGGCCAGCTCATCAAAAAACGGGCTTTAGGTCTTATTTTTTCAGCCCACAAAAAATCGAGTCGTTTTGGGTCGGTCCGTTTGAGCTAGGCCCAAAAATGGCCAAAATAGTCATAAATCAACCTAGGGCCGTAGGTCGGCCCGACCGACTCGTTAAAAATCGGATTTTGAGCTTAATTTTTTTAACCCGCTAAAATCTGAGCCGTTTTAGTCCGACCCACAAAAAGTCCAGCCCCATCATGACCCAACCCCTTTATCAAGTCTATCCACGAAGTAGGACAGTAGGTGATTCGGGATTCCTTTTGAAGAATATTTATCGGAGATATGTACATTCTACCCTTACCTTATGAATCAAATTACACCAATTGCAATCTGTTAATTATATCTTATTGTTTGCTTACATAACTTTATGTACCTAACTTTATTTTGTATTTGTTCTGTTATATTATTCTCCCTGAATTATATAAAAAGATATTCGTTTACAAAGTTTATGATATTAAAGATATTTGTATTCAATATAAAATAAATTATGATGAAAAACTAAATTATTAATATTATTATATTACTATAACAAAAAAGTGGGCTTTTTCTTGTGGAATGAAAGGAGTATAATGATAATTTTATATGATACTTTATAGAAGTAAAATTTTGTTAAAATTGAAAATGAACATGAAAATGGGTAAAACTCAAGTAGTTAGATTTTATTACCAAATATAAGAGCATCACAGAATCAGCACACATTAAAATCAAAATATATTCTCCTTTTTCATTTTCCATTTGTCATCAACCCGTACCTTCTTTGTTAATGGAACAATGCGTGTGTATATATATATATATATATATATATATATATAACACACACACACACACAAGTTAGGTAGTGGCCTTTGGAATACTAGCATCATCCATCCTACCACCGTCTGTTATAGATTCTGATTCTCCTAATCCATTCATTTACAGAACTCCTCACTTTTTATTTATACAGCAGTCAGCAGGGCGTTGGCATTGGGTGTGTGTTAGGTAGGTGATGAGCCAAATTACAACTTCGTCTATCTGTTTACTACTGGAGTATCATTTTACAAACAGTTGATGTGAAATATTTTATTTGAGCATATTGTATGGGTCTGAATACTATATTAAAATAATTTGTTAATTAATATGGTGAGATGAAGTATGTCACATCAACGGTTTGTAAAATAGTTTATGATTTATGCTCCATATTATTTGCTTGAGTTAGCAAATGACATATTTGTCCCTCACACCTCAGATATTACAAAAGTATATTTTGACATTTAGTTTTAGATATACATACGAGGGACTACTATGTTATTTGCTACCTGATCCAAGAGAACAAGATTATAAAGTTTTAACTTTAAAAATTAGAGCACAAATAATAGCTAAAAAAAATAAATACCATCTCAATAACCCACAAATGAGTTTCATTAATTGATATATGTAGTAGTAGACTACTATTTTATTTGCAATTAAAGTGTTAACATTTTAACTTTTCAGTGACAACGCACCCAAATGAAAATTTGAGCGTTACGATTAGTTAATCAATAAGTTTAGGCGGAACTAAAATATTATATTATATAAAAATTTAATTAAAATAAATATTATAAATTTTTAAATTATAAAAAATTAAAATAAAAATATCCAATATTCCAGTCTAATAAAAAAGTGAGTGCAGAAGGACTCTTACCAGGATATATTTCTCTATACCGCATGCCACAGCCTTGTTGACAGCTAGCAACATTGACTGTAGTTCCTTCCCGTTACAAATCCCCATTTATATACACAACAGAACAGAGAATGAGGGGAGAGAAATAGATTTAGGGTTAGCTTTTGTAAAAACCCCTGAATTCTTCTTCTTATTCTTCCAATCCCCCCGCCGCGTCTCTCTCTAGGCAAGCTATGATGGCACAAACTCCCCTGGAAATGTCCCCAAAACTCGACCCGAATTCCTACCAAGAAATTCAGGAGATTGCTTTTGCCAACAGCGGCTGTTGTTTTTGGATTCCCTGTTTAAGGTGGTCCGATCATCGACCCAAATCCCGTTTGTGGGGACGAATCCCGACGGCCGATAACGAAAAGGAAGATAGCAGCATCGAGCATTGGTGGGCCAAGCCTTTGTTGAAAATAAGGGAGTGGTCGGAGCTCATCGCCGGTCCAAAATGGAAGACCTTCATTCGACAGTTCAACAAGGGGCGGCCCACCAGGCAGGGGAAATTCCAATACGACCCCTTGAGTTACTCGCTGAATTTTGATGAGGGTCCGGCTGAGAATGCTGATCTGGACGATGATCGTCATCGTCGGGATTTCTCACTGAGATATGCTTCGATTCCGATATCGGTTAAGAAGAAGTCGTCGTCGACGTCGGTGGATTTGGGGAAGGAAACGACGTCGTTCACGTGAGGAGGGAGGAAGAGAAAAAAAAATCTTCTAACGTGGTATTGGCGTGAAATCCGGCGGACTCAATGTGTTGACTTATCCTTATATTTTTTGAAATTTAATTCCTTTATTAATTTAATTTTTCGCTTTTATGGAAAGAAAAGGGGTGGGTAAACTGTGGATATTACTGTAACTTTTTAATTTTAATTTCGCAAGCGTTCATTGGTAAATGGAATAAGAATTTCCTTAGAAGAAGGATGATTTATAAAATATTTTTATTATTATAATTAGGATATAAGTATATTTTTATTTCCTTGACTTATTGACTATATGCGTTTACAGTATCGTTTAAGGCGGGCACGTTCACACTTCCCTTGAACCAGAACCAACATTATTGGACTTACGGTGGTAAAGGGATATCGAACAATTCGGGTCCACATCAAAAACAAAATCAAAAGCCTTTTGTTAGCCAGAGCTGCTATAATTTTACTGCCAACACAATAATTTTGTTACCACAACAATAACTGTTGGTGAAAGTGTTGTTAAAATAAATAAAAAAAATTAATACTTTAAATTTTTATATTTGTTTTAATACTAACATTTTAAACACATTTATTGCTATAGCAATAAAATTATTATTTTGATAATATATATATATATATATATATATATATATATATACACACAAGAGACAGAGCTTAGTAGTAGTAGTAGTTAGTAGCTACTGATGTAATCCCACCAATTAAGCAGACTGAGTGGTGATGTGATGTACCTGCTATGGCGACCTGAAATTGTGTATTGATTTCAGCATGATCTAACAGTTGGTAGATATTAATAAAACAACAAATGGATCCACGAGACTGTCATACATTTTTTTTTAATTTTTTAACAATAAGATATATAAACTTCATCTAAAACCTTGTTTGTCTTTATTAAAGTCATTTTTTTCTCTTTGGCTACAACTTTATTGAGGCCAAAACATACAAGAAGTAATATCAGAGAAAACAGAACACAGTTACATAAAGAAATAAAATAAGAGACAAATTTATACACAACAATCATTCCAACACACAAAAATAAAATCAAAATGCCATCAAAATACCTTTACGCAAAAAGAAATAATATTAGAGATAGAGAGGCACGTGGAAAGGAAAGGACACCACCACCACGACCAACCATTTTTGAATAAAAAAGCTCTCAAGAGAAGTAAATATATTATTATCAAAATGGATCCCACCGTCACTGCGTCCCAACTAAAAAGATGCCATGCCATGCCTCCACACAAAAGATGGTGCTGGATGAGCCAAAGGATGGGCGAAAAAGAGGTCAAAGAAAAAAAAATGTAAACCAAAGCCAATACGAAAAAGAAAAACAAGTTGGCCACTGCCCCCACCCCACGAATCATATTATATACTATATGGGAATGGGAGACCGCGACTATAAAGATTTCAAATTTGATTGATGATCACTACTCTAAAGTTCTTGCTGGAGGATTTTATTTCTCTAAATTACATATAAATTACTACTCTAAATTTGATTGATGATCACTACTCTATTCAATTGTTACCATATACATGCATCCAATACTCATTGCGCTTCAGAACATGCTACACCCTGCTTTTTCACCATATTTGTCGTGTTCATTTAAGTACAAGCCTTGTGCCTTTGTTTTGGTAGCCCTTGCTTCTATGGTTGGTGAGCAAATATTATTCAAAGATTCTTTCAATGAGAAAGAAAGGATTATAAATCAAAACATAATTAAAAAAGTAAAAATAATACTATTATCAATACAGTTCTTGATACTATTAAAACCACAAATTAGAAGGTTTGACCCAAAGATGAGCTACACACATCTACCAAGCAGCAGAATATCAATACAGTTCTTGACTAAGCCATCTCAAAAATTACCAATACAAGGGGTAAAACCAATGGCGTGAAGTTCGAATGCCCCATTAAACTGTGACCTATAATCAATCAAAAAAATAAGATAAAACTTTCATTTACCTTATGTTTCCCCCATCCAAGGAAGCTCCATATCAAGAGATGAAGGATAATCCATATGAGTGTTTGAAGAACTAGCAAATTTGCCTTTCTTAGACCAGAGCCATATCTTTGATACAGAATAACTGTCGGTTTTTGTCCCAATATTAATCTTCTTCCCTTCATCGTCCCCATCAACCAATGGATTCTGGTTGTGTTCTATGCTTTTCACAAGCTTCACATCACCACTATCTCGCTCATTCTTCAATGCCACCTCAAGGCTTGTATCACCAACCACATACTGATATGAACCCATCGAGTAGCACCTTCTTGCATCCAAATTGCTGCTACTAGTCTCCCCTCCCGCCTCGTCCACCCCATTCTTTAACTTTCTAAATTTACCAAGTCTCACAGGGAGAACCCCCTTTTCAACTACACTTTCCTCAATTTCAATAGTTTTCTGATTGGAAGAGAATCCATTTCTTCTACTACCATGGAACCCCTCTTCTCTTGGATCATCAAAATCGAACATTGTGGTTTCAACTGGGATCCCGGGACTAAATAAGGTGCCTCTACAAAGAGGACATGATGAGTTTGAAAGGAGCCATGTATCAATACAATTGATATGGAAAGCGTGGCTACAAGTGGGAAGCAATCTCAATTTATCCTTGTTAGTGAATTCACACAAACAAACAGCACAATCAAGAGGTTCTTTAAGGCCCACAATCTCCTTGTACATGAACACAGGTAAAGCATCAATAAAAGCTTGATCCAAACCAGAGTCATGTAGATGAAACAATTGTTGTAGCTGTCTTTGAAGAGCATCTGAGCTCGAAATCTCAGGGTATCTATCTGACTGAGATGATGTAGAAGATTGGTGTTTTGTGAGAAATCTAACAAGCAAGTGGAGAAGCCCAGATATGAAAAATAGAACAGCTAAAATTACTATAATGAAAAGTACAGCAGGGCTAATTCTAGTGCCAGATGATGGTGTTTCTTTATGAAAAGTACCAGTACCAGCACCAGTACCACTATATGGAGATGAAGTTGAAGGAGAAAAAGGAGGTTGGTACGTCAAGACTCCATCTTCCTGCTTGATTTGATATTGAATCCAAGACATTTTCAAGTGGGTATGCTCAAAAAGCCATTTTTGCTCTCTAAACTCTGACATTGAACAGATTCTGGGTACACTCAGAAACTATGTCCTTTCCCATACGTCAAATCCCAAGTCATTTTGTGATGAAGAAACCAAAAACAAACACTTTAATCTTCCATTGATTAAAGCCCTAAATAAAAATTTTGGGTCACTACTTCTGCCCACAGACTTGAGGGGAAATAGAGGCATCAAAATAAAATACTAATGAACTGAATCTCTATTGCTTTCAGGTAGAAGCTCAAGTGGAATGTACAATAATGAAATAATAGAACATAGGAAGTGTTAATGGTTGAGTCTTTCACCTACCTTGATGTCACCATTAATGTGTTCTTTGAAGAAATATCTTTCTATGGACCCTTTCTACTGCAGCAGCAAAACCCTAACACACAAGTTCTTTTGAGAGGAACTAAAAATCCCTTTTCAAAAAAAAATAAAAATTGTCAAGACTATCTCCTCTGTTCTCTCTCTTTCCACAAGAAAATACTACAAAAATATGTAGATATGAAAAATTAAGATAGAATTTGTGTTTGTACTTCAGATAGAGAAATGGAAGTGAAAAAGATATATATAGAGAGAGAGATAGAGAGAGGTAATTGTATTTGTATATTTTCTCTCTCTAAAAATTGGAACTGAAACAACTATAGAAGCCAAAGGCTGGCACTGACAATAGTTGTTTTTCAAGTTTCCAAGGAAAGTATGCGTCTTCCAAAAGAGACAACGTTAGAAATATTCCACGAGTCCTTATGGCGCGTGGTTTAATGGTCAACTGTAAGTGTAAAAGTATCACATGGAACGTGGGCCTGCAAATATTCGAAAGTTTTACTCATTACCTCTTGGGAGCCCACTCACATTAGGCTAAAAAGATAGAGAGTGAGGCCCAAAACATCATAATTTGATGCCTTCCAAGTCAAACTTCATTTCTTATTTTAATTAAATAAATTATTGACTAGTTAAAAGTAAAATATAATTTTTTACTTCTTTTTTTTACAAAGAAATCATCAGCCAATACTACTCTCTTAGGGGGCTGTATTCAATTAAGATTTTTAAATATTTTTTTTAAGTGACAGACTTTTGTAGAGTTTATAAATTTTAATGACTTTTAAAGACTTTAAAGACTTTTTTAAAATAACTTTTATAGACTCCATAAAATAAGTGACAGACTTTAATAGACTTTTTACAAAGATTTTAATAGACTTTTGTATACTTCTAATATATCTTGTAGCTTATATAAATTGTTAATCAGCCCATGTGTACAACCTCTAATTCTTTTTTCATGAACTACAGGAAATTTCATTATTTCATTAAATTATTGTGGCGTGAAATTTTATATATGTTGAAAGTATTCATATTATTCTACTTATTTCATGATAAATTTGGATACTCGAATACCAATAAAATTTTAGAAGCTACAGACGCAACACAAAAATTAAATTCACTTTTCATTGAACTATATATATTATATATGCGTACGATTTTTTAGTATAAGTATCAAACTTTGTTTTTCACAAAATAATATGACAATGAAAATCTATATGATCGCAAAACTTTATACATGTGAGTAAATTGTCACCAAGTTATAAAAAAATTATCAGAGAGATTTTTAATCGCCGATAAACCACAGACAAAATTGCCAGAGAGATTTTTTTCTTCTTAAAATTATTAATAGTTGTTAGTGAACCAAAATTGACAGTTAAAAAAATAATTATGTGATTTTTTAATTTATTTATGATGTTAGAAATTAATTAATTAAAATGTTACGTAACAAATTTTTTAACAGTCGACCGTTGTCATCTTTTAATTAATTTTTTTTAATTTTGATGAGTTTTAGAATTTATAAGGATTCGTATATATCATATATACTATATATATATATATATATATATATATATATATATATAATAGTAAAAATTAAAATTTCTTCGCTTGATTTTTCAAAGTCATAACGAGATATTCATATAATAAAAGTTTGTGTAATTTATCTAATTTTTAATAATTTTAGTAAAAAAAATATATAAATCGGTTTATAATTTTAATAATTATATTTTTTAAAATTAGATTAATTTATATTCATTTTAAGTTAAAAATTTACCGGAGAGTTTTGCGACTTTTCAATTTTTCATTAAATCTCTGCAATTTTTTTACTGGCGATTTGAATTTCTACCTTTGTGTTTAATATTTGGAAGTTTTTAAAAGTCTTTAGAGATGAGGTCAGACTTTGGATATGTGTTGATAGTTATAACTTTTCTTCTAAAGTCTGTCAAACTCTACCATTTAATAGAAATCTGAAAAATCAATGACTTTTTGAATACCAAAATACTTTTATAGATTTTATAAAAGTCTTAATTCAATACCACCTAACTTTTAAAGACATTACAAAAGTTATAATTGAATACCACTAAATTTTTATAAACTCTTTAAATGTCTTGATTGAATACAACTAAACTTTTAAAGTCTTTAAAAATTTTAATTGAATACACCCTCCTTAATATGGTGCACCGAACGAAAACTTAATAACAATTACTCTCTCCGACTAAGTTATTTGTCCTAATTTTCTTTTTAATTTATCTAAATTTATTTATTTTTTAAATACTATTTTTTATATTATTTTTTCAATAATGTTCTCATTTAACTTTTTTAAAAAATTAATTAAAATAACATGACATACATTAGAAAAAATAATACTATTAATTTTAACACTGAAATCACAACCATACTCATTTTTCCCATCTCTCATTTATTTTATTGTTTTAAGAAAGAGTTGGGACATTAAAATTAAGATATTAAATAAAGTAATTAAAATAGATAATTAAGATAGATATTAAGAAAGAATTGGGAGATTAAAATAATCATAAAATAATTAAGATAGATAATTTAGATATTAAAATTATTTTTTAATAGACGTCTACTTTTAAAAACAAGTAAAATCCTAACAATTCAACCATCATGGATATGATGGATATAATTTGTAGCCCATCAATCCAGCTAATTGTGGAATTATAAGATACTGAACTACCAAATCTTGTGATCTAATAAAGCTTTCCAAAGATCATTAGATAAATGTTATATATATATATATATATATAAAATCAAAACAATCAGAGAAATTGGAATATTCATAACTTCGTGTATATATTTATACGTTGGCACTCATTCTTTGCGCAATTTATTACGTACAGGTTCAAATTTAGGACTAAAAATTAATTGATAAAATTAATCTTTAATTTTGTTTAAAAAAATTGATGTATCTTATTCTATCTATCTATACTTAAATTAATAAAAATATGATATTTATGTTATTAGTAGTAATTAAGGGTATGATAGTCCAAATGATAAGTTTTTATCCAATCTTTTAAATAATTCTGGTCAAAACAAACATAACATATGATTATTTTAAGTTATCACATAAATAATCTCATAAAAACAAACATGTGACTAAATTATTTAATTCTATAATTAATATTCTTGAGATTATAATCATAATAATAATAATATAGTTTCGAAATTATAATTTT
This sequence comes from Panax ginseng, assembly GCA_020205605.1. Lineage (NCBI taxonomy): Eukaryota > Viridiplantae > Streptophyta > Magnoliopsida > Apiales > Araliaceae > Panax > Panax ginseng. The sequence continues at coordinate 153,000,473 of CM035129.1, forward strand.
TGCAAATAGATATAAACATAATTTTTTAAATAAAATGGAAAGAAGGAAAAAATTTGTATAGCGTTTGACACACTCGGTGCATGTATAATTTATGTAATACTATTTATCAACTTTAAAAATTAAGGCTAAATGAATAACTGTGATAAAAAAATTATCTTTGCCGAGCATAATTATATGTTGAAATTTATCCCATAGCAAAGCCGATAAGGCATTTCATAATAAAGTAAGGAGATGGAAAGGATGAAAGCTAGAGGATAAAATAGAAAATAACATTCAAATGAAAGGGTTGAAAAGGAAATTTCCAAAAATGTATAAAGGAACAGAAAAGGCTTCAGCTTCATCAGAATTCAGAGCAGGCCGTCACCATACGCCACTTTATATATGGAAGATGAGCACTTTCCATTTTTCTATAAAAGACGAGTCACAAATGTATCTTTTATTATCATATAAATAAATAAATAAGAGGAGATAGAAGGGGAAAAAAATAAAGTAGTTACACAATTTTTAATACTCCCTCTAATTTGTAGAAAGAATATTATTTTAATTTAAAAAATTCAAAATTTTAAAATTAATATGAATTCATTTGATGAAATAATCGGGTCAAATCCCGAGTTTAAAACAAATCTTAAGTCAAATTCCAAGTTTGAATCGAATCGAATCCATCCAAATAAAATCTTAAATCACTTGGCCAATAGTATCTCACTCAAAAAGTCATGACCGAAGATATCATTGTTAATAACTTAATTCCTTATATACCAACAATTTTTTCAAATATTTTTCTATGTGAGACTGAGGTATTATATTTAATTTTAATAATTATAAATTATCTAAAAACATAAATGATTAACCATAAAATGTATTGTTTCAAATCTCGCATAAATGACAAACTTATATTGTAGAAATTTAAAGAAAAGTCTAAATAAAATTGGAACGTACATGAAATACTTACCAGCTAGGGTAGTTCCCAATTCACATTCATTAAGGAAGAGAGTGAATAGTGTTACTAGCATTTATATAACTAAACTTAAAAACACATTTATATAGTGGGTTTCTTGATGACAGCCTGCAACACAGATATAGATTGTGATTAAAGTCTACGTCAGGCTCATTCGATGCTTACGCTAAGGAATTACTTGTGTTATTACCTAAACAAATAAAAGAGGGGAGAGATGATAATTTTATTGGATAGACTAAATTGTGGGTATTAATTTAGACAACAGATAAGCCTCGGCAATATTTTTATATTTATTTTGACGATAATTTAAATAATACTCATTGTTGGAATCGAGATTAAATAGTCTTTGGGCCTAAGCTCTTCACCCTCGGAATGTTGGAATTACAGGGACTACAATAGGATTAAGATTTATTATTATCTCTCTCACTTCTAAAAAAGAATCTTACTCATTTGATAATAATTTAAACAAATACTTGGTGTCACCTTAATATTATTATTATGTTTTTATTTTCAACGGAAGATTTTAATCTGTCAATTTTCACTAGATATTGGGTACAGTATAAGAATTAAGAAGCACCAAAGCAGGGAGTAGGCACTCCATATTCCATGTGGTCTTAATTTTCATCACTATATAGAATAGAATAGAATAGTAGTAATTGAGTAGGGCATATTCATCATTCATGTGAGTATCTTCTTTGCACAACCATGAAATAAAAATTCATGATTATATCGGGTCTCTAGTGTTAGCCTGCACGACCAAGTAAGATGGTGGTATAATTTTATAGTTGACAATCAAGAAAATCATATCTTACATACATACATACTTTCTGACATCTCAATTAACCTGCCTGCCTGAACCCAATTTATGCATGGTGGATGCCTCTGCATATCCAATAAAGTTTAGGGAGGCCCATCAGGCATCAACACAACCGGATGTTGTTTCAACCATAAAAGTTCAACACAACACTTGAGAAACATCCATTGATCTCTCATCCTCCTCTTTGATAGTATTAATCATAAGTGCAACTTGGCTAATGCTAGGCCTAGCCTCCGGTGTCCGATTAACACATTTGATAGCAATCTGCAGCAAATTCACCATCCTCTCTTCACTAGCCCCTTCTCTAATTAAACTTTTTTCAAACACTTCCACAGTCCATTCTTCCCTCACAACTGAAACAACCCATTTAGCCAAGTCCATTCCATTGTTTTGTACTGCTGCTACTTTCCCTGTTAGCATCTCAAGTAGAATTACCCCGAACGCGTAAATGTCTGATTTGAATATGGTGTTTTGATCATCACTTTGTTGTTGTTGTTGGTGTTGTGTCGCTAGGAAGCTGTTTACACTGGAGACTATTGAAAGTTCTTGATTTTCTACCATTAGCCCATACTCACTAATGCATGCCTCCATGTTTTGATTCAGCAAAATGTTGGAGGATTTCAGGTTTCCATGGGCGATTACTTCTTCATGAAGCTCTTCATGCATGAAAGATAAGGCATTGGCAATGGTGGCTGCTAGGCCAAGCCTGCTGCTCCAGTCAAAGGCTTGGTTCCCAGCTTGTTCTCCTATTATTTTCATAAAATAAAATTAGTGCAGCAAGAATGAGTGATTATTGGGGAACATTTTCAGGGGAAATGACTTGTTTTGCTTTCTGAAAAATGAATTGCGGATTTAACAGTTGCATGTCATCTTTCCAAGTTAAAATGTGCACTAATTTCTGTTGTTTAAACCCCTGAAAATCGGAAAAATCAATATAGGACCAAATTCATGTGTCAACTGTCAAGAATTATGAGAGATGAGTTTTGGGGTAGCCCTGATTGGCTGATTAGATATGTTATTGTACACTCACAAAGTAATAATGAAAAATAAAAGAGAGAAATTTTAAAGTAAACAACAAATTTAGCTAGGGAAATGAAAGAGTGGAATTAATTAAGTTACCGTGGAGAAGCTTGAAGAGACTTCCATTGGGTTGATATTCATAGACAATAAGCTTTTCTTGTTTGGAGCAGTAGAAGGCGATAGGCGGCAACACATTTGGATGCCTCACTTGGTCTAATCTCTTCATTCTCTGCTTGAAATGGTCACTAGACATTGTCCAATCCTTAATCCTTTTCACAGCCAAATTCAATCCTTGATTTTCACATATCACCTTATAAACACTACCATGTTTTCCTCTCCCAAGCAACTCAGCCGGCGCTCTTAACAATTCCTCAAATTTCAATCCATTCACCTCTGGACTAGTTAGTACTACCAAGGATGATGAAACCATTCCTCCACTTTCAGCTGAAGCAACCGAGATCCCTGATTTGCTCGCGACGCTTTTATAGTCACTTGAGACAGTACTAGCTTGCTTCATGCTACTATCATCAACAACTGCATCTACCTTTTTACCTGAATCAATTACTTTCTCGTCTTTTTTCTTCCCTTTTCTACAGAACAACTTGAACACAATGAGAAGCACCACAACCAATCCTATAAGAAAATAGCCCGAGAACATAAGAATCTGGTCCCTGGAGAATCCACGCTTTGATTTCGTGTCTTCTGAATCTGAGAGTTCCGATAGGCATTTGTTTGGCAACGGATCGCCACATAATTTTGGGTTATCGCCATAGCTGCTAGCAGGGAATCGAGAGCCTCCTTCAGGAATAGGACCAGAGAAATTGTTTGAGGAGACGTCAAATTTCAAAAAGTTGGAAAAATCAAATTTTGGTATTGGTCCTGAAAGGTCATTGTCTTGAACTAGAAACTCTATCAAACCCGATATCCTAGCCAAATTAGACAAGGCACCAGAAAACTTGTTGTTAGAGATTTCAAGTACTTTGAGATTGTTCAATCTGGAAATAGAATCTGGAAGGCTGCCAGAGAATCTGTTTCCACGTAAATGCAACCGAGTGAGATATTTACAGCTTGAAATCTCATCAAGATTATCTCCACTAACGCTGTTGTCATTGAGACTAATGACATTAAGAGATTCAGCAAGAGATTGGACACTGCAAAGAATACTTGGGTCAAAAGTTCCAAGAAAATTCAAGCCATCAAGATTGAGTCTTTGCACTTCAAAAGTCCGGTTATCACAACTGACACCCTTCCAGTTGTTCTTGCAAGGATCAGAACTTGAATTCCAACCCCAGCTGGGATTAGGAATATCATTGCTGGAGGTAAGTTCTACAATAAATTTGAGCAATGCAGTTTTGACATCATCATCGGACCTTGTCGAATGTAAGAGAAGGAATGAAATGAGGAATGCCCAGATGGGAATTCGATTCATTTTCCACAATTCAGACACTCAAATGAGAACACCCTGAAAGTTCAAGATATGAATATGGTTTAGGAGGTAATAACAAGGTTCATTTTGTAGATTGTTTAATGATAAGTTTAATTTATTGCATATTGGCGGGTACTACAATAGGGGGGCTTTGTATTTTATGTGTGTGGACATTCGGATTAAACAAAGACAGCATATCAAGTGCCGTGCCGGCTGGTTAGAATTGGTTAAAACTGAATTATAATGTCCTCCTCAGGTATATTGTTATGCTAGAATCTTGGACTACATCAGCAAATTATGCCCTGCCTCCCTAACAGATGAATAAATCCTCTTCATTTTCTATTTGGATTATGTAAAACTGGTTAACCATATAAACATAAAATATGGGTCGGAATTTGGATGATGATATTATCAAACATCAGTTAGCTTATTCAATATCCAGATTTGCCATGGTTTTGTGCATTATTCCTTTTTTGTTTGATCTACAACTGTTCAAGCAACAAAGCATTCTCATCTTACATTATAATGTAGGGTTAAATGCTTTCTAAGTCACTATAATTTACGTCAAGTTACAAATGGGTCATTAAACTTTTTTTTTCTTACAGTAAACTCACTGAACTACTTTTTACTAACAAAAATTTAAATTTTTGTAACAGACGTTAATTAATTGAACGAAAAAGTGACGTGTAAAACGAAGGTCCCACTTAATCCTAGCTGGAGCCTACCTGTAACTAATTTTAACACCTAAGGTATAACACACTCATAAAAAACTAACCTACCCAACAAAGATCCGATCCACCCCAACAAATCATTCTAGATAAATAACGACTAGATTCAAAAGGGGGCAAAATTAAGGATTCATGGTTGTTCTTGCATTCAGTCGAACAAAAAATCAATTGCTACTAACAATCTGTTGTTGCGTTTCTTGAGATGACTACCTCAAGTGGAGTAGACATTTCTTACAAAAGGAAATCGGTGAGTAAATCTTCAGATTCTAAGCTCGAGTCCACGTTTTCTTCTCCAATCGTTTGTTGTTGTGGAATCGTTGCACCCATGTGGGAAGCTTGGAAAGAAGGAACCCTAGATCCAGGTAGAAGATTCGTTGGATGTAGCAGATACAAGATAAGTCAATGAGCAAGATATTTTCCCTCTTGGTTGTAGCTAATTTTCCCTCACCAGATTCGTTTGTTTTAGCTAATTTTTTCTAGCAAAAATTGTTTTATTGTTTTATTGACAAGGATAAAAATAGGTATTATGGATTTTTCAAGTGGTGCGATCCTCCATTCACTGAAAGATCAAGGGATGTTATCAAAAAATTGAGGGATGAGCTCATAACTGCTAATGAAGAAGTACAAAGGCGTAGCTTGATTGAAGATGGAAGTGAGTTAAAAGTGATAAAAGAGTTGATTATGAAAAATGTTCAGTCAGCTGAAAAACTCAAGAAAATGTGGATCATTTTAATTTGTTCATGGTTCATTTTTTTTTATGTTTTAGTAATAGTAATGTAGAACAACATTGGGGAAAAACTTTTTGTTTTGTTATTTGTGTTGTGAATTCAGAGATGTCTAAGAGTGGATGATTGTAAATCATGTATGGTTGTGTTTATGGATTAAAAGAAATGAAGAAGCAGAGCATTTAGCTCTTTTGTGTTATTGTTGTTATTTTTTGTGCTATTATTGTTATTTTTGACTTAATGGTGGCAGCATCTCAATTTGTTGTTAATTGACTAATGGTTCTTGTGTTGTCATGTGTTGAATGAATGAAACATGAGCACATTTTTAGCTCTGTTTTGTTGTTAGAAACAAGACTCATGTATGGAACTAAATGAAGCAACAGGGAACTCTTGATATTCACAAACCCAAAACAGAGCAAGTACCATTTACCATGCATCAATGTATTCACAAACCCAAATCGGAGCATGTGCCAATTTAACTTTAACCAATGAAAAGAGAATGACAAAAAACAATATCAAGTGTTTTTGCAACCATAACCATACAACAATAAAAGGCAACCAACAACAAAACATTAAAGCAGAACTGTTTTACCCAAAAAGAAAATCATTCTTATTATAAAATAACTTCAATCAATATCAAATTCTTTTTACAAACTCCCAGTATTTCTTGTCGCATTAAGTAGCCCATAATTATATCAAAAATATACAAATTTATCCCCCAAAAGTATTTCCCATATTCCAATAGTCAAGGTACACCAAATCAGAAGCTATACCAAAAGATTACAAAAGTTAAGATATCTATACCAAAACAGAGCTATACCAAATACCTACTAAACTACCATGCCATGAACTACTAGTGGGCTATAAAATAACTTAAATGTAACTATTTAGCAGGGGTTCCACCCTTCTTTTTTGGTTCCTTGAATGACCTACTAGTTGAATTTTGTGAAGTTTGTTGACTTGCTTGCCTTTTCCTTGTATTTATCTGGGTTGGTGGTGTAGAAGCAGGTGGAGTGCATCCTTGGACTGTTGTGTCTAGGAGTTGGAATCTACAATACAATTCATTATTAGTTACCCTAAGTGAAATTAATATAACTTTTTGAATGAATGAAATTGTACTTACAAATATAAATTTTTTCTTTTCTTTTCTTGAGTCAGCCACCTCTCCTTTCCCTTAGAAGTGCCAACCACCATCTCTTTACCATTTTCAATGTCAGTAGCCTATATAAAGCAACATGTTAAAAATAGAGTTAATAGCTATATCAAATTCTGACATTGATGGACCCATTTTTAAAAACTTACATTGCTTTTTGAATGAATGAAATGTTACTTTCAAAAACAACATATAATAAGTATATCAAGTTTGATTGTGGCAAGCATATATTTAGAAACAGAGAAACATATAATAGGTATATAGTGTGAATTACCTCCTTCTTCTTTCTATGTCCAGGCAAAGTTGGGTGCTTTGGATATTTAACTCAATTGTGACCCTCTTCCTTGCACAAGCTACAATGCATCTTCCTCCCTTACCTTGACACCCTAGCCATATTATTTCTAGTAGTCCCATCTTCCCAGTGCTCCTTCCTTCTCAATCTCTGTGGCTTTCCCTTCAACTTTTTTTTCATTGGTGGTGGCATCATTATATCACACTCAGTAAAATCCCAAAAGTCTTCCCCATTTAGAAATTTTAGTGTGTGAGAATAAGTCTTAATATATGTATCCCTAGTGTACCACTTAGCATCATATTCTATAGGGTTTTCATATATAGAATGAATAACTCTAACTGCATGAGCACAATGGATTCATGTTAAACCCCACACCCTGCATGCACAACTTCTCTGCTCTAGGTTGGCAGTGTACCCTCTTTTTCCTCTCTCCTTCACTTGGAACTTGGATTGTCCATCCCATAGAGCTTCACAGTGTGCAGATTCTAAAATGTTAGCATCTAGTTTCTTTTTAATCATTGGGCATATTAACTCCTCAGTCTTTAGCATTGCATCTCTCTTTTGGTGCAACCTCGCCATAAGTTGGTTATGAATTTCAGCTATCATTTTAAGAACTAACATATATCTTGCCTTAATTATCCATCCATTAAAGCACTCATTCATGTTGTTCTCTACACTGTCATTTTTCGAATGAGTCTCAAAAAATACTTTGGACCATATCTTTGGATCTTGCTTAGCTAGCTTTTCATGTGCGGAGTAGACAACCTATTACCTCCTTCATTACCCTTTTAAAAGCCACAGGGTGTGTAGCCATGAATGCCTCTCAGAATGCTTGTTTTAGTACTTGTGAGGGATATTTTTTCCTCCAATTTGTATAGATGTGCCTTGCACAGTTTCAATGCTCTGCATGAGGAAGAAGGTCCTGGATAGCTGCTTTCAGTCCTTACAACAATCATCATATGATATTGTTAAAAAATGCCAACTTGTTAAAACAAAAAATGAATGCAGTTAAAAAATGTTAACAATCTTCTTTTGTTGATCAGATATGAGAGTGATCCCATACCCATCCCCCAAATCCAAGTCAGTCACCAACAATTGGAGGAAGCAATTCTAGCTATCCAAATTTTCACTTTCCACCACCCCCATAGTTATTGGAAACATTTGATTGTTTCCATCCCTACCAACTGTAGACAAAAGATGACCACCACTAACTATTTTCAGAAAGCAACCATCCAATCCAAGAGCAAGTCTACATCCTTCTTTCGAAGCCTATTTCAATGCATCATAACACACATAAAACCTTTAGAATCTAGGCACATCTTCTGGATTCAATCAAGTTGTCTTGATATCAACTGTATTATTTTTGTTACTCTTTACTATCTCACCATCAAAGTCCCACACCCTTGCATAATGGTCCTTCATAACCTGTTGAATCCCTTGCAATGCCAACTGTATAACCCTCAAACACTTAACCTTTGTTGCATCCAACTTTAGTTTAAGTTTTATTTCTTCTTACATTTCCTTTAGTTTCCAGCTGGGATTCCTCCTAATCCTACTGTAAGACCCCGAATTTTATAAAATAAAATTATTCAATTTTTCTTATAATTATTATTCAGTAAATGGTTAAATTGATAAAGAGTAAAGTTAAGGGTGATATATGAATTTTTTTCAAAATAAGCAACTGGCTATAAAATACTTGTTGTTGTCGGAGAATATTTATTTGGCCGTGGAATATTCTTGCTGTCGGGGAATATTCGTACTTCTGGTAGCAAGCAGACCATTTAGGGCCCCATAATGTAATAAGCTGTCTTGATAACGAAAACGACAAGTTTGAGTTTTTATAAATAACGACGTAATTGTTACCGTTAATCTTGTTGAAATACCCGGTGGTTAAAATACGATGTCTACGCTGTCGTTCTTGCGATGACGCAGGTATTGCATGATATTTTTGAATTATTGATTCTTACGTAAAAAGGCACTACTCAATAATTGTTACATAATTCTTATCGCTCAATATTTTATTTTATTGATTCAATAATTGTTGCGTTGATATTTATATTATTGTTATTTCAATAATTATCACTAAGACAATATTTTTTATTATCAGATCAATAATTCATATGATTTGAATAATATTATTAGATAGCATTATTGGCAATGTCTAGAAAGTTACATCAAGGAGAGGTTTGGTCACCTAATTGCTACCGCCAGTGAAGAGAAATCCTTATCGAAAAGCCCCCCTTTTTCCCTGAACCGCTCGGTTGTCATTATTGTGATTCTCAATAATATTATTTGTGAATAATTAATTATTGATTTATATGATAAGGAAATATTTATTTGATGCGGATATAAATGATGAATTTATTTATTTGGTTATAAATGAAGGAATTAATGTTGAAGTATTTTATCAGTATTTTATCGGATTGGAGGTATTAAAAGATCAAATTGGTGTTACAAAAGCTCTATTGCGTGGGTTATAATTTTAATCCGACCATTGGATCGTTGTGATTTTTAGATATGTTATACATATATAAGTTGAGTATATGTCCACAAATTTTGAACCGTTAAAAATTAACGCATGATTTGTTATGAATTTTAAAAGTTGTTAAAAATCGTCCGTTTGTGGATTTGGGATATTTTACATGCAGAATTTAGAAAAACTTAAATCTACAAAGTTGTAGAGAATTCAATTTAAGTGTGGAATGGACATAAAATTAAGTATTTTTTTCGATAAAGGGCTATTTTATTTGAATTATTGAAGTTTCAAAAATTAAAATGTTTTTATTAAAAAATGGGTGGGACCCACTTTTGTTTTTTGTGTGAAAGCATGTGCTAGAATTAAACTTCAAGTATGGTGGCTGAGATTTGTCAAAGAGCAGACATAGGAAGAAAAAAAATTATTATAATAATATTTTATTATTTAGTTTGCTTTGGCGTTCTAGCATTTTCCTATAAATAGGTGCTTAAGTTAAAATTAAAAATCACACCAGAAATAAGTTTTCTTTCTCTCTATATTGTCGAGCATATTTTTGTGAGTATTTAGATACTTGGAGAATACTGCTCTTTTGAGGTAAGGATTTTAAGGGTTATTATGTTTTTCAGTTTCGTAATTTTTCAGACCTTCAAAAATTCTAAAAAAATTTGAAATGATAATTTGATGAGTTTTCTTCATTGTGTCCAAAAATGGTGATTTTTGGATGTATAGATTAGGAGTTATGAATTTTATGAGAAAATACTATTTTAAAAGTAAACCCTTATAACTCCTTGTGGTTAACTCCAAAATTGATAAATTTTTTATTGAGAGTACATCTATATAATATCAGTATACCCTGTAAATTTTAGAATTTTTGGATAAAAGTACAATTTATGATAAATGTCTAAATATTTGGCAGTTTTGGCCATATGAAAAATAATAAATGAATATTAAAAATTCTAAGAAAAATATATGTTCAATATGGGACTATATTCTGCTAAATCCCAGAAAAAAAAAATTGTTTGTACTGATTTGGTATTTTTCATAAAAATGGACTAGCTATGAGTAAATGAATTAAATATGTTATGTGAAGTAACAAAATTGGAAAATAGGATTTTATGGTTTGAGAATCCTATATGAGGTATATGCAGATTTGTGATGAGGTATTTGGTTATTGGTGATAAAATCTTATGAGTTTGGCATTATAGGATGATTAAATGCATTAATTAATAAAGTGTAAACAATTTAAATAAATTGTTTATAAGTTTAAGAAATGTTATTTTTTCAATATCATTATACCGAAATATTGGTATGGATTTTATTGTAGAATTTCTACCTTTTTCATGTCGGGGTTACTATTCATGAGTTACTATTCATGAGTTACTATTTACGAGTCACTATTCACGGGTTACTATTTACGACAAGATTGGTTTCTTTTTCTGACCAAATTATCGTTGATTTATGAATCTTACTCTTGAAATTAAATCCATGTTTTGATAATATATTTTTTATTATCATATATAACATTTTTATAATCCTGGTGAAGAAATTTCTCTTTGAATTGAGTGTAAAGATGGGCAGATGATTGGTACGATCGTGACTATGGGTTCTCTTTGGCCAGTAGCGCAAAGTTGAATCTTTGACTGGTATGATCATGACCATTGAATTTACAATTGAATATTTTTAGCTTAAGTACAAAGGTGAATTGATCAACATGGTTATAATTATGGTTTATATAAATTCTGAAATGATTATGTATTTCTTTGAGATATTAATATCTTTGGCATGTAGTGCAAAGATGAATTATTGATGAATATCTTTGGCCCGTAGTGCAAGGATGACCTGTTGTTGAATATCTTTGGCCTGTAGTGTAAGGATTACCTGTTGTTGAATATCTTTGGCCTGTAGTGCAAAGATGAAATGATAATGAATATCTTTGGCCGTAGTGCAAAGATGAATTTATTAGTATGAATATAAACATGAACTGTGATTTGGTATAACCATGATCTTGGATGTTTCAGGTAAAGACAGGTGATGAAAATTATCTTCGTCCTGGATGAGAAGAGGAATTTAGAATCACAATTATGATTATGAGTTATTCATATGATTGTGGAAAGGAACTGTTGATTGATGTTACATGGATAAAATATTATTGGTGGACTTTTAATGTGGAGAAGATAATAGACTTTATAGTCTATTTGACTCTTCTAATGGATTGTTCGTTCCGCTGCAACTATGGTTGAAATTTTTTATCATCTACCATATGTTCTAAATCTCTGATTTATTACTGATGAAGGCTATTGATAATTTAATTATCTTTAGTCATGATATTCTTTATTGAAGCTAGTTGTGCTCACCCTTTTGCTTCACAATTCCTTTCGGGTAATGAGAGTGTAATAAGATTGAAATGGGGATAACGAGGAGAATAGAATCTGGTCTATAGTTGTTGTGGTTCTCCCTAAATAGTATGGAAATAATTTTATTGAGAACTTTAGATAAGTGTGTCGTATTGTATACGCCCTTTGATATTTAATTTTGGTAAACCGAAATAGGGTGAGGTGAACCCAACTTTGGAAGGGTGTTTTGCCACTATCATACAAGATGTCTAATGACATACAACCTCGTGTTATCATAAGATAGGGTTGTGCACATCCACTTCTTTGAGTATATCTCACGAAAGACTTACTATATGATCTTGGAGTTTGGTTGAAACATAATGTTCAATTACAGACGGTGAAGATAGTTATATGTCAAGAGAAGACTCACCATCGGAAAGAACATGATAGTAATCTTCTCGTTTTTCTTTGGGGTCTATTGGATTAACCAAGGATAATTCTCTGAACATATAATATCTATCATAACTTAGATTCATGGCCTCCCATGTACGAAGATTTTCTTGAGCACTTCCCAAAGATTTTAATTTATAAAACAATTATTGACTGTACCTTTATGTAATGTATCAATGTGAGATGATGTCCATAGTTCGGACATGAGTCACAGTTGGTATTAAAACTCACAGTATATGTGTTGTTGTATTTTGCACGATAATTGTAGTAATAAAGTTGTAGTTATTTTCTGTACCATGTATTTGGCGACTCAAAATAGGTTGGATGGATTGGACCTATTTTGGGGTGTCACTGATTAATATCGTAGCTTAGGATATGGTCTCCGGCGGAGATCGGGGAATAAAACTAGGAGGGAGAGACGAGTAAAATCCTTCGCTAGTGTGTCCTACCTAAGCTTATTTGTTGGTAGCTTTCATAATATAGGGATATTATGTGATATGTTAATTTGTTTAATTAACCCTTGTTTTAAAGCTGTATTCTAGAATGATATCTGAAATACACGAGATGAGCAATGGAGAAATCATGATGACATAAAAGATGGAATCTGAAATGAAAGCAAGGTATTTTCAACTCTTTGAAATACCAGGTACGTAAATTTCGAAGACGAAATTTTATAAGGAGGGGAGATTGTAAGACCCCGAATTTTATGAAATAAAATTATTCAATTTTTTTTATAATTATTATTCAGTAAATGGTTAAATTGATAAAGAGTAAAGTTAAGGGAGATATATGAAATTTTTTCAAAATAAGCAAGTGACTATAAAATACTTGTTGTTGTCAGGGAATATTCGTTTGGTCGTGAAATATTCTTCTTTGTCGGAGAATATTAAATGCAACAGTAGCATCCATTCAATGGACCCCATAATAGAATAACCGCTCGGATGAAGAAAATGACAAGTTTGAGTTTTTATAAATAATGACGTAATTATTACCGCTAACAACTTTGTTGGAATACCCGTGGTTAAAATACGATGTCTGGCGTTGTTGAAAAGAAGTAGCGCAGATATTACAAAGATTTTTGAATTATTGATTCTTACGTGAAGGCCTTTACTCAATAATTATTACGATAATTATGCTTAATATTTTATTTTATTGATTCAATAATTGTTTGCGTTGATATTTTATATTATTGTTGTTTCAATAATTATCACGGCACAGTATTTTCCATTATCAGATCAATAATTCATATTATTTGAATAATATTATTAGATAGCATTATTGGCAATGTCTAGAAAGTTCTGTCAATGAGAGATTTGGTCACCTAATTGCGCGCCAGTAAGAAAAAATCCTTATCGGAAAGCCCCATTTTTCCTGGGAACTGCCTGGTTGTCATTATTGTGATTCGGTAATATTATTTGTGAATAATTAATTATTGATTTATATGATAAGAAAATATTTATTTGATGCGGATATAAATGATGAATTTATTTATTTGGTTATAAATGAAGGAATTAATGTTGAAGTATTTTATCAGTATTTTGTCGGATTGAAGGTATTAAAAGATCAAATCGGTGTTATTAAAGCTCTATTGTGTGAGTTATAATTTTAATCCGACCGTTGGATCGTTGTGATTTTTGGATATGTTATACATATATGAGTTGAGTATATGTCCACAAATTTTGAACCGTTAAAAATTAACGTATGATTTGTTATGAATTTTAAAAGGTGTTAAAAACCGTCCGTTTGTGAATTTTGGATATTTTCTGTCTGAAATTTGGAAAAACTTAAAGCTACAAAGTTTTAGAGAATTCAATTTCGTGTGGAATGGACATAAAATTCGTATTTTTCTAATAAAAGCGCTATTTTCTATGAATTATTGAAGTTTCGAAAATTAAAATATTTTTATTAAAAAATGGGTGGGACCCACTTTTGTTTTTTTTTGTGAAAGCATGTGCTATAATTAATCTTCAAGTATGGTGGCTGAGATTTGTCAAAGAGCAGCCGTATGAAGAAAAAAAAATATTATAATAATATTTTATTATTTAGTCTGCTTTGGCGTTCTAGCATTTTCCTATAAATAGGTGTTTAAGTTAGAATTGAAAATCACACCAGAAATAAGTTTTCTTTCTCTCTATGTTGTCGAGCATATTTTTGTGAGTATTTAGATACTTGGAGAATTATTCAAGATCTGAGTTTCTTTCGACTTTTCAAAGATATTATAGTCGAAAAATACTTGCTTTTTTTGAGGTAAGGGATTTTAAGGGTTATTATATTTTTCAGTTTCGTAATTTTTCAGACCTTCAAAAATTCTGAAAAAATTTGAAATAATAATTTGATGAGTACAATTTATGATAAATGTCTAAATATTTGGCAGTTTTGGCCATATAAAAAATAATAAATGAATTTTAAAAATTCTGAGAAAAATATATGTTCAATATGGGACTATATTCTGCTAAATCTAAGAAAAGAAAATTTGTTTGTACTGATTTGGTATTTTTCATGAAAATGGACTAGTTATGAGTAAATGAATTAAATATGTTATGTGAAGTAACAAAATTGGAAAATAGGATTTTATGGTTTGAGAATCCTATATGAGGTATATGCAGATTTGTGATGAGGTATTTGGTTATTGGTGATGAAATCTTATGAGTTTGGCATTTTAGGATGATTAAATGCATTAATTAATAAAGTGTAAACAATTTAAATAAATTGTTTATAAGTTTAAAAAATGATTAAAATATTGTTGTAGTATTAATAATATTATATTATGAGATTATTAAGTGATTTATAATATTTGGATTAAGGTGTTATGAAATCGTTGATTTATTAATATTGCTCTTGAAATTAAATTCATGTTTTGATTATATTATTTTAATAACATTTTTATATGAAATTTCTTCGAGTGATGAAATTTCTCTTTGACTTGAGTAGAAATATGGGTAAATTGAATTGTCGATTATTGGTATGATGACTTATTGAATTTATTATTCTCTATCTTTAGCTTTAAGTTCAAAGGTGAATTGATCAACATGGTTATATTATTGTTTATATAACTTCAAATGATTATATATTTCTTTTTCGAGATATTAATATTTTTGGCCCAGAAGTATAAAAGATGATATTATCAATTTCGTATTATATAAACAATAATTATAACCATGTGATCAATTCACCTCAACTTAAGCTAAAGATATTCAATTATAAATTCAATGGTCATGATCACACTAGTCAACAATTCATCTTTGCACCATCGCCAAAGAGAACTCCATATATTTCTTTATACCAATAATCTACCCATCTTTATACTCGAAATCAAAGAGAAATTTCATCACCAGGATTTATAAAAATGTTATAAAAACAATATAATCAAAACATGAATTTAATTTCAAGAGCAATATTTATAAATCAACGATTTCATAACACCTTAATCCAAATTTTATAAATCACTTAATAATCTCATAATCTAATATTATTAATACTACTACAATATTTTAATCATTTCTTAAATTTATAAATAATTTATTTTAATTGTTTACACTTTACTAATTAATGCATTTAATCACCCTAAAATGTCAAACTCACAAAATTTCATCACCAATAACCAAAATCCTCATCAAAAATCTGCATATACCTCATATAGGATTCTCAAGCCATAAAATCCTATTTTCCAATTTTCTTACTTCACATAACATATTTAATTCATTTACTCATAACTAGTTGATTTTCATGAAAAATACCAAATCAGTACAAACAAATTTTTTTCTGGGATTTAGCAGAATATAGTTCCATATTGAATATATATTTTTTTCGAAATTTTTAAAATTCATTTACTATTTTTCATATGGTCAAAACTGCCAAATATTTAGACATTTATCATAAATTGTACTTTTAACCAAAAATTTCGAAATTTATAGGGTTTACTGATATTATATAGATGTACTTCTAATAAAAATTTCATCAATTTTGGAGTTAACCACAAGGAGTTATAAGGGTTTACTTTTAAAATAATCTTTTCTCATAAAATTCATAACTCTTAATCTATATATCCAAAAATCACCATTTTTGGACACAATCAAGAAAACTCATCAAATTATCATTTCAAATTTTTCCAGAATTTTTGAGGGTCAGAAAAAATTACGAAACTGAAAAACACAATAACCCTTAAAATCCCATATCTCAAGAGCAGTACTTCTGACCGGAATATCGGATGTAAAGCCGAAGAAACTTGCACTGATTAGAAACTCTCAAAGTTTCTAAATACTCACAAAAATACGCTTGATAATATATAGAGAGAAAACTTATGTTTCTGGTGTGATTTTCAATTCTAACTTAAGCACCTATTTATAGGAAAATGCTAGAACGCCAAAGGAGACTAAATTAATAAAATATAATATTTCATTTCTTTCTTCTATGCCACCTACCAGCCACCAGCAAGCCAACCATCAACATACCAACATTGAACAAAAATCAGCCCACATGTTTAATAGAAATAAAAGTGGGTCCCACCCAATTTTACTAAAAATTATTTTATTTTTCAAAACTTCAATAATTCATAAAAAATAGCTTGTTTATCAGAAAAATACGAATTTTATGTCCATTCCACACGAAATTGAATTCTTTACAACTTTGTAGCTTTAAGTTTTTCTAAATTCCAGACAAAAAATATCCAAAATCCACAAACGGATGATTTTTAACACCGTTTCAACACCTTGTAAAATTCATAACAAATCATGCGTTAATTTTCAACGGTTCAAAATTTGTGGATATATACTCAACTTATATATGCATAACATATCCAAAAATAACAACGATCCAACGGTCAAATCAAAATTATAACTCACGCAATAGAGCTTTAAGAACACCAATTTGATCTTTAATGCCTCCATTCTGACAAAATACTGATAAAATATCTCAACATTAATTCCTTCATTTATAACCACATAAATAAATTCACAATTTATATCCACACCAAATAAATATTTCCTTATCATATAAATCAATAATTAATTATTCACAAATAATATTACAGAATCACAATAATGACAACTAGGTGGTTCTCAGGAAAGAGGGGGCTTTCTGATAAGGATTTCTCCTTACTGGCGCGCAATTAGGTGACCAAACCTCTCCTTGACAGAACTTTCTAGACATTGTCAATAATGTTATTTAATAATATTATTCAAATAATATGAATTATTGATCTGATAATGAAAAATATTGTGCAGTGATAATTATTGAAACAACAATAATATAAAATATCAACGCATCAATTATTGAATAAATAACATAAAATATTGAACAATTATTACTGTAATAATTATTGAGTAAAGGCCTTCTTACGTAAGAATCAATAATTCAAAATATCATGTAATACCGCAAATGTCTTCTTGTGCAAACACAACACGACATCGTATTTTAGCCACTGGGTATTCCAACAAAGTGTTAATCTGGTAATAATTACGTCGTTATTTATAAAAACTCAAACTTGTCGCTTTCTTCATTCACGCTTATTCTGCATATGGGGCCCACAAATGGTCGCAATTTCTGTCAGTGCATTTAATATTCTCCGACAACAAGAATATTCCACGACCAAACGAATATTTCCCGACAACAATGAGTATTTTATAACCACTTGCGTATTTAAAATATTTACATATATCACTCTTAACTTTAACCTTTTATCAATTTAACCATTAACTGAATAGTAATTATAAGAAAAATTGAATACTTTTATTTTATAAAATTTGGGGTCTTACAATCTCCCCTCCTTATGAAATTTCATCCTCGAAATTTACGTACCTGGTATTTCGAAGAGTTGAGAATACCTTGCTTTCATTTCAGATTCTATCTCTCCGGTCATCATGATTTCTCCATTGCTCATCTCCTGTATTTCAGATATCATTCTAGAATACAGCTTCAAAATAAAGGTTAATTGACATATCACAATTTGTCAACTTAAGTAAAAAATTCACTTAGTAGACACACACTTTAACAAGGATATTACTCGCCTCCCTTCCTAGTTCTAATCCTTGATCTCCGCCAGAGATCATATCCTAAGCTCGATACTTAATCGTAACGCCCCAAAATAGGTCCAATCCATCTAACCTATTCTGAGTTGCCAAATACATGGTACAGAAAAAGACTACAACTTTATTACTACAATTGTCGTGCAAAGTACAACAACACATATACTGTGAGTTTTAATACCAACTGTGACTCATGTCCCAACTATGGACAACACCTCACATTGATACATTACATAAAGGTACACCATAAATAACCTGCTTAGAAATTAAAATCTTTGGAAGTGCTCAAGGAAACCTTCGTACATGGGAGGCCATGCGTTTAGGTTATGATAGATATCATATGACTGTAGAATTATCCTTGGTTGACCCAATAGACCCCAAAGAAAAATGAGAAAATTACTATCATGTTTCTTCAAATGTTGAGTCTTCTCTTGACATATAACTATCTCCACTGTCTGTGTGACGCCCCCAAAATAGGTACAAAAATACAAATACAACTTAATAATACAACTGTCGTGTAAAATACGATAAAACATAAACTGGGAGTTTTAATAAGAATATTGTCATCTAGACAATATCCACACTCAATGGAGTCCTCATTACATTTATTATCACACTATTTAACAGAATAGTGATGACTACTAATGCTATCATCTGGACCATCACTCCGTTCCCCGACTCGTCCCAAATTTATATTCTCATTTCACAGAGAACAAAGGAAAGAAAGGGTGAGCTCAACTAGCCCAAGAAGAAATATTATGACTAAGATAATGCAGAATAAATTATCATTAGTCTTCAACAATGTTAAATTGATAAAATACAATAGACATCAAGTTTAACTGCAGCGGAACAAGCAATCCTTTAGAATAGTCAAGTAGAGAATAAAATCTACTATCTTCTATGATTTAAAAAGTTTTCTTCAAATTTTATCGCTGAGACTCAGCTTAATAAATAAACCACATCATCCCTGCACCTAGACCTGACAATATAAGTAGTTAACTATTGGGTCAAACCATATTAACTAGAACCAAATGGGTCGGTTAACCATTTTTATTTATTCAGGTTGGTTAAAGTTTGAACCCATATTTTTAAAACAAATATAGTTAATTAACTGGTTAACTATTTTTCAACCCATATTCTATTCAATCAGACTCTCTCTCTCAAATGCTCGCACCAAACACACGATTATTTTTTTTTTTTGGGGTGGGTGGGGGTAGAGGGTGGTGTGTATATATAATCGCTTAATATTAATTTATTTTGGGAGATAGTGGTGGGGTAGGGGTGGGGTGGGGGGTGGGGTGGGTGCGTGGGGGTGGATGGGGTGGGTGGGTGCTGTGGGTGGGGTATATAATAATCGCTAATATTATTTTTTGAGAGGAGTGTTGAGTGGGTGGGTGGTTGGGTGGGGTGGGGTGGGGGGTGACTTGGGTAAAAGGTGGGGGGTAGGGGTGGGTGGGGTATACATAATCGCTTAATATCATTTTTTAGGAGGAAGTAGTGGGTGGGTGGGTGGGTGGGTGGGTGGGTGGGTGGGGGGGGTGGGTAGGTAAGTAGGGGTGGGGTGGTGGTAATGGGTGCATGGGTGGGTGGAGGTATGGGGGTAGGTGGGTGGGGTGGGGTGGAGTGGGGTGGGTGGGTGGGGGTGGGTGGGTAAGTGGTGGTGGGGGGTGAGGGATCGGGTAAGGGGTGGGGTGGGGTGGGGTGGGGTGGGTAGATGGGTGGGGTGGGGGGTGGGAGTGGGGGGGTGGGGTAAGGGGTATATACATAATCATATAATATTATTATTTTGGGTTGGGTTGGGTTGGGGTGGGGTGGGGTGGGATGGGGTGGGGTCTGGGTTAAGGGGTATATACATAATCACATAATATTATTTTTTAGTGGTAGTGGGGGTGGTGGGGTGGGGTGGGGTGGGGTGAGTTGGTGGGTAGGTGGGGATGGGAGTGGGGGTAAGGGGTATATACATAATCACATAATATTATTATTTTGGTTGGGTTGGGTTGGGTTGGGTTGGGGGGGTGGGGTGGGGTGGGGTGGAGTGGGGTGGGGGGTAAGGGGTATATACATAATCACATAATATTATTTTTTTAGTGGTAGTGGGGTGGGGTGGGGTGGGGGGGGGGTAAGGGGTATATACATAATCACATAATATTAGTGTCAAATCAGGTCTTCATGAAACCCATAACTCATAACAATATTAAAATGGTTAATATGGTTTTTAACCATAACCATATGGTTCCAACCCACATTATCCATATTAAAAATGGTTAATATGGTTTTAGTTCTTAAATGGAATCATAACCATATTTTGAAAACCAAAACCAACCCATAACCATATTTGACAGGCCTACCTGCACCACGGCCAAGGATATTCATGTAATCATCAATGGTCTTGATTATATCAAATAATCCTTGGTCATAATCATACCAATAACTGTCCACCAATAAACTACAGGCCAATGAGAACTTTTATCACATCATTTGTTACATTACGGTCATGATTATACCGAATAATCCCTGGTCATAATTATACCAAGTCCATCTCTGCACGTAAGCCAAAGATGACTTTCATCACAATATAAGCATGAGGATGATGACAATAATATAAGCATTAATCAAACGAAAACAAGGATAAATATTAAAGACTTTAAATTTATCCAAATATTATCCATCACTTAAATAACTCATAATTTAATATTGTTAATATTATAACAATATTTTAATCACTTCTTAAACTTATAAACAATTTAATTTAATTGTTTATACTTTACCAAATAATGAATTTAATCATTCAAAAATGTCATACTCATAAGATTTCATCACCAATGATCAAATCATTCATCAAAAATCTGCATATACCTTATATAGGATTTTCAAGTCCTAAAATCCTATTTATCAATTCTTCAACTTCACATAACATATTTAACTCATATGTTTGTAACTAAACCATTTTCATGAAAAATTTCCAAATCAACTTATTATTTTTCAATCCTTTGTCCAAACATATATACATATATTTCATACACAACAAGTATTTTTTTATAATTTTTCAACTCCCTTAAGTATTTTTCAAAAATCAATTTCTAATTAATTCCTTAAGAAATTAGCTACCTCAAGTTTAACTACAGAAATTCCCAAATCTTGGCAGGATCTTACACATGTTAACGTGAGCTTCCAGTTTAAATTTCATGGTCATCGGAGTTATAGAACTCCGATTATAGCGTTTTTCGTCGAAAAAACCTAAATATTAAAATAGTCATAACTTACTCATTTTAAGTCGGGATGAACTCATTTTTGGACAGGAGGTACTTTATACCCTATATTAACATGTCCCAAAAGGCCGAAATTTTTTTCATAAATTAAGTGCCCGAAAATGCCCTTTTAAATTTATGGACAGTAGCCTTTTTGGTACTTTGCAGTTTTTGACTCCTTTGCTAAAATCAGTCCACACGAAAATTTACAACAACTTTTTCAGTGATTCCACTTGGATAAGTTAGAAAACTCATAGATCTAACTCTAGAACTTGATCACACTCAAAAATTCGAAATATAATAGGAGATATGGTCAATTGAATTTCATATTCCATTTTTACCAAAATCTGATTTTCAACCCTTTGTGATTTCTAAGAAACTTTCATGTTTTCACATAATAACCAACATAACTCATCATGACAATGACATAATAATTCAATAAAACAAGTTCAAGAATAAATTTTAAAGATTTATAAGTTAATTTATCCTGAACTCAATAATGTCCAAATTGTCAACATGATACTGCTTTGTGGAGAAAAATTCAAGAATGCTCAGAAGAATATTTCCACGAAAAGATACTAGATGAAGCGTAAATATCCAGGATATTCCACTAATTTCAAGGAATATAGAAGTCAAAGATTTAACCAACTGTGTATAATAGAATATATGAAACTGCAAATATATTTTTGTCCGTCATGCGGTAATCCACGTAGCCAGATCATTTCCATAATTTAATAAGAAATGAATACAAAGGATCATTCACCATGCATGTGGTAATCCACACAGACAGGTTATTCCAACAGAATAATAAAGAATGGAATAACAGAAGGATTTACCATGCATGCGATAGATCGCATGCATGTGTTATTCCCAATGAAATAATAAATAATGGAACCGGTCACGCGTAAACGCATGAATGTGATATATTCCGAGAATAATAATAAAGAAGCGGAACCAGTCGTGTGAAATTAAGCCCATATGATATTCCAATAGAATAATAAAGAATGGAATAACAACAGAAATCACCACGCGTCGATAGATCGCATGCATGAAGTTATTCCAACGAATGATAAATAATGGAACCAATCAAAGTAATAAAAGACCGAAGCGGGATATTCCAACAAAATGATAAAGAATGAAATAACAAAAGAATTTCACCATGTATGTGGTACTTTGCATAGACAGGTTATTCCAACATAATAATAAGGAATGGAATAACAGAAGAATTTCACCATGTATGCGGTACTTCACATATACAGGTTATTCCAACAAAATAATAAGGAATGGAATAACAGAAGTTCTCTTCATGAATACGAAAGAAATAATACCCCTTACGAGTACAACAAATAATATCCCTTACTGTAAAAGAAGAGTATTCCGACTGGTAGGGCGAGGATATTCTTGAAGAAAACTTGCACTACGCTCAAAGCTTCTTAAAACTCTAAAGAAATGCACTCAAGATTATAGAAGAGAATTCTCTCTACAGTTTCTCTCTCTAGAGTTTCAATGAATTCGTAAGAAATAATGAAGGAATGAGCTTCTATTTATAGAAGCATGGACTGAATAGTAACTAATCCATGAACGGTCTAGATTGATTTACTTTTAAACGGACGGTCCAGATTGGTTTATAATAAAATATAATATATTCTATTTATAGTCTAATAAAACGAATAACTTTATAAAAGTATTCTGTTTTTATATAAAAAGATTTTACTATGCAAACACTATGCAGGCACTATGCAAATACTATGCATAATAAAATATAATATATTCTAATTATTGTCTAATAAAACAAATAACTTTATAAAAATATTCATTTTAAATAAAAAGTTTTTCCATTTTTTATTATATTAATAATACTAATAAAACAAAACTCATATAATATATATATATATATATATATATATATATATATAACAATCGACAATAATTGAATCCAATAACGTGAGATACTACGCATCAACTATCAGAGTAACCATCAGTAGCAATAATTGAACAAAACCGAGTGACTTCTCACGTAAGCATCAATAATCAATACCGTACTACTACGCAACGACCACAGCGCATTCTTTCGTACTTTACTACTACCGGTAGTTCAACAGTTTTAACGGTAAACTTTCGTCGTTATTTTCATAAATATATTTTGTCATTTTCTCAATCCGACAATAATTACATTGTGGGATCCACTAATGATTGTCTTGGTCGTCTTTAATATTCCTTGTTAAAATGAATATTCCCCGACCAATCGAATATTATATAACAACTTGCATACTTTATAAAATTTATAAATACTACCCACAACTATAACATTATCTCAAATTCACACCATAATATTAAAAAAAAATATTTCGAGAAAATTAAATCTTTATTCGTAAAATTTGGGATTTTACAGTCTGCAATTGAGAATTACATTTCAACCAAACTCCAAGATCATATAGGTAGTGCTCGTAGATATACTCAGCAAGTAGATGTGCACAACCCTGTCTTATGATAATACGAGTTTATATGTCATTAGACATCTTGTATGATAGTGACAAAACACCCTTCCAAAGTTGGGTTCGCCTCACCCTATTTGGTTCACCAAAATTAAATATCAAATAACGTATACAATACAACACACATATCTAAAGTTCTCAATAAAATTATTTTCATACTATTTAGGGAGAACCTCCACAGCTATAGACCACCGTTCTATTTCCTTGTTACCCCCGCTCGATCCAGCTACACTCTTGTTACCTGAAAGGAATTGTGAAGCAAAAGGGTGAGCACAAATAGCCCAATAAAGAATATCATAACTAAAGATAATTAAATTATCAATACCATTCATCAGAAATAAATCAGAGATTTAGAACATATGGTAGAGGATAAAACTTTTCAACCATAGTTGCAGCGGAACGAGCAATCCATTAGAAGAGTCAAATAGACCATAAAGTCTATTATCTTCTCCAAGTTAAAAGTCCACCAACAATGTTTTATCCCTGTAACATCAATTAACAGTTCCTGTCCACAATCATATGAATAACTCATAATCATATTTGTGGTTCCAAATTCCTTTTCTCATCCAGGACGAAGATAATTTTTTTCACCTGTCTTTACCTGAAACATCAAAGATCATGGTTATACCAAATCACAGTTCATGTTCATAATCATACTAATAAATTCATCTTTGCACTACGGGCCAAAGATATTCATCAACAGGACATCTTTGCACTACGGGCCAAAGATATTCAATAATAGGTCATCTTTACACTACAGGCCAAAGATATTCATCAACAATTCATCTTTGCACTACAAGCCAAAGATATTCAACAACATGTCATCTTTGTACTACGGGCCAAAGATATTAATATCTCAAAGAAATATATAATCATTTCAGAAGTTATATAAACAATAATTATAACCATGTTTATCAATTCACCTTCGAACTTAAGCTAAAGATATTCAAAAATAAATTTAATGGTCATGATCACACTAGTCAACAATTCATCTTTACACTACTGACCAAAGAGAACTCATAGTCACGATCATACCAATAATCTACCCATCTTTATACTCAAGTCAAAGAGAAATTTCATCACCAGGATTTATAAAAATGTTATAAAAACAATATAATCAAAACATGGATTTAATTTCAAGAGCAATATTCATAAATCAACGATTTCATAACACCTTAATCCAAATGTTATAAATCACTTAATAATCTCAAAATCTAATATTATTAATACTACTACAATATTTTAATCATTTCTTAAACTTATAAATAATTTATTTTAATTGTTTAAACTTTACTAATTAATGCATTTAATCACCATAAAATGCCAAACTCACAAAATTTCATCACCAATAGCCAAAACCCTCATCAAAAATCTGCATATACCTCATATAGGATTCTCAAGCCATAAAATCCTATTTTCCAATTTTCTTACTTTACATAACATATTTAATTCATTTACTAATAACTAGTCCATTTTCATGAAAAATACCAAATCAGTACAAAAAAATTTTGTTTTTTGGGATTTAGCAAAATATAGTTCCATATTGAACATATATTTTTCTCGGAATTTTTAAAATTCATTTACTATTTTTCATATGGCCAAAATTGTCGAATATTTAGATATTTATCATAAATTATACTTTTAACCAAAAATTTCGAAATGTACAGGTTATACTGATATTATATAGATGTAGTCCCAATAAAAATTTTATCAATTTTGGAGTTAACCACAAGGAGTTATAAGGGTTTACTTTTAAAATAGTCTTTTCTCATAAAATTCATAACTGTTAATCTATATATCCAAAAATCACCATTTTTGGATACAATCAAGAAAACTCATCAAATTATCATTTCAAAAATTTTCAAAATTTTTGAGGGTCAAAAAAAATTATGAAACAGAAAACATAATAACCCTTAAAATCCATTACCTCAAAAGAGCAGTACTTCTGACCAGAATATCGGATGTAAAGTCGAAGGAAACTTGCACTGATTAGAAACTCTTAAAGTTTCTAAATACTCACAAAAATATACTCGATAATATAGAGAGAGAAAACTTATGTTTCTGGTGTGATTTTCAATTCTAACTTAAGCACCTATTTATAGAAAAATGCTAAAACACCAAAGGAGACTAAATTAATAAAATATAATATTTCATTTCTTTCTTCTACGCCACCTACCAGCCACCAGCAAGTCAGCCATCAACATGCCAACATTGAACACAAATCAGCCCACATGTTTAATAAAAACAAAAGTGGGTCCCACCCAATTTTAATAAAAATTATTTTATTTTCCAAAACTTCAATAATTCATAGAAAATAGCCCGTTTATCATAAAAATATGAATTTTATATCCATTCCACAAGAAATTGAATTCTCTACAACTTTGTAGTTTTAAGTTTTTCCAAATTTCAGACAAAAAATATCCAAAATCCACAAACGGATGATTTTCAACACCGTTTCAACACCTTGTAAACTTCATAACAAATCATGCGTTAATTTTTAACAGTTCAAAATTTGTGGATTTATACTCAACTTATATATGTATAACATATCCAAAAATAACAACGATCCAACAGTCAGATCAAAATTATAACTCACGCAATAGAGCTTTAAGAACACTGATTTGATCTTTAATGCCTCCATTCTGAAAAAATACTGATAAAATAACTCAACATTAATTCCTTCATTTATAACCACATAAATAAATTCATAATTTATATCCACACCAAATAAATATTTTCTTATCATATAAATCAATAATTAATTATTCACAAATAATATTACAGAATCACAATAATGACAACCAGGTGGTTCCAAGGAAAGAGGGGGCTTTCCGATAAGGATTTCTCCTTACTAGCGCGCAATTAGGCGACCAAACCACTCTTTGACTGAACTTTCTAGACATTGCCAATAATGCTATCTAATAATATTATTCAAATAATATGAATTATTGATCTGATAATAGAAAATATTATGCAGTGACAATTATTGAAACAACAATAATATAAAATATCAACGCATCAATTATTGAATCAATAACATAAAATATTGAACAATTATTACTGTAATAATTATTGAGTAGTGCCTTCTTACGTAAGAATAAATAATTCAAAATACATGTAATACCGCAAATGCCATCGCGTGCAACAACGCCAGACATCTTGTATTTTAACCACGGGGTATTCCAACAATGTTAATAAAGAATAATTATGCCGTTATTTATAAAAACTCAAACTTGTCATTTTCTTCATCGATGCTTATTCTCATTATGGGGCCCATAAATGGTTTTCTGCCGCATTTAATGCGAATATACCCAAAACAACAAGAATATTCCACGACCAAACGAATATTCTCCGACAACAATGAGTATTTTATAACCACTTGCGTATTTAAAATATTTATATATATCACCCTTAACTTTAACCTTTTATCAATTTAACAATTTACTGAATAGTAATTATAAAAAAAATTGAATACTTTTATTTCATAAAATTCGGGGTCTTACAGTTTAGATATTTTTCGATCTCTAACATTGTCCACTATCACGTTGTCTTCATTATCCCCATCATTATCCAACAAAGCATCCCCCTCACCCTCACTTTCACCCTGACCCTTAGCCTCAGTACCCTCACCACCAACCACATTATCAGCCACAATTTCATCAACAATGGAAACCACATTATCACATACATTATCAGTCACATGGTTACTATTATGCTCATCCAATATAGAGGTTTAATCAAGATTATATGGTAATACATGGTCTACATAGACATCAATTACACCATGCGACAAATAAATATTAACCATATCTCTTATACTAGCATCATCATAAATAAGTCTAACCCCATTATTTATATCTACTCCATCAATTTTAAAATAAACACTTGATTGAGAATGATAACTAAGTTCAGTAGCTAACTCATTAATAATACACATACAAATATAATCAGCGTGCAAACGTGGCATATGATAAATTGTACCTCCCACATAGTCACATAAAGGAGTATAGATGAACTTCCCACCATGGTATACATTAAATTGAACAACAATATCTATCTGTAACTGAAATTAATAAATAAACCACATAAAAAATAGAGCATAAGCAATAAACATTTGAAGGAATATTGAAACTAATTACAGAGCATACATGTGGGGACAAAAGAGGACCAATATTTAGTAAATAATGATTTTATATATCCTAAACAAGAATCAGTAACGAAAAAGACAAAGAAGAACATTGAATAATACATAACCAATCTAGGGTTTAGAGGTAAAAGGACAATACGACAACAAGCCCAAAAAAACATCAAAGTTAGATAAAGGACAAAAGGGGGACCATCGGTTGGGACATACCTGTCGAACGTTGATATCGAGCATCAAACCACTTCTAACCAACGTGAATCACACCAAGATTCACCAAATATTCGATTTTGTTTATATTTTCAATTGATCGATAGACCAACTTTTTCGTTATTTGCTTAGATTACTTTGGAAGGGTTGACTTAGGGCTCAGTTGCCTTAATCTATTTTGGAACAAGTTTGGACACAAATGAACGATGAAATTGCTTCTAATTCTCATGTGGGTCCATCATCTGGTACTTTGGTGGGAGATTTTCCCTCCCAATCCACCTAATGTTGGCCACATGGACTAAAAAGTGTCACATCACTATATTTTTACACGTCTGCATTTTAGTTCTTCAATTCCGTCTAAAGTCAATTGACTTAAAAGATTTTCCAACATTTTGTTAGTAAAAAGTAGTTCAGTGAGTTGACTGTAAGAAAAAAAGTTTAGTGACACATTTGTAAGGTGACGTAAAGTACAGTGACTAGAAAGCATTTAACCCTTATAATGTATGTTTAATGGCCAATATAAAAAGGAAATTATTTTCACATGATTTTTTAATATTTTCACATAAAAACGTGGTTTCGACAAATAAACAAATGAATAATTAATTGGCTTCTGGGAAAAAAACATGAGCATGAGTTACGTAGCAAGTGTGTTGTTATGATGACAAATTTTTTTATTACAAAAACTAGTTTATAAAATAATGTGATAAAGTGTAATTAGTGAATTATCACCATATATGGGTGAGCTTAGTGATAGCAACTTACCATATTATTTTGTAAGCAACTTCTTGTAAGATTTTTTTGTCGTACTATTCGGTAGCAAGTTATGTATCAAAATGAAAGGCTGATTCATTAGAGCCATAACTAGTTCAAAAACCAAAATGCCAACTTCCGCAAAAGGTTTAGTCATTTACTATATAAAAATTTTCCATGCATTTTCTTAAGTGTCTCGAGTGGCTTATTATTGCAATTATGTTAACTAATTATGAATCTCTCGAGTATCCAGAGGCGGAACTAAGAGGCGGGGGGGCATCTGACCCTGGTAGAGAGGCGGTCCAGGCGAAACTAAGGGGCAACCCAAGAACCACCAAATCACTTTCTTTCGAGAAGTCGTCCGCTTCCTATTTTTTTTCGCCTTGGTCTTGAGCTTCTGCAACACAGGTTTGTTTATTTTATTTTTTTATTTTTTTTATAGTAACATAAAATGACGTCGTTTCATTAAAAAAATTTAAAAAAATAAAAATTTTCTATTAGGGATTTAGGACTCTCTCTTCACTGTCTTTACTCTTCAGTCTCTTCACTAATTCTTCCCTCTTTCGCCTCCAGCCTCCAGTGCTCCTCAGCTCCTGGCTCATGCCTCTGCCTCCTAACTTGCTCATTGCTCCAGCCTGCTCCAGTCGCCGACTGCTTCAGCCTCCACTGCTCCAACACTGCTTTGGACTTTGGTAATTTCTAAATTCTAATTTAGCCTAAATGTCTTTCAAATTATATTATTTCATGTTAAGAATCAAGATGATCTCTTTAATTTTTCTGATTATTGTAGTTTTAATTTATTAATTTTTCTTATTGTTGTAATTATATTATTTAATTTTTTCTTTAATTTAGGTTTGTTTTAATTTTTCCAATTAATTTTTCTTTTCTTTTACCTTTGTTTGGCTTTTGAGAATCCTAAGAGAAAGAATTTTGATGAATTTTAATAATTTAATGTTTACATCCTTAATCTTTTAGTAATTTAGGTTTTAAAATTGTTACTGTTGGAGTAATCTTTAATCTTTTAGTAATTGGAGTAATTTAGTTTTCATAATTGTTACTTTAATCTTTTAGTAATTTAATGTCTTTCAAATTATATACTTGTATTGTTACTGTTGGAGACTTGGAATGTTGGTACTTAATTTATTTCTCATAATCTCATTAGGTTAATTGAAATTATTAAATTAGGTTAATTGATGAAATTATGATGAAATGCTTGAATTAGGAATTAGGCATAAAAAAAATTTCCTTCTACGCAACGCGACTTTGCCTCTTTCTCTTCAGTCTCCACCGATTGGTCCTCAATCGCTTTCAATGTGACATGCCTCCGCTCACCAATGGTATTTGACTTCACTTTACTTTTACTGCTTCCTTGCTCCAATCCTGCTTGGGCCTTCCTCTGGTAATTTCTAATTCTAATTTAGGTTATATCTTTCAAAATTTAATTGCTCCAATTCTAATTCTAATTGCTTGGGTCTTCCTTTGCTCCTGCTTGACTGCTTCTAATTTAGGTTGTCTTTTCTAATTTCAAAATTCATCAAAATCCTACTTGGGCCTTCTTTTGCTCCAATTCTAATTGCTCAAATTTTTTTCTTTAATTTAGGTTTGTTTTAATTTTTCCAATTATTTCAAATTAATTTTTCTTTTACCTTTGTTTGGCTTTTGAGAATCCTAAGAGAAAGAATTTTGATGAATTTTAATAATTTAATGTTTACATCTTTAATCTTTTAGTAATTTGGTTTTCAGAATATTCTGAAGATATACTTGTATTGTTACTTTTGGAGTGTTGGTACTTAATTTATTTCCCATCATCTCATTAGGTTAAATTAGCTTAATTGAAATTATTAAATTAGGTTAATTGATGAAATTATGATGAAATGTTTGAAAGAAGCACTTCAAGCGTTAATAAATAAAAAAATTTTACTGATATATTTTGACCCCCCCTATGAAAACGTTTTGATTCCGCCACTGCGAGTATCTTTGGGTTATCTATGTTAACTGATGATGAATAAGATTTTTTTTTATACTTTTTTGGTAATGGAATACTTATAATTCCACAAGATCCCTCCCTCACATAAATAATAAATGAATCTCATATTTATGTGAGAGAAACTTTGTGAAAATATCAATTTTTACTAGTGAAAATAAAAGGGTTGAATTAGGATAATGACGTTACTAACCAAACATATTTTTCTCAACTAATTTAAATATGCCAAATTCAACAGCTATCAAATCTACCATACCATTTTCATTTTGTATCCCATGCAATATTCCATTCTTTGTCCATCTCCAGCCATCTCCAACTTCAACTGTTTTAAGCATCAAAGCATAATCTAAAATATACTTGGCCTGCTGAATGAAAACTCTATTGGAGAGCCCATGCATAATATTCTGCACAAATATTCCACCCACAATTAATCTTTCGGTTACTTTACTTTTATATATTGCTCAGGTCTTGGCCAAAAAGGGAAAGGAAAAACAAAATACACTGAGAAACATACTTTCATTTCTTCAAACTATCCAATGTGCCAGCAAAAATCATATATTCATTACACACGCAAGGCATCATGTATCAAATCTCTAACTGCCCTATTCTAATTTTACAGGCAACTAACCATAAAATCCATGCAAATAACAAAAAAGTAAATTCTAACATGAAAAAAAATCCGTTCATATAAAAAGTTCACTACTGTTTTTATCCCTTTTATGGGTCTGCATGTCCGGCAACATCGTCTTCACTAGAGGCACTTCTTCCATTACTGATATCATCATCACTGACGTCTTCTTCACTGTCTTCTGCTGGGGTGCTGGTAATATTCTCCTTTTTTGCGTAACGCTCACAGTACTCTGCATCAAAAGGAAGACGGTCAGGTATTTGTCATAACAAACAACTTTCTGGTTTCTCATTAAGAGAAGAGACCGGAATGAGCTCATTAGCTTGCCTTTAACTTTTTGGTCGTATTGTTTTTTATCCTTCATCATCAGCGAAGCAGCATCACCATTTAGTGGGTCCGAAGGATTTGGATAAAGTAAAAGTTGAGGAAGGAAAACTTCAAATACATTTAAAAGATCTGCCACACAAAATATTCCTGGTAAGATGTTGCAGGATTCCTAACTAGTTCATGCGTAACAAGCACACAATATAACATTAGAAAAGTCGGACAATATTTAACAAACAACTTCTATATCCACATTTCATGTGGATGTGTTGAAAAAAAAACACAACTAACTATGGTAGAACCAACACAGATAATATGTTCAGAATCAGAGAGGAATAAAAAACAAATAGTTTTTCAGTTTTTCTTTTTCCTCCTTTTTCCAAAAGAAACTAAAGACAAAATTTCTACTTTCAACAAAAAAACGTAGTCTTAAATCTCAAATCCCAACTCCTTTTGGTTGAGTTTTACATTTATTTGTTTGCAACATGTCCCGATTTATGTTGCTTGGCACCCCAAGCTTCAGTTTGTGAAAATTCAATGCAAGTGAAGTCATAAATATTCTAAGTCATTGAAAAAAGAGTTGCATCAAAAATTACATAAATAAATTATAAATATAAGACAAGGTGATGAGCGATCCTAAGGATATACTGCCAACATAAAGACTAATTAAACAAAAAGGAGACCTGCGGCTGATATGCAAACTCAAGTAAAAGACTGGCCTAGATAGTCCATGCTCGGGTGCTTGTTTGTCTATATAGGATATTTTATTGCTTTATTCTATTATTCTTCCTTTTCCTTTTTTTCTTTTTGTGGGGAGGAGGGTAGGGTCAATACAGGAAGTAACTCCATTTGCCAAGCAGATATTATATTGTCACACTACCCGATGGAAAAAAATTAAAGGAAAACGTGATTTGTTCAAAAAAAGTTTAGAATTACCGAACATTGGACTCCATGATTGGTTAATGACATCCAAGCAAACAGAACCTGAGCTGCAGCCGAACAAATGAGATCAAGTAAGCCAATAAAATATTACTAGCAAATGCATTCAGCACATCCAGATCAGAGAATACTGAGCTCCCAAAACTTTAAAATTTGTTATCGAAACTGTTGAACAAAAAAAAAGGACAAAGAACTATACTTTTCTCATGGAGGAACTGCCCATAAGTTGATCAACCACATCTAGGCAGTTCAGGAAACTAAAAAGGTGAATGTGTCAAATGGCCAATTGTGTTAAAAGCACTTACAGCTCATCAACATTTGGGTGAAATATCTTGTTGAGAAATCCTATAGAAGGAGACTTGTAAGGATATGCATCTGGCAGCTCCACATGTACTTTCCACACACCACCTTCATAAAGGCCTGCAACCAATAAGATGGAGTAAAACTTTAGCGACCATATGAATAACTTAAAAAGGAAACCACTTGTCATAAATATTGTTATGCAGACATATTTTAGACAATAAAAATAAAAATGATTTAGTGCATTATCTAATTTATCATTATACGACATGACATCTTGCTGATGAATGCGGAATAGAATACACTTAAGTTTCTGCCTTTCCTATAGATCCTACAACAAGGTCAAGGAAGCAGTCAATCAAATTAATTGCCAAACATGGACGCTAGGTTTTTGGTAGTCGGGGGAGATAGAGATCTTGACGCTACATTAAAGGTCTATGCGATCATGATTACTAAACGGTAAGTAATATAAAAACGTCAAGAGAAGAAAAATGACTCCCTACCATACAGAATCGTATGAGACAGATTTTCTGAAACAGTTGTCCATGATATAATAGTTGATCTATAGATAAAAGTTCATACTTTCTATCAAAATAATGAAAGGACAATCATTACTAAGATGAATTTGCATCGTCAGGACAATCACAGCTTTAGAAAAAACAAAATACAAATTATTCTTTGTGTGCAATCAGTGAAGTCATTTACAAAACCTCCAACATGATTTTGCAACCGGATAAACATATGTTCATATGTTCCACATGGAAAAGGGTAGATCCAACAATTTTATACTAAAAATCATACCGAGCTCCACATCAATAAGTCAACTTTTACCGAAGGCCTTTGGCCCGAGTGGTATGACCCAAACTATGTTAACCATGAGGTTGGGGGTTCAATCCTTGGCCACTGCCAAGGAGGGTGTGTATGGTGGGGTGTCAAATTAGCAACAACAAAAAAACAGTCAACTTCAACTTTATCTGTAGGAACTCATTTACAAGATGATTTTGCACTAACTTTAATAATCAACCAAAGTACAAAAAAACAAAACAT
Organism: Panax ginseng; assembly: GCA_020205605.1. NCBI lineage: Eukaryota > Viridiplantae > Streptophyta > Magnoliopsida > Apiales > Araliaceae > Panax > Panax ginseng. The sequence continues at coordinate 153,034,937 of CM035129.1, forward strand.
ACATTCACACAAATAGTTCCCAGAAATATTAAGCACAAAAGAAAAAAGCTATCCCTGTGCAGTCTGGAAACTTTGTTGCCAAAAAGCACCGATTATAGTGAAACATACTTTTTAAAAATACATGTCAGTTTTCTTTTCAACCAAATATTTTTTGTTCTTTTGGCAACCAAAAGTCTACAACCAGAAAACATTGTTATCCAGATAAAATCTGCAGGAAAAAATTAATATCTTTGCCCTCTACATCAAAGGAGGACCTCATGTTAAAAACTGTCTAGGAAATAGAAACTTTATGTTAGATATAACAAGGAAAAGTGATAGACGTTGACCATCCGCATCCTTCAAAGCTATGGAACCTTAAAATGTACTCCCTCAGTCCCCAAAGGATGGCCTAAGGACAAATTGAACACAAATTAAGGTAATCAAATAAGAGGAGAGAGTATACATTTACTTTCCCTTTTACCTTTGTATTGATATGTGAGTTAATTGCTTTAATTGGGTCTTGGGTTTGTGGAGATAGAGTGAATTAATTTGAGCCATTAATTTGTGATGTGATTGATTTACTATTTGAATAAGATGTAATATGATCAAGGATAAATTATTCAATGCAAAATTTTATCTAGTTGACTTGGGTACTTTAGACATGCTTTTCAGGATTTTTTTTATCACAAACCATCCTTTTGGGGACAGAGGGAGTAAAGCGTTGAAAATCAAAAGTGTCTATAAAACTAGATAGACACATACAAGCAATTATTCAACTTGTAGAGTGCTAGCCGGTATTGGTACAATTGACAACATGCTACAAATGATAAGAATATAAATGGATAGAGGAAGCAACATTACTTTCTTTAGGACCATGGAATTCCACATTAAATTCATTAATTCCATCATTTATTGGCTCCACAGCATAATCACTCATCATCCTACATCATGAATACAATAGATCAGTATGATATTAAGACAGTACGGAGGAAAATCTTAACTGTTCAAAAAAAAAAAGTACGAGCCATTATTCTCATGGAACAAAAATGATAAAGTTTATAGTATATAACAGAAATACGAAAAATACAAGTTTATTTCAGCAAAAATAATACAGAATGAACCGAGTATATATCAATGTGGAAGAAAAATTGCAAATAAGATGCTTACAATTTCATTACATCCATATCTCTCCTTTTGCTTGGAGAAGACATTCTCACAATTAGTAAACCTTATCTTTAGCAAGCCTGCCAGGTAAAAAAGAAAAAGAAGACAATAGGACAATGGAAAAATAAAAATTTAAGTGAGCAATTTCCAGTAGATTTAACAACAATCATAGTTCTCATGAGCGACGCTAACGCTGGAGAAGAACAAGGCGACACCTTGGACGCCGAGTTACCAAGGATCATGCCTTGCAAGTCATTTTTATTCATAATTCATCATAACCCAAGGAGTTGGAGTTGTTATGTGATGTAATTTTACTACTTATTAGACTTGTAATGTCTAATGACTTGGTTTGTAGACTTGTTCAACTAGTAGTTTTTAATGTCAAGTGTTTATTTTTGAATTTTAATTGTGAAGTAATCATAGTTTTTAATTGTATTTCATAGTGTTAGTTATTATGTTTTGGGTTTTAATGTATATAAAATTTTATTATTCAGTATACTTTTGAAATAAATAAATAATATATAAATTGCACATTATCAACGACTTGTCACCATACGGACACCATGGTGGGCTCCTTGCGGTCAACTACCGCCGCATCTCGCCGTGGCTCTGTGACAACTATGACTAAAATAAATACATGTGGACACAATCTGAGCCTAAATCAACAAAACACATTTAGTAACTCACAAGAATTAAAAACATAAACATCACGTATCTCAGAAGGCAGCCATAAATCCCAAGAAACTATAAAAAGATGCACACATTCCCGGAAGACATCATTCAAAAGGAATTTAACAAGATTTAAGGAAGCTGGGTTATTATTATTTTTTCAGTAGACTCGCTGCTTAGTTCATCAGAACACTTGGACATAAGCTTCAACAAGCCAAGTCACCATGCTCTAGAACTGGATCCAGGTATCACCTCCTCTAAATTATTAAACCTAGCAAAATGAGATCCTATCCAAGCTATTAATGTCTGAAAAACTTGACCCTTTAATGTGAAGTAATGGGCTACTAGCACTGCGAAAATCATGAAATATGGCCAATACTAGGATGTGGTCTAGGATGACTTCTCAAAGTGACTCAAGTACCATTATTCAACTGCTATCACATTCATATATACGATTAGGCAGCCACGATAGTTTTCCTTCTTCTTCCACCTTTCTATTTCTTATCTTTTCCGATTAGTTTGTTCCAGTATTGCTCCAGTGAATTTGACAGAGATGGACACATTGTTGATTGGAGACTGATATTTATTGCTGCTGCAATCTGGCTTATACAACAGCTAAAGAGTGGTTCGTTTTGTATTCCAACGAGCTTGGGTTGGATGGCAACGGCAATGAGGGATGCCCCTTTTTTTCAGAAGTTGTTGGGCTGCTACTAGGTTGCTCCATGGAGGGCTGATCAGATGGAGGTCAGGTGTGGTGAAAGGCCTATTTGCCTGATTGTTTGGTTGGAACTCGTCACCACTGGTTGAAAGCTTCGGTAGAGATGATGGGTTCCTTATCCAGCGGGTCGGTAGGCTGAGGGAGATGAACAGTTTGCTGAATTTCTGTGGTTTTTTTGGTAGAACAAAGGTGGGTGAAGGGCAGCAGATCTGACTAAGGGGCTACAAATTGCCTTGGCCTGTTTGTTGAAATGTGTGATAATGATGCTGGTTACTGGTTGTTGCTTAAAGAAAGTATGGGCAGTGGTTGCTTTTCTTTATGATGAAGATGAATCATCGGTGTTTGAGTTTATGTTTTGTTTTTTAAAACCCAAGACCTCCCACTACATGGAAATCAATAGAGAAATAGGGTTTTGATACCATTATGATGCAGGACAAGAATTTAAAAGGATGTGAAACAATGAAATTGATATTTTGATGCCTTATCTCCGAAGAGCTTGGCTCTCCCACAGGATGTTAGAGGTTACTCCATAGAGATCCTTGCGTCCGTAGACGGAAGATGAAAAATACACAGAACTTCTCAACAATCAATAACACTAATCTGTCCCAAATTATTGTAGTTCTTGCCTATAAGTAGATAGCGAGAATAAAATAATTTCCTAAAACTAAAATAACTTCCTACCAGTTTTCCACTACTTCTACTATCATAAAACTACCTGCATAACTTCCCATTGCTAATAGTGTAAAATATATGAAAAGACCAAATATACACATTTAGTCTGCGGTTAATCCTACACAACTCTTGAACATATACAAGAACATTATTAACTTACATAGCTCTGAAATATTGGAAGCCTAAAAAGGAGTTGTCAACTATCATCACTTAGTTTTTCAATGTATATACAAATTCACTCTAAGCTTCTTCTAAGATGCTACTTTAGCTTAAAAATTATTGAAGTTCACTTCTTACTTATTAAAAAAAGTATTCGTTAGGATTCATATTTTCCTCACTTATAAAGAAAATAAAAGATCAATTTTTTTTCCTTCCTAATTTTGGCATTCATACAAACTGGTACTTGTTTATAACTTCTTGTTTAGTAGATTTCAGCCAAAAATTTGTTCTTGTAAAAAAATATCACATCAAGTGTCTAAGCCAAAGAAAGCCTAAATGTATCTCTTTCCATAAAAATGTAAAACCATACCTGGATAAGAAACTAGTCAATCTGCCAATTAAGTATCAAGAAATTTAATGCCCCCTTGGAGAACAACGTGGACAAACTAAAAAATTAGTAAATTATTCCCATAACTAAGCAAGCATGATAAATTTTGCCAATTGACATCACACATAAACCATTAGTCCAATGTACGTACAAAAATTAATCAAAGAAAATAAACATAAAAAAAAAAAAAAAAAAAAACTACCAGAGAATCCAAAATTTCATAGGGTTGCATCAGTCTGAATTAGATAATTCCATACCCAAGAGTTGCACCATATAATGAACATGTACTTGGAACAAATTGTGTTGAACAAAACACATATGAATCTGAGATTGTAAATTTAACAAAGTGACCAAGAAAGGAAAAGAAACAAACCGGAAATTGGAAGTAATTCGATGATCAAGTAGATCGCCGGTCGGTTGAATTGGAAAGAGGCGAGAATTTCAATGTTGTATTGGTGTAATTAATACTGTATTAAAGCGCCGATGAAAAGAGGAAGAAGGAAATAAGGGGAAGAGAAGAGAGAGAATGAAAGGAGATGGCGAAAGCATGTACGTACGTACGTATGATATGAGGATTGAGTTGAGGAGGGGGGAGGGAGGTGTCGACATGTTTTACAGAGGCACATGCGAAATCGGTGAGGAAGAGATACGTCACACGTGGATGGGTTTGGTTTTGTTTTGGGTTACCTGTGCGTTGTAACTTCTTGTTATAAGCCTATAGGGAGGAGGGAGACAAAATGTGATTGAAGTAAGGCGGTTTTGACTCTCCTCCACAAACCCCCGCCTTCCCTTTTTTTTTATATTTTTATTCCTAACTTTTGTATTACAAAAATATTCTTCTTTTTTTTTTTGATTCACTAAAAAATTGTCATTTTAATTGCATTCATGCAATTTATAAAAAATTAAAATTAATAAGTTAGTTTGCTTTTAAAATATAAGATAGTATATGTAATTTTAATTCATACAGCTGTAATTATTATAAATTATATAAAAATTATAAATAAAAAAATTAAAATATACATGAATCATATTAATTTGGTTTTTTAAGGTTTTGGGAATTAATATTTAAATTCCAAGATTAATTCAAATTCTATTACAAATACTCCCCTCACTAAGACCGAATAAATAGTTCAGGTTGAATTCGTACTCGTTCGACTAAAAGTTCGACTCGAAATATAAATTATTCAAATATGAACAAATTTTAAAGCTCAATAAATCACTCAAACCTTCTCTAATTGTAATTTTTTATTTATACTCAGATCATATTCATTCAAAAAGTTTAAACTGTTCGGGCTCGATTCGAGATCGTGCTCAACTCGATAGTTAAATGAGTCTCAATCAAACCTTATTTTATATTCTATAAATTTTGTGAACCAAATCTGAGCATCTCAATATTCGGCTCGACTAGATTCATTTACACCCTTATCCCTTATCGATTGGTGAGAATAAAATTCAAACAAAAAAAAGACTCACATTTCTATTTATGATCGTATAACGTGATATAATAATATTCTTTAAGTATATTTACATAGGATAGGATCATATGTAGTTTTAGTCTCATAATTAAGGCTGAAATTATGTGAACTTTGGATCTTAGATATCAAATTCTATTATAAATTAATTTTGAATACGACTCTTTTAGTGAAATCCAAGGAATACAAGAATACTAATCTAAAATCAATTTTACGATTTTTTTTTATGTTTCTCTCTAAATATGTTGAGTAATTAGTTTAGTAATAATGATATGACGGTAAAAAAAAAAATCTGTATTTATTTTTAAATAAATTTAGTGATTAATACTACAGTAATTATAGTATGATAGTGAAATTACAGCCACCCCCACCAGATTTTTGTTTCATTCAAGTCTGAAGTAGTAATATCTTACCAATGTGGAGTGGTGGGTTATTGAAATGAGTAGCTGGAGCATCGAAGTATGACAACTACTCCCTCCCTTAAACGGGCTTAGTTTGTTTGTTTTTTCGTTTTTTCGTTTTTTTTTGGGTCACATTAACCAATTTTATAATTAAGAAGTATACATATTTTTTTATATTTTAAATTATATAATAATTGGATGTGATGGTAAATTTGACTTACTTTCTTATAATTATAATTTCTCTACCTATATTTATAAAAAAATAGTATAAATGTTAGTTACAAGTTACAACAATACACAATTAGGTTATAGGTATATTAACATTCAGGGTCTAAATATGGATTAATACTCCGAATTTTTATTTTTTTTCACTTCAAGATTTTTTCTCTCAATTTTTTTTATTAGGGGATTAAAAATTTATTTTTTTTCACTTTGGCGATTGTTTTCTCAATTTTTCGATTAGGGGATTAAACTTTTAATTTTTTCTGATTACGTCTAATTGATAGTGACACGTCAAAAAATTAATGACATGACAGCGACACGCGACTAAAAAATACATATTAAGTCTCATTTTAACACTTATTCAATTATTTTTTGTACCAAAAATGATAAATATAAGATCATTATTAATTTTAAAGTAAATTATTATTATATTGTTTTAATATAAGACCATTATTAATTTTTTAAAGTAAATTTAATGACAATTTTATCCTTTTGGTAAATTTAATTTTTTTAAAATAAATTTAATTACAATTTTTTAAAGTACAATTAATAATGGTCTTATATTTACCATTTTTGATACAAAAAATTAATTGAATAAATGCTAAAATGAGACTCAATATTACACAAACATTTTTTTAATCACGAGTCGCTATTATGTCATCAATTTTCTGACTTGACATTATCAATTAGACGTAATCATAAAAATTAAAAGTTTAATCCCCTAATGAAAAAAATTGAGAAGACAATCCTAAAGTGAAAAAAAAATTAAAAGTTTAATCACCTAATAAAAAAAAATTAAGAAGACGATTCTCAAAGTGAAAAAAATTAAAAATTTAATCTTCTAATTATAAAAATTGAAAAGACAATCTCCAAAATAAAAAATAATTAAAAATTCAGAGTATTCCCTATATTGAATATTGCTACAGTGATAAAAAAAAATCTTATAAAAAATAACTTACAAAATAATATGACAAATTATAATTTAATACCATACATAGGTGACAAAATATAATAAATTAATCATTCACCATCCAATTAGATGGAGCTAATGATATTAACCAAAATCAATTTGTAACCATTCTTTTATCACCAAGGTATTATTGATCAACATTACATAAATGTGTATCTTTCTTTATTCCGACTCTGATTTAGCAATGATCCACAAAATCAGCTAGCTCAAAGAATTTTCTGGATATGAATTAAACAAGGATGATCCATATTTATTCATTAAACTGCTTATGTGATTGAAATCAAATTTGTCAACTCGCAGCAGCTCGAATAACATGTTCTGTAGACAAAATATAATTTATCATTTTAAGAAACAAATTGTATCCAAAGGAAAAAAAACAGAGATAAATCATGTCAGTTTTCAAACCCCACTGCAAACCACTAAAATTTCTCGCCATAGTAATATGCAGTGCCAACCATTAGTGCCACGGTAGCACCCTGTACAACCACACGAGCTCTCATCAATTTCTGACCTAATTGAGAATTCCCGTCTGAAACTAATTAACCCAGCAGTGAGCACTCCAGCTGTGAGAAAAGCACTTGAAATACCAAAAAACCATTAAATACAATGGACATAGTATATGAAACAAAAACATCATTGTGAATAACAAATTTGACCAACAAATGCTAATCTTAACATGGCACCTCCACTGTTCTAATGACCTCCTTAAAATAACAAGCAGACTCGGGTCATCAAAAAAAAGAGGCAGATGTATGCCGGTGTCTAGCCAGTAGCTACTCCTTACACGAGGAGATAGCTAGATTGAATAATAATCCATTAATCACTTGAAAAGAAAAAGAAGTAATCCATGAGTCTTCTATACCCTTGGGTAATGGGCACACTGATGTTTGTAAGTAACTTGCTTGATTAACATTGTTAGTTTCAGTAGTCCTGAACAATAGATGTAACATAATCTCAATTAAAAATATCTAACATTGAATCTGTCAGGTCAAAATGTTTTTCACTTCCACTTTATTTCCTTTTCTTTCTCTATAATTTAAATTTTGCTACAATGCACTGAAACGAAGACGTGTGAACTTGAAGCAAAAAATATTATAGATGTACTACACGGCAATCCAATATATACATACGTATATGAGTGAATGAATGAGTGAGTGAGTGAGAGAGTGTGTGCGAGTGAGTGAGTGTATCTGTGTATGTATAGAGAGAGAAAGATAGGCAGGTAGAGGTAGAAAGAAAAAGAAGGATACCAAATAGCCAAAAGACACCTTGCTTGAGAAAAAATGTAGGTTCCACAAAAAAAAAACTTAGATGTATATGTATATATATTTATATATATTAAAATGGAGTACATCTTATTGGGTACAAGGATGCCTATAATTTATATTCTTTATATATTCATTCTCAAAAGCACTTGTGATTCTCGTACCAAAAGATCTAAAAATAACAGCAGGGCTGTTTCCCAAATGAAAATTTTACCTTTTTCTTTTTATTGAAAGTAACATCTTTTTATTCGAAGAAACAGAAGTAACAAATCAATAGGAAGCTTACATATGACCAGGGAACATTGAGGCCTCTCCTCTCAATTTCTGAATTTCAGCAGATCATGATACAGATATATCGTGAGTGCAGATCAAATGGTGTAAAGCTTGTCTTAGCAGGGCTATAAGGAAAACAAAGGAAGCAATTCACTGGACTTGCATGTCAGCTGAGCATTTGGGAAGCAATAAGACTATAGGAGATAAATTGGTGGGCTGAGAACCTAATTCTTTACTTGAAAAGCATTAACAAAGTATATCACATTTTCCTGTTCTTTATACTGCAATCCCAAGTTTCTTCCTTTTAAGTTTATATTTATATTATACATCAATTGATGGGATTTGTGGCAGCTGCGACCATGTGCTCAAAGAATTGACACGTGAAAGTTGAATCCCTTAAGCTTCAGAAGCAATAAACGGCATAGGTTGCATTCAGAAATAGTTGAGTTGATTATTCATACTTATTCACCAAGGATTATTATCCAACAAAACTAACTCCGCATTGTTACCAGTTTATCCCGATAAAAGAATTTATGGTCCTACAAGTACCTATATAGTTAGTAAAACAATGTCATGTAAATGTTGTTTCACCGAGTTCAACAGCGAAAGAGAACAAATAATACAATCTTACCATCAAAAGATTTCATTCTTGTTGTAGCGAGATAAATAAACTAAAAATGAAGCCAAATCATGGAGGAATACCGAACCCAGGATCAACACAAACATCTTCAGGGTTAAAAATATAAAAATGGCAAACGTGACAAAGAATATAGGTAGCATAGCAAAAAAAATGTTTTTGAAAGATTGTCATTTCTTAAAGGTGTGATTTGTGAATAACACATCCTAACAATTCACACAAGAATAATGGTCCTAACAAAATACTCCATGATACGCTGAATACAATTTCAGAGTTAGGTTAATCACAAATTCGACAACAAAGCGCAAACAAAAAAAGAGTTTCATAAATGTATGCAAACTTAGGGATTAAAGAGATAGATCCTACCAATGGGGACGAAAGGATTCTTGACGCGCTTTTTCCCTGGAAACAAATCGTCGAGTTCAGAATTTGTTTTTACCATCTTCTCCATATGACCGCCAATTGACGCCGATGCACCAAATCACTATGGATCCAAACTCCTCTCTCTTGCACTCTCCCCTCAGTTTTCAACAGTCCAGACTTGTGGTCTAAAAGCGGCCGGCGCGATTACTTCTGAAATGATTTGCCATTGTTTCACTTCATCCCCACACTTCCACATTATTCCAATATTTCCTCTCTATTTTTAGTTTGGGCTACTTTGGTAACTGTATTGTTTTGTTTTTATTTTGCATTTTTTATAAGGCTTTAATATAATTTAGTACCTTTATTTATAGGTCATATTCTATTTCGGTTTGTCAATTAAATGATTGAACTATTAATTTTTTTCAATTGCAACAAATTGAGTCTACCACGTCAGAAATTATTGATATGACTATATAGGTGGGGCATTAATCAACTGAGTTATAATGAAAAAATAGTATTTTATTTATTGATTAAACAATTTAGATATAATGGAGGGTAACATTGTCACAACATTCTTTCAACTAATTAAACAAATCAAAAGCTTCAAAAACGAAACCATAACTGCAAGTCTCTGAAACAATGAATTCGAACTGCAAGTCATCATCTCCTCTCATCGCCGACGCCACCACTTCCGCCGCGTACGCTACCACTAGACCACATATTTTCTGTAACACCCCCTTCCCGAAAAGGAAAGGGAGGTCACGTGCAAAACACAACAAACTTCAAAATAAGTAAACAGAGCACTAATAACTTCAAAATATGAAACAGTACTAAATACAATTCTCCAACTAGAATCAAAATAATCAAAACTTAAAATTTGAATCAACCTAACTGGTCAAAGACAAAACTCTCATCACACTAAATTTCACGAATCACCCTATGAACCTGCAGGAAGAAAACACAAAGATGAGCTAATTGCACAAATACGGATCTGAGATATACAAAAGATATACAACTGATATAAGAAAATAACTGAGACAAAATACTGAACAAAGCCTCAAGTGCAAATACGAACGAAAATATAATATCCAAAGATTTGAATGGAATATATCTGAATCAACGTAATGAATATATCTGAATCAACGTAATTGACGAAACCAATAAAAGAGTAAAGAAATAACGAATCAAGTAACTAACTCAATGACTTGAATCAATGAAACCAACAAAACTAATCCAATAAAATAATAAATTTTGAAACAAATGGGTTGGAGTTATTTTATCTGAATGAGCTTAGAAATATACCTTGCCACACAGGCAAGTCAAAATAATGCCACACAGGCAAATCAAATGATGCCACATAGGCAACCAAAATAATGCCACACAGGCACATCAAAACAATACCACACAGGCAAATCAAAATAATGCCACACATGCAAATCACACATTGGACCGCGAATCCGAATGTATGCAAATCGGATAGGTGTGTTTGGCACAACATCACCAATTCACAGAACAGAAAACTAGGGTTAACCCATACGCCTCCCACAAGAAAACACCAAATGGCCCACTTCCTTCGGAGCCCAAACGGAGACGCCGTGGACTAATCACACCGCCATTTTAGAGAGTGTCATGCCTCTCGTGCGAGACGACATGCGTCAGAAGAGTACCCCCACGGTGGTTATAGCTCGTATACCCTACGGTATATTCTAACAAAAATACCATGTCACAACACATGCGACATAATACCAACAAAAGGGTTCTATATGTATATGTGAACCAAATCAAATAATAGTCACAAGATCTCAAAAGAAGGTAGCAAGAATATATGCACTCGCTTCTAGAATTATTAAAATAAATACTAAACATGATAACCTAATTCAAAGAGTACAAATACGAGTCCAATGTGTCAACTACAAAATGAAAGTAATATATGAATTTCACGAGAAACAATTATGTGAAATCATAACGAAATTCAAAACAAGGACAAAGACGAACAAATCAAATTTAACAAGAGTCTCATTGAACAAATCATGGAATATGTACAAATTTTAATAGAGGGAAATAGTTTAAATTCTTCGAATACAACCAAAGTATCAATTATCAAATTTCTATTTAAGAATTTCAATAGGATTATAAGAAAATAAATGACGTTATATCACGAGATACAAAGAATGCAACCACAATCAAAGGAGTGGAGTCTGCGGAATCAGACACGAAATAAGCAACGTAATACCCAAAGTATTTTCCAAAAACTCATTTGGACTCTTTCCGATCAATCGGGCCCGAAAAAGACTAATGAGGAAACGAGATGTCAAAGTGATCGGTGTGATGCAATATCGAAACAGGGCAAAGGCATCGACGCGTACGATCAATCCGATTAATAATGGGCTTGTCCATGCAATCAAACATCAAATCCACATCTAGAACCCTCCAGGATACCTCCTTCTTGAGGTGCACTGCACCCCAAACCGTAAAAATAGACCAGGCTTTGAACACAAGCATAATAAGAATCCATATAAAGTTTGCCCCAATAATTACAACACGAAATGCGAGAGAATTTTAGCTTCCATCAAATGGGCTAATGTAATTAAACTGACTTAGACCGAGCACCGGTCATAGTGTATCCATCTCAGTAGAATTGGTGATGTGTCTCACCTTATTTACTAGATTGAGACCGCTTGTTTTTGAGTTGGAAGGTTGATCTTTCTTCGTCCACACTTCGAAATAAGAGCATGTAGGATCTTGGAAGCTTTTGTGTATCCAATTTGTTAAATCTTGGTCTTTAGAGGAAATATATGTCATGGTATTGGTTCTAAGTTGTGACTGCTATAGTTTTTTCTCGAGAGATACTAAGTTGTTGACACGAAAAAGGATGAAAAGGATGAAGATAATGAGAGAGAAGGAGGCGAAGAGGAGATACGTAGATGAATGGAGGGTAAAATGAGGATCTTGAGTGAGTTTTAGGTTTTACTTGTTAATTCTCCTAATTATAAAATTTAATATTACCCACATAAATTAGACCCAAATAAATTTTAAGGCCCAATTTTATTAAATTAATTTATTCAACACTTATTTACACATCAGCCCACAAAATTTGACCCAATAAATAACAAAGTCCAATTAACATGTTTTAAAAATTAATTTTTTTTCCGGTTATTACATCACCTACCCCTTAAAAAGGATTCCGTCCCCGGAATGAAAAGAATGGAACGCACCAAATTTTTCAAAGAGATGCGGATACTCCGCTCGAATGGACTCCTCTATCTCCCAAGTAGCTTCTCGCTCCGAATAATTTTACCACAAGACTTAACAAAAGGAATTATCTTTCTCAATTTTAATTTAATCATTGTTTAATTATCTACTAAACGAATTTAATTTTTCAAACAAAACAAAGAAAGAAAAGAGGAAACAAAATCATCTACCTTTTTCAATTTAAACACAACTGTATAAGATAAAATCAATTAATATTTAATAATTAATAAAAAAAATATGGCTTATTATATTTTTCACCCCTTAAAAATAATTTCGTCCTCTAATTCAATAAGCTAAAAAATTAATTTAATTACTGACGTAAGCGCCACCATTTGTAACGATCAACACGGTAAAATCACCCACACAATTGTCCACGTCTTACCAGAAAAGATTAAATCACCACCGTGTCAAGCTTTGGTAAGGTTCTTGGCGTTAAATCACATGATCCAATTGTTGAAAAGGCCTTGTCAATTTTCTTGATTTTCGTTTCTTGTAAACGTACGTCACTCTTCTTAAAAATAATTCAAAATCATAAAACATTTCTCTTCATCTAAATACGATTCAATACCCAAAATATTTAAAATTATTTTAATTAAGAAAAATTTATGTTCCACACATGACAAGGATCTAACAAATTATTTTTGTTTTATTTTACATAAATTCATACAAAACTCTAAAGACATCAGATAAACAAAACAACTTAAATTATATCACCAACTCTCACTAAGTCCTCAAGAATTTCAAAATATCATAACCTTCAATCAAATTAGTTCTCAAATATTATTACACCAAAAATATACTACTACTAAGATCTTTCCATCACCATACCAAACTCCAAATCATATATCCTACTATCTGGATAAGCAAATGATAGCTTTCAAAATCTCTTAAAGATTCATCACTTAATATCTAATCATTCAATAAATCAATCATTCTCTTAATAGAAATCTTAACCCAATAAATTCCAAGATCTCCTCATACTATCACTCAAAATTTCATATAAGATAACTCCAATATTCTAATAGGAAATAATCGCAAAATTCATTTACTCCAAAAGATTAATCTAATTACCTCGAATTTCTATAACTACTCAAAATTACCATAGATCCCCTGTACTTAATAGTTTCCACTTTATCATATTATCCAACCGATTCACATACCTCAAATTATTCACAACTTAACAAAAATCAGAATCTAACTCAAATCAAATTCTCAATTCCAAAATCATTATAATTTGTAATTACCCGAAATAACTCTAACAAATAATTCTCCAATATCAAAATTCGCTGATACAAATGCTCATATCATAATCGTATAATAATTTCTTAACTGAACAAAATATGACATTCTTCTTCTTAATGATCAAATTACAATCCTTAACTAATATTATTGCTTCAACGTATAACAATAATAATCTTAACAAATTAACTCGCCTTTCTCAAATCAACTACAACTCAAGGAGCTAAAAATACTTGTTCAAAATCAAGACCAACCAAACAGAGAACAAAATCAAATCAAACTCCTACGCCTACCCAAAGGATTTACCCATTAACTCATGTGTCAAACCTAAATAGGTTTTCTACAAGAAAGAACACAGCTCGATACCATCTTCAGAATAATTTCTTCCCGAAAAGGAAAGGGAGGTCACGTCAAAAACACAACAAACCTCAAAATAAGTAAAAGCGAACACTAATAACTTCAAAATATGAAACAAGATTAAATACAATTCTCCAACTAGAAATCAAAATAATCAAAACTTAAAATTTGAATCAACCTAATCGGTCAAAGGCAAAATTCTCATCACACTAAATTTCGAATCACCCCTATAAACCTACCTAAGAAAAACACAAACATGAGCTAATTGCCCAAAGACGGATCTGAGATATATACAATATATAATGAAAATAATCGAGATAAAATACTTGAACAAAGCCTCAAGTGCAAATCTGAACAAAAATATAATATCCAAAGATTTGAATGGAATATATCTGAATCAACGTAATGAATATATCTCGAATCAACGTAATTAATGAAACCAATAAAAGAGTAAAAGAAATAATCAATCAAGTAACTAACTCAATGACTTGAAATTTGAATGAAACCAACAAAACTAATCCAATAAAATAATAAAGTCAAACAAATGGTTTGGAGTTATTTTATACCGAATGAGCTTAGAAATATACCTTGCCACACAGGCAAGTCAAAATAATGCCACACAGGCAAATCAAATGATGCCACATATGTAAGACCCCGAATTTTTTTATAAATAAAATGGAATTTCCTTTATTTATTATTTTGAAATAGTAAGGGTTGATTTGATTAATGTGGTTAGTTATGGGTAAAATCTAAATTTTACAAAATAAGCAAGTGGTTATAAAATATTCATTGTTGTCGAGGAATATTCGTTTGGTTGTGGAATATTCGGGAATATTAAATGCGACCAGTGCGACCATGTGGGGCCCATAACTGAAAGCGATTGGAGGAAGAAAAACGACAAATATCGTTGTTTAAAAATAACTGCAGCGTAGTTATTCTGGTTTATCTTGTTGGAATACCCGTGGTTAAAACACACTATCTGCCGTTGTTGAAACGAAGACACTTGCGGTATTGCACCAATTATTGATTCTTACGTAAAGGCACTACTAAATAATTGTTACGATAATTACTGCTTCGAAGATTTTATTTTATTGATTCAATAATTCTTTGCATTGATATTTTATATTACCGCTTTTTTCAATAAATTGTCATTACACGAAGATTTTCCATTATCGAAGCAATAATTCATATTATCTTAATAATATTATTAGATAACATTATTGGCAATGTCTAGAAAGTTACATCTAAGGAGAGGTTTGGTCACCTAATTGCTTGGCGCCAAGAAGGAGAAATTCTTATTGGAAAGCCCTCTTTCCTTTAAACCGGTAGGTTGTCAATATTGTGATTCGTAATATTATTTGTGAATAATTAATTATTGATTCATATGATGAGGAAAATATTGATTTTATGTGGATATAGATGGAGAAAATTTTTAATGTGACAATTGTTGAAAATTGAAATTTTATCTTTTTCTGATAAAATAATTCATCTAAATATATTATTATATTTTAATAATATAATAATGATGATATTTTTACGATGAATGTGGGATATATGAGTATATGTGGAAGAGGAGTATTTTTGTTACCAAAAATATTTAAAACATGTTTTTCATGTCGGTGAACCCCTTTCTTGACTGAAATTTGATTATAGTCTGTAAAATCGTCCGTTTGTGGATTTCGTTCAATTTTTGTTTGGAATTTGGAAAAACTTTCTTCTGTAAAGTTGTAGAGAATTGAATTTCCTATAAAAACTCGCGAGATTCGAATTTTCTGACAAAAGAGATATTTATTATGAATTATTGAAGTTTCGGAGTTCCAAAATAATTTATTTTTGGAAGTTTTAATTATTTTAAATAATAAAAACGTTTTTGGTGAGTGTTCCACATGTTATAAATGTGTCATGTTGCTGAATTCAAATCTAGGAAGGATGGCGTAGAAAACTTATTATATATATTATTATTATATTAAATTTTCTGCTTTGGTGTTCTAAGCAATTTCCTATAAATAGGGTGCTTAGGTTAGAATTGAAAATCACACCAGAAACTGAAGTTTTCTCTCTATATTATTGAGCGTATTCTTGTGAGTATTTTGAGTATACTTTGAGTATTGCTATAAAGGTCTGAATTTCAAGTCATAGCCTTTATATC
Source organism: Panax ginseng (assembly GCA_020205605.1). Taxonomy (NCBI): domain Eukaryota; kingdom Viridiplantae; phylum Streptophyta; class Magnoliopsida; order Apiales; family Araliaceae; genus Panax; species Panax ginseng. Next base: position 153,051,286 of record CM035129.1, read on the forward strand.
CTGTTTTAACTAAAATCTTGTCTTTCGAGGTAAGCGATGTTATTTTCTTCTCAAATGATATTATTTCTTTAATATCATTATCTTTGAAATATTGGTTGGAACTTTTTATCAAATTCAAAATTTTTTTCATGTCGGGTTACTTATTCACGATTCTTATTCATGAGTTCTTATTCACGAGTTCTTATTTATGAGTTCTTATTCACGAAGCGTGAAGATGTTTTTTATGTGAAATTTTTATCTTTTGGTGTCGAGATTCTTATTCGCAGATATCTGGACTATTCACGATATCTGACCTTATTCACGAATCACGGCCTTTATTCATCTAAAATGAAAATTTTTCTTTTCGTCCAAAATATCTATTTTGGATACTAGCTTTGATTGTATCCATGTATCTTGATCATTCTTGAATTTTACACCACTATGATTATTTTTGAGGTATTTTTGGACGTGGATAAAACAAAGTACTAATTCTTAATCCTTAATCCTTGTCATTTTGTTTCACTTGGATTCGTTTCTTTAAAAAAAAATATTTTCATCATCCTCGATTATTAAATGATGATATTATTGAATATCTTTGGCCTGTGGTGCAAAAGATGAATGATTTCGATGAATATCTTTGGCCCGTAGTACAAAGATAAACAGTGTTTAGATGAACATGACCAATCGGTGAATGTCCTTGGCTTGGCAGTAGTCAAGAGGATGAATATATGATTCGGATATATATTGATTGATGTTACGAGGATAAAAATATTGATGATAGACTCGTTAAATTCATAGATATTAGTAGATTTCATCCTCTACGTAACTCTTCTATGAATTAATATTTTCCATTATGAGTATTGATTTAAAACTTGTTGTCTATTGTATTCATTAAATTTTTCCTGTTGAAGACTAACGATAATTTGTTCTCAGTATTATCTTAGTCATAATATTCTTTCTTGGGCTAGTTGAGCTCACCCTTTTCCTTTTTGTTCCATTTTTCTTCTCGGGAGGCGAGAATGTAAGCGAAATGCAGTCGGGGTATGGAATGATGGTTTTAGAGAGTTGTTTAGTAGTCCTCACCATTTTGTAAAATAATGTATCAATAATTATGATGAGGATTTATTTGTATGTGGATATTGTTTAGATGGCAATATCTCAGATTTAAACTCACAGCTTTCTTTGTTGTAATAATAAAGTTGTAGTTGTTTCAGTATTGTGTATCGACAACTCGTAATGGGTTATTTTGGGGCGTCACAGGTTGGTATCGTAGCTTAGGGATATGATCTCCGGCGGAGATCGGGAATAGAACTAGGAGGGAGAGCAGAGTAAATCCTTCGCTAGTGTGTCCTACCTAAAGCTTATTTGATAGTTAATCAAGTATATAGGGATATTATGTGATATATTGATTTCCTTAATTAACCCTTGTTTCATGACAATATTTGAGAATGTCGATTGAGAATATTAACAATGGAAATGAGGCCGTGGAGCCTTTATTACTTCAACAGCGAGGAGAACGTCGCAACAGTGGCAATGTTCCTCCCGTGAACAACACCACCGATCAAACGATGAACGACGCAATGTTTAGAAGCTTTTTGCGCTTCATGCAAAATCGACGAGGAGACTCGTGTTCAAAACATAGGAGGAAATGATAGCAATTCACGGGTTGTCACGTGACGCGATTCAAAGAGTTGGGACCACCTGAATTTAAGGGAAAGCCGGATCCGATCATGGCGAGAAACATGGGTCAAGCAAATTACCAAGATATTCGATGTCTTGGGATGCACAGAAGAACGAAGGTTCCATTCGCCACCTTTATGTTCCGTGGCAAAGCGGACTCTTCGGTGGGAGTCTCGTGAAGCGTACACCCATCCAACGCACTCAAAGATGTCTTGGGGAGACGTTTGAAACTATTTAATGACAAATACTTTCCCGAAAGTGTTAAATCGTATGAAGGAAGAGGAGTTTATTAGACCGAGCAGAAACAACATGGCCAAGTGTCTCGATGAGGCGAAGTTTGCGAGAATTATCGTGTTTGCACCTCATTTAGTGGAGAATGAGGAACGTATGACGCGAATGTTTACGAGAGGTTTGAAACCCCAAGATACGTCGAGATCTCATCTCTCATAAATTTTCTCTATTCAGGATGTTGTTAATATGGCTCAATTGTTAGAAATGAGATAACGAGTCTGGTCCAACCGAGGTACCACAATCGAGGATCATCTGGGAGATAGCGGTCAACAAAACAACAATAACCAAGTGGAGAAAGAAAAAGATTTGACAAAAATGGTAACCACTCTGGTGGTAATCATGGCCATGAAAATAGAAGAAGCAAGTCGGAGGAGATTTTAAAGAGAGATTCAACAACGACCATGTATAAAGGCAGCGATGCAGCCAAAGAAGAATCGGTTCCAAGGAGGAGAACGACCACCGGTCATATCTTTATAATCTGCGGAAAGAGGGACATATCGACCAAACCGCATAACAGATTCAGTATGCTATAATTGTGGAAAAGAAGGACATATCGCTCGAGATTGCATGGTAGCGAAACCTAGTTCAATGAGGGGACGGTGACTCAAAAGATCCCCAAAAAGTCAAAAGTCAATCGGTTCTCGGAAGAGGCGTTTCTTGTGCGATCGGTCAAAATGCGAGAACCCAAACGAGGTGATCACGGGTAAGCTATTTATAAATTCTTGTGAAGTTTATACTTTACTAGATACCGGTGCTACCCATTCATTTATCTCTCCCTTTGTGCTCAACGCGTTTAAATCGACTCAAAAAAATTAGACTTTGACTTTATCTGTGGAAACTCCGTTAGGAGAAACTTTCATCACATCCAATTGCTTATAAATCTTGTCTAATCCAAGTTGGCACCCTTATCTTACCTGTTGACCTTATCTCTTTAAAGATACTTGCTTTTGATGTGATTTTAGGGATTGATTGGTTAACTACTCATCATGCCAAAATTGATTGTTTTCGTAAGGTTGTTAGTTTTCATATTCCTAATCAACCTGTTGTTGAATTCGAGCAACTAAACCATTAAAATCAATCAACGCCATATCTAATCATAAAGCGATTCGTTTATTGAAAAACGGATGTCAAGCTTTCTTAGCCCATGTTATGGATTTGAATAAAGACACGTCAAAATTGAATAATATTCCTGTTGTTATTAACTTTCCTGACGTATTTCCTGAAGAACTTCCCGGTCTACCCCCAGAACGTGATGTTGAATTCTTTATTGACCTTGAACCTGGTACAAAGCCCATTTCTAATACCCCTATATCGAATGGCTCTATCAAACTTCAGAGTTAAATGTCCAACTACGAGGAATTGTTGGACATCGGTTTCATTCGTCCTAAGACATCTCCTCGGGTGCTCTGCTTTATTCAGTAAAGAAGAAAGACGAGAGTATCGACTTTTTATATTGACTATCGGGAATTGAACCATGTCACCATCAAGAATAGGTATCCTCTACCTCGTATTAATGACTTGTTTGACCAATTCAAGAGGAGCACAATTCTTTTCAAAATCAATCTTCGCTTACGGATATCATCAATGAATTAGATTAGAATGAGATATTCCAAAGACGCCTTTAGAACTCGGTACGGGCATTATGAATTCCTAGTCATGTCTTTTGGATTGACTAATGCTCCTGCGACTTTCATTGATATGATGAACCGAGTATTCAAGGAATATTTGGATCAGTTCATTGTTGTCTTTATTGATGACATCCTCATATATTCCAAAAGTCGTGAAGATCATGAGCACCATTTGAAGCTGGTACTACAAAGGCTTCGTGAAAACAATCTATATGTTAAGTTAAAGAAATGCGAGTTCTGGCTTTAGGAAGTAGCATTTCTTGGGCACGTGGTGTCAAAACATGGAGTATCTATTGACCCGGTGAAGATTGAAGCAATACAAAGTTAGAACAAATCAAGACGGTGGATCAAGTCACGTAGCTTTTTGGGTTTAGCTGGTTATTATCGGAGATTCGTGGAAGGCTTTTCTCGAATCGCTACTCCGTTAACTCATCTGACTCGAAAGGATACAAAATTCATATGGAGCGAGGAATGCGAGAAGAGTTTCTAAGAGCTTAAGAGGAGACTCATTTCGCATCTTGTTCTAACAATACCATCTGGTACGGATGGATTTGTTATCTACAGCGATGCTTCGGGCAAAGGGTTAGGATGTGTTCTCATGCAACATGGGAAAGTCATAGCCTATGCCTCGTGACAACTTAAAGAATATGAGAGGAATTATCCTACTCATGATCTAGAGTTAGCGTGATCGTTTTGCACTAAAGATCCGGAGGCACTATCTTTATGGGGAGAAAGTGGAGATAAATTCGCACCATAAAAGCCTTAAATATTTCTTCACTCAAAAAGAACTTAACATGCGGCAGCGACGTTGGCTCGAGCTATTGAAAGACTACGACCACACTATTCAATACCATCCTGGAAAAGAGAACGTGGTAGCTGACGCGTTGAGTAGAAGATCATATGCAGGAACGAGTACGATGATGTCAAGTATACGCATAGAGCCAACTTTAATAGAAAAAGTTAAGGTTGCTTTCAAGCCACCCAATCCGGAAATGATGCATATGAAGAAGAAAGTACAAGAAGGTGCTATTCCTAAGCGAGAATTGATGAAGAAGGAATACTTGAGTCCACTCCAGGACTTTGTGTTCTAACGACTCGATTTGAAGTACAAGATTATGATGGAGGCACACAATACACACCATTTGCAATCCATCCTAAAAGTACTAAAATGTATCGTGATCTTCAACATACATTTTGGTGGAACAATATGAAGAGAGAGAGATTGCAAAGTTTATCTCGATGTGTTTAACTTGTCAACGTGTAAAGGCGAGAGCATCTAGTACCTAAGGGTCCGTTGCAACCACTTGAGATTCCGAAATGGAAGTGGGAACACATTACCATGTATTTCGTTACTGGGTCTTCCTACGGTTTCTCAAGGCATCAATGCTATTTGGGTTATTGTTGATAGATTAACCAAGTCTGCTTATTTCTTGCCGATCTGAGAGACTTATTCCTTCAACGTCTTGCTAGTATATATGTAAATGAGATTGTGAGGTTGCATGGCATGCCAAGATCCATAGTTTCGGATCGTGACCCAAGATTCACTTCAAGATTTTGGGTTAGCTTGCAAAAAGCTATGGGCACGGATTTACGATTGATTGGGCTTCTAAGATACCATCCTCAAACCAGACGGACAATCGAGAGAGGACTATTCAAACTCTTGAAGATCTATTAAGACTCGTGTCCTGAACTTCAAGGCGATTGGGATAAGTATTTACCATTGGTGGAATTCTCCTACAACAACAAGATTATCGAGCAAGTATAGGTGTGGCTCCATTCGAAGTATTATATGGACGAAAATGTCGCTCTCCAGTATGTTGGGACGAGGTGGGTGAAGCAACATTGTTGGGACCCAAGTTGGTATGTATGACTACGGAAAAGATCCAAATGATTCGACAACGTATACAAACGACACAAGATCGACAAAAGAGTTATGCAGATCTTCATCGAAAAGACGTGGAATTTAGTATTGGGGATCACGTATTGTTGCGTGTAACTCCATGGAAGGGAGTTACAAGATTTGGGAAACGAGGAAAGCTCAATCCACGATTTATTGGTCCATTTCAAATTCTTGACCGAGTAGGAAATGTAGCCTATAGACTCGTGTTACCTCCGAGTATGTCTCGTGTTCATAATGTGTTTCACATATCTGTACTTTGTAAATATGTGAAAGACCCGAACCACGTTATAGAGTTAGAACCGGACGAGATAGCCGAAGACTTAACGTATGAGGAGGTACCTGTCAAGATCTTGGATAGGAAGGAGCATGTCCTATGCACGAAGGTTATACCACAAGTTAAAGTTTTGTGGAGGAACCATGCTATAGAGGAAATGACCTGGGAATTGGAAACAAAAATGAAAGCGAGGTATCCTCACCTTTTCGAAACACCAGGTACGTACGTCAATTTCGAGGACAAAATTTCATAAGGAGGGGAGGTTGTAAGACCCCAACTTATTATTAATGAAATTTAATTTTCTCTATTTATTATTTTGAAATAGTAAGGGTTGATTTGATTAATGTGGATAGTTATGGGAAAAATATGCAAATATTTCAAAATAAGCAAGTGGTTATAAAATATTCATTATTGTCGGGGAATATTTGTTTGGTCGAGGAATATTCAATCGCTTCTGGGAATATTCCTACGACTAAGCAAAACGATATGTGGGCCCCATAACGAAAATCGATTGGAGGAAGAAAACGACAAGAATAAGTTGTTTAAAAATAAAGGCGTAGTTATTCACCAATTATCTTCGTTAAAATACTCGGTGGTTAAAAACACAAGAAGACACTTGCAGATTGCACTCAATTATTGATTCTTACGTAAGAAAGGCACTACTCAATAATTGTTACGATAATTACTTTTCGATATTTTATTTTATTGATTCAAAAATTGTTTGTGTTGATATTTTATATTACCGTTGTTTCAATAATTGTCACTTCACAAAGATTTTTCATTATCGAAGCAATAATTCATATTATCCGAATAATATTATTGGATAACATTATTGGCAATGTCTATAAAGTTACATCTAAGGAGAGGTTTAGTCACCTAATTACGCTACGCCAAGTAGGAAAAATTCTTATTAGAAAGCCCTCTTTCCTGGCTAATCGCTTGGTTGTCGATATTGTGATTCTGTAATATTATTCGTGAATAATTAATTATTGATTTATATGATGAGGAAAATATTGATTTTATGTGGATATAGATGGAGAAAATTTTTTAATGTGACAATTGTTGAAAATTAAAATTTTATCTTTTTTACGATAAAATAATTCATTTAAATATATTATTATATTTTAATAATATAATAATGGTGATATTTTTACAATGAATGTGTGATATATGAGTATCTGAAGAGAAAGTATTTTTATTGCAATAAATGTTTAAAAACATGTTAAACATGTCTGTGGGACCCCATTTCTTGACTAAAATTTGATTATAAACAGTAAAAATCGCTTGGTTTATGGATTTCTTTCGATTTACTGCTTGAAATTTGGAAAAACTTCCTTCTCGCAAAGTTGTAGAAATTGAATTTCCTATAAAAATTCATGAGATTCTAATTTTCCGACAAAAGGGCTATTTATTGTGAATTATTGAAGTTCAAGCTCAAAATAATTAATTTTTGAAGTTTTAAATATTTTTAATAAGAAAACGTTTTTTTTAGTTAGGCAAGGTGAGGCACCTCTTGGTGGTGATGGTTTTAATCAGATTTTTGGGTGCGTAGGAATTTAATAAATATATATTAATATTTTATTAAATTTTCGCGCTTTACAGTGTTCTAAGCATTTTCCTATAAATAGGGTCTTGGGTTAAATTGAAAATCACACCGAAAATGAAGTTTTCTCTATATATATCGAAATATTCTTGTGAGTATTTTGAGTATACTTTGAGTATTGTTATACGGTGCAAGTTCAAGTTATAGCTTATATCCGATTATTCCAGCTTAAATCTTGTCTTTCCGAGGTAAAGGATATTATTTTTTTCGTAATGATATTATTTCTTCAATATCATTATCTTTGAAATATTGATCTGAAGTTTTTATCAAATTTGGAACTTTTGATGTCTGAGTTACTATTCACGTGTCTACTGACCTTTATTCATGTATACTATCTTATTCATCGAAAAATAAAAATTTCCTTTTTGTCTAAAATATTTATTGTAGATACTAGCTTTTGATTGTATCCATATTTTGATCATTCTTGAATTTTACACCACTATGATTATTTTTTGAGGTATTTTTGGACATGGATAAAACAAAAGTACTAATCCTTAATCCTTAATCCTTGTCATTTTGTTTCAATCGGATTCGTTTCTTTAAAATATTTTCATCATCCTCGGTCTTAAATGATGATATTATTGAATATCTTTGGCCTTTTGTAGTGTAAAGATGAATGATTTACGATGAATATCTTTGGCCCGTAGTGCAAAGATGAGCAGTGTTTAGATGAACATGACTAATGATGAATATCTTTGGCTGTAGTGCAAAGATGAATATGTGATTTCGGATATATATTGATTGTTGTTACATGGATAAAAGATGAGCGATGAACTTTTAAATTCATACATAGAAGATAGTAGTTTGCATTCTCTACTTAACTCTTCTAATGAATTATTATTTCAATGCGAATATTGATTTAAAACTTGTTGTCTATTGTATTCTATTAGATTTTTTCTGTTGAAGACTAACGATAATTTGTTGTATATTATCTTAGTCATAATATTTTTTACTGGGCTAGTTGAGCTCACCCTTTTCCTTTTTGTTCCATTATTCTTCTCAGGAGGCGAGAATATAGCGAGTACGAGTCGGGGTATGAAATGAAGGTTCTAGAGAGAGTTGTTTAGTAGTCCTCACCATTTTTGTAAAATAATGTATCAATAAATGTGATGAGGATTTATTTGAGTATAGATATTGTCTAGAAGATAATATTTGTATTCAAACTCACAGTTTTACTGTTGTAATAATAAAGTTGTAGTTGTTTCTGTACCATGTATTGACAACTTAGAATGGGTGATGTATACCTATTTTGGGGCCGTCACACAAGAAGTCTTCAGAAATACGTCAAGAAATTTATTAACAATAGAAATATCATTCACAACTGTGACTCTCATCCAAGACTTGGATAACACGTCACATTGATACCTATCAACTTGCCATCATTATTCACAACGTCCCCTACAGAAAGTCTGGCTTCGGTGAATTCCACACAAGGAAGTCAACAACAAAAGGACCGGGGCTCTTTACTTATGGCTTGATATGACAATGATTGACTTTAGTAGTTTGGTTACTTTGAATTCGCATAACAGGTTGGTTAGGAGTATGAAAGCTAACAACCTTACAAAAAGTATGATAAGTAGTTAACCAATCGTTTCCAAAAATCACATCAAAGGCAAGTATTTTCAAAGAGATAAGATCGACAGGTAACGTGAAAGTGTTGATTTGAATCAAACAAGATTTATAAATAGTGGAGGTAACGAAGGTTTCTCCCAACTAAGTTTCAATAGATAAATCAAAGTCTAACTTCTCCAGAGTTAAATTCAAACATTGAACACAACTAAGTGGAATGAAAGAGTGAGTAGAACTGGTATTTAATACGGTATAGACTTCGTAAGAGTTTATGATTAACTTACCCATGATAATTTTATTCAGGTTCCTCGTCACGAAAAAAAAACACCCTCTCTTAAACTACCGGCTTTGGCTTGTCTGGGACATCCTTTGGCATCACCATCCCAGCTGGACTTGACTTCACCATACGACAAAATCGAGCTAGGTGAATTTATCTTCCGCAATTAAAACACACTTTGGATTGTTGCATACAGTTTGGACAGATGTGTCCTCTCCGTCGCATTTTTGAAACATAATTGGTGGTGGTCGTTTCTTCTTCCTTTGAAACGCAAAATTTGATCTTTCTTTGTCTTTCCATCATTGTTGAATCTTCTCTTCTTGAAATTTCCACTTTTATTATCTTGGCCATGATTACCACCGAATTGGTTACCATTCATGGCAAGATAATTTCCCCCACAATGGTTATCATTGTTCCGATGATCGTTGCCACCGGTACGATTATTATCGTGTTGTTGGTCGTTGCCTTTTGGTTGTGCTGACTCATTATCTCGCTCCAATAACTGAGCCCTATTCACAACATCTGAATATAAACAAAGTTTGTGAAAAATGAGGCATTGACGTATATTGGGTTTCAAACCTCTTAGAAATATTCGCGTCATTCGCTCCTCATTATCGACCAAATGGGATGCAAACCGAGACAACTCGGCAAACTTAGCCTAGTACTGCGACACGATCATATTATTTTGCTCCAACTTGATGAACTCCACCTCCTTCATGTGATTTAATACTTTCTTTGAAAGTACTTGTCGTTGAACAACTCTTGAACTTCTCCCAAGACATCTTGAGTCGTCGATCAGATACGTTTTCTGATTCCCACCAATGATCTGCTTCTTCACGCAACATAAAGCTGGCGAATGGAACTTTTTGCTCCTCTGAGCATTCCAAGACAACAAATATCTTGGTGAATTGCTTAATCCACGTCTCTGCCTTAAGTAGGTCTGCCATTCCCAAAAACTCCGGTGGTCCCAGCTCCTTGAACTACTTAGCGGTGACCAACCGTGGGTTGCCATTGATTCCACCTGCATTATGAACAGGAGTCTCTCTCGTTTGGTGTTGCATGTATTCTAAAAAGCTCCTAAACGTACCATCGTTCGTCATTTGATCAGTGTTGTTGTTTACAGGAGGATTATCGCCTTCTTGTTGCACATTATCCTGATTATTGATCTGTGGAGACTCAACGGTCTCCTGTGCTCCATTGTTATTCTCAACATTTTCGGATGTCATTTTCAAATACTGCAACAAAACAAGGGTTAAATTACATATCACATATTATCCATATACTCTGACCGACCAATTAAATACCAAATAAACTTAGGTAGGTCATTCTAGCGAAGGAATTCCCCGTCTCTCCCCTCCTAGTTCTTGTCTCACATCTCAGCCAGGGATCATATCCCTAAGCTTTGATACCAACTGTGACGCCCCCAAAATTAGGTATACATCACCCATCTTAAGTCGCCAGATACATGGTACAGAATACAAATAAAATCTTTAATATACAACAAGAGAGCTGTGAGTTTTAATACAAATATTGTCTTCTAGACAATATCCACTCTCAGAATAAGTCCTCATTACATTTATTGTCATACTATTTAACAGAATAGTGAGGACTACTAATGCTATCATCTGGACTGTCAAACCGTTCCCCAGACTCGTCCCAATATATATTCTCATTTCAAGAGAAACGGTGAAGGAAAGGGGTGAGCTCAACTAGCCTAAGAAGAAATATTATGACTAAGATAATGCGAAATAAATTATCATTAGTCTTGATAATGTTAAACGATAAAATACAATAGACATCAAGTTTAATCTGCAGGTGAACAAGAAATCCATTAAAAGAGTCAAGTAGAGAATAAAATCTACTATCTTTTATGATTTAAAAAGTTTTTCATCACTTTTATCGCTGAGACTCAGCTTAATAAATAATCCACATCATCAAATCCCTGCACTACAGGCCAAGAAAATTATTTAGTATCACAACCACGAATTATCCATGCACTACGGGCCAAAGATAATCGTGTTTTCATCAACGGTCCTGATCATGCCATAAAACAATTCATCTTTGCTCCCTTGGCCGAAGAGAATCCATAGCCATAATCATACCAAAAACTGTTCATCAATGCACTACGGGCCAATGAGGACTTTTTCCACATTATTTGTAACATTACGGTCATGATTATACCGAATAATCCCTGGTCATAATCATACCAAGTACATCTATGCACTACAGGCCACAGAAGACTTTCAACAAAATATAAACATGAGGATGATGACAATGATATAAGAATTCAATAAAAACAAGTTCAAGAATTAAATTATTCAGGAACTAATAAGGTCCAAATTGTCAACATGATACTTCTTTGTAGAGTAAAATTCAAAAATGCTCAGAAGAATATTTCCATGAAAAGATACTGGATGAAGCGCAAGTATCAAGGATATTCCACTAATTTTATGGAGTATAAAAGTCAAAACTTTAATCAACTGAGTATAATAAAGAATGGAATAACAAAAGAAATCACCATGCATGCGATTGATTGGCAGATGCATTGTGTTATTCCAATGAATAATAAATAACGAAACCGGTCGAGTATGTCATACGACCGCGGGATATTCCAACAGAATAATAAAGAATGGAATAACAACAGAAATCACCATGCATGTGGTACTTTGCATGGACAGGTTATTCTAACAGAATAATAAATAACGGAACCCGGTCAGGCGAAATTCGCACCGACAGGATGTTCCAACATCATAATAAAGAATGGAATAACAACAAAAATCACCATGCATGCGGTACTTCGCATAGACAGGTTATTCCAACAGAATAATAAATAACGGAATCAGGTCCGACGTAAAATGCATGCAGACAAGATATTCCAACGGTAATAATAAAGATTTTAACCAAGTCCCGACGTAAGCATGCATGCAGGATATTCCAAATGAAATAATAAAGAATGGAATAACAGAAGAATTTTGTGACTCCCCAAAATAGGTCCAATCCATCCAACCTATTCTTAGTCGTCAAATACATGGTACAGAAAATAACTACAACTTTATTACTACAATTGTAGTGAAAAATATAACAACACATATACTGTGAGTTTTAATACCAACTGTGACTCATGTCCCAACTATGGACAACACCTCACATTGATACATTACATAAAGGTACAGTCAATAACTATTTTAGAAATTAAAATCTTTGAAAAGTGCTCAAGGAAACTTTCGTACATAGGAGGCAATGAATCTAAGTTATGATAGATATCATATGTCCAGAGAATTATCCTTGGTTGATCCAATAGACCCCAAAGAAAAATGAGAAGATTACTATCATGTTCCTTCCAATGGTGAGCCTTCTCTTGACATATAACTATCTCCACTATCTCCAGTTGAAAATTATATTTCAAATAAACTCCAAGATCATATAGGTAGTGCTTGTAGATATACTCAGCAAGTGGATGTGCACAACCCTGTCTTATGATAACTCGTAGGTCATTAGACATCTTGTATGATAGTGGCAAAACACCCTTCCAAAGTTGGTCAAAGTTGGGTTCACCTTACCCTATTCGGTTCACCAAAATTAAATATCAAATGACGTATACAATACGACACACTTATCTAAAGTTCTCAATAAAATTATTTCTATACTATTTAGGGAGAACCTCAACAGCTATAGTGTAAGACCCCGAATTTTATGAAATAAAAGTATTCAATTTTTTATAATTACTATTCATGAGTTACTATTTATGAGTTACTATTCACGAGTACTATTCATGAAGTATGATAAATTTTTTCGTAAGAAGGCATTACTCAATAATTATTACGGTAATTCTTTGTTCAATATTTTATTTTATTGATTCAATAATTGCTACGTTGATATTTTTTATTATTGTTGTTTCAATAATTGTCACGACACAGTATTTCCCATTATCGGATCAATAATTCATATTATTTGGATAATATTCTTAGATAACATTATTGACAATGTCTAGAAAGTTCTGTCAAGAAGAGGTTTGGTCATCTAATTGCGCGTCAGTAAGGAGAAATTCTTATTGGAAAGCTCCTCTTTCACAGGAACCTGCTGGTTGTCGATATTGTGATTACTGTAATAATATTATTTGTGAATAATTAATTATTGATTTATATAATAAAGAAAATATTTATTTTATGTGGTTATAGATGGAGAAAATTTTTAATGTGACAATTGTTGAAAATTGATATTTTATCTTTTTTGATAAAATATATTATTATATTACAGTAATATAATAATGGTGATATTTTTACAATGAATGTGTGATATATGAATAAATGAGGAGGAAGAGTAGTTTTATTGCATTAAATGTTAAACAAATTTTGTGTGTTACAAAAAAATGTTTAACACATGTTAAACATGATGGTGTACACAAATTTTGACTGAAATCTGATTATAGCCTGTAAAATCGTCCGTTTGTGAATTTCGGTCAATTTCTGTTTGGAATTTGGAAAAACTTTCTTCTGCAAAGTTGTAGAGAATAGAATTTCCTATGGAAAACACATATGGTTCAATTTTTTCTGATAAAAGGGCTATTTATTATGAATTATTGAAGTTCCGAAGTTCCAGAATAATTAATTTTTGAAAGTTTTAATTGTTTTATTTAAGCAAAACATTTTTTACACTTTGGTGGGCCTCACTTGCATGTGTTAAATTGCTGAATTCAGATTCAAAGGTGTTCTAAGGAAATTTTATTATAAATAATATTATTTTAATAAATTTTACTGCTTTGAGTGTTCTAGCATTTCTATAAATAGGTCTTTAGATTAGAATTAAAAATCACACCAGAAACTGAAGTTTTCTTTCTATTTCTCTCTCTATATTATCGAGTGTATTCTTGTGAGTATTTTGATATCTTGAGTGTTGCTATATGGTGCAAGTTCGTTTAGCGTTATTCCAGTCAGAAGTATTGCTCTTTTGAGGTAAGGAATATTGTCGTTAGTATGTAAAGGTTATTATGTTTTTCAATTTCGAAATTTTTTTGAACCTTCAAAAATTTTGAAAAAATTTGAAATGATATTTTGATGAGTTTTGTAGATTGTGTCCAAAAATGGCGATTTTTGGATGTATAGATTAGGAGTTATGGATTTTATGAGAAAAGACTATTTTAAAAGTAACCGCTTATAAATCCTTGTGATTAACTCCAAAATTGATGAAATTTTTATTGGGAGTACACCTATATAATATTAGTATACTCTGTAAATTTCGGAATTTTTGGATAAAAGTACAATTTATGATAAATGTCTGAATATTCAGTGGTTTTGGCCATGTGAAAAATAGTAAATGAATTTTAAAAATTCCGAGAAAAATATATGTTCAATATGGGACTACATTATGCTAAATCCCAGAAGAAAAATATTTTTGGAACTGATTTGGTATTTTTTATGAAAATGTTCTAGTTATGAGTAAATAAATTAAATATATTATGTGAAGTAAGAAAATTGGAAAATATGATTTTATGGCTTGAGAATCATATATGAGGTATATGCAGATTTTTTATGAGGGTTTTGGTTATTGGTGATGAAATTTTATGAGTTTGACATTTTAAGATGATTAAATGCATTAATAAGTAAAAGTGTAAACAATCTAATTAATTGTTTATAAGTTTAAGAAATGATTAAAATATTATTGTAATATTAATAATATTAAGATTTTGATATTATTAAGTGATTTATAATAATTGGATTAAGGTGTTATGAAATCATTGATTTATGAATCTTACTCTTGAGATTAAATCTATATGTTGAATATATTGTTTTTATTATCATATATAACATTCTTATAACCCTAATGATGATATTTCTCTTTGACTTGAGTGTAAAGATGGGTAAATTATTGGTATAATTGTGACTATAGGTTCTCTTTGGCCAGTAGTGCAAAGTTGAATTGTTGACTGGTATGATCATGACCATTGAATTTATAATTGAATATCTTTAACTTAAGTGCGAAGGTGAATTGATCAACATATATGGTTATAATTATGGTTTATATAAATTCTGAAATGATTATGTATTTCTTTGAGATATGAATATCTTTGGCTTGTGTAGTCAAAAGATCAATTATTGATGAATATATTTGATCAAGTAGTGTAAAGATGACCCGTTGTTGAATATCTTTGGCATGTAGTGCAAAAGATGACTTGTTGTTAAATATCTTTGGCATGTAGTGCAAAGATGAGCTGATGATGAATATCTTTGGCGTGGTGCAAAGTTGAATTTATTAGTATGATTATGAATAGGAACTGTGATTTGGTATAACCATGATCTTTGATGTTTCAGGTAAAGACATGTGATAAAAATTATCTTAAATCTTGGATGCGAAGAGAATTTAGAATCACAATTATGATTATGAGTTATTCATATGATTGTGGAAAGGAACTGTTGATTGATGTTACAGGGATAAAACATTGTTGGTAGACTTTTAACGTGGAGAAGATAATAGACTTTATAGTCTATTTGACTCTTCTAATGGATTGCTCGTTCCTCTGCAACTATGGTTGAAAAGTTTTATTATCTACCATATGTTCTAAATCTACGATTTATTCTTGATGAAGTCTATTGATAATGTAATTATCTTTAGTCATAATATTCTTTCTTGAAGCTAGTTGTGCTCACCCTTTTTGCTTCATAATTCCTTTCGGGTAATAAGAGTGTAGTAATGGGTCGGCGAGAATAACGAGGGAATAGTGTGATGGTTCGAATGCATCAAAGTTTATCAACACATTATAAAAGCGGCATGACATCTGATATATAATTGTATTGAGGACCTAAGATGTGTGTGTAAATATATTATACGTCACTTAATAATTGATTTTGGTGAACAACAATAGGGTGAAAGCGAACCCAACTTTGGAAGGTGTTTTATCACTATCATACAAGATGTCTAATGACATACAACCTCGCGTTATCATAAGAGCGGGGTTGTGCAAATCCACTCGCTTTCGAAGTATATCTACGAGCACTACCTATATGATCTTGGAGTTTATTTGAAACATAATGTTCAATTGCGGACGGTGGAGATAGTTATATGTCGAGAAAGACTCACCATTGGAAAGAAGATGATAGTAATCTTCTCATTTTTCTTTGGGGTGGGTCAACCAAGGATAATTCTGTGGGCATATAATATCTATCATAACCTGAGCGCATGGCCTCCCATGTCGAAAGGTTTCCTTGAGCACTTTTCAAAGATTTTAATTTCTAAAACAGTTTTAGATTGTACCTTTATGTAAGGTATCACTATGAGGTGTTGTCCATAGTTGGGACATGAGTCATAGTTGGTATTAAAACTCACAGTATATGTGTTGTTGTATTTTGCACGACAATTGTAGTAATAAAGTTGTAGTTATTTTATGTACCATGTATTTGGCGACTCAGAATAGGTTGGATGGATTGGACCTATTTTGGGGGCGTCACATATAGACCACTGTTTTATTCCCCTATTATCCCCGCATTTCGAACCCTAAGAACACTCTTATTACGAAAAAGGAATTGTGAAGCAAAAGGGTGAGCACAACTAAATTCGATAAAGAATTTTATGACTAAAGATAATTAAATTATCAATAACCTTCATCGAGATAAATCGAGATTTAGAACATATGGTAGATGATAAAACTTTTCAACCATAGTTGCGTGAATGAAGCAATTCATTAGAAGAGTCAAATAGACCATAAAGTCCATTATCTTCTCCATGTTAAAAGTCCACCAATAATGCTTTAACCTCAGTAACATTAATCAATGAGATCCTGCTTCACGCGATCATGAATAACTCATAATCATAATTGTAGTTCTAATTTTCTCTTACTCATCCAAGACGAAAATATTATTCATCACATGTCTTTACCAAAACATCAAAGATCATGGTTATACCAAATCACAGCCTCGCTCATAATCATACTAATAAGTTCATCTTTGCACTACAGGCCAAAGATATTCATTAACAGTTCATCTTTGCACTACATGCCAAAGATATTCAATAACAGGTCATCTTTGCACTACGGGCCAAAGATGTTCATTAACGATTTATCTTTGCACTACAGGCCAAAGATATTTATATCTCAAAGAAATTTATAATTATTTCAGAATTTATATAAACAATAATTATAACCATGTTGATCAATTCACCTTTGCACTTAAGCTAAAAATATTCAATTATAAATTCAATGGTCATGATTATACCAGTCAACAATTCATCTTTGCACTACTGGCCAAAGAAAACCCATAGTCACGATCATACAAATAATCTTCCCATCTTTACACTTAAGTCAAAGAGAAATTTCTTCACCAGGATTATAAAAATGTTATACATGATAATAAAAATAATATGATCAAAATATGGATTTAATTTCAAGAGTAAGATTCATAAATCAACGATAATTTGGTCAGAAAAAGAAACCAATTTTATCGTGAATAATACCTCGTGAATAGTAACTCATAAATAGTAACCCCGACACAAAAAGATAAACTTTCACAATAAAATTCATATCAATATTTATAACACCTTAATCTAAATGTTATAAATCACTTAATAATCTCATAATCTAATATCATTAATATTACCACAATATCTTAATCATTTCTTAAACTTATAAATAATTTATTTTAATTATTTACACTTTACTAATTAATGCATTTAATCATACTAAAATACCAAACTCATAAGATTTCATCACCAATAACCAACAACTTCATCAAAAATCTACATATACCATATATAAGATTCACAAACCATAAAATCCTATTTTTCAATTTTGTTACTTCACATAACATATTTAATTTATTTATTCATAACTAGTCTATTTTCATGAAAAATACCAAATCAGTTCCAAAAATATTCCTTTTCTGAGATTTAGCATAATATAGTCCCATATTGAACATATATTTTTCTCGGAATTTTTAAAATTCATTTACTATTTTTCACATGGCCAAAACTGCCGAATATTTAGACATTTTATCATAAATTTTACTTTTGTTCAAAAATTCCAAAATTTACAAAATATACTGATGTTATATAGATGTACTCCCAATAAAAATTTTACCAATTTTGGAGTCAACCACAAGGAGTTATAAGGGTTTACTTTTAAAATAATCTTTTCTCATAAAATCCATAACTCCTAATCTATACATCCAAAAATCGTCATTTTTGGACCCAATCAAGAAAACTCATCAAATTATCATTTCAAATTTTTTCAGAATTTTTGAAGGTCGGAAAAATTACGAAACATGAAAAATATAAAAACCCTTAAAATCCCTTACCTCAAAAGAGCAGTATTTCTTACTGGAATATCGGATGAAAAACCAAAGGAAACTTGCACTGAATAGCAAGTCTTAAAGTATCTAAATACTCACTACAATACGCTTGACAATATAGAGAGAAAGAAAACTTGTTTCTGGTGTCATTTTCAATTCTAACATAAGCACCTATTTATAGGAAAATGCTAGAACGCCAAAGGACACTAAATTAATAAAATATTAATATATTATTTTTCCTCATTCCACGCCCACTCTTGCCGAAAAATCTGAGCAGGCAACATTGAAATCAATTCAGCACATTTGAATAACAAAGGACAAAAGTGGGGACCACCCATTTTTAATAAAAATATTTTAATCTCCGAAACTTCAATAATTCACAGAAAATAGCCCGTTTATCAGAAAAATACGAATTTCATGTCCATTCCACACGAAATCAAATTCTCTACAACTTTGTAGCTTTAAGTTTTTCCAAATTTCAAACAAAAAATATCCGAAATTCATAAACGGACGATTTTCAACACCGTTTCAACACCTTTTCAAATTCATAACAAATCATGCGTTAATTTTCAACGGTTCAAAATTTATGGAATGTTTATAGAATAACCTCTACTTTGGCTTTGTGTGGAGATCCAGTTTCTAAAACCCAAATGTTAGAGAAAACGCTCTCAACTTTTCATCCCACCAACATGATTTTGTCGCAAAAATATAGACAGAGTAAGTTCACAAAATTCAATGACTTATTGTCTATCCTCCTTGTTGCAGAAAAGAATAATGAATTATTGTTGAAAAACCATCAAGACGGCCAACGGGTGCTACCCCCATTGCCAGATATTAACAAAGACGTCATTCCAATGAATAAGCGTGATAATAGATGGTCATATAATAATAAGCCCTTGGGGACGAAAGAATAAACGAGGCCATCGTAACAACAAATTCGAGCCGCGACAATTCGTGCCACCATAAGTGGCAAGTGTGCAGGTCGGGTAAAATAAAGAAAATACAAAGATCGATAAAGAACAAACCAGGATGTTTGTTTTAGGAATGTGGGATGAAAAGGCATTGGTCACGTGCACATGCCATGCAGCAAGAGGCATCTGGCTAATTTATTCCAGGAGTCTCAAAAGAACAAAGTAATGGAGGCAGAAATAAACTTTGTTAATCATCAATTGAATATTGTTGATGATCCACCAATGACCAACAATGAGGAAAAATTGTTGATATTACTGAACCTTTTGAAAGTATCTTTTGGGATATCGTTTAATTTCTTGTTTTAATTAAACACCATGCATGTATAATATTATTAGTTTTCATTCAATACGTGGTATGTGTTTATCATGAATAAAATTATATATGAAATGTAATTTTTCTTATTTATGTTTTTATATGTGTTAGACCATCTTTAATGAATATGGAGGATATATGTTTAACAGACAGTGCAACAACTCATACAATCCTTCAAAGTGAGAAATATTTTTCACAACTAATCAAAGCTAAGGGAAATGTAAGAACTATCTCTAGCACATCAAATTTAATTGAGGAATTTGGAAAAGCTAGTTTCATGCTACCAAATGAGACACAAGTTTTTATCACAAATGCTCTATATTCTAGTAAATCAAGAAGAAATTTGCTTAGTTTTAAAGATATTCGACTAAATGGTTTTCACATTGAAACAACCAATGAGAATGATAATGAATATCTTCTCATTACTTCTACTATTTCTGAAAAAAAGAATATCTTAGAAAAACTTCATTCAATTTCTTCTGGATTATATACTATGAAAATTAGAGCAATTGAGTCTCATAATGTTATGATTCCAAAAATCATAAATCCCAAATCGTTTATGCTTTGGCATGAAAGACTCGGTCATCCAGGTACTTTTATGATGCGTCGTATTATTGAAAATTCTACTGGTCATCCTCTCAAAAATAAAAAGATTTTTTCTAGTAATGAATTCCCTTGTGCTGCGTGTTCTCGAGGAAAATTAATTGTTCAGCCATCACCAGTAAAAGTTTATAAAGAAGCCCCAAAATTCCTAGAGAGAATTCAAGGAGACATTTGTGGACCTATTCACCCATTATCTCGGCCCATTTCGATATTTCATGGTTTTAATGGATGCTTCAACTAGATGGTCTCATGTTTGTCTTCTCTCTTCTCAAAATTTTGCCTTTTCAAAACTTCTTGCTCAAATAATTAAGTTACGGGCTCAATTCTTGGATCATCCAATCAAGTTAATTCGACTTGATAACGCAACTAAATTTTCATCAATGACTTTTAATGATTTTTGTATGACTATTGGAATTTCCATTGAGCATTCTGTTCCTCATATTCATACAAAAAATGGCTTAGCTAAATCTTTAATAAAAAGACTTCAACTAATTGCACGACCATTAATGTTAAGGGCTAACTTATCTACCTCAGTTTGGGGTCATGCAATTCTTCATGTTACAGCCATCATTCGAGTAAGACCAACGGCTCTTCATAAATTTTCTCCTCTACAGTTAGTTCTTGGACAGATACCCAACATATCACACTTTCAAGTTTTTGGAAGTGCAGTATATGTTCCAATTGCAACTCCACAAAGAACTAAAATGGGAGCCCAACAAAGAATAGGTATTTATGTTGGTTTTGATTCTCCTTCTATTATCAGATATCTTGAACCTTTAACTAGAGATGTTTTTACTGCACGTTATGTAGATTGTCATTTTGATGAATCTGTATTTCCACCATTAGGAGGAGGAGGGAATGTTTTAAATAAAAAACCCTCTGAAATATCATGGAATGCATCAGAATTAAATTCACTTGATCCTCGTACAGGACAATGTGAAATTGAAGTTCAAAGAATTATTTATTTACAAAATATTGCAAATCAAATCCCAGATGCATTTAATGATGCTAGAAAAATGATAAAGTCACATACACCTGCAGTGAATACTCCAGCAAGGATAGAAATACCTATTGAAAAATCAATTCCTGGAGAATTGACGAATAAGGTAATAGGAGAATCTAAACCACGCCAGAAGCGTGGAAGACCGATTGGTGCAAAAGACACTGTACCACGAAAATCAAAAGCAAATAAGGGAATCCCAAAAGGAATACCCGCTCCAGAAGTAGGACTTATTCCAAGAGTGGGAATAGCCCCAGAAGAGGTACAAACCGCTCCAGAAGTAGCACATATTCCAAGAGTGAGAATAGTCCCAGAAGAGGTTCAAAATCTCAGTGAAGGGATAAAAGATGAACACCAAGAGATCTCAATAAATTATGTACATGATGAGAAAATATGGGATCGAAGCAAAGTCATGATTGACGATATATTTGCTTTCTCTATAGCATCAGATATTACTTTGATTCCTGACACAGATCCTGAACCACAAAACGTGGAAGAATGTCGAAAATAAAAAGATTGGCCAAAATAGAAAGATGTTATTCAAACTGAGCTACAACCTCTATTGAAAATAGAAGTATTTGGACCAGTAGTCCAAACACCGCTAGGTGTAATCCCGGTTGGAAACAAATGGGTATTTGTACGAAAGCGAAATGAGAAAAATGAAATTGTGAGATACAAAACCCGACTTGTAGCTCAAGGGTTTTCACAAAAACCTGGTATTGATTATCAGGATACATATTCTCCAGTAATGGATGGAGACACTTTTCATTTTCTAATAGGTATGACAACAATGGAAGGTTTGGAAACACGTCTAATGGATGTGGTAACAACATACCTATATGGCTCACTTGACAGTGAGATTTACATGAGAATCCCTGAAGGATTGAAAATGGCTGAATCACAAAAGCCCCGTCACATATATTCAATCAAGTTACAATGCTCGTTGTATGGGTTGAAACAGTCTGGTCGTATGTGGTATAATCGACTTAGTGATTATTTAATAAAAGATGGATATATAAATGATCAAGTATGTCCATGTGTTTTTATTAAGAAATCACAAAGTGGATTTTCCATCATTCTTTATATATGTGGATGATTTGAATCTTGTATGTACTCAAAGAACTCACAAGAATCTAGCACTTATTTAAAAATGAATTTGAAATGAAAGATCTTGGAAAGACAAAATTACGTTTGGGAATACAAGTGAAATATTTAGCATCTAGAATTTTTGTTCATCAATTCACATATCTTTGAAAAAGATTCTCGATTGTTTTCATATGGATAAAACTCATTCTTTGACTACCCCGATGGTTGTTCGATCTTTAGAAGTTGATAAAGATCCATTTCGGCCTCTGAAAGTGGGGAAGAAGTTCTTGGACACAAGTTCCATACCTAAGTGCAATAGGTGCTTTCTTATGTATCTTGCAAACCGTGTACTGCGACACGATATTACTTTTTTTTGTCAACTTGTTAGCAAGATACAGTTCTTCTCCGACTAAGAGACATTGGGATGAGATCAAATACATTTTGAGATACCTCCGTGGAAGTATAGATCTTGGGTTATTTTATCCAAGAGATTCAACATTACAATTGGTTGGATATGCCGATGCAGGATATTTATCAGATCCACACAATGGAAGATCACAAACAGATTATGTATTTACATATTGTGACACAACTATATCCTAAAAATCCACAAAGCAAACCATGACAGCTACATCTTCAAATCACTCAGAGATTCTCATTATACATGAAGCAAGCATAGAGTGCGTTTGGTTGAGATCAATTATTCAGCATATTTAAAAATCATGTGGATTACCATCAATCAAAGACATTCCTACAATTTCTACATGAGGATAACGCTGCGTGTATTGCTCAACTTGTAGGAGAGGTACATCAAGGAGATCGAATAAAGCACATTTCACCTAAATTCTTCTTCACACACGAAATTACAAAAAGAAGGGTGATATAGATGTCCATCAAATTCGATCATGTGATAATCTAATGACTTATTCACAAAGTCGCTACCAAATCAACGTTTGTAAAACTTCGTAAAAAGATCGGAATGTGTCGAATTGAAAGACTTATGACAACATTTCATCAAGGAGAATGAATTCCTTTTGGGGGAAGATCGTATCGCGTTTTTCTTAGTCACGGTTTTTATCCCAATGAGTTTTTCTTGACAAAGTTTTAACGAGGCAGTCAATTAAATGATATTTATGTAAAAGATATATACTCTTTTTCCCTTCGTTAAATTTTTCTCACTGGATTTTCTTAACAAAGTTTTTAATTCTATCGTAGGTAATCAGGGGAAGTGTTGTAATGATTACCTACTTAGTAGGCAATTTCTTTTCCTTTCCCTCAATGTGAGGGAACCTCCCGTGGAGTACTCTCCCCTTTTCTTCTTCCTTCTTCCTCCCGTGAACCTCCTCCTTTCATCGCCTATATAAAGAATACACACTGAAGGGAAATTAATAAGAATTCTATCTGAAGAATTTCTCTCTCTTTTTTCTTACTTATTCTCTCTAAATTTATGCAATAATTATAAAAATATCTTTATACACTTTGCTAAAATTTTATAATAAAAATCAAATTATATAATCCGCCCAAAAATAAATGGTTCGATTTGATTTGGGTTACGAACAACGCCTAGTGTGTGGTGGTGAGCCTAGCGATTATTGTCGGTTGGCAGGGCACATCTCTTTCGGGTGGGACTGACACATTGCTGTGCATGCCTGATATTGACAACTAATGTTAAAACCCTCATCTCTAGCCTGACTAGTGTGATTAAGTAATTAATAAGAAAATATTGCCTCTGTTACGTAATATCCGTCCTATAGTTATAAGTTGATTTTTTTTTGACACATAATTTAAAAAAATTAGTTTAAATAATAATTTTAATAAAAATTTTCCACATATACCCCTTAATATGGAATTAATGAATAAATTAATTACTCCTTACTTATCACATTGGAACTCTTAATTTCATTAATTGTTGGTACAATTGTCTTTTATACATAAAATATGTTAAAATAATAAAGCCTAAAAAGTTGAATTCTTTTATTGAGAATACAACAACATTAAATATAGTGATAAAAATAATGACATTGAAGGTTGTTTCTTTAAAAAAAGAGTAATGGTTGAATATTTATTATAAGGACATAAAAGTAAAATAATGAACCAACTAAATTTTATAAATAGTAAATAGCCTATATATTGGGACATCTCAAAATAGAAAATCAGCCTATAACTATAGGACGGAGGGAGTAATTAACTTTTTAAAAGAATTTTTTTTTTCAATTTATCCCCAATAGTTTTCAACTTCTCCTAAAGGGATAGTGATAAAATTTTATATAAATTTTAATTATTAAATAATAGTATTAAATGACTTTTTTAATTCATGTGCATGAAACTTTATTATTATGGAATGGATGTAGTATTAACCTAATCATAACACATCTTTTGTGACATATTGAATACCAATTAAATTGAGTATAATGAGTAAGTTGTAACACGTCAGTCTCACATCGAAAGATATAAAAAAAAAGTAACTATATATAAAAAATTAAGTTATACCTTTTGGTTATCATCTTTTTGGTAAGCTTGTGATGAACTAAAATAACCTAAGAAGATACTACTGTCTATTAAACTAATGTTTAAGACCTTATTTAGATAAATTTTCGAGATTTAACCCGAGTTGTTTCATAAAAAACTATAACATATCATTGGAGATCCCTAAGATTTCTAGATATTTGAGGGTAGGATCATTTATGTTGGGAGATAACGGAAAACCCTTGCATCGTGTGCACATACACAAAGCATCAACGTACATGTTTGAAATCTAACTTGACTATAAACCCATTCATATATATTAATCTTTCACAGTTTTATTATTTTCCAACGCACTTGCGATATCCTAATAATTTCAATTAGCATTTTGAGCAATTCAGGTGGGTTAACCTAGAAGGGGATAATGAGGTGAAACTAGAAATAGATAAAAGCATCGCTTTCAGAATACTAGTAGCATTTAGTTTAGTCGATCTATCTTATACATTGGAAATTTGTGCTGCAAAAGAAAGAAGGCATGACTTGTGCCAGAGTAAGAACAACTCTGTTTCTTTTCCCAAACAGAAGAAAAATAAAACCAAAAAGAAATTTTTTTTTCTCCAACAAGTCATTTTTGCAAAAGTGGGTTGCTCTCCATTGATGATTCTAATCCTGTAAAAGCGTCCACCACCATGTATTTCTCTTGGGCTTTTCCCCACATGACTGTATAAAATCCCACAGCTATTATAGTTCCTCCAATAATGCTGCATAGACACCAAAATAAATCATGCTAATATACATTACTATCATTCATTATAAATGTAGCAAACAAAATAGTCAACCAAGAATCTAAGAGACCTAAAAATCTACTACTACTATGTACTCCCTCCATTCTAGAAAATATTCATTTACATTTCTAGTTTTAGACTAGACATGACTATATATCGACATGAAGTTCCTAACGTGTCATTTCACTTATATACTAGGTAGATTGAGCGCTATCATATCATCATTATTATATTTCTAGCAAGTGTAAGGGATATATTTGGAAAAGTAAAATTTTAACTTATCTTTAGTTTTGAAACGCAGGGAGTAATACTTGTGCATCAGCTCAAGTAAATTAAAGCAGCAGAGTTTAATACAGATTTGAAAATCTCAAGATCAAACAAAATTACTACTAAAATGATTCATATATACCTGCCTAAATGAAGTGCATCACCTAGGAAAATGAACCCCATGATTACTGCAATGACCATCCCTAGGGGCTTGAACATCGACACATACACTGGACCCTTCTTGCGCAGGCACCACGTAAAAACAATGGTACGAAACACACTCCCAAATAGAGCCTGCATTGAAGCTATATTTGTCAGCGTAGATAATACTAACAAGCCCCAATCAATTAGCATTGTGGGGGGTAAAATCTCAATATTGCATAAACAAACAAGGAAATTGGGTTTTTTCAGATAATGTACCGCAAATATAATGGCTATCATCCCGATGCCAGGACGCAGTGTCCAAGCACCTGGATTTCTTTCTACAATGAGAGAGAATATTGCACACTGGATGGTTCCAAAGCAGCAAAAGAAAAACACTACGGTCATTTCATCAGGGTACGCCTTAATAGTTGCTGTCTGGATATATTATAAGAATCAATAAGTTAATTTGCAACTTTGATATATACTATTTCAATTCAATAGCAAGGAGTAATGTTAATCTAATTATAAAAAATACATTCTTCGTAGTGTAACTAGATTTTACCTGAAGAATATTCCATAGTGAAGAACAAATGCAAGTGATTGCAAGACAAATGCCACCGAGTACCCAATTTGACTGTCGCGTGTACAGTGACAGAAGCTGGTGTTGAGGTAGATTCGAAGGAGATGCGACTATGTGAATCACTTGGCCTTTGTAAAGAGTCATCACAAATGCTCCCGATATTGCTATTATGGTGCCCAAGATTTTAGCTTGACTGCTAAGCTTTCTTATATCTAAACTCTCCATCCTAAAATGTTGCAACATTCTTAGTTATATGCTCTAAAAACTAAGAATAACATTAGACAGAGGCGTAGCCAAAAAACAAAAATAATGAGGGAGTCAAGAATTTACTAGTGCTTAATTGTCTCAATACCGAAGGTGGTCCAAGTATATTTAATTGCGAGAAAATAAGTTTCTTTATACTCCCATTTCAGTAATTTTTCGAGAGCTCACCATACTTAAGTGGGGATCCATCCTCGTATTGGACAAATCTAAGGTTGTATTTGATAAAATTGCATGTTAAGATCTGAAGAGTTAAGACATCAAATAATATAAAGCATATGTCTAAAATTGTATCTGAATGAAGAAATGTTGTTTGATAACTAATTTTTTTCTGTCTAATAAACAATATTTTACAATTTTAACCTTTTGAACTATTTAAGCAAAACTTATAAAATGGAGTAATTAGAAAGGCTTGAATAATAATTTAAATACATATTTATAATATTTTGATCATAGTAGGATATGTCATCCCGTACTAAAAGCATTACAGTATGTAATGATATTTAAATTCACACACATACAATCAACTGTATAAAAAAAGAAAATAATAAGCAACACCAATAGTACAAATACTCAAGTATATAAAACTAATATAAGCAAATAAATATACTAATTTATTACATCCCAAAACTCTTGATTCTTTTTGACGCTTTTTTTTTAATTTAGTGAAATTCGTGCAATGATCTTTCTCTCCCAGCCTATTATTACTTTATCTCTCTTCAAAATGAAATGGTTGTGTTAACTATGGCGAGCAATCAGAGAAATATCAACCCACACATTGATGAGAATGTGAAAAAACCCAAAAAAATCATGACTTTTTGGATAAAAGATATGGTTCGACTTCTCATTTGGTGGCGACTAAGGTCTGGGGCGACCTTAGGCGCCACCAAACGACGCCGAGACAAAGTCGGACTTTGATGGGGATTCTTCTAGTGGTGGCTATGGACCCGTCTCCACCACTTCTAATTTGGGTTCTGGTAACAACGTTACCCTCATTTTTTTACTTATGTTTTTTTTTTTTCTACTAATTTGGGGATTTTTTACTTCTCTGTTTTTTGCTTTGTTATTTAATTTGTGTATTTTATTAGAGGGATACAAGAGGAATTTTAAATTTTATAATATTGAAAATGTTATTTTTTTCCAAAAAATAGTCAATTTCGGTCGGATGATCCTCTGAATAGTTTGAATTTAATTTTCTATCTTTACGATTTAGAGGCAGGCAGAGGGATTTTTTTTTTACCAAACAACTTCATGCCTCTTAGCGAATAAAAGGTGAATTTTTAAAATGTATTAAGATGCAATCAAATGTCACCTAACACTTCATTTCTAACCAATATTGACCACCTCACAGGAGCGGATCCAGCCTCAAAATTCAGTGGGGTCAAATTCGAAAAAAAAACTTGAGAATAAAATTTTAATAAAATGAATAACAAAACTAAATAATCCTCAAATATTGTTTACAATAACATTTATAGGTTTGGAACATGATATTTTGGACAGAGATTTTAATACATAGGTTTGGGGGTTAACATTTTGCGGGTGAGTTTCTTGGTGAATATTAACAATGATAGGTTGGTCACTAGTCCCATTTTGTACGTTTAGTTGTTGGAACTCAATAACGTAACGACAATCAATAAATATTTAAAAATTAATTCAACATCAAAACAAGATCAATATACAATATGAATAGAAGTGTAATTATCACCAACTATAAACAATCTCAAATATTAAACCACTAACAAGTAACAAGTATCATTACAAAATTTAACGAAAGTAAACATAGAATAGAACACATATTTGAAAAACTTTTATTTGATGGATTTCTCTTACTTGTTGGGTTACAGTGTTGCTTTAAGAAGTAAAAAGCCCTAATTTTATAAAAATAACTCTATTGACTAATTATAAAAATTCCTAAAGCAATTGTTAAATTTGTGGAATTAAAAAACTAAAATTAAAATAACCTAAACACTTGGATGTGCTTCTGTTGCGTTTTAGACTTTAACTTATTCTAATAGTTTTTAAATCAAACAACACTTCCATTTAACACCCACTCAAATAAATTTTTTTTGAAGTGGACCCCCTAACCCCCTAAAATTTCAGTGGGATCAGGTGGCCCCGTGCTTGGGTCCGCCCCTGCCAACTCATAAAAAATTAAAAATAAAAACATAAATGACTTTATACTCCCTCCGTTCTTAAAAGATTGTCATTTTAGAAGAAAAAATTTGTTCTAAAATGTTTGTCGTTTACAACTTTCGAGGATAATAAATTATTTACTTTCTTATATTACCCCTACCTTCTCTCATTGTCCCAAGAAATTATCTCACTTGTATTAATAGTTTTCAACTTCCCATACAGGAGTAGTGATGGAATTTCAAACAAATTTTACTTGGTAAATGATACTTTATTAATCCATGTGCAAAAACCTTAAACGACAATCTTTTAGTAACGGATGTAGTATCATTTAACGAGTTCCACTAATATAAATAAATAAAAAAGATCCGTCATTTTATATAATCTCGTGAATTTTGAAACTTTTTTTTTTATTCTCTTTCATATATTTTTTTCTTTCTCGTGTGAACAATCAAAATCTCTCATATACAGTGAAATAGCAAAACCATAAATGCCAATAACATCCATATCACCTTGATCGATCAATCCATCTATAAAAATGTCAATGCTAGACAGCTTGGACATTTATGTAATTATGCTACATCGGAGAGTAGTGGTCCTACCTGAAAGAGACCGCAAACACAAATGTAAAAGCTGGTATCAAGTTACCCATGGCGGTTGCAAGAGTGGGTGAGCTGTAATCGATACCTGCATATGCAAATACCTGCAATAAACATATCCTGCACCACAAATCCAATCAATTGTAATATGCTCATCAAATGAACTTAAAAGAATTGAAATTTAGTAAATGTTAATTACCCAATTAGACCAAGGACAAAGAATCGACAGAGGATACTGACTGTGAGAGGAGGTCGATTACTTCTGAAAATCCAAATCAAAAACTTACATGTTAAATTTCAGGAAAATCTAATTATGAGTGTGAATTGATACCATAAGAGACTGACTGACTGACTGACCTGTGGGTGTGAAAGATGAAATAGGGAAGGAGAATAAGGGTACCAAGGGTATTATAGTAAACAACATAAACAAGGTTGCTAATCCCTCCGTTCATGGCTGCTTTGCCAAGAGTAATCATACCCACCTCCCCAATCTCTACAATCACCATTACTGCAAAGGGCAGTGTATTCTTTATATAATTCTGCAACCCCATCATCCTTCTCCTTTAAATCTCTCTCTCACACATACACAGAGTCACCAGTATATAGGGAAGAGCATAGAGATAACTTTGTACTGTTACTCCCTCCGTCCTCTGCAAATGTACAATTATTGTTGTTGGCCAAAATTAATTATACTCCCTCCATCCCTGATAAAATTAAGTAGAGGAATAAAATGATAAAATTATTTATAATAATATCGTTAATTATATTCAATGTAGGGGGTAGGTTTGAGTGTGATTTTTTAGTTTTTTAATTCAAAATATTTTTAGTATATAATTAATTATATTTATTAAATAGAGAGAGAATTAGAATAAAAAAAGTATGAAATATTTAATGTTACGGGTATAATAGAAAAAAAAATATAAAAATTTGGTTATTAAAGAAAAATAGACAATTAACATAGATTATCCAAAATAGTAATAAAGACTTTTATCATGGGACGGAAGGATTATTGTTTAGTGGGGTGACTGGGGTCTATTAATATCAAAAAATAAAATTATTTATTATTTTATAAATTTAATGAAATTATTAAAATAAATTGAAATTTTGTTTATTTTTAAAAAAAATATGTATGAAATTTATAATTTTTGAAGGCGGATAAGGTAAGATATAACTAATTGTCTTATTATTATTTTTTATAATTTGTCCATATTCGTACTCTTTTCATTTTACCGCTATTTTTTATCTTATTTTTTTAATAGTATTCTTATTTAACTTTATAAGAAAATT
The DNA here is from genome assembly GCA_020205605.1 of Panax ginseng. Taxonomy (NCBI): domain Eukaryota; kingdom Viridiplantae; phylum Streptophyta; class Magnoliopsida; order Apiales; family Araliaceae; genus Panax; species Panax ginseng. Next base: position 153,082,251 of record CM035129.1, read on the forward strand.
CATTTAAAATAACATGCATACAAAATAGTCAAAAGGTTAATAGTGACAATGTAATACAAAATACTCTACAATAGTAAAATAAAAAGATAATAATAAATTAAAAACATCTACCATCAGATTATTGAATTGATAAAAATTAATGAAGTAGCAGTAATTATTTAAATTAATATTAACCTTATACTAATTTATTATAAAAGATTATTTATATTCCTCCGTCCCAAAACTATAATTTGCACATATATTACCAAAAATAAAAATAAAAAAATTAGGATACGACGGACAACTATTAGATTACCCTACTCAATTCCTTGATTTCCATAAGTTTTATTTATTAGAAGTAAATATTAAATCACAACTCACAAAATAAACATTATGCACATATTAAATAAAGTATAAATGCCTAAGTTAATTTGAAATATAAATTTAATTAAAGACAAATATTAAAATGACCATTTAAACTATTGCAAGAATTAAGAAAATAAAATATATATTAATATTGTAGTTTAGTTATGCAGTATTATTAAGTGTAAAATTAAAACAAATTATATAGCAATTTATAAAATAATTAGGATAAAAGTCAAGTAAGTGATGTGGAGTATAAATATAACCAGTGTATGCCATTGGCAGGAAGTCAAGTCATGTGTCATGTGGCTAATTAATTATATACTACATTCCACTCATTCGCAATTTACAAATCAATAAACACAAATTCAAAGAAAACTACTCCTCCGTTTCTTAATATAAGTTATTTTAGAGTTATGCACAAATATTAAAAAAATAATTATAAAATATTAAATATACTATCAATTGTCTATATTACCCTTGTATTAAAAAAATATATTATTTATTGGGTAAAAAATAGTGAGAGAACTAAAGTTATATTTATTACTTGGAGTAATATTGGAAACTAAGCAATTAATACTTATTTAAAATTCTCAAACGACTTATATTTTTAGGAATAAAAATATTTTTTTAAAACGACCTATATTAAAGAACAAAGAGAGTAGCTAGCTAGCCATTATTTTGTAAGCTAAATTATACACGTGAAAAAAGATCGAATTGCATTTGATTTTGTCCATCTTTCAGACGGGGCATCCAAATTTTGTATATTTGGTGGTTGATATGACAATAGAGGCAAATAAAAAAATAATTTTTTATTTTAAAAAAATAGTTTTATTTGGTGGTTGATAGATAGGGTTGGACCTGTTCTTTTATATCATATGTGATTTTGCTATTGCATCTATATATATATATATATATATATATAGGCGGATCCTGTCCGGATTTTTGGACAGGTTTAAAATTTAGATTTTTTTTTTTTATTTTTTTTTAAAAACACTTAAAAAAATTTATGAAACTTGAATTTTTATATAATACAGTGTTTTTGGTGTATTTTGGATACATATAACAAAACATGTCTGTATGTAAAAATTCAAGTTCTATAATTTTATATTTTTTTAGTTGTTTTAAAAAAAAAATCCAAATTTTGGTCAAGTCCGGAAATCCGGACCTGATCCGACATATATATATATAAAATAAGGAATTAAACAAATGAAGTATTAATTAGCCATTGATGAATAACAGTGTCAAAAGCATGCCAGGTCTTAATCAGCATCGGCCCTGGGCTAAAGTTCAAGGTGTCCGGGCTTTAGGTCCACTAAAATTGATAAACTTTTAAGGTCCCCAAAAGGTATTTGTATTATGTATATATATACCCAAGTCCCAAACAAAAGAGTCCAGCTCACGTCAGTTTAAATTTAAAGATCCACAAAAAATTTACACAATGAAATAGGCCCAAATGATTATTTTTTTGATTTAGTGATAATATGATATTTAAATGATGCTTTGAAAATATTGAAATAGTCGGTTATTATATTTGGTATTCTTTCATATTGATGCATTTTTATTCAGAGAAAGTTAAAAGTTTTTTTTATATCTATCTTAATAGCAATTCACAAAAAATCTATTTTTTTATTGCCGCTTTAAGTCTTTAAAAACTCAGGGTCGACCTTGGTCTTAATCTATTATTAATTGTTTTTTTGCCTTTATTCTTGTTAAGTATATTGATGGCAAGTTAGAAATTAACCTTCTAAAAATCGATAACATTTGCCACACGTGGAGAGGAGGGCTGAGATAACATCATATGACAAATTAACGGCATAAATTGTATATGGGATGGGATCGCTGGAACTATCAGATAAAAAGAAATTGGTCACCGGATGAAACTAAAAATGAATTATAGCAGACCTACTTATTAAGAGAGGACTGATCCCTAGCGTACGTACAGCTAGCTAGGGGTGTTCAGTCGATAAAAATCGATCTAAATTGGACCGTTATTGAATTAAACCGTTTTAATACCGGTACCGATTGGACCGATATACCAAACCGACGATATCGATTTTTATCAAATATTAATATAATTATTATTATTATAATCATTATTTTATTATTATTATTAATTATTTATTAATAATAATAAAAAATTAGAAAATCGATATATACTAGTTCGATTCGATTTATACTGATTCATGAAAACCATGTCCCAAAATCGGTACCGTTTAACCGGTATATACCGATTTTCTGTACCGGTACCGAACCGTTTTACATTTATACCGAATCGGGCGATTCAAACCGGTCCGATTCGTCCAAAAATCAAAAATCGATTTATTTGCACACCCCTACAGCTAGCTAGCTCATTCATTTCCTCTCACTATTGCTAACCATCGGATAGGATATCAATACCCCATCAACTGATTTTAACTAACTCCTATATTTCCCTTTTCACTAAAAAATAAATAAATAAATAAATTGATAATAACAATCAGTCAAAAGCAAGCTGCAAGCCCCACTTTGTTTGAATAAAAAACTCATTTCCATCTGCGTTAATGGCGGTTACCATGCCATTTTCTCTCTCCTACTTTAATAATTTAAAAGGAAAAATTCATGGTTACCTCTCCGCCCGATTCATCTTCGACGACACTGTATCCGCCTGAATATGAGCCAGGGACAACTCACGGGAGGATGGAATACAAGGAGGATCCCACAAAAAATTGAGCACGACAGAGGGGACACATAAGCAAAAGACGACGGCGTCGTAGGCTTTATTGGCCTTTTCGGGAGTCTCGTAGGAGCCTAATCAGATTCTGTCACAGCTGTTGGGCTGGCGGACTTCGGCCACCCATTTTCCCCATTTTCTCATCCGCACGCACTTATAACAGTCGTTGTTGTTTATTCTCTCTCTTCTAGCTTAATAAACCCCATTCTGAAGAAAAACGCCAAATCTTATTACAGCAGGAAAAGTAACAACAAAGTACATATCTAATATGTCCTCCTACATCAGCAGCCCCATCTTCCTCCGTTGATGAAGAAGAAATAATCATCAAAATCAACGGCCAAAACAGCCCAAAAGAAACTGAACTCACTTCCAATAATGCTGATAAAGGAGCAACAACTAACAAGATATGAAGGGAGAAGTATTTATGATTTCTCAAATGATACAACGAATAAAGATTTCGACTTTATTACTGAATCCCTTATTTCTCAAGGTTCAACCCTTTTAAAGATTGCGGAAAGTTCGAATTGAGGGCAGGTTTCGCTCAAGGAAGTTAGGTTTCGTTTAATGAAAATGTAATACCCGGGAAAAAAAAATTAATTTTTAAAATATGTTAATTGGACTTTGTTATTTATTGGGTCAAATTTTGTGGGCTGATGTGTAAATAAGTATTGAATAAATTAATTTAATAAAATTGGGCCTTCAAATTTATTTGGGTCTAATTTATGTGGGTAATATTAAATTTTATAATTAGGAGAATTAACAAGTAAAACCTAAAACTCACTCAATATCCTCATTTTACCCTCCATTCATCTACGTACCTCCTCTTCGCCTCCTTCTCTCTCATTATCTTCATCCTTTTTATCCTTTTTCAGGTCAACAACTTAGTATCTCAGACAAAAACTATAGCAGGTCACAACTTAGAACCAATACCATGGCATATATTTCCTCTAAAGACCGACGAACAAATTGGATACACAAAAGCTTCCAAGATCCTACATGCTCTTATTTCGAGTGTGGGATGAAAGCAATCATCAACCTTCCAACTCAAAACAAACGGTCTCAATCTAGTAAATAAGGCGAGACACATCACGAATTCTACAGATGGATACACCACCACACCGTGCTCTGGTCTAAGTCACGAATTACATTAGCCCATTTGATGGAAGCTAAAAATTCTAACTGCATTTTGTATTGTAATTATTGGGGCAAACTTTATATGGATTCTTATTATGCTTGTGTTCAAAGCCGCCTATTTTTACGGTTTGGGGTGCGGTGCACCTCTGAGGAGGTATCCCAGGAGGGTTCTAGATGTGGATTTGATGTTTGATTGCATGGACAAGCCCATTATTAATCGGATGAGCATGCGTCGATGCCTTTGCCCTGTTTCGATATTGCATCACACCCCGATCACTTTGACATCTCGTTTCTCATTAGTCTTTACCGGCACGATTGATCGGAAAGAGTCCAAATGAGTTTTTGGAAAATACTTTGGGTATTACGTTGCTTATTTCGGTCTGATTCCGTCTCTCACTCCTTTGATTGTGGTTGCATTCTTTGTATCTCGTGATATAACGTCATTTATTTTCTTATAATCTATTGAAATTCTTAAATAGAAATTTGATAATTGATACTTTGGTTGTATTCATAATTTAAACTATTTTCCTTATTAAAATTTGTACATATTCCATGATTTGTTCAATGAGACTCTTGTTAAATTTGATTTGTTCATCTTGTCCCTTGTTTGAATTACATTATGATTTCACATAATTGTTTCTGTGAAATTCATATATTACTTTCATTTTGTAGTTGACACATTGGACTCGTATTTGTACTCTTTGAATTAGGTTATCATGTTTAGTATTTATTTTAATAATTCTAGAATGATATATATTCTTACCTTCTTTTGAGACCTTATGACTATTATTTGATTTGGTTCAACATATACATATAGAACCCTTTTGTTGGTATTATGTCGCGTGTGTTGTGACATGGTATTTTTGTTAGAATATCTGTAGGGTATACCTCGAGCTATAACCACACGTGAGGTACTACAGCATGTCGTCTTGCACGAGGGCATGACACTCTACATGCAAGGTGATTAATTGCCATGACGCTCTCGTTTGGGCTCCGGAGAAAGTGGGCCATTTGGTGTTTTCTTGTGGGGCGTATGGGTTAACCTAGTTTTACGTTACTCGCGGATTGGTGATGTTGTGCCAAACACACCTATCCGATTTTACATCTTCCCGGATTCGCGGTCAATGTGTGATTTGCACAGTGTGGCATTATTTTGATTTGCATGTGTGGTATTATTTTGATTTTCCTGTGTGACATTGTTTTGATGTGCCTGTGTGGCATTATTTTGGTTGCCTGTGTTGTGATGCCCCCAAAATAGGTATACATCACCCATTCTGAGTTGTCAATACACTATGCATGTAAACAACTACAACTTTATTATTACAACAATAAAGCTGTGAGTTTAAATCTGAGATATTTCCATCTAAACAATATCCACATACAAATAAATCCTCATCATAATTATTAATACATTATTTTACAAAATGGTGAGGACTACTAAACAACTCTCTAAAACCATCATTCCATACCCCGACTTCGTCTTTCGCATTACATTCTCGCCTCCCGAGAAGAAAAAATGGAACAAAAAGGAAAAGGGTGAGCTCAACTAGCACGATAAAGAATATTATGACTAAGATAATACGTAACAAATTATCGTTAGTCTTCAACAGGAAAAATTTAATAGAATACAATAGACAACAAGTTTTAAATCAATACTCGCGTGACGGAAAATATTAATTCATAGAAGAGTTACGTAGAGGATGAAATCTACTAATATCTATGAATTTAACGATCCATCATCAATATTTTTATCCCCTGTAACATCAATCATATATATATCGGAATCATATATTCATCCTTGCACTACTGTGCCAGGACATTCACCATTAATCATGTTCATCTAAACACTGCTCATCTTTGCACTCTGGGCCAAAGATATTCATCGAATCATTCATCTTTGCACTACTGGGCCAAAGATATTCAATAATATCATCATTTAAGGCCGAGGATGATGAAAAATATTTTTTTTAAAAGAAACGAATCCAATTGAAACAAAATGACAAGGATTAAGGATTAAGGATTAAGTGCTTTTGTTTTATCCACGTCCAAAAATACCTCAAAAATAATCAGTGATGTAAAATTCAAGAATGATCAAAACATGGATACATGTGTGTACCACAAGTCACTAATGTACTTCCCCTTTGGGATACATGTGTGTCCACAAGTCACTAATGTAATAACTTTTAGTTACACTTGTACCAGTATAGCTGTTTTTGTTCCATCTTATTTTGGTTTTTTGATCGGAAAACCAAGTTGCTCTCATAAATAAATCCAAAGCAAATGTATATAAACTTTGACTAATCAAATTAAAGTTTTTTAATCCCATTACATCATGAGTTGTTTGATCCAAATGTATTATGTAAAATATATACGATAGATTATGTAAAATATCAAAACAATAAATTTGTCAGTGTATCATTAAATTTGATATTATATTTTACTATTAAATGTTATTAAAAAACATATTTATAAAAATGTGCCTAATTGTTCTTATTTTTCATGTAATAATATTAATATAACAACACAGGTGATAAGCGTTGATGAGTGATTCCTTATAGGATTGAGGGGATTTGAATATAAAGAAGATAAATCAATTAGTCTCATCAATTGGATATGACTCTGGTCTTGTAGTAATATTTAATCCCTCTAGTTGGTCGTCTTCTGTATTTTTAATTCTGTTTTTGTTGTTGTTAATTGTTGCTTAATCATTTAATTTTAACATGGAATTAATTAATCTGATTGTTCCGTACGTAATTAACATGAAGGGATGCAAGTTCAATATACGGGAGCAATGCAGAAAGGTTGCAAAGAGTTAGGACTTTCAAAGACGGGAAGCTCAAGTTATCTAAAGATGGCCTTCTTCTCCATGACCAAGACGGAATTGCCATCTCCGGCGACGTTCGTAACAGTTGGGCTGGCGTTTCCGTTTTGCAAGCCCTATTTATTAAAGAACACAATGCAGTCTGTGACGCCTTGAAGGTTACGCGTGTATATATATATATATATATATATATATATATATATATATATATAATTGTCTAGCTAATTAACTTAACATAAAATTAATTTATTTTCGGATTATTCTTTTTATTTGACACTGTAATTTTTAGAAGGAATATCCTGAACTAGAGGACGAAGATTTGTACCGTCGTGCAAGGCTAGTGACTTCTGCTGTGATTGCAAAGGTCCACACCATTGATTGGACTATTGAACTTCTCAAGACCGATACGTTACGTGCTGCAATGCGAGCTAACTGGTAATTAAACCAATACTACTTACAAGTTCTTTGTTGATTTTATGTATATTAAAGTTTGCATAGGCCAAACACATATATAATTTATATCTAAGCCTATGTTTGTTTACAATGATTATAATCTCAGAATTATAATCTATGGAATTATAATCCCAAGGCTATTAATCTAGAATTATAATCTCGGAATTATTATTATAATGTTAAGACTATTAAACCATTTTATAATCCTTATACTAATAGTCCAAGTCTAAATTTAAAAACAAACAAGACATTTGGGATTAATATTTCTATCCAAGGATAGTATAAATATTACAAACAAACATAACCTAAATGTCTTATGAAAATCTAAATTTTTGTTATATATAAATTTTCTCTTTTTCTTGAATGACTGGATGAATAGAAGTTGTGACTTAAATAATGTTCATCATTTTATTTTTCTTTCTGAATTTAAATTTTCAGGTATGGATTGTTGGGGAAGAAATTTAAGGACACATTTGGACATGTTGGAGGAGTCATCTTGGGTGGCTTTGTAGGTCTTAAGAAACCAGAGAATCATGGTGTACCATACTCGTTGACTGAAGAGTTTGTCAGTGTCTATAGGATGCACCAGCTCTTACCTGATTATCTTCTCCTCAGAGATACTAATGCACCAACCGGACCCAATAAGTCCCCGCCACTATCCAAACAGTATATATGCCTAATTTCTTAATTAATTTGTCATCTTCTACCAATTTTTATTTACAATATAGTAGTGCTTGTACCAATACTTCCTCCGTTTATATTATAGTTGATCTAATTATGATAATTAAGAGAATTGATCTAACTAAAGATATATTGGGATGGTGTCCCAATTTTGTGTGTTTTTTTGAACATGTGATTTGATAAAATAATGCATGCTTGCAGAGTGTACATGCCGGATTTGATAGGCCGAGAGGGAGAAAAGGCTTTGGAAGAAATCGGGTTTACAAGACAAATGGTATCCATGGGCCACCAAGCAAGTGGTGCCCTTGAGCTCTTTAATTATCCAATGTGGCTCAGGGACCTTGTTCCGCAAGATCCAGATGGCAAAGAAAGAAAATATCATGTTGACTTGGCTGCACTAGAAAGTGAGTCAAAAACAATTTAGTTGAGCTCTTTTATTAGCAAACATAAATATATATATATATATATATATATATATATATATATATAGAGAGAGAGAGAGAGAGAGAGAGAGCATGATTTTGTAATATATATGGAGGTAATGCATGCGTATGATTGATGATACAGTTTACAGGGACAGGGAGAGAAGTGTTGCAAGATACAATGACTTCCGCAGGGCCCTCTTACTGATTCCCATCTCCAAATGGAAAGATTTGACCGAAGATGAAGAAACCATCAATATTCTACAGGACGTGTACGGTGATAATGTGGATGACCTAGATCTTATGGTGGGCCTCATGGCAGAGAAGAAAATCAAGGGCTTTGCCATCAGTGAGACCGCCTTCATTATATTTGTCATCATGGCATCAAGGTAAATTAACATGGATGAATAAATTTACCTGCGAGATTTGATGAATCACAATAATTATTAATTGTAACATGCATGCATGCATGCAGGAGATTGGAAGGGGATAGATTTTTCACAAGCAATTTCAATGAGGAAACATACACAAAAAAGGGTTTGGAGTGGGTGAATAGCACAGAGAGCTTGAGGGATGTGTTAGATCGCCACTACCCCGAGATGACGGAGAAATGGATCAACTCCACAAGTGCATTCTCCGTTTGGGACTCGCCTCCGAACGCGCACAACCCAATTCCAATCTATCTCCGTGTTCCTGCTTGAAATTAATTAATAAACACGTACCAGTGAATTAATTCCAGTATATGAAATTAATAATAAAAGACGTACAGTAGTACTCGTCTTTAAGTTCTTTTTTTTTTAAGTTGGGTGATGTTTGCGTATTTCTTTTTGAATAATACATACAGGAACACGAGTACTTGTGTATTCTTTAATTATGAAGTAGGAGTAGAAGTACAAGTAGAAGCTTGTGATATTCATTCATGTAACTGCGTATATCTTGTGATTACAGAAGTAAGGCCTTCTGCTTTGGTATAGACTAGACCTGACAAGAAATATGTTTAGATTAGTTTTGAAATCAAAATTATATTATCAATATTTAATATGGGTTATATGGTTTAGATTTAAATGGTTATGGGTCGAATCCAGATCGACCTATTTTTCAAATTATAGTTTCACTAAAATCTTAATTTCTGTTATACTAAAAGAGTCCTATTTTAATTTTTTAGACCCAAATTTGAAACTATTTTTTTTAATTGATATGACTAATTTGAGTATTAAAAACATTAATTTTGTGATTATATGCACTTTTAAAAAATTACATTAATAATTATTATGTTAATTAAAATTAATGAAATTATTGAGAATTGTATTACAATAATCAGTGAATATTATTTTTTTTGAAGTGTATATATAATCAGTAAATATTATTTTTTTGGGGATGGGTGGGGAGTGGGGGTGGGGGTGGGGGCGGGGGCGGGGGGCGGGGATGGAGATGGGTGTATACATAATCAATAAATAATATTTTTTTGGGGGGTGGGGAGCGGGAGCGGGGTCGGGGTGGGGGTGGGGTGGAGTGTGTTCTTTGTTAGCTCTACAAAGTGCAAAAAAATATTAAAGACTAATATGGGTCAAAACTAGTTAAACTAGATTCAACTCATATTTATAATAGGATTAATTACATATATTAGTACATTTTTAGAAATAATTATAATAATGGTGCATAGATAAAATAATTACAAAAATAATATATTTTTCCATATTTATTTACAAAATTAATACATTTAGGTATCCTTTAATTGTGACCCATGATTATCTCCCTTATCCCTTCCCGTTAATCGTGACACACTTTTTTTCCCTCTCTCTTACTTTCCTCTTTCATCTCTGAAAACTCTATTCTCGTTAATGGTTTTCTGCCTTCTGCCCTCTGCCCTTGGATGAAGGCAATAAACATGATCCTCACACTGCATGTTACATGGATTCATTACATATGCACCAGGCTAGTTAGGTTCTATCACCCTTTATCTATATATGTTTCTCTCTCTTTTTTCTCATATAATTCACGCCATCCTCTTCAATTCGCTGCCGGATTCACAACCAGTTTGCATAGTCTAATAGTCATTTATTTTTTGATTGTTTTTTAATTTACTTTTGCTGTACTTGTTGATTCACAGGTTGTTCAAGTTAGTGAGAAGAAGGTTTTGGATCAGAAAGCATACATGTTGTTCTATTATCGAGATAATAAAAATTTTGCTTCAAACAAGCCTCTTGATGTTTCTCGGAAAGAGATCATGGCGACAAATGTCATGGGAAGAAATAAACCTTATTTAAATTTCAATCAAGAATTAAAAGTATTGTGTTTCGTACTTTGATTTTTGTTGGATATCCATAACCATTTGTTATGGTTAGTGAGTCTGTAAGGTTTATTGGAACTTATGTAAATGGGATTACATATTTGATTATATTACCATTTGTTGATTCGTAATTGTTACTTCTAAATTGTGTCTGATACATTGTTTGAAAGGTGCAGTTGGTAACCAAACATGCTAAATTGTGTCTGATACATTGTTTGAAAGGTGCAGTTGGTAACCAAACATGCATAGAAGGGTAACCATTTTATTTATTGGTAGTAACCAGATAGTTACAAGCTTGTATCAGAACATATATCAAGTGTTAAATGTACATGTGAGAGTATACATGGGTTGCTTAAACTGGGTTGGATATACAGGTTGTTTCTGTTTTGGTTATTATTAAAACCTGTTCTGGTTACTTTCATATAACTATTTGGTTACTTCTTTATTATGTTTTGGTTACTGTTATCTTATGGTTTGGCTACTATTATTGTGCCCTCAATGTGGGATTTTGGTCACTTTTATTTTGTATTCTGGTTAATATGTAATTGTTTAGTATACATCGATTGCCTAAACTAGGTTTCATTAAATGATGTTTCTGTTTACCATTAAATACTGTTTTGGTTACTATCATATAATTATGTGGTTACTATTTATTTATGTTACATTGTGGTTACTGTTATTAGTAACCAGATAGTTACAAGCTTGTATCAGGACAAACATCAAGTGTTAAATGTGCATGTGAGAGTGTTCTATTTATCTAGCTGATGTATACTTATAAATTACATACTCATAAAAATTATCTAAAAATTGTACATTTGGTATTTAAATTTGCATATAGAGGTAACCATTTTATTTTTTGTGAGTAACCAAATTTACATAAAATTGGTTCAGAATAGTATCCATCAGCTATTTCACTTGAAATGCTAGGTTGGTATCCAAACCTACATATATGGTAACTATTTTTGTTTTTGTTAGTAACTAGATAATTATAAGTTTGTATCAGGACTGTTATAAAGTGTTAAATATATATATATATATATATATATATATTATTTATACCCTGTCATCATGATGGAATAAGAAACTCCAATTAAGAGTTCCCATTTATATATATGATAGTCACTTATAGATTTCATATTAAAATAAAAATAGTTCGAGAGGTGCAGTTGGTATCCAAAACTACTTATAAGGGTAACCATTTTAGTTTTTGTTAGTAACCAAATAATTAAAAACATATATTAGAACCGTTATAAATTGTTTAATGTACATGTGAAGGTTCCCATTTATCTATATAGCTCATGGATACTTTTAAATTACATAGTTATAAAAGTTATTTGGAAATGGTCCAGTTGGTAACTAAATATGAATATAAAGGTAACCATTTTATTTTAGATGGGTAACCAAATTTACATAAAAATGTTTTAGAACAGTTACCAATTGTTTAATGTATGTGTTTACTTTATATTGACAACTCATGATGGAATCAAAAATCAAAATATTAATCAATAATAATTTTGGTTACTGTACACCATCAAAAATATTACCAACCATGTGGTTAATGGTTACTAACAGTAAACAATTATATATTCTTGTATTTACACTCTTTTTGTTTATGTTCCGTTGAAATAAAGCACAACTGGAATCATATCCATTTTTTGACAACTGAATAAACATTGTAAAGTAACCAAATCAATATTAGACAGTAACCAAACTACATAATCTTAGTAACCAAAACATAAACCGAATTTTTACATGCAATTTTGAAGGCCTAAATGATGAAATTTGACCAAAAAACCCTGTAGTTCACGAGCAAATCTAGTGACTTTTGATCGTTGACCCGTTTATAATGAAATTAGGCTCCGAAAACGTCAAAATCCGATACTTCAAACTTGACAGAAATTACTAAATTGCCACTGGATCAAATCTTTCCATAAATTGGATCAAATCTATCAAATCTTTCTCTAAACTGACACGCTTGGTCTTCAACCGCATCAGTTTGTTACCAACTAAAGACTAACAGTTGTATGAAGTTAATCAATGTAGTCAATAAGTAACCATCAATATAAAATAAACCAGTATAAAACACACTAATATTATACAGTAATCATAATAACATTATATAGTAACTAAATTTAGATTAGACAGTAATCAACATATATCTATTTAGTAACCAGAACATAAACATATTTTTCATTGCATTTTACAGTAAAAAATAACCAGTATAATGTGTTTGTTACAAACTAAAGACTAACAGTTGTATGAAGGTAACCAATGTAGCTAATAAGTAACCATGAATATAAAAAACATCAGTACAAGTGTACATTAATATTATTCAGCAACCAAATAAACATTATAAATAACCAATTAAATAGTATACAACAACCAATATATATAATCAGATTAACAATTATATGAATGTAACCAATGTAATCAATAAGTAACCACCAATATAAAAGAAATAATTATAAAACACAATAACATTATACAGTATCTAAATACATATTAGACAGTAACCAAGATATATGTAATTAGTAACCAAGATTATAAAAAATATTTTTACATTCATTTTATAACCAAAACAATCAGTAATGACTTTGTTACAAATTAAAGATTAATGAGATGTATGAAGGTAACTAATGTAGTTAATCAAGAACCATCAATATAAAAAATCGAAGATAAAACACATTAATATTAAGCAGTAACCATGGTAATATTACACAGTAACCAAGTCAGCATTATATACTAACCAAATCCAGATTAGATAGTAACCAACATATTTTTTCATGCATTTTACAGCAAAAACAAACAATATAAAAAATATCAATATGTACTTAAAGATCCAACAGTTGCAGGAAGTAACCAATGTATCTAATAAGTACATCAATATAAAAAACATCAGTAGAATATACATTAAAAGTATACAACAACCAAATAAATATTTTACAGTAACCAAATTAATAATAAACAGTAATCAATTTATATGTACTTAGTAACCAGAATATAAAACAAGTTTTTACATGCATTTTGTAATCAAAACAGTCATTATACTGCCTTTGTGACCAATTAAAGAGCGAAAAACTTAAAAAAGGTAACCAATATACGAGTATGTAGTAACCACAGGGTAACTATATGCATATAAACTTTAAACTCAAATACCTCAGTATACAAATCTGTAAAGAATCAATCAACAATCAACAATCAGTATAGTACGTAAGTTTCTAGTTACTGATTGTAAATCGAAAGCATAAACACAATGTATACTTACATATGAAACTTCATAATGCTGTTTGACGACGATCTCGAAGTTGTTGTTGATCTTCTCTGATTTTTTCCGATCTCGAAGTTGCTGTTGATCTTCTTCGATTTTTTTCGATGTCAAAGTTGCATCGCGAGAATTCGTCTTCTTCGATCCGTCGTTGTTCTTTTTTCTTCATTAGTTTGAATTTAGGATCGGTTGGTTGCAAATATAAAAATCGATAACTGACGTGTAGGGAGTTAATGTTCTGTAATTTTAGCAACTTATTATTGTGTTGCGTTATTTTTGTAATTATTTTGTGGATGTATAATTTTTGTAAATACTTTCTAATTGTTGTATATTAGTGTTAAGGACCCTTTATAATAATATTATGGGTCCAAAACTAAATCAATCCATCACCTAAAAACTAGTTAACCATGTGACACCCTCAAAATAGGTCCAATCCATCTAATCTATTCTGAGTCGCCAAATACATGGTACAGAAAATAACTACAACTTTATTACTACAATTGTCGTGCAAAATACAACAACACATATACTGTGAGTTTTAATACCGACTGTGACTCATGTCCCAACTATGGACAGCACCTCACAGTTATACCTTATATAAAGGTACAATCTAGAACTGTTTTAGAAATTAAAATCTTTGGGAAGTGCTCAAGAAAACCTTTATACATAAGAGGTCATGAATCTAAGTTATGATAGATATCATATATCCAGAGAATTATCATTGGTTGATCCAATAGACCCCAAAGAAAAATAAGAAGATTACTATCATGTTCCTTCCAATGGTGAGTCTTCTCTTGACATATAACTATCTCCACCGTCTGCGATTGAACATTATGTTTCAACCCAACTCCAAGATCATATAGGTAGTGCTCGTAGATATACTCAACAAGTGGATGTGCACAACCCTTTCTTATGATAACACGAGATTGTATGTCATTAGACATCTTATATGATAGTGGCAAAACACCCTTCCAAAGTTGGGTTCACCTCACCCTATTGTTGTTCACCAAAATCAATTATTAAGTGACGTATAATATTCGACACACACATCTGAGGTCCTCAATACAATTATATATTGTATGTCATGTCGTTTTATAATGTGTTAAGAAACTTTGATAGTCTCGGACCACCACACTATTCCCTGTTATCCCCTGCTTAGACCCATTTACACTTTTATTACACGAAAGGAATTGTGAAAGCAAAGGGTGAAACCAACTAGCCCAAGAAAGAATCTCATAACTAAAGATAATTAAATTATCAATACCCTTCATCAGTAATAAATCAGAGATTTAGAACATATGGTAGATAATAAAACTTTTCAACCATAGTTGCAGCAGAACGAGCAATCCATCAAAAGAGTTAAATAGACCATAAAGTCTATTATCTCCTCCATGTTAAAAGTCCACCAACAATGCTCTAACCCTGTAACATTAATCAACATATCCTGTTCACAGTCACGTGAATAACTCATAATCATAATTGTAGTTTTAATTTTCTCTTCTCATCCAAGACGAAGATATTTTTCATCACATGTCTTTACCTGAAACATCAAAGATCATGGTTATACCAAATCACAGTTCTTGTTCATAATCATACAAATAAGTTCATCTTTGCACTACGGGCCAAAGATATTCATTAATAGTTCATCTTTGCACTACATGCCAAAGATATTCAACAACAGTTCATCTTTGCACTACGGGCCAAAGATATTCAATAACAGGTCATATTTGTACTACACGCCAAAGATATTCATCAACAATTTATCTTTGCACTACAGGCCAAAGATATTCATATCTCAAATAAATATATAATCATTTCAGAATTTATATAAACAATAATTATAACCATGTTGATCAACTCACCTTTGCACTTAAGCTAAAAATATTCAATTGTAAATTCAATGGTCATGATCATACCAGTAAATAATTAATCTTTGCACTACTGGCCAAAGAGAACTCATAGTCACGATCATACCAATAACCTACCCATCTTTACACTTAAGTCAAAGGGAATTTTCATCATCGGGATTATAAAAATGTTATATATGATAATAAAAACAATACGATCAACAACTGCATTTAATTTCAAGAGTAAGATTCATAAATCAATGATTTCATAACACCTTAATCCAAATGTTATAAATCACTTAATAATCTCATAATCTAATATTATTAATACTACCACAATATTTTAATCATTTCTTAAACTTATAAACAATTTATTTTAATTATTTACACTTTACTAATTAATGCATTTAATCATACTAAAATGTCAAACTCATAAAATTTCATCACCAATAACCAACAACCTCATCAAAAATCTGCATATACCATATATAGGATTCCCAAGTCATAAAATCCTATTTTTCAATTTTGTTACTTCACATAACATATTTAATTTATTTATTCATAACTAGTCCATTTTCATGAAAAATACTAAATCAGTTCCAAAAATATTTCTTTTCTGGGATTTAGCATAATATATGAACATATATTTTTCTCGAAATTTTTAAAATTCATTTACTATTTTTCACATGGTCAAAACTACTGAATATTTAGACATTTATCATAAATTGTACTTTTGTCCAAAAATTCTGAAATTTACAGAATATACTGATGTTATATAGATGTACTCCCAATAAAAATTTCACCAATTTTGGAGTTAACCACGAGGAGTTATAAGGGTTTACTTTTAAAATAGTCTTTTCTCATAAAATCCATACCTCCTATCTATACATCCAAAATCGCCATTTTGGACACAATCAAGAAACTCATCAAATTATCATTTCAAATTTTTCCGAATTTTTTGGAGGTCCGAAAAATTACGAAACATGATAAACATAATAATCCTTAAAATCCCTTTACCTCAAAAAAAGCGATCTTTCCTAATTTAATATCGGATAAAACGTCAAGGAAACTTGCCTTTGAATAAAGAACTCTCCAAGTATCTAAATATTCATAAAAATAAACCGAGAATATAGAGAGAGAAAACTTCAATTTCTGGTGTGATTTTCATTTCTAACTTAAGCACCTATTTATAGGAAAATGCTAGAACGCCAAAGGAGACTAAATTAATAAAATAATATTATTTATTTTATTTTCTTCCACGCCATCCTCCTTTGTTGAATCAAGCAATCAAGCCAGCCACTTCTGAATATTTTTGGCAGCCCACATGTTAAAATAAAAGTGGGTCCCACCCATAAATTTAATAAAAATATTTTAATTTCTAAAACTTCAATAATTCATAAAAAATAGCCCGTATATCAGAAAAATACGAATTTTATGTCCATTCTGCATGAAATTGAATTCTCTACAACTTTGTAGTTTTGAGTTTTTCTAAATTCCAAATAAAAAATATCCGAAATTCACAAATGAACGATTTTCAACACCGTTTCAACACCTTTTAAAATTCATAATAAATCATGCGTTAATTTTCAACGGTTCATAATTTGTGGACATATACTCAACTCATATATGTATAACATATCCAAAAATCACAACGATCCAACGGTTGGATTAAAATTACAACTCACGCAATAAAGCTTTAAGAACACCGATTTGACTTTTTAATACCTCCAATCCGATAAAATACTGATAAAATACCTCAACATTAATTTTTTCATTTATAACCACATAAATAAATCCATCATTTATATCCACATCAAATAAATATTTTCTTATCATATAAATTAATAATTAATTATTCACAAATAATATTACAAAATCACAATTATGACAACCAGACTGTTCCCAGGAAAGAGGGAGCTTTCCAATAAGGATTTCTCCTTACTGGCGCGCAATTAGGTGACCAAACCTCTCCTTGACAGGACCTTCTAGACATTGCTAATAATGCTATCTAATAATATTTTCCAAATAATATAAATTATTGATTTGATAATGGGAATACTGTGAAATGAAAATTATTGAAACAACAATAATATAAAATATCAACGCAACAATTATTGAACAAATAAAATAAAATATTGAGCGATAAAGAATTCTTTGTAATAATTATTGAGTAGTGCCTTCTTACGTAAGAATCAATAATTCAAAAATACTCGCATAATCTTAGTTCTCTCTTTGTCACCACCACGCCATTCATCGTATTTTAACCACCGTGTATTCCAACAAAGTTAATAAGAATAACTACGCCGTCAATTATTTATAAAAACTCAAACTTGTCGCTTTCTTCATCCGCGCTTATTCTCACATGGGGGCCCATAAATGGTCAAAGCTACTCGTCGCATTTAATATTCCCCGACAACAAGAATATTCCACGACCAAACGAATATTCCCCAATAGAAATGAGTATTTTATAACCACTTGCATATTTTAAAAAATTTATATATATCATCCTTAACTTTAACTCTTTTTTTTTTTTTTATCAATTTAACCATTTACTAAATAATAATTATAAGAAAAATTGAATAATTTATTTCATAAAATTCGGGGTCTTACAAACCAACCCAATAAATTTAAATGATTTTGGTTAATTATATAATTTTTAACTTAAATTGCCTGGTGTAGTATAGATCACTAGAATGACAAATGTTTCTAGCTAGCTATGTTGGTTTTACCTTTGATTTATTCTTGCTTGATTTGTTTAAAGACAAAAATTGCAGCACTTCCATTATTAAGTAGTTGCATCACTTGTATTCACATGCAATAATTTTGGTGCTCTTGGTTGATCTTGAATTGAATATTTGAGAAATTAAGGGTAACATATGGATCATAGCTAGCTAGAAATTAAAATAGTAGTAATTAAGTAGTATTATATACAAAATATAAGAAAAAAGAAAAAGATAAGCTTAATCTGAGGCATCAATTGTCCTTTTTGAGTTCACAAAACACGCTTAATAAATCTAGGACATGTACGTGTTTTTGATATATTCAAATGTCCTATTGGCATCAATTGTCCTTTTTGAAGCATATGATAGGTGGTCGTTCTCCTTCCTTAACAACGGGTGCTGGTGCTGACGTCTTTCCATCATTGTTGAATCTTCTCTTCTTGAAATGTCCATTCTTATTGTTTTGGCTCTGATTACCACCGAATTGGTTACCATTTCTGGCTTGTTGATTCCCTCCATGCTTTTTATCACAGATTCGATGACTGCTCTCACTAGTATTATTATTTTGCCGGCTGTTATCTTTTGGTTGGGTTAACTCATTATCGCGCTCCAATAACTGAGCCCTATTAACAACATCTGAATACAAACACAGTTTATGAGAGATAAGATATTGACGTATCTCGGGTTTCAAACCTCTTAAAAATATTCGCGTTATTCTCTCCTCATTATCAACCAAATGGAACGCAAACCGAGATAATTCGGCAAACTTGGCTTCATACTGCGATACGGTCATGTTGTTTTGCTCCAACTTGATGAACTCTACCTCTTTCATGTGACGAATACTTTCGGGAAAGTACTTGTCGTTGAACAATTCGTGGAACTTCTCTAAGTCATCTTCATCACGGCGGGTTGAGTACGCTTTACTGAGACCCACCAAAGATGTCGCCTCTCTGCAAATGACATGAAGGCGGCAAGGGAACTTTTGCTCTCCGGAGCATCCCAAGACATCAAATATCTTGTTGATCCGCTTTATCCACATCTCCGCCTTAAGTGGTTTTGGCTCTCCAAAAACTTCGGTGGTCTCACTCCTTGAACTACTTAGCAGTGGCCCATCCGAGAGTTGCGATATTTCCACTGCATTTCTGACGAGTCTCTTCTTTGCCGACATCTTGCATGAATTGCAGAAAGCCTCTGAACATTCCATCGTTCATCATTTGGTCAGTGTTGTTGTTTGCATGAGGATTGTCGCCTTTCTGAGGCACATTGTCCTGATTATTGATTTGTGGAGACTCAACGGTCTCCTGTGCTCCATTGCTATTCTCAACATTCTCGGACGCCATTTTCAAATACTGCCACAAAATAAGGGTTAATTAACATATAGCATATTATCCCTATACTCTGACCGACCAATTAAATAACAAGTAAACTTAGGTAGGTCATACTAGCGAAGGAATTCCCCGTCTCACCCCTCCTAGTTCTTGTCTCACATCTCAGCCAAGGATCATATTCTTAAGCTTTGATACCAACTGTGACGCCCCCAAAATAGGTATACATCATCTATTCTGAGTCGCCAAATACATGGTACAGAATACAAATACAATCTTAAATATACAACAAGAGCTGTGAGTTTTAATACAAATATTGTCTTCTAGACAATATCCATTCTCAGAATAAGTTATTACAATTATTATCACACTATTTCATAGAATAGTGAGGACTACTAATGTTATCATCTGAACCGTCACTCCGTTCCCCGACTAGTCCCTGCTACGTTCTCATTTCTTGAAGAGAACAATGAAAGCAAAAGGGTGAGCTCAACTAGCCCAGTAAGAAATATTATGACTAGGATAATGCAGAAAAATTATCGTTTGTAAGACCCCGAATTTTATGAAATAAAAGTATTCAATTTTTTATAATTACTATTCATGAGTTACTATTCACAAGTTACTATTCATGAGTTATTATTCACGAGTTACTATTCATGAGTTACTATTCACGAGTTACTATTCACGAGTACTATTCATGAAGCATGATAATTTTTTTCGTAAGAATGCATTACTCAATAATTGTTACAAAGAATTAATTCTTTTTCAATATTTTATTTTATTGATTCAATAATTGCTACGTTAAAATTTTATATTATTGTTATTTTAATAATTGTCACCACACAATATTTCTAATTATCAGATCAATGATTAATATTATTTGTGAATAATTAATTATTGATAAGGAAAATATTCATTTTATGTGGTTATAGATGGAGAAAATTTTTTTATTTGACAATTGTTGAAAATTGATATTTTATCTTTTCTGATAAAATATATTATTATATTACAGTAATATAATAATGATGATATTTTTACAATGAATGTGTGATATATGAATAAATGAGGAAGAGTAGTTTTGTTGCATTAAATGCTAAACACATGTTTTGTGTGTTACAAAAAATGTTTAACACATGTTAAACATGATGGTGTACACAAATTTTGACTGAAATCTTATTATAGCTTGTAAAATCGCCCGTTTGTGGATTTCGGTCAATTTCTGTTTGAAATTTGGAAAAACTTTCTTCTGCAAAATTGTAGAGAATTGAATTTTCTATAAAAAATCGCGAGATTCGAATTTTCGGATAAAAGGACTATTTATTATGAATTATTGAAGTTCCAGAATAATTGATTTTTGAAGTTTTAAATCTTTTTTAAAGAAAAACGTTTTTATCATTGTTGTGGGACCCACTTGCACATGTTAGATGCTGAATTCATATGGTCAAGGTGGGCTAAGGAAAATTTTATATATATATATTATTATTATATTAAATTTTCTGCTTTGGTGTTCTAAGGAATTTCCTATAAATAGGTGCTTAGGTTAGAATTGAATATCACACCAGAAACTAAAATTTTCTCTCTATTTCTCTCTCTATATTATCGAGTGTATTCTTGTGAGTATTTTGATATCTTGAGTGTTATACGGTGCAAGTTCGTTCAACGTTATTCTAGTCGTAAATCTTTTTCTTTTTTTGAGGTAAGGGATATTGTCGTTAGTATGTAAGGGTTATTATGCTTTTCAATTTCGAAATTTTTTTGAACCTTCAAAAATTCTGAAAAAATTTGAAATGCTAATTTGATGAGTTTTGTTGATTGTGTCCAAAAATGGCGATTTTTGGATATATAGATTAATAGTTATGGATTTTATGAGAAAAGACTATTTTAAAAGTAAACGCTTATAACTCCTTGTGGTTAATTCCAAAATTGATGAAATTTTTATTGGGAGTACATGTATATAACAAAAGTATACCGTGTAAATTTCAGAATATTTGGACAAAATTACAATTTATGATAAATGTCTAAATATTCGGCAGTTTTGGCCATATGAAAAATAGTAAATGAATTCTAAAAATTCTGAGAAAAATATATGTTCAATATGGGACTATATTATGCTAAATTCCAGAAAAAAAATATTTTTGAAACTGATTTGATATTTTTCATGAATATGTTCTAGTTGTGAGTAAATAAATTAAATATATTTTGTGAAGTAAGAAAATTGGAAAATATGATTTTATGGCTTGAGAATCATATATAAGGTATATGCAGATTTTTTATGAGGGTTTTGGTTATTGGTGATGAAATTTTATGAGTTTGGCATTTTAGGATGGTTAAATGCATTTATTAGTAAAGTGTAAACAATTAAAATAAATTGTTTATAAGTTTAAGAAATGATTAAAATATTGTGGTAGTATTAATAATATTAGATTATGAGATTATTAAGTGATTTATAACATTTTAATTAAGGTGTTATGAGATCATTGATTTATGAATCTTACTCTTGAGATTAAATCTATATGTTGATTATATTATTTTTATTATCATATATAACATTCTTATAACCCTAATGATGATATTTCTCTTTGACTTGAGTGTAAAGATGGGTAGATTATTGGTATGATCGTGACTATATGTTCTCTTTGGCCAGTAATGCAAAGTTGAATTGTTGACTGGTACGTTCATGACCATTGAATTTATAATTGAATATCTTTAGCTTAAGTGCAAAGGTGAATTGATCAACATATATGGTTATAATTATGGTTTATATAAATTCTGAAATGATTATGTATTTATTTGAGATATTAATATATTTGGCTTGTAGTGCAAATATGAACTGTTGATGAATATATTTGGCCTGTAGTGCAAATATGAACTGTTGAGGAATATCTTTGGCCTGTAGTGCAAAGATAAATTACTGGTGAATATCTTTGGCCCGTAGCGTAAAGATGACCTATTTTTGAATATCTTTGGCCCGTAGTGCAAAGATGACATGTTAATGAATGTCTTTGGCCCGTAGTGCAAAGATGGATTTATTAGTATGATTATGAATATGAACTGTGATTTGGTATAACCATGATCTTTGATGTTTCGTAAAAAGACAGTGATAAAAATTATCTTCGTTCTGGATGAGAAGAGAAATTTAGAATCACAATTATGATTATGAGTTATTCATATGATTGTGGAAAGGAACTGTTGATTGATGTTACAGGGATAAAACATTGTTGGTAGACTTTTAACGTGGAGAAGATAATAGACTTTATAGTCTATTTGACTCTTCTAATGGATTGCTCGTTCCGCTGCAACTATGGTTGAAAAGTTTTATTATCTACCATATGTTCTAAATCTCTGATTTATTACTGATGAAGTCTATTGATAATATAATTATCTTTAGTCATAATATTCTTTACTGAGTTAGTTGTGCTCACCCTTTTGCTTCACAATTCCTTTCAGGTAATAAAAGTGTAAATTTGGAAATGGCGAGAATAACAGGGAATAGTGTGATGGTTCTAGATCATCAAAGTTTATCAACACATTATAAAATCGGCATGACATACAATATATAATTGTATTGAGGACCTAAGATGTGTGTGTCGATATTATACGTCACTTAATAATTGATTTTGGTGAACAACAATAGGGTGAAAGCGAACTCAATCGATAATTACTGTGGGTATATGATATCTATCATAACCTGACGCATAACCTCCCATGTATGAAAGGTTTCTTGAAGCTTCCCAACGATTTTAATTTCTAAAACAGTTCTAGATTGTACCTTTATGTAAGGTATCACTGTGAGGTGTTGTTCATAGTTGGGACATGAGTCATAGTTGGTATTAAAACTTACAGTATATGTGTTGTTATATTTTGCACGACAATTGTAGTAATAAAGTTGTAGTTATTTTCTGTACCATGTATTTGGCGACTTAGAATAGGTTGGATGGATTGGACCTATTTTGGGGGCGTCACATCGTTAGCCTTCAATAGTGTTAAACTGATAAAATATAACAAACATCAAGCTTAACTGCAGCGGAACAACCAATTCATTAAAAGAGTCAAGTATATTCATTAGTATCACGACCATAAATTATCCATGCATTACGGGCCAAGGATATTCGTGTATTCATCAATGGTCATGATCATGCCACCTACTGTCCATCAATGCACTACGGGCCAATGAGGACTTTTACCACATCATTTGTAACATTACAGTCATGATTATACCGAATAATCCCTGGTCATAATCATACCAAGTCCATCTATGCACTACAGGCCACAGATGACTTTCAACATAATATAAACATGAGGATGATGAAAATAATATAAGAATTCAATAAAACAAGTTCAAGAATTAAATTAACCAGGAACCAATAACGTCCAAATTGTCAACATGATATTGCTTTGTGGGGTAAAACTCAAGAATACACAGAAGAATATTTCCATGAAAAGATACTGGATGAAGCACAAATATCAAAGATATTCCACTAATTTCATGGAATATAAAAGCCAAAATTTTAACCAACTGAGTATAATAAAGAATGGAATAACAAAAGAAATCACCAGGCATACGATAGATCGCCTTACAGCATGTGATATTCCAACAGAATAATAAATAATGGAACCAGTCAAAGTAAATTACACCGCAAAGCGATGTTCCAACAGAATAATAAATAACGGAACCAGTCATGCGTAAACACACGAGATAGGATGTTCCAACGAGAATAATAAAGAATGGAATAACGAGTAAGAATTTCACCATGTATGCGATTAAGATTGATAAAACAGTTATTCCAACATAATAATAAAGAATGGAATAATGTAAGAATTTCACCAAGTATAGGGTAATCCATGTATATAGGTTATTCCAATGTAATAATAAAGAATGGAATAATGTAAGTTCTTCTTCAAGATGTCTGAAAAAATAATACCCCTTACCTTATAAAGAAGAGTACTTCGACGGTAGGGCGGGGATATACTTGAAGAAAACTTGCACTACGCTTAAAGCTTCTAAAAATTCTAAAGAAATACGCTCAAGATTATAGAAGAAGAATTCTCTGAATTTCTGGTGTGTTTTTAATTCTAACTAAGCATCCTATTTATAGGAGAATGGAAGGGTACTGTTTGATCATGGGTGCACCAATTGATAATTTCACTGAAGAAATTTTAGCAGTCACGGATGCTTTATGAATTCACGGATTGCATTATTTCATCAGAATAACAATAAAATACATATATATATATATATATAAACACATGTTATATCTATATTATATAGATGTAAACACCCTTTCATCAAAGGCATCCCCTCCCTCTCCCATTTCTAATTCACACACACACACATCACTTTCACTCTTTCTTTTCTCCCACCACTTTTCACTCACACACATATTATATTATATATATACACACACATCACAACCTTATATATATAAACTCCCTCCCCTATACGTAACTCCCTCCCACCCCCATTTTTAAAATCAATTTTTTTCACATATGGGCCCCAAATGTGGCCCACACATGTGGGCCCCACCTTTAAATAATTTTTACCGATTATTTAGAAAAATGTGTAAATGGGGGGGTCCATAAATACAACAAATACATCATAAAACTCCTTAATATTTTTAACAACATTTATCATCATTATAATTCACAATATTAATCGACTAGGTCGTTCCCAGGAAAGAGGGGGCTTTCCAATAAGGATTTCTCTCTATTGGCGCGTAATTAGGTGATCAAACCTCTCCTTGACAGAACTTCTAGACATCGTTAATATTGCAAATAATAATATTAATAACTTTGTCGTCTCAATTATTGATTTAATAATATATAAAACATCGTCAATAATTAAATCAAATAATGTGAGATACTATGCAACAATTACTGAAGCAATAATTGAACTAAATTGAGTGACTTCTCACGTAAGTATCAATAATCAATACCGTGTGCTACAATGCAACTACACGTATTTTTGTACTTTTAACACCGGGTGTTTCAACAGTTAACGGCAAAACTTCCGCCGTTATTTTCATAAAATATTTTTATCGTTTTCTCAATCCGACAATAATTTCGTTGTGGGGTCCACCAATGATTGTGTCGTCGTACGTATATTCCCTGTTAAAACGAATATTCCCCGACCAATCGAATATTATATAACAACTTGCGCTTTGCAAAATTTATAAATATTACCCACAACTATAACATTATATCAAATTTATTCCATAATATTTAAAAATGATATTTATAGAAAAATCATCTTTATTAAAAAAAATTGGAGTCTTATAAGTGAAATGTCATGTTAATGGTTAAGTAGTACAAAAAAAATATTTTTGTTTGGTTGAAAACGTTGTGAAATAAAAAGCTAGCATGTTCACATATTAATAAAAAATTAAATTTTGACACTTGCAAATTACAATCATATTTTAAATATAAAATAACTACAAAAATATTTGTAAAATGCTTTTAATAATACTATTTTGTAGTACTCCTATTATTTTTTAAGGAATTACATTCTCTAAAAGTAGAACACAAAAACATTGAGTAATAAACATTAGCAAACCATAAATATGACCAATTAGCATAATAATTTTTTGGGCTATTTGAGTAAAACAACTCCTTACCCAATCAAAGAAAATCAATAATATTATCCCAACAACTAGATTTTTCTGTCAAACAGGCAAGTAATAACGACGAAAAATAATCAACAACCTTTTTATACAAATAAAATAAAATTAGTAAAAATAGTTCTCAAAAATAAAAGTAAAGAATAAATTTCAAATTGAACCCTAAACATTAATCATAATATCAATTTTCAATCCTAAACTTTATTTGAATTAAATGCACTCTAAACTTTGAGTTTCAATATAATTTGTAATTTAGACACTAAATTTAGAGTACAAATTATTTTAATGTAGAGGGTGCGAACGGTGAAAATTGTTTTAAAACTCAAAAGTTAGGGTGCATATAATTCAAAACAAAATTTATAGTGTAAATTAATTTTAAGGTTAAAGTTTAGTGGGATGTAAATTGGAGATTAGACTATTAGGACTGATTAATACGTACTTTAAGAACTGATTGATCATAGCGGTCGAAGTCAGGTGCATTCGTAAGATTTAATTACACACAATCTCGAGACTCAAACTTTAGGTGGGGCATATATGTCATGTTCTACACTTAAATTAGGGGTGAGCATGGTGCGCTTTGAAGCTCAAACCGCACACAAAACCGTTTAGGTGCGGTTTGAAAAAATCAAAACCGCACATGAAACCATTTGTGATTGGTGCGGTGCGGTTTTAAACCGTGCGTTTTAGTTTTATTTGGTGCGATTTCGGTTCCAAAACCAATTGAAATAATAAATTCGTAAAATAGTTAGCAAAATAATTCACGTAAACGTATTATGCAGTGAACACAATCATGGAGCTGATTTAACAAAATAGATCTAGGCATCAACAATTATATGGTTAATCAATTAATACTATGTTATCACATTTGATTTAGAAAATATCAAGCCACTCTTGATTTGCAATAATAATTGATACTATTTATTCTTCATTCAACCCTGAAATATATGTCTTCTAAAATAAAATGAAAAGAATACTTTATAGTAGAGAAATTATATATAGTTGTAGCAAATTTGAGAAAACATGATGATTATTTGGGGCGATTTCAGTTTTATGCGTGCAGTTTTGACTAGTAATCAAACCGAAATCGTAAATTTGGTTTTTCAACCCAGCTAAAACCTCCATATATGCCGGAACCGTTGGTGCGGTTTTTAGTTCGACAGCACCTCCTCGTGGTCTCTAAGCACACGAAATAGACTAAGATAACTTAATCTAAGTGTGAGACCCCAAATTTTATGAATAAAGATTTAAAATTCTCAAAATATTTTTTTGAATTATGGTGTGGATTTGATATAATGTTATAGTTATGGGTAATATTTATAAATTTTGTAAAGTATGCAAGTTGTTATAAAATATTCGATTGGTCGGGGAATATTTATTTTAACAGGGAATATTCGTACGACGGCACAATCATTGGTGGACCCCACAACGGAAGTATTGTTGTAAAACGACATAATTATCTTTTTATAAAAATAACGGCGGAAGTGTTACGATTAAAACCGCTTGAACTACTCAATAGTAAAAGACAAAGAATATCTGGCGGGTGCGTAAGAAGCACACCAGTATTGATTATTGATGCTTACGTGAGAAGTCACCGCTTATACTCAATTATTGCTACAGATGAATTATTCTATCATATCTCTCATATTATCGATTCAATTATTATCACAAAGATCATCCGCATAAAATGATATATTATTAAATCAATAATTGAGACGACAAAGTTATTCATATTATTAAATTGCAATATTTATAATGTCTAGAAGTTCATCGAAGAAAGGTTTGGTCATCTAATCAGATGCGCTAATAAGGAGAAATTCTTATCGAAAGCCCTCTTTCCTGAACGACCTAGTTGTTAAATATCAGAGTTATAATATTAATGATGAATAAGTTCGTGTTGATTAAAGACGAAATTGATAGTTCTATTGTGTTGGAATTATTAGTGTTAGTGGAAATCGACATTTATTTCGATATTAATTGATGTCTGGAAGTTATACTGACCAATCGGGTAATTAACCGGCTAAGTGAGCACACATAATTATAACTATTTGTTCACATGTGTGTACTATTGATTCACATTCTTGTACTATTAGGGGAGTTGGTGCAAGATTGATAATACTTGCATGACTAAGTTAAAAATGGAGGTATAGATGGAGGTATTACACTGTAATTCGTATTTTCACATGATTATACTATTGATTCGTACATGATTGAACTATTGATTCACATTATTTACTATTAGGAGAGGTGGTGCAAGTTTGATAATACTTGCATGACTAAATTAAAAATGAAGAAAAGTTGAAGGTATTGTACTGTAATATTTCGAGCCCCAAAATGTGAAATTATCGAAACTATATTTTTCTATAAATAAAAGTTCATTCTTCCTTCATTTCTCACCAATTCACTAAAGCTATAAAGCAATTATTATAGAGAGAAATTATAGAGAGAAAGAAGAAGAAAAGTCTGCTACCTCTCTACCCAAAGCACTCCAGCTTTTTTCTAAGTAAGTGGGTATTATTTCTTTCGTATTCATGAAGAGAGCTATTGTTATTCTATTCCTTATTATTCTGTTAGAATAACCTGTCTATAGAAAGTACCGCATACATGGTGAAATTCTCATGTTCTTCCATTCTTTATTATTCTGTTGGAATATCCTCGCCGGTGCAAGTATTACTCTAATTGACTGTTCCATTAATTATTATTCTCGTTGGAATAACCTGTTTGTGCGGTCTATCACATGCATGGTGATTTCATTGTTATTCAATTATTTATTATTCTCATTTAATATCCTATCGCCATACAGATCACGCTTTTGACCGATTTTATTATTTATTATTATGTTAGAATAACCTGTCTATGTGGATTCACTACTACAAAACAGTAAATAGACAACACTTAAAAAACGTTGTGGTATTTTTTTTACAACATTTTTAAAAATAAACGTTATAGATATATATGCAAAAATATTATCTATTTAAAAGGATATTTTTTTGGTTTTAAGTAGATAACTTTTTTTTTTAAAACGTTGTAATACGGAGCTAAAAAAAAGTCTATTAAATAAAAATTTAAAATTAAATCTGCTCTCTTTCGCATTTGTCTTTGTCTCTCATCTTTCTGTTTAGCCTCTTTTCGTTCCATCTGGAAAACAAAAGCTAGGGTTTGCCTAGCCTAGATTTCCTGTAACTCGACGATTGAACCTGAACCTCTCTAAGCTTGCATCTGATTTGGGGTGCTTCTTTGAAGGAGATGAAGCGAAGGACAGACATCGTTTTGCTCGGAAAGAAGATTTGGCATTATTGAGCTTCTCCCCTTCGTACTCTAAAGCTGCAGGCCATTTCTTCTTTCAAAGAAGGAATAAGGTTCAAAACTTGACGAGGTATGCACAAGAAATTACAGATAGAGCGAATATATATACATATATTTTATTTATATAAAAGAGATGAAAGGAGGGGAAGGGAGAGAAGGAGATTGGGAGTGCAGTGGATGTAGGAATAGGAATTATGCCTTCAGATCCTTCTGCAACAGGTGTAAGCAACCCCGCCTTCTCATCGACAACAAAACCCCTCCCGATTCTAAATGGCTCCCTCGTATTGGTGATTGGATATGCTCCGGTTAGTATTCTCTTTTACCTACTCCCCACCATCTCATACTTACATAGCTCATACTTACTATTATTACTAAGACCTGTAAGGTTTCGATCAGAATTTTCATTTTGTTGTCGATTATCTTTGTACATGTAATTTTTTTTGTGATTATTTCTTTGCCGTAAATCTGGTCTGTTGGTCTATATGTTGTGATAGTTTGTTTCCCGAGATCGGATTGGAGAAAAGGGTTATTTCTGAGTAGTGATACGAGTACAGAAAAAGGGTACGAAAAGTATTTACATAATGATATGTGAAGGTCCAAACAAGTTATCACACCTGGAGTAGTTGGTGAGCCCAAAATTAGCAATCTAGACAGATTCATGTTTAATTTGACACCATCCTGAAAACTTGTTACTTTGTGGTCTATATTATCAGGGAATCCAATTTTCTTCATACTCGTTGTAAGGTAGGTTTGTCTAAATTTATCGCTAGTCTGGAAATCAGATGACTGTCTTTGTGGTTGCGATAATTTAATATTTTTGAATCTAATGTTGATTCATCCAAAATAAAATGGTTAGTGTGTATTTGTGGGATTCACATCATTTTTAATTAGTTGATGTGAAACAATGTTCATGCATGATTTGTTTGAGTTGTTCTTTTAGTGCTAGAAATGTACAGAATGATTTAAGGTTATTATTTGTGGGGTTTGCAGGCTTCTAGGAGTAAAATGGCTGGCGGTAGGGTTGCTCATGTCACCTTGAAGGGGCCAAGTGTGGTGAAGGAACTAGTTATTGCAACTATACTTGGCTGTCTGGCAGGTGGTTTATGGAAGATGCATCACTGGAACGAGCAGAGGAGAACAAGAGCATTCTGCAACTACCTGCATAATTGTTTGTCGGCTCATCCAAACTATTTGTATTAGTCTTTACTCCTTTATCTAATTGTTTGTTTTCATGGAATTTTTGTCCATTGTTTTATGGAAATTTAACTAATTTCATTTTCCCTGTTACCTTAGACTTAAAAAACCTGTTGAAAATTCCTTGAGGGATGCAAAGCTCTCTTTCAAGGATATAGATGAGGTGATCCACGTTGGTGGTTCAACACGTATTCCAGCTGTTCAGGGCGTTGTAAAATCTTTGACCGGAAAGGAACCCAATGTTATTGTCAATCCCGACGAGGTTGTTGCCCTCGGAGATGCAGTTCAGATAAGATCTCTCCTTTTCTTGTTGTAATTGTCATGTTTTATTCTGGTGTTTCCTTTTGTATTGAGATAGTGAAAGCAAGAAATGTGCTGCTTTTCTTCTGATGTGAGAATGATTAACTATATTTTTATGCTTTTGCTTATGCAGAGTGAGATGGGTTCGGACTAAGTTTTGGAGCTTATATTTAGCCCTCTGTTTGTCATGCTTCTTATTAGACAATAAAGGCTGCTGCTTCCCCCATTCGGAACAATACATTGGCTAATAGTATGGACTTGAGTTTGCCTTGATAGGCATTCATACTTGTTTATGATCATAGCGGTAATTGATCATAGGCATTCAGCACTGCAGTCCATTCCACTGAGGTAAATGCTCAACATCTTTTCGGAGTCCAAACTTGTTTATGATCATAGCGGTAATTGATGGTGTTGGGCAGAATAGGGTGCAATTCGATACTATAACATAGATGCTTTTGGGATTAACATTGTTTTTCCTAAGAAGGTCTGTCACAACTGTGAAGATAATGGCTTCACTTTCTTTTCGTGTTGGAATCAACGAGCCATCTGGCGGGAGCTTGTGCAGAAAACTGGGAGCAGATGCCTCACTCCCGAACTTTACATTTGTAATACATTAACTCTTGAGGACCTTCTACCTCAAGAGGACCTTCTACTCTGGCTTGCTTGGGGAGTTGGGGCCAGTTTTGTATTGCTTCAGATTATGGAAACATAATTTTGGATAATATGTTATGGTAAAGTGATTATGATGATAATCAGTTAGTCTGCGTTTTTTGATACTATTTTTGGAAGTCCTTTTACTGTAAAAAGTGATTAAAAATTATTATGGCAAATATATAACTGAATGTAAAATCAATAAATTTTAAAAATGTCGTCATTTATAGCAATACCATACTTATGTGTATGTTATTTACGTCATGATTAGTGGGGAAGATGGAAGAAGTCGCGCAGAGCAGCTATTGCATCTCTTGGGACAGATTGATCAATTTGTTTCATCGTCTGTAGAATATCAGAGAAGACGAGGTTGTCTTGCCGCCTATGAGATGCTGCTCAAGTTTCGCACACTTTGTGTCACTGGATACTGTCCGCTTGGTTGCCTTGGAAGTTGTACTCATAGCAAGCAAGTTGACCGTTCTCTGCATCGTATATCTAATCTACCATGTATTATTTCTTTTTCTAAACAACTCCTTTGTTACTATATCTCAGTTTCTTTTCCCTAATATCAGGCCGTCTCTTTTGTTACCAGCCGCATTTACATTGCCTAGTCGAGACGCCTTGTGCTTGGGGGATAGGATTGTAGTTTATGTGCCTCGTTGTGCTGATACAAACTCTGAAGTCAGAAAAGTTTCTGCTCAGGTCTGTATTTGGAAGGAATCTTTTAGTGCTTTCAGCAAGGGTCATGCCTCCATAGTTGTACATTTACTGCAACCTAATGACCGGTATTTTTAATTAACCTTTACGTGTTCAAACGGGGAATAATATTCTTTCTTTATTTTTGTCTTATTTTTCCTCCCTGCAGATTGTTGATCAATTATTCAGTATATCTCTGTTGTTACCAAGGCCTGTAACTTGTTCTAACACAAATCTCGAATTGTTCTATGGCGCTTTGTCCTCCCTAGAGGATGTTATTGCTATATTGAGAAGTGTAAGCATATATGTTACTGTTATGCTTTTTCTTACTGTTTGTTTTGTGTTATTGTTGCAAGTGTATTGTTTTCATTTTCCTATCTTAAATTTCTTCTTTTATCTTAGGATGCTTCCATCAATCCATCGGAGGTATTTAACCAGGTCGTTTCCTCAGTTTGTATTTTATTGACGAAGGATGAGGTAAGAGTATAAATATCACCGAGAGCCTTTGCCTCAAGTGGTATTCTAGGCCTCTTGCTAAGCAAGAGGTCCTAGGTTCAAACCTCCTCTCCCAAATTAGATTAAAAAAAAAGTATAAATATCTTTCTCTTCATTATTTTTTTTATAGTTTGAAATTGTTGGAAGTTCTATATATTTTCTCCTTGCTTCATGTTATTGTGACTTATTTTTACAGCTTGTAGCAACCCTGAGTAATTGCTCAGCAGCCATATGTGATAAAGATAAAACAGTCATCAGAAGGTGCCATCCAAGCAGTTGTTGAGTTTGTCACAAAGAGGGGAAATGATCTGATTGAGTCGGATATTTCAAGGTCCTTTCCCTTGATAAGTGAAAATGTTCTATTTATGTGTTTACTATGTTTTTCATTTATACTTACATTTGTCTTGGTATACGTCAACAGGACAACCCAATCTTTGCTCACTGCTACAGTTCATGTAACCGAGAAATATTTACGCCAGGAAATTCTTGGTGTTGTATCTTTTTTGACCAAAATCAGCCACTTAATTTCAAATTATCATTGTAACTATAAAAATTTCAATTTCTTAGTTATTTTTTAAATTTGTAATACATTAACTCTTGTTTATCATTATGCGCTAGAGCCTGACTGAACTTTATGGTTTATACGTTACTCTTCTAGAGTCCAGGGAATGAGCTGTATCTGAAGTCCTTGGAAGCCACTGCCAAGGTATTGTTGTCAGTCCTTTGGCCTATTCTATACTCATTTTTGTTATATTTGGTTTGTTCCCTACGGAAATTGGAGGTCCATCTAATTGGATGTTATAGAGTCTTGATGTGTTGGAATATGACTCGGGGGTTGGGTATACATAACTGAGATAGAGTAGCTTTTTCATAACTTTTACACTCCAGGTAGAGCAAGGTTGGTGTGCAAGTAATTTTCAATCATGGAAAGGATGAAGGTTTTGCGGATAAGAGAGGGGGCTTGAAAAAGGGGATTATGAGTGCTGACTTTCCATATGGTTTGACTCACATTGGCTACTGCATATTGATTAAAATAGGTAGCAAATTTGAAATCATGTTGAGGTTAAATCCTTGAGTTTCACTAGCTTAGTTCAGGTTAAATGTTCTGGGTGATATTAGGTGGCCAAAGTTACTGCTGTCACTCGTTATTGATGTAATGAAAATCAATTCGAGGAACCAATTTGTGGAAATATTTTACTTGACAAAAGTTGGTCAATTTGTGGAAATATTTTACTTGACCAACACATATTTCACATCAGTACACCAGTTTGCTCCTTAAATATGTGTTAACATTTTACGTGGTTAGGAATTATGTTAAAAGTCATTCTTGTGATTGGTCAGTTATCTTGCCATACATCAGTATAGCAGGTCAGATTTGGTATCTTTGTAATTTGGTATCTTTGTTAAATACTAAATTTGTTGTTCTTTTATTTTAGTGGGATAAGGCATGTGGATTAACGTACACACAAGAACAGATTGACGAAGTACGGGATTAGTGGGCAACGTACGTGAGCAGCTATATGTAGAGTCTCGAGTTAACGGTGAATATGTTAGATGAATGTACATATTTTGGGAGAACTAGGCTTTTTTGCACATGCTTAGGTAGTAGCTTAATTTTATGGATAGTTTGGTTTATTTTGTGGATGTATGTAATCAAATTCACAATTCAATATAGTAGTAATTTATATTGAAAAGTAAATTTGGGATGCATATATGGATACATTTTGGTATATATTTTGTGGATGTAGTAATTTGAAACTGTAAACGAATGGTATTATTTAGATGTATTTTGAATGGTTGATACATTTTAGCTATATATCATGGCATTAGCATATTGCAGGTGTATTGGTAATATAGGTGAACTATATTTTTTTTTTATCTATAACATTTATAAAACGTTGTCTGATATACTAAATAACAATATTTTTGGTGAATTACATCCTTTTTTCTTTTTTTTTTAATCTATAACATTTAAAAAACGTTGTTTGATATACTAAACAACATTATTTTTATTCAAAAAATATTGTGGAATTATACCTTCTACAACGTTTTTAAGCATATGCTAATTTTTAAAAAATAAATCTACAATGTTTTTTCCTAAAAACGCTAGTTATGTGGCTTAACTCTAACGCTTTTAAAACGCGTTGTGTAAGTGTCAAATAGATGACAACCTTAACCACGACGTTTTTCTGACTGAAACCACAACGTTTTTTCCGCGTTTTGTAGTAGTGATTATCACATGCATGGTGAATGATCCTTCATATTCATTCCTTAATAAATTGTGAAAATGATCTGTTTACGTGGATTATCGCATACGCGGTTAAAATCCATTTAGCTTCGTAATTTTTCTGACATTCAAAATTCTAGAAAAATTTTGGGAGGATATTATGATAAGTTTCTAACATCTCCAAGTGGAATCACTGAAAGAGGAGTTGTAGATTTTTGTATGAATTATTTTTAACAAAGCATGAAAAAATAAAAAAAAGAGAAAAAGCTACTGTCCACAATTTTGTAAGGGTTGTTTTGGTCACTTAATTTGTCAGAAAAATTCTGGTCTTTTGGGACAGAAATATATGGTATAAAGTACCTCCTGTCCAAAAATGAGCTCATTCCGAATTAAAATGAACAAGTTATGACTATTTTAATATTTATATTTTTCTAACAAAAAACGCTATAACCGGAGTTCTATAACTCCGATGACTATGAAATTTAAACTGGAAGCTCACGTTAACATGTGTAAGATCCTGCCAAGATTTAAAAATTTCTGGAGTTAAACTTGAGGTAACTAATTTCTTAAGGAATTAATTAGAAATTAATTTTTGAAAAATACTTAAGGGAGTTGAAAAATTATAAAAAAATACTTGTTGTGTATGAAATATATGTATATATGTTTGGACAAAGGATAGAAAAATAATAAGTTGATTTGGTAATTTTTCATGAAAATAGTTTAGTTACAAACATATGAAGTTAAATATGTTATGTGAAGTCAAGAATTGGTAAATAGGATTTTAGGGCTTGAAAATTCTATATAAGGTATATGCAGATTTTTTATGAGTGATTTGATCATTGGTGATGAAATCTTATGAGTATGATATTTTTGAATGATTAAATGTATTATTTGCTAAAATATAAACAATTAAATTAAATTGTTTATAAGTTTAAGAAGTGATTAAAATATTGTTATAATATTAACAATATTAGATTATGAGTTATTTAAGTGATGGATAATATTTGGATAAATTTAAAGTCTTTAATATTTATCATTGTTTTCATTTGATTAATGCTTATATTATTGTCATCATCCTCATGCTTATATTGTGATGAAAGTCATCTTTGACTTACGTGCAGAGATGGACTTGGTATGATTGTGACCAGAGATTATTCGGTATAATCATGACCGTAATGTAAACGAATGATGTGGTAAAAGTCTTCATTGGGCCTCGTAGTTCATCGGTGGGACAAATGTTGGTATGATTATGACACTGTGGATTATTCTAAGATAATCATGATCATTGATGATTACATGAATATCCTCGGTAGTGGTGCGGGGATGATGTGGTTAATTTATTAAGCTGAGTCTCAGCGATAAAGTTGATGAAAATATTTTTAAATCATAGAAGATAGTAGATTTTATGCTTTACTTGACTCTTCTAATGGATTGCTTATTCCGCTATAGTTAAACTTGATCTCTATTGTATTTTATCAGTTTAACATTGTTGAAGACTAATGATAATTTATTCTGCATTATCTTAGTCATAATATTTCTTCTTGGGCTAGTTGAGCTCACCCTTTTCTTTCACCGTTTCTCTTGTAAAATGAGAACGTAAATGGGACTAGTCGGGGAACGGAGTGATCATTCCGTGATGATAAGATTAGTAGTCCTCACTATTTTGTTAAATAGTATGACAATAAATATAATGAGGACTCCATTGAGTGTGGATATTGTCTAGATGACAATATTCTTATTAAAACTCTTAGATTATGTTTTGTCGTATTTTACACGACTGTTGTATAATTAAGTTGTATTTAAATTTTGTACCATGTAAGTGGCGACCCAAGATGGGTGATGTATACCTGTTTTGGGGGCGTCACACTAAGTATGCACTCGGAGAACATATAGAGATAACAGCCGAAAAATCTTCAAAATAACTAAAACATACCGTTTCGTATTTGCGCCGGCCTAAGTGAGAGACATAACATCCAATAACAGTTTCAAATTGGGGACTATTCGACATTCACTCCTACTGAGTGAATGTCAAACGGGTTTCTAAGTTCCAAAGTATAGTACATATATTATTGAGTGTATTGAAGATTAAAGGGAGAGTATTATTGAGTTTATTGAAAATTGTGGCAAACTAAAAAAATGTTACTTAGTTTATTTTGTCAATGATGATAAACTAAGTAAGTGGTGCTTAGTTTATGAGAATTGTTATTTGAAATCTATAGAGACTACTTGAGTCGGCAACTGGGAAAAAAAAGGGGTCATAGTTTCTGTAAGACCCCAACTTATTATTAATGAAATATAATTTTCTCTATTTATTATTTTGAAATAGTAAGAGTTGATTTGATTAATGTGGATAATTATGGGTAAAATATGTAAATATTTCAAAATAAGCAAGTGATTATAAAATATTCATTGTTGTCGGGGAATATTCGTTTGGTCGTGGAATATTCGTACGATGGCGCAGCCATGTGTGGGCCCCATAACGGAAAATGATTGGATGAAGAAAACGACAAATATAAGTTGTTTAAAAATAACGGCGTAGTTGTTATCGTTAATACTAAAATACTCGGTGGTTAAAACACAAGAAGACACTCAGATTGCACCAATTATTGATTCTTACGTAAGCCTTTACTACTCAATAATGGTTACAGAATAATTACTGCTCAAAGATTTTATTTTATTGATTTAATAATTGTTGCGTTGATATT
This sequence comes from Panax ginseng, assembly GCA_020205605.1. NCBI lineage: Eukaryota > Viridiplantae > Streptophyta > Magnoliopsida > Apiales > Araliaceae > Panax > Panax ginseng. The sequence goes on from CM035129.1 coordinate 153,120,449, forward strand.
TTATATTGCTCTTGTTTCAATAATTGTCATTACACAGTATTTTTCATTATCGAAGCAATAATTCATATTATCTCAATAATATTATTAGATAACATTATTGGCAATGTCTAGAAAGTTCGCCTAAGGAGAGGTTTGTCACCTAATTGCGCGCCAAAGAAGGAAAAATTCTTATTGAAAGCCCCTCTTTCCTGAACCGCCTGTTTGTCAATATTGTGATTCTCAGAATATTATTTGTGAATAATTAATTATTGATTCATATGATGAGGAAAATATTGATTTTATGTGGATATAGATGGAGAAAATTTTAATGTGACAATTGTTGAAAATTGAAATTTTATCTTTTCTCGATAAAATAATTCATTTAAATATATTATTATATTTAAATAATATAATAATGATGATATTTTTATGATGAATGTGGGATATATGAGTATATATGGAGGAGGAGTATTTTGTTACCAAAAATATTTAAAGCATGTTTTATGTGTTGGTGGACCCCATTTCTCGATGAAATTTGATTATAAATTTGTAAAATCGCCTGCTTGTGGATTTCGGTCAATTTCTGCTTGGAATTTGGAAAAACTTTCTTCCAGTAAAGTTGTAGAGAATTAAATTTCCTATAAAAACTCGCGAGATTCGAATTTTCTGATAAAAGGCTATTTATTATGAATTATTGAAGTTCTGAAGCTCCGAAATAATTAATTTTTGGAAGTTTAAAATATTTTAAGGAACAAAAACGTTTTTTTATTTTTGGTGTATTTCACATGTGTGTGGAAGGAGCTGAATTCAGATTCTTGGTGCGTAGGAAGTTGTGGAAAAAAAAATAATAATATTATTAAATTAAATTTTCTACTTTGGTGTTCTAAGCATTTTCCTATAAATAGGGTGCTTAGGTTAAAATTGAAAATCACATCGAAATCAAGTTTTCTCTCTATATTATCGAGCGTATTCTTGTGAGTATTTTGAGTATATTTTAAGTATTGCTATACTGTCTGCAAGTTCAAGTTATAGCTTATATCCTGTTTTTAAATTTAAAAGTCTTCGATCTTTCGAGGTAAGGGATATTTTTTTTTTTTTTAATGATATTATTTCTTCAATATCATTATCTTTGAAATATTGATCTGAAGTTTTATCAAATTTGGAATTTTTGGTGTCTGAGTTACTATTCACGTATACTAAGACTATCCACGATACATTTATTCACGAATACTAGCACTTTATTCATCTAAAAATGAAAATTTTCCTTTTCGCCTAAAATATCGAAAGTATGCAAGTCGGGTATGGAATGAAGGTTCTAGAGAGAGTTGTTTAGTAGTCCTCACCATTTTTATAAAATAATGTATCAATAAATGTGATGAGAATTTATTTGAGTATAGATATTGTCTAAAGATAATATTTGTATTCAAACTTATAGTTTTACTATTGTAATAATAAAGTTGTAGTTGTTTCGCATGCCATGTATTGACAACTCGTAATGGGTGATGTATACCTATTTTGGGGGCGTCACAATTTGGTATCGAGCTTAGGGATATGATCTCTGGCGGAGATCTAGAATGTAACTAGGAGGGAGAGACGAGTAAATCCTTCACTAAAGTGTCCTACCTAAGCTTATTTGTTAGTTGGTCAAGATATATAGGGATATTATGTGATATATTAATTTCCTTAATTAACCCTTGTTTTATGACGATGATTTGAGAATGTCGATCGAGAATATTAACAAAGGAGTAAATGAGACTGTGGAGACACCAGATTCACCAACGAGGAGAACGTGCAACAGTCGACAATGTTCCTCCCGTGAACAAAACCACCGAAAGAGATGATGAACGAGGGGATGTTTAGAAGCTTTTTGCGATTCATGCAAAATCGATTTGCGAGGAGACTCGTGTTCAAAATACGAGGAGGAAATGATAAGAATTCACGGGTTGTCACAAAGCAAGCGCTTCAAAGAGTTGGGACCACCGAATTTAAGGAAAACCAGATCCGATCATGGCGGAAACATGGGTCAAGCAAATTACCAAGATATTCGATGTCTTGGGATGCACGGAGAATAGAAGGTTCCATTCGCCACCTTTATGTTCCGTGGCGAAGCGGCATCATCGGTGGGAGTCAGGAAGCGCACTCCATCCAAATTTTTCAAAGATGTCTCTTGGGAAACATTTCAGAACTATTTAATGACAAATACTTTCCGAAAGTGTTCATTATATGAAGGAAGTGGAGTTCATCGATTAAAACAAAACAACACGGCGGTGTCTCAATACGAGGCAAAGTTTGCGAGTTATCTAGGTTTGCACCTCATTTGGTGGAGAATGAGGAACGTATTTGACGCGGATGTTTCGAGAGGTTTGAAACCCGCATACGACAATATCTCATTTCTCATAAATTTTCTCTCTATTCGGATGTTGTAAAAATGTGGCTCAATTATTAGAAGCGAAATGCGAGTAGTACGGTCAACCGAGGGGACCACAATCGGGATCATACCGATAGATAGCGAACAACAAAACAACGATAACCAGCGGAGAAAGAAAAAGACGGACAACAATGGTAACCACTCTGGTGGTAATCATGGCCATGAAAAAGAAGAAGCGAGTCAGGAGGAGATTTTAAAAAGAGGAGATTTAACAACGACCATGTGAAGACGACAGTGTTGGCAGCAACTGGTTCTAAGGGAGGAGAACGACCACCGGTCATATGCTATAAATGCGGAAAAGAGGGACATATCAGTCCAAACTGCCCACAACAGTTCAAGGTATGCTATAATTGTGGAAAGGAAGGACATATCGCTCAAGATTATGCGAGAATAAACCTAGTTCAGCGGGGACGGTGACTCAAAAGACTGTCCTAGAAAAGTCAAAGTCAACGGTTCCTGGAAGAGCGTTTGTTGTGACTGGTCAAAATGCGAGGAACCCAAACGAGGTGATCACGGGTAAGCTATTTATAAATTCTTGCGAAGTTTATACCTTACTTGATACCGGTGCTACCCATTCATTTATCTCTCCTGCTTGTGCTCAACGTTTAAACTTGACTCCGGAGAAATTAGACTTTGACCTATCTGTGGAAACTCCGTTGGGAGAAACTTTCATCACATCCACTGTTTATAAATCTTGTTTGATTCAAGTTGGCACCATCACCTTACCTGTTGACCTTATCTCTTTAAAGATACTTGCTTTTGATGTGATTTTAGGGATTGATTGGTTAACTACTCATCATGCCAAAATTGATTGTTTTTCGTAAGGTTGTTAGTTTTCATATTTCTAACCAACCTGTTGTTATGCAATTCAAGCAACTAAACCATTAAAATCAATCAACATCATATCTAATCATAAAGCTATTCGCTTATTGAAAACGGATGTCAAGCTTTCTTAGCCCATGTTATGGATTTGAATAAAGACACGCCAAATTTGAATAATATTCCTATTGTTATTGACTTTCCCGGCGTATTTCTGAAGAACTTCCCGGCCTACCCCGAACGTGAAGTTGAATTCTTTATTGATCTTGAACTCCGTACAAAGCCCATTTCTAAAATCCCATATCGAATGGCTCCTATTAAACTTCAAGAGTTAAAGGTCCAACTACGGAGTTGTTGGACATCGGTTTCATTCTGGCCCTAGTACATCTCCTTGGGGTGCTCCTGCTTTTATTCAGAAAAGAAGAAAGACGGGAGTATGACTTTTGTATTGACTATCGGGAATTGAACCATGTCACTATCAAGAATAGGTATCCTCTACCTCGTATTGATGACTTGTTTGACCAGTTGCAAGGGGTACAATTTTTTTCAAAGATCGATCTTCGTTCTGGATATCATCAGCTGAAGATTAGAACTGAGGATATTCCAAAGACTGCCTTTAGAACTCGGTATGGGCATTATGAATTCTTAGTCATGTCTTTCGGATTGACTAATGCTCCTGCGGCTTTCATGGATATGATGAATCGAGTATTTAAGGAATATTTGGATCAATTCGTTGTTGTCTTTATTGATAACATCCTCATATATTCCAAAAGTCGTGAAGATCATGAGCACCATTTGAAGCCGGTACTCCAAAGGCTTCGTGAAAACAAGCTTTATGCCAAGTTGAGAAATGCGAGTTCTCGCTTGAGGAAGTAGCATTCCTTGGGCACGTGGTGTCGAAACATGGAGTATCTGTTGATCCGGCGAAGATTGAAGCAATACAAAGTTGGGAGCAACCGAAGTCGGTGACTGAAGTACGTAGCTTTTTGGGCTTAGTTGGTTATTATCGGAGATTCGTGAAAGAGTTTTCTCGAATTGCTACTCCATTAACCCAGCTAACTCGGAAGGATACAAAATTCGTTTGGAGTGAAGAATGCGAGAAGAGTTTCCAAGAGCTTAAGAGGAGACTCATTTCGCACTGTTTCTAACAATACCATCCGGTGCGGATGGATTTGTTATCTACAAATGATGCTTCCGTGCAAAGGGTTAGGATGTGTTCTCATGCAACGTGGGAAAGTCATAGCCTATATGCCTCGCGACAACTTAAAGAGTATGAGAGGAATTATCCTATTCATGATCTAGAGTTGGCGTGCAATGTTTTCGCTTAAAGATCCGGAGGCACTATCTATATGGGGAGAAAGTGGAGATATATTCGCACCATAAAAGCCTCAAATATTTCTTCATGCAAAAGGAACTCAACATGCGGCAACGACGTTGGCTCGAGTTGTTGAAAGATTACGACCACACTATTCAATACCATCCCGAAAAAGCGTACGTAGTAACCGACGTGTTGAGTAGAAGATCATATGCAGGAATGAGTGCGATGATGTCAAGTATACGACAGAGCCAACTTTAATAGAAAAAGTTAAGGTTGCTTTCAAGCCACCAATCTCGGAGCGTGATGCGTATGAAGAAGAAAGTACAAGAAGGTGCTATTCCTAAGCGAGAATTGATGAAGAAGGAATACTTTGAGTCCACTCCGGACTTTGTTCCTAACGACTGATTTGAAGTACAAGATTATGATGGAGGCACACAATACATCATTTGCAATCCATCCTCGAAGTACTAAAATGTATCGTGATCTTCACATACATTTTGGTGGAACAATATGAAGAGAGATTGCAAAGTTTATCTCGATGTGTTTAACTTGACAACGTGTAAAGCGCGAGCATCTAGTACCTAAGGGTCCGTTGCAACCACTTGAGATTTCGAAATTGAAGTGGGAACACATTACCATGGATTTCAAGCATACGGGTCTTCCTATAGCTTCTCAAGGCATCAATGCCATTTGGGTTATTGTTGATAGATTAACCAAGTCTGCTCATTTCTTGCCGATACGGAGACTTATTCCTCGAACGCCTTGCTAGTATATATGTAGATGAGATTGTGAGGTTCCATGGCATGCCAAGATCCATAGTTTCGGATCGTGACCCAAGATTCACTTTAAGATTTTGGGTTAGCTTGCAAAAAAAGCTATGGGCACGAATTTACGATTCTGGCCGCATACCATCCTCAAACTGGACGGACAATCGAGAGAGGACTATTCAAACTCTTGAAGATCTATTAAGACTCGTGGTCCTGAACTTCAAGGCGGCGCTTTTGGGATAAGTATTTACCATTGGTGGAATTCTCCTACAACAACAAAGCTTATCGAGAAGTAGTATAGGTGTGGCTCCATTTGAAGCATTATATGGACGAAAGTGTCGCTTCCAATATGTTGGGACGAGGTGGGTGAAACAACATTGTTGGGACCCGAAAGTTAAGATGCGTATGACTATCGAAAAGATCCAAATGATTCGACAACGATACAAACGGCACAAGATCGACAAAAAGTTATGCGGATCTTCATCGAAAGGACGTGGAGTTTAGTATAGGGGATCATGTATTGTTGCGAAGTTGCTTTCCATGGAAGGGAGTTACAAGATTTGGGAAGAGAGGAAAGCTCAATCCACGATTTATCGGTCCATTTCAAATTCTTGACCGAGTAGGAAATGTAGCCTATAGACTCGCGTTACCTCCGAAAGTATGTCTTGTGTTCATAATGTGTTTCACATATCTATACTTCGTAAATATGTGAAAGACCCGAACCAAGTTATTGAGTTAGAACCGGACGAGATAGCCGAAGACTTAACGTATGAGGAGGTACCTGTTAAGATCTTGGATAGAAAGGAGCATGTCCTACGCACGAAGGTCATACCACAAGTTAAAGTTTTGTGGAGGAACCATGCTATTGAAGAAATGACCTGGGAATTGAAAACGGAAATAAAAGGGAGGTATCTTTACCTTTTCGAAACACCAGGTACGTACGTCAATTTCGAGGACGAAATTTCGTAAGGAGGGGAGGTTGTAAGACCCCAACTTATTATTAATGAAATTTAATTTTCTCTATTTATTATTTTGAAATAGTAAGGGTTGATTTGATTAATGTGGATAGTTATGGGTAAAATACGCAAATATTTCAAAATAAGCAAGTGGTTATAAAATATTCATTGTTGTTTGGGAATATTCATTTGGTCGTGGAATATTCGTGATCTTTTCGGGAGAATATTTGTACGACCAAGACGTACCATGTGTCGGCCCATAACTGAAAAACGATTGGATGAAGAAAACGACAAATATAAGTTATTTAAAAATAACTACGTAGTTATTACTGAAGTAATACTTGTTAAAATACTCTATGGTTAAAACACAAGAAGACACTCAGATTGCACCAATTATTGATTCTTACGTAAGAAGGCCACTACTCAATAATGGTTACGATAATTCTTGCTTAGTATTTTATTTTATTGATTTAATAATTGTTGCGTTGATATTTTATATTGTTTGTTGTTTCAATAATTGTCATTACACAAGATTTTTCATTATCGAAGCAATAATTCATATTATCTCGAATAATATTATTAGATAACATTATTGGCAATGTCTAAAAGTTTTGTCTAAGGAGAGGTTTGGTCACCTAATTGCATGCGCCAAGAAGGAGAAATTCTTATTGAAAGCCCCTCTTCCTGAACCGCGCTCGTCACAATATTGTGATTCTCGTAATATTATTTGTGAATAATTAATTATTGATTCATATGATGAGGAAAATATTGATTTTATGTGGATATAGATGGAGAAAATTTTTAATGTGACAATTGTTGAAAATTGAAATTTTATCTTTTTCGATAAAATAATTCATTTAAATATATTATTATATTTTAATAATATAATAATGATGATATTTTTACGATGAATGTGGGATATATGAGTATAAGTGGAGGAGGAGTATTTTTATTACCTAAAATATTTAAAGCATGTTTTATGTGTCGCGGACCCCATTTCTTGATTTGAAATTTGATTATAAATGTAAAATCGCCTGCTTGTGGATTTTGGTCAATTTCTTTTGGAATTTGGAAAAACTTTCTTCTCAGTAAAGTTGTAGAGAATTAAATTTCCTATGAAAACTCGTGAGATTCAATTTTCTGATAAAAGGGCTATTTATTATGAATTATTGAAGTTCTGAAGCTCCGAAATAATTAATTTTTGGAAGTTTAAAATATTTTAAGTAACAAAAACTTTTTTTTTATTTTGGTGTGTTTCACATGTGTAGTAAAGGAGCTGAATTCAGATTCTTGGTGCGTAGGAAGTTGTGGGAAAAAATAATAATATTATTAAATTAAATTTTCTCTTTTTTTGTGTTCTAAGCATTTTCCTATAAATAGAGTCTTAGGTTAAATTAAAATCACACCGTAAATCAAGTTTTCTCTCTATATTATTGAGCGTATTCTTGTGAGTATTTTGAGTATTGCTATACTGGTGCAAGTTTAAGTCATAGCCTATATCCTGTTTCAAATTTAAAAGTCTTGATCTTTCGAGGTAAGGGATATTATTTTTTTCGTAATGATATTATTTCTTCAATATCATTATGCTGAAATATTGATCTGGAGTTTTTATCAAATTTAGAACTTTTGGTGTTGGAGTTACTATTCACGTATACGGCACTATCCACGTATAATTTATACTATTCACGAATACGACCTACTATTCATCGAAAAATGAAAATTTTTCTTTTCGCTCTAAAATATCTATCAGGGATACTAGCTTTGATTGTATCCATGTTTTGATCATTCTTGAATTTTACACCACTATGATTATTTTTGAGGTATTTTTGGACATGGATAAAACAAAGTACTAATCCTTAATCCTTAATCCTTGTCATTTTGTTTCAATGGATTCGCTTTTTAAAAATATTTTCATCATCCTCGGTCTTAAATGATGATATTATTGAATATCTTTGGCCCGTAGTGCAAAGATGAATGATTTCTCGATCAATATCTTTGGCCCGTAGTGCAAAGATGAACAGTGTTTAGATGAACATGACCCAATCGATGAATATCTTTGGCTTCAGAAAAGCAAAGATGAATATTTGATTCCGTATATATATTGATTGATGTTACAGGATAAAAGATAGACGATGAACTTTAAATTCATACATAGAAGATAGTAGTTTGCATTCTCTACTTAACTCTTCTAATGAATTATTATTTCATTGCGAATATTGATTTAAAACTTGTTGTCTATTGTATTCTATTAGATTTTTTTTCTGTTGAAGACTAATGATAATTTGTTGCATATTATCTTAGTTATAATATTCTTTACTTGGCTAAGTTGAGCTCACCCTTTTCCTTTTTATTCCATTTTTCTTCTCGTGAGGTGAGAATATAAGCGAAATCTGAGTCTGGGTATGGAATGAAGGTTCTAGAGAGAGTTATTTAGTAGTCCTCACCATTTTTGTAAAATAATGTATCAATAAATGTGATGAAGATTTATTTGAGTATAGATATTGTCTAAGAAGATAATATTTGTATTCAAACTCACGCTTTCTTGTTGTAATAATAAAGTTGTAGTTATTTCGTACCATGTATTGACAACTCGAATGTGTGATGTATACCTATTTTGGGGGCGTCACGGTTTACATTTGTATCTATACTCTCGAATAATAAAGTTAATTGAATTCTTTGAGACATTCTCATCGTTCCATCATAACAGATGACAACATCCGAAGGAGTTCCATTAAGCTATTGAACAAAGTTTGAGTTAAGCAACCCTCTAGAGATAAGCGAGCGATCACATCTCTGCTGCAGAATGAATCATCTCCTATATATGTCAATCCATGACATAGAAAATTTCTCACCACTTCGAATTTCTCAAATGGATAGTTCTCATAGAAAAAGAGGTGAGACGTTTTGTGAGTACTACCCATCTGAGGAATTCGGAGTGGTGAGAAGTTGTCTATGTCATGGATTGGACCCATTTGGGGAGATGATTCATTCCTAGCAGAGACGTGATCGTTCGCTCATGTAGAGGGTTGCTTAACCTAGAACTTTGTTCAACAACTTAATGACACTCCTTCCGGATATCGCCATCTGATATGATGGAACAGTGAGGAATGTCTGCAGTAATTCAATTAACTTTATTATTCGAGTATATGACACAAACATGAACTACGACCCTTTTTTTTGCTTTGCTTGAGAACCTATTGGAGTACTATTAATTGCAACTACTATGTCAAAACCTCGCATACAAGAAAGAGTACATATATGTAGGGAGAGTATTATTGCATTTATTAAAAATTATGGCAAACTAAGCAAATGTTACTTAGTTAATTTATTTTGCCAATGATAAACTAAGTAAGTGGTACTTAGTTTATGAGAATTGTTATTTGGAATCTATAGAGACTATTGTTCGACATTCACTCCTACTTATTTTATTTTATTTTGTACTATAATATATAATATAATTTTTGATTATTTTATTAAATTAAATTAAATTCATTTTTTATTTCATTAAATCCATTTATTAAATTAAATTATTTTTATTATTTTATTATTATTATTTAATTTAATTTATTTTTATATTTATTTTATTAATTTAATTTAATTTATTTTCATTGTTTTATTAAATAATTAAATTAAATTAAATCTGTCTATTTTATTCAATTTAATTTAATTTATTATATAATTCATTTAGTTTTATTTTATTAAATCGGATTAAATTTGTTATTATGTTTTATTTTTTTTGTATTATATTATATAATTTTAAATTTTTTAATAAATTAAATTAAATTGAAATTAAATTAAATTAAAATTATTTTAATTAAATTTATTTTATTTAATAAACTAAATTAAATTAAATTTATTTCATTTTATTTTATTTTAGCGGTAAGAAACTAAGTAAATGCTACTTAGTTTATATTTTAATATTGGGAAACTAATTACTTATACAATACATGCAGGGCCCATAAATCTTGTAAATGAATAATTCTGACATAAATTCCGTCAGAAATTCCATCGAAAATAGCAATTATATCAAAATTAAAGGCAGTCCCAAAACAATCATAAAATTAATGCCAAAATCAATTATACCAACAAACAATTGAGTTAAATTAACATATCTCAATATATATACACAGATAGAACCCTATTATCAATGTTTTGAAGTTCCAAAAAAGTATTTTATATATGCAGTCTTAAATCAAATGATGTTCACCCGAATTTCAGTATATTTACCCCAATTTCAGAAAAATATAATTCCAAATTCCACAACAACTACAATTCCAACAGTATGCCCAATTTCAGCAGAATGACCAAGTCAAAAAAAAAATCACTGTGACAACAATATCAACAACTTAAAACAGAAAACAAGCTTTCTAGTAATCTCAAATTCTCAAACGAGTTCTAATTTTAGCAACAACATATATAGTATGCCCAATTTCATCAGAAATTATCACATTAAAACCAATATATATTAACCCTAAAAGTTAAATTTGGGAATTTCAGTGCCTTGAGAGTTCGCCGGAATGAAAGAGGAGGAGCTGTCGAAATCGCCCGAGGAGAAAGGAGGAGTCGCCGCCGGAATGAAAGGAGGAGAGACGTCATGCAGTGGGGGGGACGGTGTCTGGAATTCTACGGGGGGGGGTGGTGGTAAGGGGAGACGAGAGAGATGAGGGAGAGCTGAGAGGAGAAAGAGAGAGGGAGAGCTGCAGTACGGCCAAGGTGAGAGGAAAATGAGAGAAATGAGACGCGACTGGAAGAAAAGGTTATAAAATTAGGTTTTTTAATTATTTTCGGTGAAATATCCGTCGGATTTAATTCCCTCGAAATTACCTTTATTCCGACGAACATTCCCTCAGAATTAACTATCATTCCGTCGAAGTTAGGGTTCGCGCTGGCGGGAAACTTGGCGCCAATGATGGTATTCTATTTTCGACGGAATTTCGTCGGGATAAGCTTTTTTTCGAGGAACTTATCTTCGACGAAAACTTCCGTCGTAACTAGGCTTATTTTGACAAACTTAAATCCGTCGGGAATAATTTCGTCGAAGATAAGGGTTTTTCTTGTAGTGATTGTCCTAAGAAATTCTCACCTTTAGTAATAGTTTTCAACTTCCCATAAAAGAGTAATGATGAAATTTCACACAGATTTTAATTATTAAATGATAGTATTAAATGACTTTCTTAATCCATGTGCAAAAACCTTAAACGACACTTGTTTAGGAATGGAGGGAGTAATTAATAATAATAAAAAAAAAAAATTAATAATAATAATAATAATAATATTAATTTTCGAGAAAAATCGGTACCGAACCGTTATCGTGGGTTCGGTATACCGCTCCAATCGGTACTGATATTGATATCAAAATTTAGCTGATTTTAATACCAATTCGATTCGATATTGATCCGATTTAAACTAATTTTTACCGGTTGAATACCCTTACCCTTAAAAATAAGCATGCATGCATGCATATAATTTAATTTAATTTATTACCCAAAGCTATATATATAGTTAGCTACATAATAAATATATACTTTACTTATTAAAATCAATTTATGACTAAGTTTTATATATGAATTTATTTATAATTGACATGAAAGCTAACTAATTTGCATTAATAATTGATGTGATGTGATGATGCAGTTTATAGGGACAGGGAGAGGGACGTTGCTAGCTAGGTACAATGATTTTCGTAGGTTTCTGTTTCTGCTTCCAATATCAAAATGGAAAGATCTGACGGATGACCAAGAGGCCATCGCTGTGCTTCGAGACGTGTACGGTGATGATCTGTTGGCGGGCCTCATGGCAGAGAAGAAGATCAAAGGGTTTGCCATAAGTGAGACGTCCTTCATCATTTTCCTTGTCATGGCAACGAGGTCACCCCAATACACAACCTAACAGCATTCTATTTATCAATTAATTAATTTATTTAAAAATAAATTTCATACTAACCATTATTAATTATACTTCAAATTTATAGGTTTGTCAAAACCTCAAAGTTCCACATTATCTATTTTTAAAACATTCATTGTGTATATACTACATGTTGGCTTGAGCTTACTAACTTGGTTGAGAAATAGGGATGAGCTTGCGCATATGATGATGGCTAAAAAATTGGACTAGATCACTTTTTTGCGAGAAAGATGATCGCTATCCCACTTTCATGGTGAAATCACTTTTTAAGACAGTAATACTGCTACGCCTCGATTTTTAGTTAAGTTATTCCAATTTACTCTATTATTCTCTTGTTAATTCTGCTAATATTTCAACAACCACTTCCCTTATTAATTAAGTAACAAATTTTTTAGATGAATTAATTTGTTATGGAACTTAGGAGCCTAAACAAAGGTCTTAATAACACTAGTAGAATATTCATGCAGGAGATTGGAGGCAGATAAGTTCTTCACAAGTAATTTTAATGAGGGAAAAAGGGACTGCAATGGGTTAATACAACAGAGACCTTCAAAGACGTACTGGACCGGCACTACCAGGAGATATCAAAGAAATGGATGAATTCTAGTAGCGCATTTACAGTGTGGGATGCTCCTCCCGAACCTTGGAATCCAATTCCACTTTATATTCGCCTTCCTCGTTAACAATAATATTGAGGAAAGCTTATATAGCCAAGCAACATCCAGCAATTAATTAAGCTACTATTATATATATATATATAGAAATTTGAACCGGACATGTTTTGTTTGTTTTTTTATAAACAACTAAAAAAAATATTTAATATTTTATGGAACTTGAATTTTTACATATTTTGTTATATGTATTCAAATCATACCCAAAACACTTTATTATGTAAAAATTCAAGTTTCATAAATTTTTTTTTTAGTTGTTCTAAAAAAAAAAGCCAAAAAAAAGGTCCGTATTTTAACAAAATGCGTGAGTCCTGATTTGGATCCTCTCTCTCTCTCTCTCTCTCTCTCTCTATATATATATATATATATATATATATATATATATATGGGATTTAATCCATGGCAAACGTGTGCTATGAGTACTGTTCAAAAACCAAGTTTATATCCGTTGATCCTTGCAATGAAAGACTCAGATTGGTGGGTTTTATCCCCTGCCGCTACAGCTTGTAGCAGCAGTCCATCTCCCTTTTTAAATGATGATTTATTACATTACTGTCCCTAATAATTTAATCCACCCCTGCCGCTACAAGCTCTTGCGGTAGGCATTTATGACAAATTAACCACCTTTTCAACTTTATGACAAAGGTGACCGACTTTTTGACCACCTTTTTAACTTTATGATAAAAAGGTAACCAACTTTTATGACAATCTGAAAGCTTTTCACCTTTCACGGATTTTGATGTAATGCCGCTACAAGCTGTAGCGACAGGGACATTTTTTTTAAATATCATGCTCACTTCTTCCGTTCTTGAATTATCTCTCCAACCTTTCCTCTCACAGATATCATGTCTTAGTTTCCTCTCGATATTTCTTTCCTTTTTTACAGCTTTGGTTTTTTTGTTGATGTAGTTGCCCACTTTTAATCTCAAGTCCAAGTTAAAATTATTATCCGGCGTTTCTTCATTCTTATTTCAGAATGGCACACAACATACCTGTTCATAAAAGGTTTGTATCAAGTTCTTCAGATTCTGTTGCTAGCTTAAATTATGAAAATACATCTGAGTTTGTAAGTGAAGTTGAAAGTAGTAAATCTGAATTGGTGCCATACGTTGGTCAATTATTTTTTAAGTTAGAAGAAGTTGAATTTTTTTTGGTGTCGATGCTAAAAAAAATGGTTTTGAGATTAAATTGCAACTAGTCATAAACATATTTCGATCTTAATGATGTGTCGCCTAGGTTGTATGTTTGTAAAAAGTCAGTACACCAAATTCTAAAAGAGTTTGCACGATGATGAAGATGGTAGTAAGAAAATAACTAGGCAAATGAGACTCTATAGGGATTACATTATGCAAAGCTAGAATATTTGTTGTTCATAATAAGAAAGAAGACAACAAGGATTTCTATTGTTGAATTAGAGCACAATCATCACTAGTGACCCCTACCAAGGTAGATTTGATTGAGACACATAGAAATATTACTCCGGTTACAAGAAAATTAATTGACACTTTAAATAAGTCTGGTATTGGACCTAATAGGATGATGAACGTTTTGAGCACAATGGGTGGCGGGTTGCAAAATGTTCCTTTTTTTAATGTTAATGTTCAGAATGTGATGAGGGATTTAAGACGTGATTCTGCAGATGAAAATGATGCACAAGCTGCTGTAAATTATTTGCAAAAACTTGCATCCAAGAGTTCGAGTAATTTTTTTATCGTGTCAAACCAGATGCAACAAATCGCATAGTATGTATTTTGTGTCATTTGTATAAGATGATCTTCTTTGGTATCAAATGATCAAGGGGCTCGTATGTAGGTCCGGGTCCCTTCCCGTCGAGGCGATCGCGCTTTTCTATGTGTAATTTTCCTATACCAAGCCATGTATTAATCAATTTTCACATAGTTGAAAATTTCGTACTGCTGTCCCTTCAAATGCTCCATGTAAGCCTCTCAATGTGCGATGTACACTTGCCTCAAGGCCATGCAATCAACGACGACAAATCTATGTTCTTTTCCTTTCTAAGTTACGTGATTTTTCTCACGGAGATGGTATACCTTGTAAGAATCCATCTTGTCTCATCACCGTCTGCATCCTCGGTATTCTACAATATCAAAATGGATCAAGGGGATTCTACCAGATCCCAACAATCTTCCTTTAAAATTAAATCCATTCATATTGGCATCCCACCTCATGTAAGGGAGCCAAACTACTTGCCATTTAGGCTGGACACCTAACTCCCGTCGGTAAAATTTTAAATGATGATGGGGATTTTGTCGCTCTCGAGTAGTAGCCGTGATTTTCTCGAGTATGCTGTGTGCTAGGGCCTAGGTAACCATAACTGTGATTGAGGCCAAGGGTTAGGTCTGCCAATTATTATACGCTCGTATGTTCAAATTTATAAAAGAGTAACACAACTATTAATATATTTTGCTCCTTTCCTAGTGGCAGTATATAAAGACCTATACAAATAGCCCAACACAGCTGCACCCCAAGAATACGTTACACAATTTTCAGCGTTAGCAATAAAATACATATACTTGGGATGAACAGTGTAAGAACCCAACTTTTATGAATAAAGATGAATTTTCTATAATTATCATTTTTGAATATTATGGAATGAATTTGATATAATGTTATAGTTGTGGGTAATATTTATAAATTTTGCAAAATACGCAAGTTGTTATATAATATTCGATTGGTGGGGAATATTTGTTTTAACAGGGAATATTCAAATTTATTTACGACAATCATCATTAGTGGACCCCACAACGGAATTATTGTCGATTGAGAAAACGATAAAAAATATTTTATGAAAATAACGTGGAAGTTTTACTGTTAATCTGTTGAAACACCCTTGTGTTAAAGAATGCGAGAATACGCGTGGTGGTTGCATAGTAGCACCAGTATTGATTATTGATGCTTACGTGAGAAGTCACTTAGTTTTGTTCAATTATTGCTACAGTAATTGTTGCATAGTATCTCACGTTATTTGATTCAATTATTATCGATATTTTATATATTATTAAATCAATAATTAAGACGACAAAGTTATTAATATTATTATTTGCAATATTAACGATGTCTAGAAGTTCATCGAGGAGAGGTTTGGTCACCTAATTGCGGCGCCAATAGGGAGAAATCCTTATTGAAAGCCCCTCTTTCTCGGGAACGACACAGTCGATTAATATTGTGAATTATAATAATGATGATAAATATTATTAAAATAATTGAGGA
Organism: Panax ginseng; assembly: GCA_020205605.1. NCBI lineage: Eukaryota > Viridiplantae > Streptophyta > Magnoliopsida > Apiales > Araliaceae > Panax > Panax ginseng. The sequence goes on from CM035129.1 coordinate 153,136,522, forward strand.
GATTTTTATAGTATTCATGGACCCCCATTTACCCATTTTTCGTAATAACCTAGAAATTTATATATATGTATATATATATATATATATATATAAGTCTTATATATATATATATATATATATATATATATATATGATGGCATGATTGAAGTTAGTGGGTAGTGGGTGGTGGGTGGGTGGGTGGGTGGGGGGGAAATCACATGATAGAGTACTATATGTATTATTTATATATATGTATAGGAAATGTTTGAAATTTGGCAGGATGAGGAGTACAATTATTATTGTTATTTATATATATATATGATATATGTTACTTTTGGTGGGAAAGCAAAAGTCATAAGAAATATCACGGAGGGAGTTGTTATTTTTTTTTCAAAGCACCATGTGCTTATTTTTATATATATTATTTAATCTTTGTTTTACTTGATGTTGATAATCAAATTCTTGCGCATAACATCCGTGGCTGCTACAATTTTGTCCGTGAAATTATCATTCGGTGCACCCGTGTTCAAACAGTACCCCTTCAATTCTCCTATAAATAGGATGTTTAGTTAGAATTGAAAACACACCAGAAATTCAGAGAATTCTCTTCTATAATCTTGAGCGTATTTCTTTAAAGTTTGAAGAAGCTTTGAGCGTAGAGCAAATTTTCTTCAAGAATATCCTCGTCCTAACAGTCGGAATACTCTTCTTTTACGGTAAGTGGTATTATTTCTTTTGTATTCATGAAGAGAACTTCTGTTATTCCATTATTTATTATTCTGTTAGAATATCCTGTTTGTGCGTTTTCGCTGCATTCGGTTCCGCCTCTTTATTATTACGTTATAATATCCTCGTTCATGCGCGTTTCTGGGGATTCGGGTTCCGCCTCTTTATTATTACATTGGAATATCCTGCTCATCTGCTTTACGCCGACCTAGTTCCGCTCTTTGTTATTCTGTTGGAACATCCTGTTGGTGCGCAATTTCACCTTTGACACGTTTCGTTATTTATTATTCTGTTGAATAACTCGCCTATCGCAATACCGCATGAAAGGTGATTTCTTTTGTTATTCCATTCTTTGTTATACTCAGTTGGTTAAAGTTTTGACTTCTAAACTCCATGAAATTAGTGGAATATCCTTGATATTTGCGCTTCATCCAATATCTTTTCATGGAAATATTCTTCTGAGCATTCTTGAATTTTATTCTACAAAGAAGTATCATGTTGACAATTTGGACGTTATTAGTTCCTGAATAAATTAATTCTTGAACATGTTTTATTGAATTCTTATATCATTGTCATCATCTTCATGTTTATATATATATTTTTTAAAGTCATCTGTGGCCTGTAGTGCATAGATGGACTTGGTATGATTATGACCAGAGATTATTCGGTGTAATCATGACTGTAATGTTACAAATGATATGGTAAAAGTCATCATTGGCCCGTAGTGCATTGATGGACAGTTGTTGGCATGATCAGGACCATTGATGAATACACGAATATCCTTGGCCTTTGTAGTGCATGGATAATTTTTGTCAGTAATACTAATGAATATCCTTGGCGTAGTCTGGAGGATGATGTGGATTATTTATTAAGTTTGAGTCCCAAAGGATAAAAGTGATAAAAATCTTTTTAAATCATAAAAGATAGTAGATTTTATTCTCGACTTGACTCTTTTAATGGATTGCATGTTCCGCTGCAGTTAAACTTGATGTCTAAATATTTTATCAGTTTAACACTATTGAAGACTAATGATAATTTATTCTGCATTATCTTAGTCATAATATTTCTTACTGGGCTAGTTGAGCTTACCCTTTCTTTCATTGTTCTCTTCAGAATGAGAGCGTAGCGAGGGACTAGTCGGGGAGCGGAGTGACGGTCTGGATGATAGTATTAGTAGTCCTCACTATTCTGTTAAATAGTGTGACAATAAATGTAATGAAGACTTATTCTGAGAGTGGATATTGTCTAGAAGACAACAATTGTATTAAAACTCACAACTCTCTTGTTGTATATTAAAGATTGTATTCGTATTCTGTACCATGTATTTGGCGACTCAAGGTGGGTGACGCCCCCAAAATAGGTATACAACACCCATTCTGAGTCGCCAAAATACATGGTATAGAAAGCAAATTACAACTTCAATAATACAAATGTCGTGTAAAATACGACAACACAAACTTTGAGTTTAAATACAAATATTGTCTTCTAGACAATATCCACACTTAAATAAGTCATTACAATTATTCAAACACTATTTTACAGAAATAGTGAGGACTTCTTAAACATCTTTCTAGAATCATCACTCCATACCCCGACTAGATCCTGCTATGTTCTCACCTCCTGAGAAGAAAAATGGAACAAAAAGAAAAAGGGTGAGCTCAACTAGCCCAATAAAGAATATTATGACTAAGATAATATACAACAAATTATCGTTAGTCTTCAACAGGGAAAAATCTGATAAAATATAATAGACAACAAGTTTTAGATCAACAAATGCAGCGGAAACAACAATCCATTAGAAGAGTCACGTAGGTAATGAGTTCTACTATCTTCTAAGATTTAAAAGTTTCTCATCAATATTTTATCCCTGTAATAACAATCAACATACATCTTTATTCAAATATTCATCTTTGCACTACAGGCCAAAGATATTCATTTGTATCACCAGTTGATCATGTTCATCTCAACACATGTTCATCTTTGCACTACGGGCCAAAGATATTCATCAGTTAATCATTCATCTTTGCACTACAGGCCAAAGATATTTAATAATATTATCATTTAAGACTGAGGATGATGAAAAATATTTTAAAAAAACGAATCTAAAGGAGACGTAAGGACAAATATTGTGGATTCGTATAATAGTTTATCCAAGATCAATAATACTTCATAATAACCAATTGTGAAGCAGAATTCAAAAATAACGATCAAAACATGGATACAATCAAAGATAGTAGCCAAAATAGACATCTTGAACAAAAATAAATTTTTTTATTTTTCGGTGAATAATGTCGTATTCGTGAATAGTGCCGTATACGTGAATAGTAACCCCGACACAAAAAGTTCTAAATTTGATTAAAAAGTTCACCAATATTTCGACATAATGATATTGAAGAAAATAATATCATTTCGAAAGGAAATAACATCCCTTACCTCAAAATAACCGTACTTCTGACTGAATTTTGGATATAAAGCCGACAGAAACTTGCACGGAATAACAACTCTCAAAGTATCAAAATACTCACAAAAATACGCTCGAGAATCTAGAGAGAAAGAAAACTTTTTTCTGGTGTGATTTTCAATTCTAACATAAGCGTCTATTTATAGGAAAATGCTAGAACGCCATAGGAGACTAAAATAATAAATTAATATTATTTATTCTCATTTTTCTACGCATGCTTTGAAAGCCATCAACCCCTCATTTCTGAAATTTCAGTAGCCCACATGTTATTAACACCAACCAAAAGTGGGTCCCACCCATAAATTTAATAAAAAGTCATTTTATTTTCCGAAACTTCAAAAATTCATAGAAAATAGTCTGTTTATCAGAAAAATACGAATATTATATCCATTTTGCCTGAAATCGAATTCTCTACAACTTTGCAGAAGAAAGTTTTTCCAAATTCCAAACAGAAAATATCCGAAATCCACAAACGGATGATTTTTAATACCTCCATTCCAATAAAATACTGATAGAACACCTCAGCATTAATTCCTTCATTAATAACCACATAAATAAATCGATTATTTATATCCACATCAAATAAATATTTCCTTATCATATAAATCAATAATTAATTATTCACAAATAATATTACAGAATCACAATTATGACAACCGCATAGCTTTTCGAGGAAAGAGGGGCTTCTAATAAGGATTTCTCCTTATCGGCGCCAAGTAATTAGGTGACCAAACCTCTCCTTAGATGTAACTTTTCTAGACATTGCCAATAATGTTATCTAATAATATTATTCAAATAATATGAATTATTGATTTGATAATGGAAATATCGCGTGCAAATGACAAATATCAAACAACAATAATATAAAATATCAACGCAACAATTATTGAATCAATAAAATATTGAATAAGAATTCACTGTAATAATTATTGAGTAGTGCCTTCTTACGTAAGAATCAATAATTCAACAATACTATGCAATACCGTAATACTCATCGCGCCACCACGCCAGACATCAGATTTTAACCACCAGGTATTCCAATAGTGTTAACGGTAACAATTACGCCGTTATTTATAAAACTCAAACTTTGTCATTTTCTACATCCGTCAGTTATTCTGTTATGAGCCCCATAAATGGCTGCGCCGTCATACGAATATTCCCTGACAAAAGAATATTCCACGACCAAACGAATATTCCCCGACAACAATGAATATTTTATAACCACTTGCTTATTTTATAAAATTTGCACATTTCTCCCATAACTAAAACATTATATCAAATTAACACCTTTTTAATTTAGAATAAAGAATAGATGAAAATTTGATTTTATTTATAATAAGTTGGGGTCTTACAACCTCCCCTCCTTATAAAATTTCGTCCTCGAAATTGACGTACGTACCTGGTGTTTCGAAAAGGTGAGGGTACCTCGCTTTTATTTTCGATTCCAACTCCCAGGTCATTTCCTCAATAGCATGGTTCCTCCACAAAACCTTAACTTGTGGTATAACCTTGGTGCGTAGGACATGCTCTTTCCTATCCAAAATCTTAACAGGTACCTCCTCGTACGTTAAATCTTCGGTTATCTCGTCTAGTTCTAACTCAATAATGTGGTTTGGGCTTTCACATATTTACGAAGCATAGATATATGAAAAACATTATGAACACAAGACATGCTTGGAGGTAATGCGAGTCTATAGGCCATATTTCCTATTCGGTCAAGAATCTCAAATGGACCAACAAATCTTGGATTGAGCTTTCCTCTCTTTCCAAATCTTGTAACTCTCTCCCATGGAGCAACACGTAACAATACATGATCATCAATATTAAATTCCACGTCCTTTCGATGAAGATCAGCATAACTCTTTTGTCGATCCTGTGAGGTTTGAATACGTTGTCGTATTATTTGGATCTTTTCTGTAGTCATGCGTACTAATTTTGGTCCCAACAACGTTGCTTCACCCACCTCGTCCCAAAGATACCGAGAACGACACTTTCGGCCATACAACGCCTCAAATGGAGCCATGCCTATACTTGCTTGATAATCATTGTTGTAGGAGAATTCCACCATTGGAAAGTACTTATCCCAACTTCCTTTGAAATCTAGGACACAAAGTCTTAATAGATCTTCAAGGGTTTGAATAGTCTTTTCGATTGCCCGTCCGCTTTGAGGATGGTATCTTTGAATCAATCAGAATCCGTGACCATAGCTTTCTGCAAGCTAACCCAAAATCGTGAAGTGAATCTTGGGTCACGATCCGAAACTATGGATACTGGCATGCCATGCAATCTCACAATCTTATTCAAGTACATACGAGCAAGACGTTCAAGGGAATAAGTCTCACGTATAGGCAAGAAATGATCAGACTTGGTTAATCTATCAACAATAACCCAAATCGCATCTATGCCTTGAGAAACTTTGGGAAGGCCTGTAACTAAATCCATGGTAATGTGTTCCCACTTCTATTTCAGAATCTCAAGTGGTTGCAATGGACCCTTTGGCACTTGATGCTCCGCCTTTACACGTTGACAGGTTAAACATCTCGAGATAAACTCCGCGATCTCTCCCTTCATATTGTTCCACCAAAATGTGTGTCGAATATCATGATACATTTTGGTACTCCTAGGATGGATTGCAAATGGGGTGTTGTGTGCCTCCATCATGATTCTATGCTTCAATTCAGAATCGTTAGGAACGCAAAGTCTAGAGTTGACTCGAAGTATTCATTCTTCATCGATTCTTGCTTCTAGAACAGCACCTTCTTGCACTTTCTTCTTCATATGCATCAGCCCCAGGTCCGTAGCTTGAGCAGCTTTAACTTTATCGATTAAAGTCGGTTCTACTCGTATATTCGCCATAATCACGTAGATCCCTGGAGTCTTTAATTCTACCTCCATCCTTTGCAAGTCATACAAAATGGGCCTTTGTGTTGACAATATCGCACTCAGACCTTTCATATGATCTTCTACTCAATGCGTCAGCTACTACGTTCGCTTTTTCGGATGATATTGAATAGTGTGATTGTAATCTTTCAACAGCTTAAGCCAATGTCGTTGCCGCATGTTGAGTTCTTTTTGGGTAAAGAAATATTTAAGGCTTTTATGGTCCGTATAAATCTCCACTTTCTCCCCATACAAGTAGTGTCTCCAAATCTTCAACACGAATACGACTGCTGCCAACTCCAGATCATGAGTAGGATAATTCCTCTCATATTCTTTGAGTTGTCACAAGGCATATGCTATGACTTTCCCATGTTGCATGAGAACACATCTTAACCCTTTGCCTGAAGCATCACTGTAGATAACAAATCTATCCGAACCAGATGGTATTGCCAGAACAGATGCCGAAATGATTCTCCTCTTGAGCTCTTGGAAACCCTTCTCGCATTCCTCGCTCCATACAAATTTTATATCTTTACGAGTCAGATAAGTTAACGGAGTAGCAATTTGAGAAAATCTTTCCACGAATCTCAGAATAATAACCAAATTAAGCCCGTAAAGTCACAGTCTTGGCCACCGACTTGCTTGTTCCCAACTTTGTATTGCTTCAATCTTCACGGGTCAACAGATACTCCATGTTTTGACACCACGTGCCCAAGGAATGCTACTTCCTTGCGTAACTCGTATTTCTTTAGCTTGGCATAAAGCTTGTTTTCACGGCCTTTCAAGTATCGACTTCAAATGGTGTTCATGATCTTCACGGCTTTTGAATAGATGAGGATGTCATCAATAACGACAACAACGAATCGATCCAAATATTCCTTGAATACACGATTCATCATATCCATGAAATTAAGAGAGCATTAGTCAATCCAAAAGACATGACCGAGAATTCATAATGCCCGTCATCGAGTTCTCAAGGCGCCTTTGAATATCCTCGGTTTAATCTTCAAATGATGATATCCGAATCGAAGATCGATCTTTGAAAAAATTGTGCTCCTTGTAAATGGTCAAACAGGTCATCAATGCGAGTTAGCGGATACCTATTCTTGATGGTGACATGGTTTAATTCTCGATAGTCAATACAAAGTCACATACTCCCATCTTTCTTCTTTACTTAATAAAACAGAGCACCCCAAGGAGATGTACTAGGATTTAATGAAACCGATGTCTAATAACTCCCAGTAGTTGGACTTTTAACTCCTCAAGTTCAATAGAGCCATTCGATATGGGGTTTTAGAAATGGGTTTTGTACCCGGTTCAAGGTCAATAAAGAATTCAACATCACAATCTGGGGGTAGACCGGAAAGTTCTTCAGGAAATACATCAGGAAATTCTCTAACCACAGAAATATTATCTAAATCTGACTTGTCTTTATTTAAATCCATAACATGGGCTAAGAAAGCTTGGCATCCATTTTTCAATAAACGAATAGCTTTGTGGCTTGATATGACAGTGAATGATTTTATTGGTTTAGTTGTTTGAATTCGTATGACAGGTTGGTTAGGAATATGAAAACTAACAACCTTACGAAAACAATCAATTTTGGCATGATGAGTGGTTAACCAATCAATTCCTAAAATCACATCAAAAGCAAGTATCTTTAAAGAGATAAGATCAACAGGTAATGTGATAGTGCCAACTTGGATTAAGCAAGATTTATAAACTGTAGATGTAACGAAGGTTTCACCCAACGGAGTTTTAACAGATAAGTTAAAATCCAATTTCTCCGGAGTCAAGTTTAAACGTTGAGCACAAGCAAGAGAGATAAAAGAATGGGTAGAACCGGTACCTAGTAAGATATAAACTTCGCAAGAATTCAAGATTAGCTTACCCGTGATCACTTCGTTCGGGTTCCTCGCGTTTTGGCCAGTCACAACAAACGCTCTTCCAGAAACCGTTGATTTCGACTTATCCGGGACAGCTTTTAGAGTCACCATCCCTCCGAACTTAGTTTTGCTACAGAACACTCTCGGGCTATATGTCCTTCCTTTCCATAGTTATAACATACCTTGGATTGTTGTGGGCAGTTTGGGCTGATATGTCCATATTTCCCGCATTTGTAACACACAACCGGTGGTCGTTTCTCCTCCCCAAAGAACAGCTTGATCTTTGTGTTCACTTGATGTCTTCCGTCATTGTTGAATCTCCTCTTTTGAAATGTCCACTAGACTCACCTCTTCTATTATCATGCCCACGATTACCACCCGAGTGGTTACTGCTTTTATCTCATATTCTTCCTCCTAGTTGGTTATCATCGCCTCGATGATCATCACACACCCAGATGACCACGGTTGTTGTTGTCCCCTCGGTTGAGTATACTCATTATCTCGCCTAATAATAGAACCTCATTGACAACATCTAAATACAGAGAAAATTTATGAGAAATGAGATATTAACGTATATCGGGTTTCAGAACTCTCAGAAACATCCGCGTCATACGTTCCTCATTCTCCACCAAATGAGGTGCAAACCTGGATAGCTCTGCGAATTTTGCCTCGTACTGAGACACCGTCATGTTGTTCTGTTCTAGTCTAATAAACTCTACCTCCTTCATATGACGAATACTTTCTGGAAAATACTTGTCATTGAACAGTTTCTGAAATCTTTCCCAAGACATCTTAAGTGCGGCTGGCTGGGTACGCTTCACAGATTTCCACCAGTAATCTGTCTCTCCACGGAACATAAAAGTGGCGAATGGAACCTTCTGTTCCTCCGTGTATCCCAAGACATCGAATATCTTAGTAATTTGCTTGACCCATATTTTCGCCTTAATCGGATTGGGCTTTCCCCAGAAATCTGGTGGTCCCAACTCCTTGAATCGCTTTTGTTTGTGATGCATCAAGCGTTGCCATCATTTCCACCAGTATTTTGTACACAAGTCTCCTCAAATGCGATTTTGCATGAACGACAAAAAGCTTCTAAACATTCCATCATTCATCGTTTGCTCGGTAGTGTTGTTTACGGGAGGAATATTGCCTTCCGCAGCACGCGTCTCTCCCGTTTCAGTGGCTAAAGGTTACTCCACAGTCTCATACACTCCATTGTTAACATTCTCTGCAGCCATTCTTAAATATTGCCATAAAACATGGGTTAATTAAACAAATTAACATATCACATAATATCCCTATATTATGACCAACCAACAAATAAGCTTGGATAGGACACACTAGCGAAGGATTTACTCATCTCTCCCCTCCTAGTTCTATTCCCCGATCTCCGCCAGAGACCATATCCCTAAGCTTTGATACCAACTGTGATGCCCCCAAAATAGGTATACAACACCCATTCTGAGTCGCCAAAATACATGGTATAGAAAGCAAACTACAACTTTAATAATACAAATGTCATGTAAAATATGACAACACAAACTGTGAGTTTAAATACAAATATTGTCTTCTAGACAATATCCACACTCAAATAAGTCCTCATTACAATTATTCAAACACAATTTTATAGAAATAGTGAGGACTTCTTAAACATCTTTCTAGAATCATCACTCCATACCTCGACTAGATCCTGCTATGTTCTCACCTCCTGAGAAGAAAAATGGAACAAAAAGGAAAAGGGTGAGCTCAACTAGCCCAGTAAAGAATATTATGACTAAGATAATATACAACAAATTATCGTTAGTCTTCAAAGGGAAAAATTTGATAAAATATAATAGACAACAAGTTTTAGATCAACAAATGCAGCGGAAACAACAATCCATTAGAAGAGTCACGTAGATAATGAGTTCTACTATCTTCTAAGATTTAAAAGTCCATCATCAATATTTTATCCCTATAACAACAATCAATAAACATCTTTATTCAAATATTCATCTTTGCACTACAGGCCAAAGATATTCATTTGTATCACCAGTTGGTCATGTTCATCTCAACACCTGTTCATCTTTGCACTACGGGCCAAAGATATTCATCAGTTAATCATTCATCTTTGCACTACAGGCCAAAGGTATTCAGTAATATTATCATTTAAGACTGAGGATGATGAAAAATATTTTAAAGAAAACGAATCCAGTGAGACAGAAGGACAAATATTAGGAATTCGTATTTTATTTTCCACCCATAAATTTAATAAAAATCATTTTATTTTCCAAATCAATGCACATCTTGAATCATATATTTATCCTTGCACTACAGGCCAAGGATATTCATCAGTTGGTCATGTTCATCTCAACACCTGTTCATCTTTGCACTACGGGCCAAAGATATTCATCATAAAATCGTTAATCTTTGCATTACAGGCCAAATGTAAGACCCCGAATTTTTTTTTAAAATAAAAAGGAATTTCCTTTATTTATTATTTTGAAATAGTAAGGGTGGATTTGATAAATGTGGTTAGTTATGAGTAAAATGCGCAAATATTTTAAATAAGCAAGTAGTGATATAATATTCATTTAGGTACCCACGTGATGATATACGAGTATAATCGACTTTAATCGATAAAGTTAAAATTCGCTCAAGCTACACACCGAAAGTGATGAATTTGAAGAAGGAGGTGCGAAAGTTGTTATTTCAAAAGCGAGAATCGGTGAGGTGAGGAAAACTCAAACCTTCGATTTATTAATCCATTTGAAATTTTCGATCGAATAGGAATCTGTGGCCTATAGACTCGCTTTTACCGCCAAGTATGACGCGTGTTCATAACGCTTTTCACGTGTCGATGTTACGTAAATATGTGGACGACCGAACCACGTCATTGAGTTAGAACCCAAAGGCGAGATAGTAGAAGACTTAACGTCACGAGGAGGTACCCACAAGATCTTGGATAAGAAAGAACATGTCCTATGTCTTCTGAGGTTATACCACAAGTTAAAATTTTGTGGAGAAACCATGCTATTGAGGAAATAACCTGAGAGTTGGAAACGAAAATGAAAGCGAGGTATTTTCATCTTTTCGAAACACCAGGTACGTACGTCAATTTCGAGGACGAAATTTCATAAGGAGGGGAGGTTGTAAGACCCCGAATTTTTTTTTTAAATAAAAAGGAATTTCCTTTATTTATTATTTTGAAATAGTAAGGGTGGATTTGATAAATGTGATTAGTTATGGGTAAAATGCACAAATATTTTAAATAAGCAAGTGGTGATATAATATTCATTATTATCGGAGAATATTCGTTTGGTCGTGGAATATTCGTACTGTCGGGGAATATTCGTACGACGGCGCAGCCATGTGTGGGCCCCATAACGGAAAGCGATTGGAGGAAGAAAACGACAAAAATAAGTTATTTAAAAATAACGGCGTAGTTGTTACCGTTTACACTGTTGAAATACCCGGTGGTTAAAACACGATGTCTACGCGTTATTGCACGAAGACACCAGTATTGCACCAATTATTGATTCTTACGTAAGAAGGCACTACTCAATAATGGTTACGATAATTACTTTATCAGATATTTTATTTTATTGATTCAATATTTCTTTGCGTTGATATTTTATATTCTTTGTTGTTTCAATAATTGTCATTACACGATATTTTCATTATCGAACCAATAAATTATCTCAATAATATTATTAGATAACATTATTGGCAATGTCTAGAAAGTTACGCTCTAAGGAGAGGTTTGGTCACCTAATTGCGCGCCAAGAAGGAGAAATTTTTATTAAAAGCCTCTTTCCGGGAACCGCTGGTTGTCAAATATTGTGATTCTCAGAATATTATTTGTGAATAATTAATTATTGATTCATATGATGAGGAAAATATTGATTTTATGTGGATATAGATGGAGAAAATTTTTATAGTGACAATTGTTGAAAATTAATATTTTATCTTTTTTTTTGATAAAATAATTCATTTAAATATATTATTTTAATAATATATTAACGATGATATTTTTACGATGAATGTGGGATATATGAGTATATGTGGAAGAGGAGTATTTTTGTTACCAAAAATGTTAAAACATGTTAAACATGTCGGTGGACCCCATTTATTGACTGAAATTTGATTATAGCCTGTAAAATCGCCCGTTTGTGGATTTCGGTCAATTTTTGTTTGGAATTTGGAAAAACTTTCTTCTTCAAAGTTGTAGAGAATTGAATTTCCTATAAAAACTTGAGAGATTTGAATTTTCTGGCAAAAGGGCTATTTATTGTGAATTATTGAAGTTCCGAAGCTCCGAAATAATTGATTTTTGGAAGTTTAAAATATTTTTAATTACAAAAACATTTTTTTCATTTTTGAAAGTCATTTAACATGTGTGGCTGAAGTTTGGACCAGATTTATAATGCGTAGAAAATTTTGATTATATATATTATTATTATATTAAATTTTCGCTTTGTGTTCTAATCAATTTCCTATAAATAGGTCTTTGGGTTAGAATTGAAAATCACACTTAAATCAAGTTTTCTCTCTCTATATTATCGAGTGTATTCTTGTGAGTATTTTGAGTATACTTTGGGTATTGCTATACTGGTGCAAGTTCAAGTCATAAATTTATATCCTGTTTCAACTAAAAATCATTTCGAGGTAAGGAATGTTATTTTCTTCTCAAATGATATTATTTCTTCAATATCATTATGTTGAAATATTGGTTGGAATTTTTATCAAATTTAGAACTTTTTCATGTCGAGATTACTTATTCATGAGCTTCTTATTTATGAGTTACTATTCACGAGTTCTTATTCATCATGAAGTCTTATTCACGGAAGCGTGAAGATGTTTTTTTGTGAAATTTCTATCTTTTGGTGTCTGAGTTACTATTAACGATATCGACACTATTCACGAATCTGACACTATTCATTCGAAAAATGAAATTTCTTCTTTTCGTCTAAAATATCTATTATGGATACTAGCTTTGATTGTATCCATGTTTTGATCATTCTTGAATTTTACACCACTATGATTATTTTTGAGGTATTTTTGGGCGTGGATAAAACAAAGTACGAATCCTTAATCCTTAATCCTTGTCATTTTGTTTCACCGGATTCGCTTTCTTTAAAAATATTTTTCATCATCCTCGATCTTAAATGATGATATTATGGAATATCTTTGGCACAGTAGTGCAAAGATGAATGAGTTATGATGAATATCTTTGGCACATAGTGCAAAGATGAATGATTTCGATGAATATCTTTGGCCCGTAGTGCAAAGATGAGCAGTGTTTAGATGAACATGACCCAATGGTGAATGTCCTTGCCACATTTGTAGTGCAGGATGAATATATGATTCCGATATATATATGATTGATGTTACGAGGATAAAAATATTGATGATTAACTTTAAAATTCATACATAGAAGATAGTAGTTTGCATTCTCTACTTAACTCTTCTAATGAATTATTATTTCATTGCGAATATTGATTTAAAACTTGTTGTCTATTGTATTCTATTATATTTTTCCTGTTGAAGACTAACGATAATTTTGTTGTATATTATCTTAGTCATAATATTCTTTCTTTGGCTAATCGAGCTCACCCTTTTCCTTTTTGTTCCATTTTTCTTCTCGGGAGGCGAGAATGTAGCGAAAGTACTTAGTCGGGATATGGAATAAAGGTTCTAGAAAGAGTTGTTTAGTAGTCCTCACCATTTTGTAAAATAATGTATAAATAATTGTGATGAGGATTTATTTGGGTATGTATATTGTCTGTAAGACAATAATTATTTTTAAACTCACATAATATATATGTTGTCGTATTTTTGCACGACAAATGTATTAATAAAGTTGTAGTTATCTCTCATCTTTATGTATTTGGCGACTCGAGAATGGGTTGGATGGAATGGACCTATTTTGGGGGCGCCACAATTTGGTATCGAGCTTAGGGATATGATCTCCATGCGGAGATCGAGGAATAGAGCTAGGAGGGAGAGACGAGTAAATCCTTCGCTTAGTGTGTCCTACCTAAGCTTATTTGTTGGTTGGTCATAATATAGGGGTATTATGTGATTTGTTAATTTGTTTAATTAACCCTTGTTTTATGATAGTTTTTAAGAATGGTCTGCTTTAAACGTTAACAATGGAGTGAATGAGATCGTGGAGACACCTCTAATCGCCAACCGTGATAATGTGATGTCGGTGAAGAAGGAATTAGAGATATCCATGTGGAAAGTGAAGAATTGATAGTTGCACTTTTGAGATAGTCGCAGAGGTAACAATGAGAGTGAGGAAGAAGAGGAAGAAGAGGTACACGAGGAGAGTTTATTAGAGGTATTTTATGATCAAAATGTAGAATTGTAAAATCGTATTTATGAGTTAGAAGAAGCGAAATTTGAAGAATTGCGAGCGATCGTGGAGCAAAAGGATGCAACGATTCAAGCTTGTGTTACCCGATATGTGATGCTTGAATGTAAGCACTCTTTGGCGAGTATAGTATAAGATGATAAAGTCGAATCGAAATGAAAGAAGAAATAAGCGAACGAGTGAGAATGAGTGATGCATGGGTAAAAAGCCGCATTTGACGCGTTGATATTATGGAAAGAGATGTCCAATCTAAAAAGAGAAGATTTAACGATGACGGAAGGCGTCGGCGAAAGACATCGGCACCAAAGAACAAATTCTAGGGAAGAGAACAATCGCCCGTTAGATCTTACGAGATGCGGAGATGAGGACATATAAGGTCAAACTATTCAAAACCTTCTAAGGTATGTTTTAGTTGTGGAAAAAGACGGTCCACATAGTTCGATTTTGTCCTATAAGCGAAATCAAGTCCATTGGGACGTTGGCACCAGAGGCGGATCTGAGAAAAGTCAAAGTCAACGATTCTTTGGAAGGCGTTTTAAGTGACTTCTCAAAATCACGAGGAACCCGAACGAGTTTAGCACGGTTAGTTAATTATAAATTCTTGCGAAGTTTATACCTTACTAGAATCTGGGTTCTACCCATTCTTTTATCTCTCTTGCTTGCGCTCAACGTTTGAATTTGACTACGGAGAAATTAGACTTTGACCTATCTGTGGAGACTCCGTTAAGAGAAACTTTTATTACATCCGTTGTTTAGAAATCTTGCTTGATTCAGGTTGGCACTATCACATTACCTGTTAACCTTATTTCTATAGGGATATTTGTTTTTGATGTGATTTTAAGGTTAACTACTCATCATGCCAAAATTGATTGCTTTCGTAAGGTTGTTAGTTTTCATATTCTTAAGCAACCTGTTATTCGAATTCAAGCAACCAAACCATTGAAGTCAAACTCTTTCATATTAAATTATAAAGCCATTTGTTTATTGAAAAACGAATGTCAAGTTTTCTTAGTCCATGTTATGGATTTGAATAAAGACACGTCAGATTTGAATAATATTCCTGTTGTTATTGATTTTTTCTGACGTATTTCCTGAAGAATTTCTTGGCTTACTTCCAGAGCGTGATATTGAATTTGTATCGACTTTGAATCCGGTACAAAACCCATTTCTAAAATTTCATATCGAATGGCTCCTATTGAACTTCAAGAGTTAAAACCCAACTGTAGAAGTTGATACCCGAGCCTTTATCCGGTGACTTCCTTTGTGGAATACACCGAAGCCAGACTTTCCGTAGGGGACACCATATTCGTGCGATAGTAAACTGATAGGTGTCATTGTAACGTCTTATCCAAGGTTGGGATATGAGTCACAGATTGAGAACAACCTAAGCTCAGAATCGAAATATGTAGCTTTCAGGCTTAGTTGGTTATTATCGAGATTCGTTGAAGGATATTCTCGAATCGCTATTCCATTAACGCAATGACTCGTAGAGATACAAAATTCGAATAGAGCAAAGAATGTGGGAAGAGCTTGAAGAACTCAAGAGAGACTCATTTCAAAGACATGTTACGACCATGCCATCTTGGAAAAGCGAACGTAAATGACGTAGAAGATCGTATACAAATCACGAGTACGATATTTTCAAAGACTCATTTCAGATAATTTACAAATAATAGAGATGGAGATGAAAACTTTAGGTACCCACGTGATGATATACGAGTATAATCGACTTTAATCGATAAAGTTAAAGGCTATTCAAGCTACACACCGGTGATGATGAATTTGAAGAAGGAGGTGCGAAGTTGTTATTTCAAAAGCGAGAATCGGTGAGGTGAGGAAAACTCAAACCTTCGATTTATTAATCCATTTGAAATTTTCGATCGAATAGGACTGTGGCCTATAGACTCGTTTTACCGCCAAGTATGGCGGCGTGTTCATAACGTTTTTCACGTATCGATGTTACGTAAATATGTGGACGACCCGAACCACGCTCATTGAGTTAGAATCCCAAGCGAGATAGCCAAAGACTTAACGTCACGAGGAGGTACTGTCAAGATCTTGGATAAGAAAGAACATGTCCTATGTGCTAGAGGTTATACCACAAGTTAAAGTTTTGTGGAGAAACCATGCTTATTGAGGAAATAACTTTGAGAGTTGGAAACGAAAATGAAAGCGAGGTATTTTCATCTTTTCAAACACCAATACGTCGTCAATTTCGAGGACGAAATTTCATAAGGAGGGAGGTTGTAAGACCGAATTTTTTTTTAAATAAAAGGAATTTCCTTTATTTATTATTTTGAAATAGTAAAGGGTGGATTTGATAAATGTGATTAGTTATGGGTAAAATGCACAAATATTTTAAATAAGCAGTGGTGATATAATATTCATTATTATCGGAGAATATTCGTTTGGTCGTGGAATATTAAGATGCTTGTCGGAAATATTCGCATGCGGCCAAGTAGCGACCATGTGTGGGCCCCATAACGGAAAGTGATTAGAGGAAGAAAACGACAAAAATAAGTTGTTTAAAAATAATCGGTAGTAGTTATTCTGATTTACAATCATGTTGGAATACCCGTTGGTTAAAACACGATGTACGCTGTTATTGCGCGATGAAGACACCAGTATTGCACCAATTATTGATTCTTACGTGAAAGGCACTACTCAATAATGGTTCTGATAATTACCGCTCAATATTTTTTATTTTATTGATTCAATAATTGCTGCGTTGATATTTTATATTCTTTGTTGTTTGATAATTGTCATTACACAAGATTTTTCATTATCGAACCAATAAATTATCTGAATAATATTATTAGATAACATTATTGGCAATGTCTAGAAAGTTCATCTAAGGAGAGGTTTGGTCACCTAATTGCGGCAAGATGAGAGAAAAATTTTATTGAAAGCCCCCTTTCCTGGAAGGCGCCAGTTGTCAATATTGTGATTCTCGTAATATTATTTGTGAATAATTAATTATTGATTCATATGATGAGGAAAATATTGATTTTATGTGGATATAAAAGGAGAAAATTTTATAGTGACAATTGTTGAAAATTAATATTTTATCTTTTTTTGATAAAATAATTCATTTAAATATATTATTTTAATAATATATTAACGATGATATTTTTACGATGAATGTGGGATATATGAGTATATGTGGAAGAGGAGTATTTTGTTACCAAAAATGTTAAAACATGTTAAACATGTCGGTGGACCCCATTTATTATTTGAAATTTGATTATAAACATGTAAAATCGCTTGGTTTGTGGATTTCGGGCCAATTTTTGTTTGGAATTTGGAAAAACTTTCTTCTTCAAAGTTGTAGAGAATTGAATTTCCTATAAAAACTTGAGAGATTTGAATTTTACGGCAAAAGGCTATTTATTGTGAATTATTGAAGTTCAAAGCTCAAAATAATTGGTTTTGGAAGTTTAAAATATTTTTAATTACAAAAATGTTTTTCATTTTTGAAAGTCATTTAACATGTGTGGCTGAAGTTTGGACCAGATTTGTGTGCGTAGAGAATTTTGATTATATATATTATTATTATATTAAATTTTCTCTTTTGGTGTTCTAAGCAATTTCCTATAAATAGGTCTTGGGTTAGAATTGAAAATCACACCGTAAATCAAGTTTTCTCTCTATATTATCGAGTGTATTCTTGTGAGTATTTTGAGTATACTTTGGGTATTGCTATATCTGATTGCAAGTTCAAGTCATAGCCTATATCCTGTTTCAACTAAAGTAATCTTGTCTTTCGAGGTAAGAATGTTATTTTCTTCTCAAATGATATTATTTCTTCAATATCATTATCTTTGAAATATTGGTTGGAACTTTTTATCAAATTTGGAACTTTTTCATGTCGGGTTACTTATTCATGAGTTCTTATTTATGAGTTACTATTCACGAGCTTATTATTCATGAGTCTTATTCACGAAGCGTGAAGATGTTTTTTGTGAAATTTCTATCTTTTGGTGTCGAGTTACTATTAACGTATACGACACTATTCACGAATTCTGACCTATTCATCGAAAAATGAAATTTCTTCTTTTCGTCCAAAATATCTATTATGGATACTAGCTTTGATTGTATCCATGTTTTGATCATTCTTGAATTTTACACCACTATGATTATTTTTGAGGTATTTTTTGGACGTGGATAAAACAAAGTACGAATCCTTAATCCTTAATCCTTGTCATTTTGTTTCACTTTGGATTCGTTTCTTTAAAAATATTTTTCATCATCCTCAGTCTTAAATGATGATATTATGGAATATCTTTGGCACAGTAGTGCAAAGATGAATGAGTTATGATGAATATCTTTGGCTTGGTGTAGTGCAAAGATGAATGATTTCGATGAATATCTTTGGCTCAGTAGTGCAAAGATGAATGATTTCGATGAATATCTTTGGCCGTGGTGCAAAGATGAACATGTGTTTAGATGAACATGACCCAATCCAAGTGAATGTCCTTGGCACATAGTAGTGCGAGGATGAATATATGATTCGGATATATATTGATTGATGTTACACGGATAAAAATATTGATGATGAACTTTAAAATTCATACATAAAAGATAGTAGTTTGTATTCTCTACTTAACTCTTCTAATGAATTATTATTTCCGCTGCGAATATTGATTTAAAACTTGTTGTCTATTGTATTCTATTATATTTTTCCTGTTGAAGACTAACGATAATTTTATTGTATATTATCTTAGTCATAATATTTTTACCGGCTAGTCGAGCTCACCCTTTTCCTTTTTGTTCCATTTTTCTTCTCGGGAGGCGAGAATGTAGCGAAATACTTAGTGGGGTATGGAATAAAGGTTCTAGAAAGAGTTGTTTAGTAGTCCTCACCATTTTGTAAAATAATGTATAAATAATTGTGATGAGGATTTATTTGGGTATGTATATTGTCTGTAAGACAATAATTGTTTTTAAACTCACAATATATATGTTGTCGTATTTTGCATGACAAATGTATTAATAAAGTTGTAGTTATCTCTGTACTATGTATTTGGCGACTCAGAATGGGTTGGATGGAATGGACCTATTTTGGGGGCGTCACACCAAAGATATTCAGTTATATCATCATTTAGGACTGAGAATGATGAAAAATATTTTAAAGAAAACGAATCTAGTGAAACAAAAGAATAAATATTAAGGATTCGTATTTCGGTTTATTCATGTCCAAGAATACCTCAATAATAATTTTAATGGAGTAAAATTCAAGAATGATCAAAACATGGATACAATCAAAGCTAGTATCCACACTAGATATTTTGGACGAAAACAAAAAAATTAATTTTTCCGTGAATAGTCTTGATTATTGAATGAATAGTGTCATATATCGTTAATAGTCTTGATATCGTGAATAAGAACTCTAAGCACAAAAAGTTTCAAATTTGATTAAAAGTTTAGATCAATACTTGGCATAATGATATTGGAAGAATTAATATCATTTTAAAAAAAATAATATCCCTTACTTGTAAGATAGTCTTACAGTTGAAATACCGATATAAAGCTATGACTTGAACTTGCAACTCAGATAAAGAACACTCAAAGTATTAAAATACTCACAAGAATACGCTCAATATATATCGAGAGAAAGAGAGTGAAAACTTGAGTTTACGTGTGATTTTCAATTCTAACCCAAGCACCTATTTATAGGAAAATGCTTAGAACACCAAAGTAGAAAAATTTAATAAATTAATAATATATTTATATAAATTTCCTACGCACACCTAGAATCGATTTCAAAGACTCTAACACATGTAAAATGAGTCCCAAAAATGTAAAAACATTTTTCTTATTAAAAATAATTAAAACTTCAAAAATTAATTATTTCAGAACTTCAATAATTCATAATAAATAGCCCTTTTGTCAGAAAATTTGAAACTCACTCCTTTTCCATAGGAAATTCCATTATCTAAAACTTTGCAGAAGAAAGTTTTTCCAAATTCCAAACAGAAATTGACCGAAATTCACAAACGGGCGATTTTACAGGCTATAATCAAATTTCAGTCAAGAAATGGGGTCCACAGACATGAAAAACATGTTTTAAATATTTTTGGTAATAAAAATACTCCTCCTCCTCATATACTCATATATCCCATATTCATTGTAAAGATATCACCGTTATTATATTATAATAATATAATAATATATTTAAATGAATTATTTTATCAAAAAAAAATAAAATATTAATTTTCAACAATTGTCACATTAAAAATTTTCTCCATCTATATCCACATAAAATTAATATTTTCCTCATCATATAAATCAATAATTAATTATTCACAAACAATATTATAAAATCACAATCTTGACACGAGGCGATTCACCAGGATAGAGGGCTTTCGATAAGGATTTCTCCTTCTTCTTGGCATGATTAGATGACCTAACATCTCCTTGAGATGAACTTTCTAGACATTGCCAATATTGCTATCTAATAATATTATTCAAACAATATGAATTATTGATCCGATAATGGAAAATCTTTGTGTAATGACAATTATTGAAACAACAATAATATAAAATATCAACGCGACAATTATTAAATCAATTAAAATAAAATCTTTGAATAAAGAATTCTTTGTAACAATTATTGAGTAATGCCTTCTTACGTAAGAATCAATAATTGGTGCAATACCACAGGTAATCTTCTTGTGTTTTAACCAATTTAGTATTTCAACAATATTAATTCAGTAATAACTACGCCAGATTATTTATAAACAACTTATATTTGTCGCTTTCTTCATCCAATCGTTTTCCGTTATGGGGCCCACACATAAGGTCGCTACTGTCGCATTTAATATTCCCCGACATCAAGAATATTCCATGACCAAACGAATATTCCCCGACAAAATATGAATATTTTATAACCACCTGCTTATTTAAGATATTAACGCATTTTACCCATAACTAATCATATTAATCACATCAACCCTTACTATAATAAATAGAGGAAATTAAATTTCATTTATTAATAATTTGGGGTCTTACGTACGATGGTGCAGCCTTGTGTGGGCCCCATAACGAAAAGCGATTGGATGAAGAAAACGACAAATATAAGTTGTTTATAAATAACGACGTAGTTGTTACCGTTAATACTGTTGAAATACTCGGTGGTTAAAACAAAGTAGCACACGGCATTGCACCAATTATTGATTTTTACGTAAGAAGACACTACTCAATAATTGTTATAGTAATTACTGTTCAGTATTTTATTTTAATTGATTCAATAATTGCTGCGTTGATATTTTATATTATTATTGTTTCAATAATTATCATTACACAGTATTTTTCATTATCGGATCAATAATTTATATTATTTGAATAATATTAGTAGATAGAAATATTGGCAATGTCTAGAAAGTTACAATACAGGAGAGGTTAGTCATCTTATCATTACTGGGCAGTGAGAGAAAATCCTTATTGAAAGCCTCTCTATCCTAAGAATCACCGTTGTCGATATTATGATTACGTAATATTATTTGTGAATAATTAATTATTAATTTATATGATGAGGAAAATATTGATTTTATGTGGATATAGATGGAGAAAATTTTAATGTGACAATTGTTGAAAATTAATATTTTATCTTTTTACGATAAAATAATTCATTTAAATATATTATTATATTATTATAATATAATAACGGTGATATCTTTACAATGAATATGGGAGTATTACTGTATTTTAACCACCAGGTATTCCAATAGTGTTAACGGTAACAATTACGCCGTTATTTATAAAACTCAAACTTTGTCATTTTCTGCATCCATCAGTTATTCTGTTATGAGCCCCACGAATGGTTGCATCGTCGTATGAATATTCGCCGACAAAAGAATATTCCACGACCAAACGAATATTCCCCGACAACAATGAATATTTTATAACCACTTACTTATTTTATAAAATTTGCACATTTCTCCCATAACCAAAACATTATATCAAATTAATTAACACCTTTTTAATTTAGAATAAAGAATAGATGAAAATTTGATTTTATTTATAATAAGTTGGGGTCTTACATCTTATATATATATATATATATATATATGTATTATTTATATATATGTATAGGAAATGTTTGAAATTTGGCAGGATGGGGAATACAATTATTATTGTTATTTATATATATATGATATATGTTACTTTTGGTGGGAAAGCAAAAGTCATAAGAAATATAACGGAGGGAGTTGTTATTTTTTTTCAAAGCACCATGTGCTTATATATATATATATATATATATATATATATATATATATATATATATATATATTATTTTTGTTTTACTTGATGTTGGTAATCAAATTCTTGCGCATAACATCCGTGGCTGCTACAATTTCGTCCGTGAAATTATCATTCGGTGCACCCGTGTTCAAACAGTACCCCTTTAATTCTCCTATAAATAGGATGTTTAGTTAGAATTGAAAACACACCTGAAATTCAGAGAATTCTCTTCTATAATCTTGAGCGTATTTCTTTAGAGTTTTAAGAAGCTTTGGCGTAGTGTAAATTTTCTTCAAGAATATCCTCGCCTACCACCATTGGAATACTCTTCTTTTTACAAGAAGGTGTATTATTTTTTTTATTCATGAAGAGAACTTACATTATTCCATTCTTTATTATTCTATTGGAATATCACATGCATGCATTTCATGCGCCACACAGGTTCCGCTCTTTATTATTACTCGCTTGGAATATCCTCATCTACATGCATTTTACGCCTGGACCTAGTTTCGTCTTTTATTATTACATTTGAAATATCCTGTCTGTGCGCTTTCACGTGGGACTGGTTCGATCTTTGTTATTCTGTTGGAACATCCTGCTTGGCAAATTTGGCACGACACAGTTCCGTTATTTATTATTCTGTTGAAATAATCATGCATCTGTCAATCGCATGCATGGTGATTTCTTTTGTTATTCCATTCTTTGTTATACTCGGTTGGTTAAAGTTTTGACTTCTAAACTCCATGAAATTAGTGGAATATCCTTGATATTTGCGCTTTCATCCAAAGATATCTTTTCATGGAAATATTCTTCTAAGCATTCTTAAATTTTACTCTACAAAGAAGTATCATGTTGACAATTTGGGCGTTATTAGTTCTGAAATAAATTAATTCTTAAACTTGTTTTTATTGAATTCTTATATCATTGTCATCATCCTCATGTTTATATATTTTTTTTAAAGTCATATGTGGCACAGTAGTGCGTAGATGGACTTGGTATGATTATGATCGAGGATTATTCGATTGTAATCATGGTAGTAATGTAACAAATGATGTGGTAAAAGTCCTCATTGGTAGTAGTGCATTGATGGACGATTGTTGGCATGATCATGACCATTGATGAATACACGAATATCCTTGGCCCGTAGTGTGTATGGATAATTTGTGGTTGTGATACTTAATGAATATCCTTGGTAGTAGTGCGGAGGATGATGTGTATTATTTATTAAAATTTGAGTCCCAAAGGATAAAAGTGATAAAAATCTTTTTAAATCATAAAAGATAGTAGATTTTATTCTCGACTTGACTCTTTTTAATGGATTAAGTATTCATTGCAGCTTAAACTTGATGTCTATTATATTTTATCGGTTTAACATCATTGAGACTAATGATAATTTATTCTGCATTATCTTAGTCATAATATTTCTTCTTGGGCTAGTTGAGCTTACCCTTTCTTTCACCGTTTCTTCTTAAAATGAAAACGTGGCCCAGACTGGGACTAGTGGGGAGCGGAGTGACGGTCCGGATGATAGTATTAGTAGTCCTCACTATTCTGTTAAAAATAGTGTGATAATAAATGTAATGAGGACTTATTCTGAGAGTGGATATTGTCTAGAAGACAATAATTATATTAAAACTCACAGTTCTCTTGTTGTATATTAAAGATTGTATTCGTATTCTGTACCATGTATTTGGCGACTCAAGATGGGTGATGTATACCTATTTTAAGGGGACAATTATTAAAATGCTGCTGCAACCATAGTAATGAAATAGAGCCGCGTTTTTTTGATTCCTGATATTCAGCAACTACTTCACTACCAAAACATTCTTTAAAATGAGCCAATGGAGTGTCAAATAACGGACAAGTTAAGGGTTTGCCAACCACCGACAACCCAAGAATGAAGTGTACATGCATCCTCTTAAGTGATTGTAATTTCTCCACAATTTAAGTGAAAACTATTGGTCTTCGGCCGCCATCTCTCTACCAAGGCGGACACGAGCCCAATGTCAGTTTGTGGTACAACTGCTGGATAGTAAAAAAAATCCCAAATCCACATTTTTGTAGAAGAGTTTTTTGAGCTTTTGTTAATATCCATTGATCGTATTTTTTCCAGTTAATTGACATGAGAGTAGTCTTCCCTTGTCTTTTCCATCATATATATAATTTGCCACATGATTTTGTTGGTCGTTAAAGACACTTGGGTCAAGAGTTTGAATAGTCCTCTCTGATTATCCGTCCGTTTGAGGATGGTATGCGAAGCCAATCAATCGTAAATTAGTGCCCATAGCTTTTTGCAAGCTAACCCAAAATCTTGAAGTGAATCTTGGGTCACGATCGAAACTATGGATCTTGGCATGCCATGCAACCTCACAATCTCATCTACATATATACTAAAGAAGACATTCAAGGAATAAGTCTCCGTGTCGGCAAGAAATGAGCGGACTTGGTTAATCTATCAACAATAACCCAAATGGCATTGATGCCTTGAGAAACCGTAGAAGGAAGACCGTAACAAAATCCATGGTAATGTGTTCCCACTTCCATTTCGAGAATCTCAAGTGGTTGCAATGCACCCTTAGTACTAGATGCTCTGCTTTACACGTTGACAAGTTAAACACATCGAGATAAACTTTGCAATCTCTCTCTTCATATTGTTCCACCAAAATGTATGTCAAAGATCACGATACATTTTAGTACTTCCAGGATGGATTGCAAATGGTGTATTGTGTGCCTCCATCATAATCTTGTACTTCAAATCAGAGTCGTTAGGAACACAAAGTGCGGAGTGGACTCAAGTATTCCTTCTTCATCAATTCTCGCCTTAATAATAGCACCTTCTTTTTACTTTCTTCTTCATACGTCATCTCCGATTGGTGGGCTTGAGCAACCTTAACTTTTTCTATTAAAGTTGGCTCTGTCGCGTATACTTGACATCATCGCACTCATTCCCTGTATATGACCTTCTACTCAACGCGAGCTACCACGTTCGCTTTTTCGGGGATGGTATTGAATAGTGTGGTCGTAATCTTTCAATAACTTTCGAGCCAACGTCGTTCTTGCATGTTGAGTTCCTTTTGTGTGAAGAAATATTTGAGGCTTTTATGGTCCGAATATATCTCCACTTTCTCCCCCATATAGATAGTGCCTCCGGATCTTTAAAGACGAAACGATTACGCCGCCAACTCTAGATCATGAGTAGGATAATTCCTCTCATACTCTTTTAAGTTGTCGTGAGGCATAGGCTATGACTTTCCCACGCGTTGCATGAGAACACATCCTAACCCTTTGCTTGAAGCATCATTTGTAGATAACAAATCTATCCGTATCGGATGGTATTGTTAGAAACAGTCTTAAATGAGTCTCCTCTTAAGCTCTTGGAAACTCTTCTCGCATTCTTCGCTCCAAATGAATTTTGTATCCTTCCGAATAGCTGGGTTAATGGAGTAGCAATTCGAGAAAACCCTTCCACGAATCTCCGATAATAACCAGCTAAGCCCAAAAAGCTACGTACTTCAATCACCGACTTTTGGTTGCTCCCAACTTTGTATTGCTTCAATCTTCACGGATCAACAGATATCTCCATGTTTCGACACCACGTGCCCAAGGAATGCTACTTCTCACCCCGTAACTCGTATTTCTTCAACTTGGCATAAAGCTTGTTTTCACGAAGCCTTTGGAGTACCAAATTTTAAATGGTGCTCATGATCTTCACGACTTTTGGAATATATGAGGATGTCATCAATAAAGACAACAACGAATTGATACAAATATTCCTTGAATACTCGATTCATCATATCCATGAAAGCCGCAGGAGCATTAGTCAATCCGAAAGACATGACTAAGAATTCATAATGCCCGTCTTAGGAGTTCTAAAGGCGCTCTTTGGAATATCCTCGATTTCTAATCTTGGTGATGATATCCGAGCGAAAGATCAATCTTTGAAAAAATTGTGCCTTCTTGAATTGGTCAAACAAGTCATCAATACGAGGTAGAAGATACCTATTCTTGATTGTGACATGGTTCAATTCCCCGATATTCAATACAAAAGTCGCATACTCCCGCCTTTCTTCTTTACTTAATAAAAAAGCAGAGCACCCCAAGGAGATGTCTTGGGGCCGAATGAAACCGAGATGTCCAACAACTCCTCAGTAGTTGGACCTTTAACTCCTCAAGTTCAATAGGAGCCATTCGATATAGGGTTTTAGAAATGGGCTTTATGTGCTGGTTCAAGATCAATAAAGAATTCAACTTCACGTTACGGGGTAGGCCGGAAGTTCTTCAGAAATACGCCAGAAAGTCAATAACAATAGGAATATTATTCAAATTTGACGTGTCTTTATTCAAATCTATAACATGGGCTAAGAAAGCTTGACATCCGTTTTTCAATAAACGAATAGCTTTATGATTAGATATGATGATGATTGATTTTAATGGTTTAGTTGTTTGAATTAAATAACAACGGTTGGTTAGGAATATGAAAACTAACAACCTTACGAAAATAATCAATTTTGGAATGATGAGTAGTTAACCAATCAATCCCTAAAATCACATCAAAAGCAAGTATCTTTAAAGAGATAAGGTCAACAGGTAAGGTGATGGTGCCAACTTGAATCAAACAAGATTTATAAACAGTAAATGTGATGAAAGTTTCTCCCAACGGAGTTTTCACAGATAGGTCAAAGTCTAATTTCTCCGGAGTCAAGTTTAAACGTCGAGCACAAGCAGGAGAGATAAATGAATGGGTAGCACCGGTATCAAGTAAGGTATAAACTTCACAAGAATTTATAAATAAACTTACCCGTGATCACCTCGTTTGGGTTCCTCAGATATTTTGACCATCACAACAAACGCTTTTCCGAATCGTTGACTTTGACTTTTACGGGGACGATTTTTTGAGTCACCGTCCCCGCTGAAATAGGTTTCGCTACCGTACAATCTCGAGCGATATGTCCTTCCTTTCTACAATTATAGCATACCTTGAATCATTGTGGCGCTTTGACCGATATGTCCTCTTTCTCGCATTTATAGCATATAATGGGTGGTCGTTTCTCTCCTTAGAACTAGTTGTTCTTAAGCACTGTCGTCTTCACATGGTCGTTGTTAAATCTCCTCTTTTTAAAATCTCCTCCTGACTCACTTCTTCTATTTTCATGGCCATGATTACCACCAGAGTGGTTACCATTTTTGTCCGTCTTTTTCTTTTTCCGCTGGTTATCGTTGTTTTGTTGACTCCTATCTCCAGTATGATCCTGATTGTGGTCCCTCGGTTGACCGTACTCGTTATCTCGCTCTAATAATTGAGCCTGTTTTCAACATCCGAATAGAGAGAAATTTATGAGAAATGAGATATTGTCGTATCTGGGGTTTCAAACCTCTCGAAACATCCGCGTCATCGTTCCTCATTCTCCACCAAATGAGGTGCAAACTGGATAACTTTGCAAACTTTGCCTCGTCTTTGAGACACCGCCATGTTGTTTTGTTCTAATCGATGAACTCCACTTCCTTCATATACGAAACACTTTCGTGAAAGTATTTGTCATTAAATAGTTTTTGAAACGTTTCTAAGACATCTTTGAAAAGGGTTTGGATGGAGTACGCTTCACGTACTCCCCACCAATGATCTCCTTTTCGCCACGGAACATAAAGGTGGCAAATGGAACCTTCATTCCTCCGCGCATCCCAAGACATCGAATATCTTGGTAATTTTCTTGACCCATGTTTCCACCATAATCGGATCCGCTTTCCACTTAAATTCGGTAGTCCCAACTCTTTGAATTGCTTGGTTTGTGATAACTCGTGAATTACTATCATTTCCTCCTGTATTTTGAACACGAGTCTCCTCGTCAAATGCGATTTTTGCATGAATCGCAAAAAAGCTTCTAAACATCCCTCGCTCATCATCTCGCTTTCGATGGTGTTGTTCACAGGAGGAACATTGCCACTGTTACGCGTTCTCCTCGTTGGTGAATACAAAGCGTCTCCACATGTCTCATTTACTCCACTGTTAATATTCTCAGTCGACATTCTCAAATACTGTCATAAAACAAGGGTTAACTAAGGAAATTAATATATCACATAATATCCCTATATACTGACCAACTAACAAATAAGCTTAGGTAGAACACACTAGCGAAGGATTTACTCGTCTTTCCCCTCCTAGTTCTATTCCCCGATCTCCGCCAGAGATCATATCCCTAAGCTCTGATACCAACTGTGACGCCCCCAAAATAGGTATACATCACCCATTCTGAGTTGTCAATAAATGGTACAGAAACAACTACAACTTTATTATTACAACAGTAAAACTGTGAGTTTGAATACAAATATTATCTTCTAGACAATATCTATACTCAAATAAATCCTCATCACATTTATTGATACACTATTTTACAAAAATGGTGAGGACTACTAAACAACTCTCTCTAGAACCTTCATTCCATACCTCGACTTCGTCTTCGCTTATATTCTCGCCTCCCGAGAAGAAAAATGGAACAAAAAGGAAAAGGGTGAGCTCAACTAGCC
Source organism: Panax ginseng (assembly GCA_020205605.1). Taxonomy (NCBI): domain Eukaryota; kingdom Viridiplantae; phylum Streptophyta; class Magnoliopsida; order Apiales; family Araliaceae; genus Panax; species Panax ginseng. Next base: position 153,165,578 of record CM035129.1, read on the forward strand.
CAATAAAAGAATATTATGACTAAGATAATATACAACAAATTATCATTAGTCTTCAACAGGAAAAAATCTAATAGAATATAATAGACAACAAGTTTTAAATCAATATTTGCGGTGAAATAATAATTCATTAGAAGAGTTAAGTAGAGAATGCAAACTACTATCTTCTATGTATGAATTTAAAAGTTCATCGCTCATCTTTTATCCCCTCGTAACATCAATCAATATATATCTGGAATCAAATATTCATCTTTGCACTACAGGCCAAAGATATTCATCAGTTGGTCATGTTCATCTAAACACCTGTTCATCTTTGCACTACGGGCCAAAGATATTCATCAGAAATCATTCATCTTTGCACTACAGGCCAAAGATATTCAATAATATCATCATTTAAGACTGAGGATGATGAAAAATATTTTTAAAGAAACGAATCTAGTGAAACAAAATGACAAGGATTAAGGATTAAGGATTCATACTTTGTTTTATCCATGTCCAAAAATACCTCAAAAATAATCATAGTGGTGTAAAATTCAAGAATGCTCAAAACATGGATACAATCAAAGCTAGTATCTACAATAGATATTTTAGACGAAAAGGGAAAATTTTCATTTTTCGATGAATAGTCTTGATTATTAAATGAATAGTGTCGATATCGTGGATAGTCTTGTATCGTGAATAATAACTCAGACACCAAAAGTTCTAAATTTGATAAAAACTTCAGATCAATATTTCAGCATAATGATATTGAAAAAAATAATATCATTACAAAAAAAAAATAATATCTCTTACCTCGAAAGATCAAGACTTTTAAATTTGAAACACTTGATATAAAGCTATGACTTGAACTTGCACCAGTATAGCAATACTCAAAATATACTCAAAATACTCACAAGAATACGCTCGATAATATAGAGAGAAAAATTTCAATTTAATTGTGATTTTTAATTCTAACCTAAGACTCTATTTATAGGAAAATACTTAGAACACCAAAGCGAAAATTTAATTTAATAATATTATTATTTTTTTCCACAACTTCCTACGCACCAAGAATCAATTCAAATTCCTTCCACACACATGTAAACACACCAAAATAAAAAAAAAGCGTTTTTATTACTTAAAATATTTTAAACTTCCAAAATTAATTATTTGAGACTTGAACTTTAATAATTCATAATAAATAGCCCTTTTATCAGAAAATTTGAATCTCACGAGTTTTTATAGAAAATTTAATTCTCTACAACTTTACAGAAGAAAGTTTTTCCAAATTCCAAACAAAAATTGACCGAAATTCACAAACGGGCGATTTTACAAGCTATAATCAAATTTTAGTCAAGAAATGGGGTCCACCGACACATAAACATGCTTTAAATATTTTTGGTAACAAAAATACTCCTCCTCCACTTATACTCATATATCCCACATTCACCGTAAAAATATCATCATTATTATATTATTAAAATATAATAATATATTTAAATGAATTATTTTATCAGAAAAAGATAAAATTTCAATTTTCAACAATTGTCACATTAAAAATTTTCTCCATCTATATCCACATAAAATCAATAATTTCTCATCATATGAATCAATAATTAATTATTCACAAATAATATTATACAGAATCACAATATCGACAACTGCATACGCCTCCCAGGAAAGAGGGGGCTTTCGAATAAGAATTTCTCCTTCTTCACAGCATGATTAGGTGACCAAACCTCTCCTTGATGCAACTTTCTAGACATTGCCAATAATGTTATCTAATAATATTATTCAGATAATATGAATTATTGCTTCGATAATGAAAAATCTTGTGTAATGACAATTATCAAACAACAACAATATAAAATATCAACGCAACAATTATTAAATCAATAAAATAAAATATCTTTGAAGAATTATTCGTAACCATTATTGAGTAGTGCCTTCTTACGTAAGAATCAATAATTGGTGCAATACTGCAATCTTCTTCGTGTTTTTTAACCAATTTAGTATTTTAACAATTATAATTCGGTATACTACTACGCCGTTATTTTTAAACAACTTATATTTGTTATTTTCTTCATCCAATCGCTTTCGTTATGGGGCCCACACATGGTCATACTGTCAATGTATTTAATATTCTCACAATGTCTTAATATTCCACGACCAAACGAATATTCCCCGACAACAATGAATATTTTATAACCACTTGCTTATTTTGAAATATTTGCGTATTTTACTCATAACTATCCACATTAATCAAATCAACCCTTACTATTTCAAAATAATAAATAGAGAAAATTAAATTTCATTAATAATAAGTTGGGGTCTTACATTATTACTAGGTAGTCAATTCGATCAATGGCTGTATACATTGTTTCAGGTCGACTCAGCAAGTAAGGAATTTTAGAGCCCAGTCTTGTTCGCAAATACAAGCCTAATGTGTGGAGATTAACCTATATGAACTGACATATATATTAGTTATTACCAAGACTACATAATATATTATATATTTAGAAGATATTTTCAGATGACTTTTTAATATAAAAACATTTTTTACATGAAAATATTAAAAAAATATATGAAAATATTAATTTCCATTTAAGAAATTGATATTTCAATTGCATAATAGTATGCAATGTAATAAAATCCAATTGTATATATATGGATGGGTCTAGTTCAAGGATCTAGTCCATCTCATAGGCCTTATGCTCCAGCCCATCTCATAGGTCCATATGATAGGCCCAAGCTCAAGAAGTCTGGCGAGCCCAACAAATGTGATCCATCATAGCCGGGTTAATTATGCACGTGCACATCATGAAGTGGTCAAGCCTCGTCTCCGGACCTCACGGAGAGCACGCACATCACCTTGCACGTTAGGAAGAAGTTGGGAGCTCCACTAAAGTAGTGGTTACGTGCTCACCCCAAGACTGTCACGGTCGCTATAAATAGAATGCCTTACCATCATTGGGGGGCAACAACGAACTCTTGTAATCTTTAAGCTTATGTTCTTTGTATTCTCTCCAACACATGTAATATAAAGGGTCAGGCAACCATAGCTATTCAACAGTGGACTAGGTCAACTTGACCGAACCACTTTAATTCGTGTCTCATTTTTCTACTTTAATTACCGTTTTTATAATTATTTGATTGGTGTTTGTGCAAAGTCCATTTTGTGCATCATCAGTTTAGCGCCGTCTGTGGGAAACGAAAAGATTTTCACCTTCAAACATCTTAACTAATGGCGATTACAACCAAAATCAATGAACCAACCCGAGGATAATCCACGGCTGGAGAGGTCTTCTCCGCACACCAACCCCGCCTCAATTAATTCACTCAAAACCCACAATGATATTGGAGACCATGCAAAGCGATTGGCTATGTAGAACCGGTGAGATCATCGCAACTCTTGCTTTCGGACAAGGAGGAAGAGTGCAACAAAGAGCTCCACCCTCTGGACATCAAGGAGCCCTACACAGGAGAGCCCATCATGATCCACCTTCTCCTCCTACTTCCCAAGGAGGAAACCCTCATCTCCAAGAAGAGGAGGGCGAGAACCAAAGCGTGGAGCATGGGAGTCATCCCCATGATCATTCCAGAGGAGCCCTTAATCACTGGGATGAGAAAATCAAGGAAATGTAAAATCAACTAGGTGATGTCTTCAACGCCATGAAGGCCCGAGGACCAGAAACTGTAGATTATCTTGTGGGGCGAATAGACACACCTTTCAAGCCTGATGTGGCGAACTATCCACTCCCTCAGACGTTCAAAATGCCATCCGTGGAGACCTTTGACGGAACGAAAGATCCGCTAGATCACCTCAAAACATACAAAACCCTGATGCAGCTCCATAACATCCCTGATGAAATCATGTATGTAGCGTCCCTTAGACCACCTTGAGGGCTCCGCTCGGCGATGGTTTGCCAAGCTCTCTCCAACCTCCATCTCCACCTTTGAGAAATGAAGCGGTCTTTTGTATCCCACTTTATTAGGGGGCGACGTCATCAAAAGCCCGTTACACACCTTCTCAGCATAAAACAAGACAAAGACGAGAGCCTAAGGGACTACCTCACTCGCTTCAACAAGGAGGTTCTTCAAGTAGAAGAACATGATGATAAGGTAACCATGACCGCCTTTTTGGGAGGGCTGCGCTCGTCAAGTTTTCTTTTCTCAGTAATAAAATGTCCACCAAAGAACATGACTGAACTACTAGCAAAGGCCCAGAAATACATAAACGCTGAGGACGTCACAAGGGCCAGAGGAGGGGAATCCTCCAGAGCAGGAGAGAAGAGAAAAGGAAGAGACAAGGACGACAATAAGGAGACTGACAGCAAATCAAGCAGGATAGAGAGGGTATCCGCCAAAGACAGACTCGGTCCAGCTCCATTGAAAGATCAACGGGCATTCACTCCCCTCAATTCCACCATCGGGAACATTCTCTTACAAATCCAGGATGACCCCACCATAAAGTGGCCGGCGAGGATGAAGTTTCCTCCAAACCGCAGAAACCCAAACAAGTACTGCCGTTTTCATCACGACCACGGTCATGACATTGACGATTGCTATGAACTCAAGAAATAAATTGAAGATCTCATTCAACGTGGTCAACTGCGCCAATATATTGCTGGTAGAAGACAGACACCATCACCAACTCGCAATCAGGAAGATCAAAATCCAGTTGGGGAGATCCACACCATCTCGGGAGGATTCGCAGGAGGGGGAGAGTTGTTGTCTGCCATGAAGGCCCATGCCAGAAAAGCAAGGCACCCCGAAGAGGGGCGCCCATCCAAGATTCCTAGGCAAGATGCTAGTGAAGTCATATCCTTCTCAGATGAGGATTTGAAGGGGATTCAACACCCACACGACAACCCTCTGGTGCTCACCATGACCATGGCCAATTTTCAAGTACGCAGAATATTAGTAGATAATGGCAGCTCTGCCGATATCTTGTTCGTAGAAGCTTATGACAAACTCAATCTGGGCAGGGAAAGATTGCAGCCTATCAGGTCCCCCCTCATGGGGTTCTTTGGGGAGAAGGTATATCCCCTGGGATCCATTACCCTGCCAATCACAGTGGGAGCGGCACCAAGAAGATCTACAATGATGGTAAATTTCCTAGTTATAGACTGTCCATCAGCCTATAACATCATATTGGGGATACCAACTCTTAATACATTGAGGGTCGTTCCCTCCACTTATCATCTTGTCCTTCATTTTCCAATCCCAAATGGAGTCAAAGAAGTCAGAGGAGACCAGGTAGCAGCAAGGGAGTGCTATGTCTCCTCCATGAAGACCAGGAAGCCGGAAAAAGCATTACAGGTCGAGGTCCTTGACCTAAGGGATGACTCCACCATAGAAAGAGGAGAGCCCGTCGAGGAGCTCACCCCTATAGTCTTGGACAAGGAACACCCAGACAAAAGGGTGTACATTGGTTCCTCCCTCAGTAAAGATCTAGTTCATCAACTAATAGACTTTCTAAAAAACAACATGGATGTCTTTGCATGGTCACATACAGACTTGGAGGGCATCGACCCAGAAGTAGTCACGCACCATCTCAATGTGGACCCTTGTTACAAGCCAGTTCGTCAAAAGCTAAGGGGTGCCTCCACTAAAAGAGCCCAAGCCATGGACGAGGAAGTGAGAAAGTTAATAGATAATGGAGAAGTTAGAGAAGTAGCATATCCAGAATGGCTCTCCAACGTGGTAATGGTCACTAAAGCTAATGGAAAGTGGCGCCTCTGTGTTGACTTCACAGAGCTCAATAAATGCGTGCCAAAAGACAATTATCCATTTGCCATGGATCGACCTTCTCATCGATGCAACTGCAGGGCATGAGTTGCTCACCTTCTTAGATGCGTATTTCGAGTATAACCAGATTAGCATGTACCCCCCAGACCAAGAGAAGACATCATTCATCACTCCTAAAGGGACCCATCTTTACTGAGGCCATGCCGCTTGGGTTGAAATAACTCAGGAGCAACCTACCAGCGACTGGTGAACAAAATGTTCCAATCTCAAATTGGATGAACAATGGAAGTCTACGTTGACAACATGTTGGTAAAGAGCCTCCGTGCAGCGGATCACATTAATCACCTCCAAGAGACCTTCAATGTTCTTAGATCCTACCGAATGAAGTTGAACTCTGAAAAGTGTGCCTTCGGCGTAGGATCGGGAAAGTTCCTGGGCTTCATGGTCAACCAGAGGGGAATTGAAGCAAACCCCGACAAGATCAAAGCTATCCTCGATATGAAATCACCCACTTCAACCAAAGAGCTCCAGAGCCTCAATGGAAGAATTGCGGCACTCAGCAGGTTTGTCTCCAAGTCTGCAGATAAGTGTCTACCCTTTTTTAAAATTTTTAGAAAAGATTTTGAGCGGGGACATGAGGCAGAGGAGGCATTCCAAAAACTCAAAGCCTACTTAGCTGTACCTCCTCTCCTTTCGCATGTCACACCAGGCGAGGTGTTATATCTGTACATTTTTGCCTCCCCATCGGCAGTAAGCTCAGTACTCGTCAAGAGCAATGACGGAGCGCAAAATCTAATCTACTATGTAAGCAAATCATACCGAGGAGCAGAAGTCAGGTACTCGAGACTAGAAAAATTGGCGCTCGCCTTAATCACAACAACGAGACGGTTGCGACATTACTTTCAAAGTCACAGCATTGTTGTCATCACAGATCAACCTCTGAAAAGAGTCTTGGGAAAGTTCAACGTATCTGGGAGGCTGCTTAAGTGGGCAGTGGAGCTTGGTGAATTTGACATATAGTACCAACCAAGGTCAGCCATCAAAGCACAAGTACTGGCGAATTTCGTTGCTGGAGCTGACACCAGCAGAGACGGAGAACAACGAAATTCCCACCTCACCCAGTTCAGAGATGGTTGATGGAAGCGCTCAACGGCATAACGAAGATCAGGCACCCGAACCGAGCACACGGGCCCTCCCAAGCAACCAGACCATCATGCTGAGTGCCCAGAATCCCCCCTCAGACGCCCAGACAGCTCTTTCGGATCACCAGACGCTCCAAAGGACCCAGACTGGAGCCCCAATTCCCAATTTTGGCACCAAGTCTCCCTCTTTAATCTCCGAGCCTTGCTCTCTTCCATCCTGGAAACTCTATGTGAGCGGTTCCTCGACCAAATGATGATGGCAAGCGAGAGGGTTTGATCTTGATCACCCAGACGGTACTGCTCTCAAGTATGCAGTGAAGCTCCACTTTATTGCCTCGAACAATGAGGCAGAATATGAAGCCCTCCTCTCCGGATTAAGATTGGCAATTGAGATGGAGACTCAAGACCTTATTACATACAGCGACTCTCGGTTGATAGTTAACCAAGTGAAGGGCGAATTCGAATCAAAAGGAGCCAAAATGCAAGAATATCTTGGCATAGTAAATAGCATGATGCCGAAGTTCAAACATTTCCAAATTTGCCACATTCCTAGAGAAGACAACATGGCTGCCGATGCACTTGCAAGGCTTGCCTTGTCCTTGGAAACCCCACCAAGAGGACCAGCATATATTGGTCACCAGTTCGAACTAAGCACGATAGACTTGGGAACCTCAAATGTCAACTGTGTATCGGCCGAACCAAACTGGATTACCCCAATAATAACATATCTTCGGGAAGGTGTATTGTCGGACGATCCTTCAGAAGCTAGGAAGCTAAGGATGAGAGCTTCTAAGTTCACCATCATGCATGACACTTTATACAAGAAAGGCTATTCCTTGCCCTTGCTCCGGTGCCTTTCACCCGAAGAAGCTCACTATGCCCTGCGAGAGATTCACGAAGGAATATGTCGGAACCACTTTGGAGGACGATCCCTTTCCCACAAGACGCACAGGCATGGTTACTTCTGGCCTTCTATGGTAAAGGACGCCCATGAGTTCTCCAGGAAGTGTGATAAGTGTCAGCGCTTCGCAACTGTACCCAGAAAACCACCAGAAGAGCTAACGATCATTTCAAGCAAAAATCACAGATGCAAAGGTTAAAGATTTTATTTGGAAGAATCTAGTATGTCGCTTCGGCATACCCCACGCCATTGTCAGTGACAACGCCAAACAATTCAACAACAAGCTGCTAAACTCCTTCTGCTCCGACTTTTAAATAAAGCGGTATGCTTTCAGCCAAAATTCACCCGAGCAGCAAATGGACAAGTCATGGTGAGAATAGTGCTACGCAGTTTAAAAACAAGGCTTGAAAGAGCGAAGGGGCTTTGGGTCGATGAACTCCAGCGCGTCTTGTGGGCGTCATCAACCTCGCCAAGAACTCCAACTGGGGAAACCCCTTTTTCCCTAGCCTTTGGAACTGAGGCGGTCATCCCTGTAGAGATCGGGGTGAACTCTCTAAGGGTCCAACACCACGACCCTACCTCCAATGAGGAAGGACTTCGCATCAACCTCGACTTGGTAGAGGAGGCAAAGGAAATGGTCGTGGTCCGCAACGCAGAGTATAAGCGTCGCATGACAAAGTATTACAACTCAAGAGTGAAGCCTCGTTCCTTCCAACCAGGAGACTGGGTCCTTAAGAAGGTGATCCTCGCCACGAAGGATTCGCGCGAAGGAAAACTGGGACCAAATTGGGAAGGACCATACCTTGTAATAGAAGTGGTGAGATCAGGCACTTACAAAATCAAAAATTCCGAAGGGAAGGTCTTACCTCATCCATGGAATGCTGAGCACTTGAAGAGGTATTACCAGTGACACCTTGAAGAAGTAATGGTAGTATAGTTAGGGACTTAATTTTATTTGTCTTTTTTAAGATTAAGATCCAATGCTTAAAATACCTTTTTTGGGTCAGGAATGAAATTTCCTATATTTTACTCCAAAAGATTGAATTTTTCATTCAATTTCAAAGGAGTATCAGTACAAAAGTAAGGATGCATACAACCTTTCTTAAAAAAAAAATAATCAAAAGTCCCTAGCACTCTAACTACTATCATGGTCGTCCTCATCATCCGTAGCATCTTCAGAACCTCCATCGTCATGCGCCTCAGTTGGCACAAAGCCTGAGAAATCAATATCGGGGAAAGAAGCAAAGATCTTCCCCCGAAGCTCCTCATAGCCATCAATGAATGCACTCTGAATAAAGATACTCCAGATCCGCTTGACTGAGAAGCTCTCTCCCGAGTGCCCTTCAATTCTACCTCCGCTCTCGAGCAGTGACCTCCTCAATAGCGTCCCTCTCACAGTCGTCTGAAGCTCGGTCTCAAGCTTAGTTTCCTCCCATGGGCCTCAACAAGCTCCACCTCCTGCGCGCATCCTCTCACGGGTTGCCAAAAGCTCACCCTCAAGCTTAAATCATCCTCCCACGGATAAATTGAAGATCTGCTTTAGAATTTTCGAAAGCAAGTCGCTTCACTAAGCGTTACGCTTCCACGGGTCGCCAAAATCTCGGCAGAAGCCCTATCGTCCACTTCTGAGCTCGATAATCCTCCCTCGAAAGCGTTAAGAAGCTCCTTCCGCGACAAATTCATGGTTAAGCTTCAATTGGCCATAAAAATGAGCTCTCGAGAACAAGCCTACAGATGCTGTAAAAACCTGGAGAAGACAAAAGACAGAAGAATGACCAAGCGCAAAAAAAAAAAAAAAAAGAAGGGATTTTTACCTGAGCCAAGCCCTCCAGAAATGTGTTGATGACTCCCTCAGTGCCCAAGGCACTAATCTGCTAAATATCATATGGAACCACAAATCTCCCAAGCCGTTCCCTAATGGCTTGAGGATCCCTCAATATAGAACCAGACTGAATCGGTGCCCCTACATGAGCTCCTGCAGGAGGCGTGGACGGGCGGGGGCAGAAGGTATAGGCGGGGAAGTCTTAGGAGTAGCACTCGAAGTCACCATGAGAAGGCACAACTGAAGGTGTTTCTTGGTGAGCGCTCGCCTCAATGTGCACATCATCCGTCCTCCCCACCTTGGGAGGATGAGTGCCTCTACTGACGCCCCCAGAGAGGATTGATCCAATCACCGCCCTATCCACTGCAGCAAATGAGACAAAGCGTTATCTGAGTGACCATCGCCTCATAAAAGATAAGTCACAAGGAAAGTCCATATACCTTTTCTCTTCAACAAAACACCACCGATTTCTACCAAGAACATCCAAATTCTATTGCCATATTTAAAGGTAAAACGCTGTGTCTTTGTCGGGGTGAGCCTTCCACACCTGCAATTTCACTCTTGTTCTTTTCGAGAACACCCCAGATACCTGCAAGGAGATGTTGAACATATATATATATATATATATATATATATATATATATATATATATATATATATATATATATATAAAGGGCAACTCAAAAAAGCGCACTGTGTTTCTTGGTAGCTCCCCAAAGCATTGAAACCAAGGCCCTATCAGACTCAGCAGCCCATTCTTCGCCGACAAAGAAAAAACGAGATTTCCAACCATGACAGTTGGAGCGTAACCCAGTGAACACCATACCACTCTTTGAAGTAAAACAGTACCAGCCTCTATTTGGTGCAGGAGTCTCACTCAAGTTGTAAGCCCCATGGAACTCTTTGGGAGAAGCATCTTCGTGATGCACTTTCTTCCACAATACGAGAAAGCCCAACAAGACTCTCCAACCATTGGGCGCTAACTGCCCTGGAGTAAGAGAAAAATAGTGTAGAATTTGACAAATGGGATGGGACATGGGGAACCTAAGCCCAACCTCGAGCATCTCCTCGTAAATGACAATGTCACCAGAGGAATCATTGCAAGCACATTCACCCTTCTCGGCCCGACGACACGACACAGTGGGTGGAATATGATAAGTAGAAATAAGCCTCGAAATCTCATCATCAGAATTGAGTGAGCTGAAAAGGGTACTTACTTTAGGCCTGTCATCATCCGGGATCGACTTGCTTTTATGTTTCATCTTTCGGGGTCTTAAAGAATGGGGTGCTTTTGCAATGCTCTGCTCAGTGGCTAGAGAGACATCTGAAACCCCTTGCTTGCCCAAAACTCACTTAGCTCGCCCCAACTCGTCCGAGGCCGACCAAGCTAGCTCCTGCTCGCCCAAAGCAAGCTCCTGCTCGCCCAAGCCTAGTTCTTGCTCGCCCAAGGCCGATCCTCATCGCCCATGCTCGCCCAAAGCAGGCTCCTGCTCGCCCAAAGCAAGCTCTTGCTCGCCCAAGACTAGATCTTGCTCGCCCAAGGCCGATCTGGCTCGCCCCTGCCCAGCTCTGCAACGAAGCCCAAACGGATCTGTACCTCTAGCAGCGTCGTGCACGACGTTATCCACCATGGCAGCCTCTTGGGAGCTCACTTCATCAGTCAGTCCACTCCCATGGCTATCTCTTCCTTTGTTCGACATTAATCTCTGAAAAGTCCTCACTGTGAAGAGATTTGAAAAGAACAGGATATAAAACCCCCAAATCTACGACCTAGGTTCTTCAAGAATGAGAGAGAAGGAGTTCTGCAAACTAGAGGAGTTTATCTGAAAAGGGGAGGGTCAAAAATTAAAAGGAATTTCCAAGGAATTTGAATTTAAAGGTACTTTTACTATTTAAGTCATAACTTTTGATCCGTAACTCCGATCAGGGCCCGTAATATATCAAAACGACCGTATCGACGATCTCTACAAAAGTCATCGCCTTTGGCCATGACGCATGCTGTTAAAAGCCCGAAAAAGCCTACGAAGCGCATGTTTTGGCCTCTTGAAGTTTTTTTTAGTTTTGTCAAAAATTTGAATTTAAGCCGAATGCCCTCCTTTCCAAGTTCTGTTAGACGCAGGGCATTGGGGGGCAAATGATGGGTCTAGTTCAAGGATCCAGTCCATCTCATAGGCCTCATGCTCCAGCCCATCTCATAGGTCCATATGATAGGCCCAAGTTCAAGAAGTCTAACGAGCCCAACAAATGTGATCCATCATAGCCGGGTTAATTAAGCACATGCACATCATGAAGTGGTCAAGCCTCGTCTCCGGACCTCACGGAGAGCACGCACATCACCTTGCACGTTAGGAAGAAGTTGGGAGCTCCACTAAAGTAGTGGTTACGTGCTCACCCCAAGACTGTCACGGTCGCTATAAATAGAATGTCTTATCATCATTGGGGGGCAATAACGAACTCTTGTAATCTTTAAGCTTATGCTCTTTGTATTCTCTCCAACACACGTAATATAAAGGGCCAGGCAATTATAACCATTCAATAGTAGACTAGGTCAACTTGACCGAACCACTTTAATTCGTGTCTCATCTTTCTATTTTAATTACCATTTTTATAATTATTTAATTGGTATTTGTGCAAAGTCCATTTTGTGCATCATCATATATAATTGCTTTAAGAAAGAAAGAAGGAAATAAAACACGACTACACGAGCAAGCCTTGAAATGTTCGTGTTTTAGGTACCAAAAAATACTATTGTTTTGTTCTTTAATTTCATCCAACCTTTTTATTTCTAAATCTTGTCCTCCCACTTTTCAACCTATTTAAACATTTTCTTTTAATTTTTATACTTCTTCTTTTTGACAAAAGAAAGAATGAAACTCATTGTTTTTTTATAGCAAATTTATGAAATCTTAATAAATCAAAAATATTAACACGAATTTATTTTATTTTGATTAATGCAATTGTTAATAATGTAATTTACTTAAAAATTATGATATACTTTCTCCGTCAATCCCTTAATAAATGACATTTTAGAGTTATGTACAAATATTAAAAAAATAATTGTATAACATTAAATATAATATCAATTGCATATATTATCATTGTATTGAAAAAGAGGATATTATTTATTAGACAAAAAATAATAAGAGAACCAAAATTATATTTAATATTTAAAAAATATTAAAAATTAAACAATTAATACTTCATTAAAATTCTTAAACGATTTATATTAAGAAAGAAAAATATTTCTCTAAAATAACATTTAAAAAGGGATGGAGTCATCGAGAGAGTAGTTGTTACTTCAAAATTAAAATCAACTCACATCATTATCTGAATTTTTAACATTTTGGATTAATTAGGATAATGAGACGTAGTAATCCTTCCGTTCTTTAATATAGGTCGTTTTAGAGTTGTGCACAAGTATTAAAATAATCATTATATAACATTAACTATAATATTAATTGTCTATATTGCCCTTGTATTGAAATAAGAGATTGTTATTTATTGGATAAAAAATAGTGAGAAAATTAAAGTTATATTTAATATTTTGGATAATATTGAAAACTAAGCAATTAATGCTTATTTGAAATTCTTAAACGACTTATATTAAGGAACAAAAATATTTTTCTAAAACGATTTATATTAAGGTACGGAAGGAGTATTATTTTTGTGAAACAGAGGGACTATTAAATAAAAATTACTCCCTATAAACGACATCAATCTCAAAAATTCTTTAAAATATTTGAAAATTAATCAAGAAGTAAATTAAATGGTGCAAACATCATTATTCCGAAATTTAATATTTTTTATATTAAGTGTTCATAAATTGAGGAAATTGGAGTGAATTATAGCTGTTGAAATTCTTTCGTCTTTATTCCCTCTGTCCCTTTCAGATTTGAAACTCTTCTATTACAACTCTCGCTCTTTCCCTTTCTTTTACTCCCTTTTTATGCCAAGTTCTGAAATCCCTCTTTTGTTTTCTTTGACTATACCTATTAGAATAAATTACTACCCCATGATTCTCACACTTAATTTCTTTAATAAAGTTATCTGATTTTCTTTCTGTAATTGTATTATCCGGATTCTTTTCTACCCTTCTCCTGAAATCTCAGCTCAATTGGGTGTTTGCATCCTTGTAAATTGATTTTAGGGTTGTGCTTTAATCTTTGTCATTTTTCTCTGCATCTACCTTACTTTGACCTTGAATTATTGTGGGTTGCTTTGATTTGATTTGAGCTTCTTGTTGTTTTCTTCTTGGTGCTTGAGATCTCAATTCTTGGTTGTGGCTGTGAGTTCTGTTGTATTCTAGCTCACTGTTTGCTGGAATCATTGATTCATCTTTTTGGAATGTTACTTTGTTTTATATATTTGTGGTTTACATTTTTCTCAGTCTATTAATCGTCACTTTTTTAATCGGGGGCTAACCAGATCTCAGTTCTTGCTCTTTGGGGCTTGGGTTTTGCTCTTTTCTTAATTCAGTCTCTCTTCATTTTTGGTTTGAATTCCAATCTAAAACAATGTCACAAGGTTATGCAATTGAGCTTTACTTTGATCCAGCCCTCGAAAACCAGGTCTTGAAAGCTTGGAATGTCTTGGCTCGTCGCCAGATCAGTACTCAGCTTATTGAAATTGAATCAAGGCCTCACATTACCCTATTTTCTAGCCCTTTTGTTGATCCGTCAAAGCTTGAAAACATTGTGAAGAATTTGGCCTCAAAGCAAGAACCTTTGCCGTTATCTTTTCGTTCAATTGGAGCCCTTCCGATTGACAACAATGTTCTCTTTCTTGCTCCAAATCCTTCTTTGTCTCTCCTTCACTTCCATTTGCAGTTGTGTGATGCCATGAGAAAGGAGGGCATTGAAATTGGGGAGGAGTACCGCCCTGATTCTTGGATTCCTTATTGTCCCGTCGCTGAAGAGGTGCCAAAGGCTCGGATGGCCGAGGCATTCACTGTTTTGAGGGACTTGAAGTTGCCGGTTTTTGGGTATGCAATGGAAATTGGGTTGGTTGAATATTCGCCTGTTTGTGAACTCTTCTCCTATGTGCTTGGTAATGCAATAGAACCATGAGGTTTCAGCAACAATTTCCATATCAATGTTAAATTAGTGTCTGTCTTTTGGATGTCTTGAATCTTTGTTGTGGTAGAAACTGATAATAATGCTGATTGTAGATTACCATTGCCCATGCCTATAGTAATGAAATCTTTCATATATCTGTTGGAATTGAATTCCTGTGGTTATGCCTTTACGTAGATTAAATTTAAAATGCTTATATTTAATAGTATTGTATGTTTTCATCTTTTATCCACGTTGGAAATTGTATCATACTGCAGAATCTGAATGGTAACTGGACTAAATAGTAGTATGAGAGCATCTCCAACTGACTTGAACCAGATAGATTTAAGAGGGCTTCCAACTGAAAATTGGAAAGAATAATCTTTACCATAGTAGGAAATCTCAGAAAACCTCTGGCCTCTCTCTGGCTTTATTTGTTGATAAATGATAATTTTGTACTTTTTATCCTTATTTTGCTTTCTAGATAGATTGCTACTTCGCTCAACTGTTGAGAAGTTTACTTAATATGGATTTTATCCGAATTTCTTCAGGTAACTTGTTCCATCTAGGCCTTGGTGAAGGCCATAGTTACCTTAAATTGGATATGTAAATTATGTTATTATACCATTGTTATTTGGTTGGCTGTAGAATCTAAGTTACCCTTGATCAGAGGCCAAAGTAAGCAGGAGTATGACAGTTGCAGATTTTACTACGCGGTATGATCTATATCAACTCTAGTATGCTTCCTATATGTGATGAGGTCTTTTGAGTTTGATTTAAACATAGACTGAATAATAGCCATCGTTGTTGATAATTTAAGGGATCCTGTTGTCTTTTGCCCAGTTATTTTACATGTTAATTATCCAACCCTAATGCTGAACTTTGAGAAAAATGACGAGTAAATTACAACAGAAGTGATGAGCTAGCTTCCTCATAACCGCCATCAACCAATCATTCCAAGCATCAATAGGCCCTGACAAACATGAATGTAGACAGTCATTTATACCCTTCATCCATTGGTTTCCCCAGTGTGATCCCAGTGTCTTGCAGGATGCCAAGTGATGAGCTAGCTTCCTCATAGCCGCCATCAACGAATCATTCCAAGCATCAATAGGCCCTGGCAAACACGAATGTAGACAGTCATTTATACCCTTCATCCATTGGTTACCCCAGTGTGATCCCAGTGTCTTTCAGGCCGCATTAGCATCTCCATTGTCACATCCAAAACTCCAAATCTCTGCTCAGCTCTACTCTTTTTTCCTTCCTTTCTCGCCATTTCGATTTTCTGTTTCTGTTTCTGAACACTCCTCGATTCCCATTATCAAATCCTCGCAAGTCAACCTCTCCTTCACTACCTATTGGACTGTTTCTGTTACAGTATCTCCAGTGTTCCAAGTCCCATTTTAGAAGTAAGCTGGCGAGAATGTCCTTTAGCAAGGTCATCAATCCCCTGCAGCCATGAATGGACGCGAGTGCGGCTTGGAAATTGTGATGGTTGATTCGCTACAATGAACACATCCTTTTAGACACCCGTGCTCGTATAGGTAGTTCTTTCTGAAGAACCAGTGAGCACCGGAGATGACAGCGTAGTCTGTGCCAGGGAGTTTTTGAGCCCATTTTTTATCAACCTTATCAAGATAGAGGTTGAATGAACCGGAGGAAGAACCATTGATGATTATTTCTTCACTATTCACTACGAAGATCGACCTGAGGAACGTGAGGGTGAAGTTGTGGAAATTGAAACTCTGTTTGGAAGCTATCTTCCTCATCATCATCTTTTTCGACTATGGTTGGTACTTCCTCCTATATGGATAATTGCTGAAAATAATGGTTTACAGTCGATGGATGTGTGATGCTAAATTGAGCATGCATACTGTTGTCATCTTTCATTTACTCTTTGGTTTAATATATTACTTCCTATGTACAAAGATTAAGCCCTGTTTAACTTCTTGACATATTCATATTGACTTTTTAAAATTCAATTTCAAACATTTTCAATTTTAAAATTGACATGAATGAATTCATGTAGTTTATGTTAATTATGAATATCCCTAAAAAGTAGTTACATATTAAATGTCTTAATTTCATTTTTAGCATGTTTCAAAATAAATATCCTATTTTTATATTAGTAATTATATTTATCATATTCTTACTCTTATACCTTCATAATCTATTTAATATACTTATTGAGAATGTGAGTTACAAAAAAATGTATCTAGAAAATTAAATGACATAGGAAAGAGTAATTATTAGGATCATAGAAAAGTGAAAAAGTAATTATTAGGGTCATAAAAAAGTGAAAAAATAATTATTGGAGTTATAGAAAAATGAAAAAATACTTCAATTAAATCAAAAAGGGTAATTTTGGTAACAAAAAACTTTATTAATTAGAGTGTCAAAACTAATTAGGACGTTTATTTTGGAATTGAGGGAGTAAGATTTATTATTTTTAAAACTTAAAAATATCTTAAATTAATTTTTAAAAAATCAATATTAATCATTATAATATTGACACCTATCAAACCCGACGGATCTAATGGGACATGTATGAGGTATTTAAACGAAGAAGGGAAAACAAGGACAAAAATTACAGAACCCCATAGCAGGTCGGGAATAGAATTTTAATGTAATAATTTAGATTTTTGTTAATAATTAAATATTAATTTATTTTATTTTATAAAAGTGTAATTAAATTGAAAAATATAAGTTGTTATTTTTTTTCTTTTCTTCCTTATGTGGTTTGGAAAGTTAAATTCTTTTAATAGATAATTATATAATTAATTTAATTAAAATTGAAGAGTCCATTAGTTTTTTTGCAACTCCTATATTGTTTCCTATTTATATTTAAAGAATGGAGGTGTAACCATAATTCTATTCTAATTTAATTAGTTGAATTCTCAAGTAGAAAACTTATACGCACTACAGTCTTTTAGAAAAAAAATCATAATTAATTCATTCGATGTCTTAGAAAAAAATCGTAATTAATTCATTCGATGTTAGAATTGAGTGAATTCAAAGCCTATTTATTCATTTTTTTCATCCTCTACAATTATGAAGAGAAAGAGAAGTTATTTGACGTCATCTCTATGCCTTAAATTGCTAAAAATCGCAATATATCTTGATTCCCGTCACTATTTTCAACCCTAATTTTGAAAATTTATATTTCAGTCATATAAACTCTTAATCGACTGATTCTTGAACATATTTCCTGGATCTTTTCAAGAGTTAGAATTTTCGTGAAGACATGAATAGATTTTGAAGATTGTAGAAGACTTGAAAGTTAGATTTTTTACTGCTGCGTATTGGAGAAAGACGAACAAAGAATTAGATATTGTTTTTATATAAAATATAGACATGAAATTAGATATTATGATAATCGAAAATAGAAGATAAATTTATATTAAGCAATATAATTTGATTGAATGTAAACGTAAAAATCTGAAAATCAGTTTCAATATTTTAAGGTTTATTGCGTGAGTTATATCTTTTAATCCGATCATTGGATCAATATAATTTTTGGATACATTATACATATATAAGTTGAGAATATACTTAACCATTTTGAATCGTTAAATATTAATGTATGATCTGTTATGAATTTTGAGAAGTGATTGGTCTAAGATTTTTCATAACGATTGAGAAATTCCACTTAGTTTAATAATTAAGTTTTATAAAATATTATTAAATAAAATAATACTTAATGAATATTAACATACTATATATAAAAGTAGAATACACTGAAGCTAAATTTTTCCTCCAAAACAAAAAAAACAAAATTTGACACACAATTCCCCCCCACTCCCACTCCCACTCCCACTCCCACTCCCACTCCCCAAAACTTACACTATCATATATATATTTTTTTCTCTTATTTTACATTTTACACGTTTAACAAAAATAACTATTTTTTTTATATCATTGCCCATTTAATGTTATTTATCACCATCAATAGCATTTATAACCAATTTCTCTTTTCACGATGGATTCAACTCAAATTGAGCATTTGATGATTTGGCTTACACGCTATTAACTCTTCATCGCCCTAACCCAACCAAAATTCTTTCACATTCGGCTTCATACTATATATAAAAGTAAATGCATTGAAGCTAAATTTTCCCTCCCCCCCCCTTTTTCCTATTTTACTTTTTACACGTTTGACAAAAAACTCTTCATTTCTTTTATATCATTGCCTATTTAACAAGAAAGTAGTATTTGACTTTCCTTTTTTAATGTTATTTATCACCATTAATAGCATTTATAACCAGTTTCTATTTTCACACTAGATTCAACTCAAATTGGGCATTTGATGATTTGGCTTACATGTATTAACTCTTCATTGCCCTAACCCAGTCAAAATCCTTTCACATTCGGCTTTTACACTTCATTTTTGAAGATGTCCTAACCCAATTAGCCTCATTCACAAATCTTTTCATCTTCTCTTCTTGCATATATAGTATTTATTATCGAGAATACAAAAGGGTATTTTGTTAGATAATTTTATGAATTTTGAATTAACCTGCATATATAATTGGATCTATTATATTCGTCTTCTATCTTTAATTCGAAGGAGTTTTCAAAAATTTCTCGGTATTTATTTATGAGCTATGTATATATATGATGATTGGACTATCATGCAAGAGCATATTCTTTCGTTCTCAATGGTCAAAATCATCACTTAATCGGAAGCTTGCTCTTCACGTCAGGTTCCTCCCCAAAATTTGCTCAACTATATATCTATGATAAATAGAATAAATGCTATTAGGTATGTTAAATATTGAAAAAGTTATAATAGAAAAAATCAATTATTAAATTTTTACATTTTTTTTACTAGTCATGATCTTCATTTATTTATAATTTTATATAAACATATTTTTCAGGTTGAGTAACAGTTCTCGTTCATTTAATCATGAAATAGTTCGTGATCTTAAAAAAATGTTGGATGAACAAAATGTTCTAGCAAAATCATTTAGGATGGCCAGAGATAGGTTTACTTCAGAAGGTCTTGTGAATATGAAGCTTAGATTGATTCGAAATTAAATATCTGATGGAAGAAGATACAATCTACCCACAGCTTGTGAAGTTGCTGCTCTTATTCCCGGAGATATTGGTTCTAATAATTTTGAAAGAGATATTATTTTGGAAACACAAAGTGGATTGTTGAGACGCATTAGTGAATTACACACTGCATACTTGCCTTTGCAATATCCATTGCTTTTTCCTAAAGGTGAAGATGGGTACAGTGATGATGTTCCACTAAATGATGAAAAAGGTTCTTCCTCACGGAAGAGGAGTAAAGTAACAATGCGATAGTTTTTTTCATATAGGATTCAAGATAGAAATTCTGAAGCCGACACCATATTATGCTCTAGGAAGCCTTTCCAACCATTTATTGCTGATTCTTACACCTTGGTTGAATCATAACGTTTCTGTTTCATTCGTTGCCATCAAAAACAATTGAGAGCGGATATTTATAAAGGATTGTCTGAAGTTGTGTTGAGGAGAGAAACAAGTCCCTCATCTATGGGAAAACGAGTGATTCTTCCATCGTCGTTTACTGGTGGAGCAAGATATATGATTCAAAATTACCAAGATGCAATGGCTATCTGTAAGTGGAATGGATACCCTGATTTGTTCATAAGTTTCACTTGCAATCCAAAATGGGAAGAAATTGTAAGATTTTGCAATGGGAAAGGTTTAAGACCTGAGGATAGACCAGATATATATATATATATATATATATATATATATATATATTATGTAGAGTTTTCAAGATTAAATTGGAAGAATTGATGAGTGACTTGAAGAAAAAAAACTAATTTTTGGAGCTGTTAGTGCAGGTAAGTATATTATTTGGATCGAACTTTATTTTTAGAATATATGTTTTGTAATTAAAATGAATTTTATACTATTTACTACAAAATTATTAAATCGAAGTTTTTTTGTAAATGCAGCCATGTACACAATTGAATTTCAAAAACGTGGTCTTCCACATGCTCATATTTTGTTGTTCTTGCATCCGAGCAACAAAGTAGAAAGCGGCGATGATATTGATAAGATCATTTCTACTGAGATTCCAAAATGGAAGATGGTCCTCAGTTATATGAGCTTGTGAAGAAGAACATGATCCATGAACCTTGTGGAAGTTATAACACACGTTCGCCGTCCATGAAGAACGCAAAGTGTACAATGAAATTTCATAAAAAATTCAATGACAAAACATTCATTGACTCAAATGGGTATCCTATCTACAAAAGAAGGGATAACGGTAGAATAATTAAGAAGAAATGAATTGAAATTGATAACAGGTTTATAGTTCCATACAATGCACATTCCTTTTGAAGAAGTATCATGCTCATATCAATGTTGAATGGTGTAATCAGTCAAGATCTATCAAATATCTATTTAAATATGTGAATAAAGGTCATGACAGGGTTAATGCTACCTTCTATCAAAGCCAAAGAACTGATCAAGGAGAAAATAACATAGATGAGATTAAGATGTACTATGATTGTAGATATGTATCTCCCAATGAGGCATCTTGGAGAATTTTTGCATTTGATCTTCATTACAGAAATCCTCCAGTTGATCGTTTCTCTTTCCATCTTCCTAATGCGCAAACTATTGTTTTTCCTGATGATGAAGCAATAGATGATGTTTTGACAAGGAAAAAATCTCAACAATCAATGTTTATGGCTTGGATGGATGCAAATCAACAATATGAAGAAGCTAGAAATCTCTCATATGCTGAATTTTCAACAAAATTTGTATGAAAACAACAAGAGCGTAAATGGTTCCCAAGGAAAAGAGGATTCTCAATTGGAAGGTTGTTTTATGTACATTCAGGTTGTGGTGACATGCATTATCTGAGGATTATGTTGAATGTTGTCAAATTAAGGTCCCATGTGTTATGAAGATATTAGAACTATCAATGGAGTTCGATATTCTTCCTTTAAAGAAGAGTGTTATGCTTTGGGATTGCTTGCTTGATGATAGAGAATATGTTGATGTCATCAAAGAAACAGGCTCATGGGGTTCAACATATTACCTTAGAAATCTATTTGTTACTCTGTTTTTGTCGAATTGCATGTCTAGACCTGAATTTGTAAGGGAACAAACGTGGTCATTGTTCGGAGAAGATGTGCTTCACAAACAAAGAAGTATTTTACAAATACAAGGCAACTTTGCAACTTCATTATAATCCATTTAATCCCTCATTCCAATATTTTTCATCAATTTAGTTATTATTGGAAATGAATATAATTCTCACCCTCTACATTTACCTGTTTAATGCATTTAGATTTGCAACTTAATGATATGGAGGTTAAAGATCTAATTCTTGCAGAGATTCAGAAGTTGTCAGAAAGAAATGGAAAAAGTCTTAAAGATTATTCGCCAATGCCGCTCCCAAATGAAACTTATGTCGTTGAAGTTCAAAATACTCCCTCCGTTCCTTAATATAAGTCGTTTTAGAAAAATATTTTTATTCCTAAATATAAGTCATTTGAGAATTTTAAGTAAGTATTAATTGTTTAGTTTCCCATACTACCCCAAGTATTAAATATAATTTTGGTTTTCTAAGTATTTTTTGCCTAATAAATAAACTCTCTTTTTTCAATAAAAGAGCAATATAGACAATTGATAGTATATTTAATGCTTTACAATTATTTTCTTAATACTTGTGCATAACTCTAAAACAACCTATATCAAGGAACGGAGGGAGTAGTTTAATACGAGATGAGCTTTCCTATAACAAAGTTGCCTTGGTTGAAGAGTACAAAAAACTTCTTCCTTGTCTTACTAATGAGCAGAGGGGAGTTTTTCAAACAATAATGAATGTTGTAGAGGTAAATAATGGAGGCATGTTTTTTTGTATGGATATGGAAGAACTGGTAAGATTTTTATATGAAAAACACTATCTGCAGGCTGCAGCTTTGCGGTCTAAGGGGGAAATTGTTCTTATTGTTGCATCCAGTGGAATAGCATCTTTGTTGATTCCTGGTGGGAGGACAGCTCATTCCAGGTTTAGGATTCCTTTGTGCATCAATGAGGACTGATGTTGAAATATTAGACAAGGAAGTCATTTATCTCAACTAATAAGTGCAAGCTCATAATCTGGGATGAAGCTCCAATGACTAATAAATATTCATTCAAAGCTTTGGACCGCACATTAAGGGATGTTCTTAGATTTTCAAATTCTTATAGTTTTCAGCAACCTTTTGGAGGTGAAGTTGTGGTTTTTGGAGGTAACTTCAAACAAATTTTGCATGTTGTTCCAAAGGGGACAAGACAAGACATGTGTTTGCCACAATAAACTCTTCATATTTGTGGAAATCTTGCAAGGTTTTAAGATTGACAAAAAATATGAGGCTTCTATCAAATGTTGATGATTCTAATCTAAAGCATATAAAGGAGTTCTCGGAATGGATCTTAAAGATAGGTGATGGTGAGAGATTGGAGGTCATAAATATGGTGAGGGAAATATAGAAATACCTAATGATCTCCTTATAAAGGACTCAGATAATCCATTAGCAGCAATTGTTGAAAGCACTTATCCATCATTGATTCAAAAAATGAGTGATGCTAATTATCTAGAAGAGAGAGCAATCCTTACGCCTACACTTGAAATTGTATAGATAGTGTATGACTTTATAATTTCAATACTTTCAGGCGAGGAAAAAACTTATTTGAGTTCTAATAGTACTTGCAAAGCAGATGTCAATGTCGATAGTCATGAAGATTTATACACATCTAAAATTTTAAATTCCATTTCATCATCTATCATCTGGTCTTCCAAACCATGAACTAAAATTGAAGATTGGAGTTCCAGTTATGTTGTTGAGAAATATTGATTAGCCTTCTGGATTATGTAGTGGAACAAGATTGATACTAACTCAATTGGGAAAGCATGTTATAGAAGCTAAGGTCATTTCTGGAAACAACGTGGGAGACAAGGTATTTATTGCTAGGATGGTCCTATCTCCATCAGATTTTTGGTTCCCATTTAAATTTCAACTAAGACAATATCCTCTAGCTATTTGTTTTGCAATGACAATAAACAAAAGTCAAGGGATCACTTTCTCATGTTTGTTTATATTTGTCGAGGCCTGCTTTTAGTCATGGACAATTATATGTTGCGATCTCTCGGGTAAAAAGCATAAATGGGCTGAAGTTATTGATTGTTAACAACGATGGACAATTGAGTAATACTACAACCAATGTAGTATTTAAAGAAGTGTTTCAGAATTTGAAGTATGTATGTAATATTATTATTAATTTTTCATAAAATATTTCAATATATTCAACAAGATTTTATTTTTTTTAGTATTGATGTTTATGTTATGTGTCAGGCTTATTCTGTGGTCCTTATGCACCTTATAACCTTCATGTATATTTTTCCCTTCAGTAGTTGTTTTTGCTAGTAAAGCATTTTACCATGTGATATTATTTCAAATAAACATTTCTGGTTAATGAGGAAATGAAAGTTTGCTCTCCTTGTGGCTTGCTATGTTTAAAATAGATGGTGTTTTCTGAATAGATTAATAGATGCAAAGAAACTATTTGTTTTAAGATTTTATTTATTTTTTATGGGTTAAAAGATTGTACTTTTCATCTTTGATGAGGAAGAGTCTTCTCATATTGAGTTATTTATTTGATAGAGTTGTTACATATTTAAGAATGAATTTTTTTATTTCGAAATATTCACTAAACATATATTCTTTTATTGTCCTTACCCTTTTTTTCAGGTACACTGAACTCTGTTGTGTTTTTTTTTATTTTATTTTTGGTTTGGAGCTATTAGATGATGGTTGAAGCAACTACTATTATAAATCATACTAGGTAATAATAATTTATTATACCTAACTTTAATTTGAAATGATTGAATAGTTCATTTTTTTTTCACAGTTGATTTGAACTGATTATTTAACAATATGAGTACTTTAATATGTATTGGAAGCAAATATGGGACACAACTTTGTTCTGCACATTCTTTATCAACAGGAATTGATCAATATTACTCTTTTTTGATTTTGAAACATTATTAGCGGATATTTGATTTTTAAAAACATACTGAAACAGTATATTAATCATCTTGGAGAATATTTATATTGTTTGATCCATGTTTGGATGGCCTGAATAAATTATACTTTGTTATCCATATAATCTATATCAACGGGAATGGATCAATATTAGTCTTTTTTTGGTTCTGAAACACTATTAGTCAACATTTGTTTTGTTAAATACAAACTAAAATAGTAATATGTTTCCTTTAATGATATTGGAGAATATTTACATTATTTGATCCTAACTTGTTTGGATGGTCGGAATGAATTCTAAAATCATAGAACATGAAATAAAATGACTAATGTATTTTAATTTGATACTCTAAAAGATTTTTATATTTAATTATTTTGCCTATCTTATTAGTCAAGTGAAATTATTTAATTTTAATTCTCGTGCATCGCACAGGTTCAATGACTAGTTTATATTATGTGTTTAAAGGTCATTTTATGACCTAGGATGGTGTTTTAACATTAGGATTTTTGTTACGTGCAAAGAATAATCAAGTAAGAATTTCGAAGACAAAAATAAATTTTTTCAAAAAAATTTACGTAAAAACACTATTCACCCGAAGAATGATTCAAGTTAGGATTAGACCCTAAGTTCTTTTGAAAGATCCGTATGTCGTAATGACATTCTGTTTCAAGATCTACCGGTAATATGTCGTGAAAAGTCATATTATCTAATAAATTTCCAAAAAACGTGCAGTAATAAGACAATAGAGAAAAGATGAAAAATATTTTTTATCGGATTTTCGATCGTTTAACCATTTTCTAGGAAAACGTCGCCGAAAACACTATTCACCAAAAATATTTTTTACGTTTTTTAATTTTTTGACAAATGCGTAAATGTTAAGATGAAGAGGAAAGACAAAATATCTAAAAAAATTTAGAAACGGATAATGCAGTTTTTCATTTACGGAACAAATTTCGGCAGTTAAAGTATCACAAAACAGTGAAACTTAAGAGCTAAGTCTTGGAAGATATTTAGAAGAAATATCTAAGGGTAAAATGGTAAAAAAAAATTGGTCAAATGACCAAAATATCCCTAGCTTTGTATTTGTAGTATGTATTTTGACGACTCAAATAAGGTGGTAAAGACCCAAATTTGGGGGCGTCACAATCTTGACACCGAGGTATGACACCTTTCATGACGGTGTGATCAGTCCATGACATCTTCGTTTTGTGTTTCAGTAGGAGTTGGTCATTTGGTGATTTTGATGCAGGAGACATATTAGTCGATCCTAGTTTTCTGTTTTGTTTTGTTCTGCGGATTGGTGATGTTTATACCAAACACGCCTTCCGATTTTTCATGCATCTAGATTTCGCAGTCCGATGTGTTATTGTATGTGTGGCAAGGTATATTTATGTTTTGTTTTAAGCTCAGTACGAAATAACATTCAACCTTTTTGATTCAACCTATTATTTCGTTGTTTTAGTCTTGTTCATTTTAGTTCGGTTCAATTAATTGAGTTAGTTATTTCAATTCATTATTTTTCAACTCTATTTTTATACTAGGCATTTAACTCATGCTATATTTTTCTTCCGACAAATTTGCAGGGGATGTTTAGGGTTTCGTGTGAAGAGAGTTACATCTGACCATCTAGGTTTAATTGATTTTAGGTTTTGATTATTCTGCCAATTTTTGGAAAATTATATTTAATTTGACATTGATGGATTACCAACTATTAAATATTTTGAAGTTATTAGTGTTCTGTTTACCTATTTTTAGTTTTGTTGTGTTTTGTGCGTGACCTCCCTTTCCTATTCGGGAAGGGTGTTACATTTAATACAATTACCAACTCTAGGATCATGTTTGTTTGCAATAACTATAATCCCGAAACTATATTTTCATGCATTATAATCTCAAAATTATTAATTCTATGATAATAATAAAGATATTGATAATAATAAAGATATCATATTCTCGTTAGTTTGAGTATAGATAGATAGTAGATAGATAGTATAAGTTCATCGGTCTTTTTAAACAACGTTAAAAGTAAATTTTATCCATAAATTTTTAGTCTCAAATAATAGGGATTATAATACCTAGTTGGACATGGTATTAAATAGTCTCTCTTTTAAGTTATTTTATTATTTTGGGATTAATAGTCCCAAGTCATGACTTTATAATTGGGTTAAATACACTTTTTCCCACTCTATTCGACCTCGGTTTTCAAATGCATCACTGAAGTGAAATTTTTTACGGTCAACTCATTGAACTATACATTATTTATAAAAAATGATTTTACCGTCTATGTCTGTTAACAATTTAACAGATAAAGGACGTGACAATACGTGGCAACTGATTAAATGTATTACGTGGATGTTAACGTTATTCCAAAAGCCCTAAACAGACTAAATACCTAAATCTCTAAATCCCCAAAATCAGACCCAAATAATTTGCTAGAGGAATCAAAACACTTTATCCCCAAAATCAGATCCAAATCGATTCCAACTCTAGCATCATCCACATAGATCGACGAAGAAAAAGAAGACAATTAAGAGTGGAACTAACATGAGCTCCAGCGAAAATAGTTTCACAAATTGCGTCGAAGAATGGGAGATGCCCAGAACTCCAGTGACATGCCGATGTGGGATTGTCGCACCGATGTGGGTAGCTTGGAAAGAGGGAACTGCTAATCCGGAAAGAAGGTTCATCGGTTGTGCTCGTTTCAAGGTATGTGACTTATTTTCTTCTAGTTGGGCTTCAGGGACCTAATTTTTGTAATAATATTTAACACCACTAAAAGTTGATTTGATGTTTTGTTGTTAAATATTTGAGTATTAGATGTTTTGAGGAGGAGTTATTTGAAGATTTTAAAAGCTGCTGATTTCAAAGAGAGGAATGATTTTATTACTGTTACACACTTAGATCACCAACATATGAGTAGAAGTTACAATTTTTGTAAATTATAAACATTTAAAGCTATTCACTTACTTTACTGTATATACTATGGGAGTCTAAGATTCAACAACTTCAACTTATTCTATAAAAAGTTACTGATATATAAAGTTCCCAGAAATTTGTTGTATGTTGTAAAAGCATATGATCTGTTATGGGATTGATGGATGAATTTATTTGCAACTGGTTGCAGGATAACAAGTTGTGTTGTAGGTTCTTTAAATGGTGTGATCCTCCATTTACAGAGAGATCAAGGGTAGTGATATTGTAGCTAAAGGGAAAGATAGAAAGAAGCAATGAACAAATTGAGAGTTTGATGGAAGTAATAAAGAAGATGGAAACTGAGAACACATTGATAAGAAAAGGTGAGATAAATAATGGCGAAAAAGAGGTTTTGGTGCAGCAGTTGAGGAAGAAAATTGACAAGCAAAGTTCGATAGAGAAGAAATTATGGATTGGTTAAATTGTTTCTTGGATTTTGTTTTTCACTATATTACAACCAAATGTGTAGATTTGTATAAGCTGATGTAGTAAAGGATGATTAAAGTATGTATTGAATGTTATTTTGGCATGTATGTATTGAATGCTTAATGTTAATTTTGATGGTTGGCAAGTATGTATTGAATGTTGATTTGGCTGAGTAGTATTGAATTGAATGCTTATTTATTGAAGCAGAGCATTGAATTAATGTTTGGTTCATTATTACTCCATGTTAAAGCAAAGTATTGAATTAAAGTGGTAGCAGTAATAATAAACATTACTTGGACATTGTTAACAAACAAGAAGCAATAGGCAATTTTTCAGTTAGAAGTAATGTAGAATCCACCATATCATAAAACTCATCACAATGCATCCACCATATTCAGGTACTGCAAACATGAACTAGTACTAATATCATACACCAATACTTATTGCATTTTCAGGTATAATGCTTAGACAATAACAAAAACTTTTGTATTATAAAAGATAAAGCATTAACTCAATGGAAGATTACAGACCATTACATATTCCAAGCATTCACCAAAAACACATAACCAAAATGCATTATCTAGCATTACAGAACCATATTAACAATCATCCAGTTCAGTAGCATAATCAGTCCCAAAAGATAAGAAACCTAATAACTTAATATCCCAAAAGTCAGTCCCAAAAGATAAAAATCCTAATTTTTATCTAACTTTGCTCCATCCTTCTTCCTTGGAATTTTGTATCTCCCTCTTGTAGATTCTTGGTTGCCACCTGAGCTAATCTTCTTTTTCCCCCCTCTTCTAGTTTGAAATTTGGAAGAAACTAAGTTTAAACTTGGTGTTTGGAAGCCCATTCCACTGGGGTATGCTTCATTTGGTGGGGTACTGACTGGAGGGGTATTATTGATAGAAAAATCAGTAGTACTCATCACACGTGGAGTTGGCATCTACAAAATATAAAATCTCTATAAAGCATTAAGCAATTAAATGATAACATGGAAAGCATTTGAATATAGGTATGCTTTTACTTACAAACACAAATGCTTGGTCAAGTCTATCTTTCCCTTTTTCATTAGAGCATCCCACCTTTTCTTTACCTTTACTTGTGTACTGTAACATATATCTCATAGTTAGTCTTTATCATTATCAGTAAAGTTGAACATGCTAAATGGAAACTTACATTAGGTGTTGGTTCCTTTGCTTTGTTGACCTGGTCTCCCTCTCTAATTACTATACCAGGTAGTGTAATAGGATGTGCAGTGGGTTCTTGATTAAATATATCAGTTGGCTCTCTTGTGAGCTCTGCATTGGTCTCTTTAACTGGGAATTTGTTCCTTCGATGATCAGACTTTTTATAAATGCTACAATGCATTTTCCTTCCTACTCTACTCACCCTCTTCACTTGACCATTATTTTCTTTATCTTCCCAACCTTCTCTCCTTCTCAGCCTCTGTGGTCTACCTCTCAGTTTCTTTGGTATTGGTGGAGGCCCCATAATGTCACAGTCTGTGTATTCCCAGAAATCTTCTCCATTTAACACCTCAAGAGTATGACTATAAGTCTTGAGGTAAGTATCTCTACTATACCAGTGAGCTACATAGTCTATTGGATTTTGATAAATTGACTGAATTGCTGAGACAGCATGACAACATGGGATGCCAGTAAGGTCTCACACTCTACAAGCACAAGTTTTATCATTAAGATTCACAGTAAATGTTCTACCTCTTTCCTTGACTTGGAATGAGATTTTTCCATCCCAAAGTGGATCACAATGGGCAGAGGCAATGATGGTTGCATCAAGTTTCTCCTTAATTCTTGGATAAATTAAATCCTCTGACTTAAGCATAGCATCCCTTTTCTGATGCAATCTAACCATGATTTGATCATGAATTTCCTGAAGCATTGTTAGAACTGGCATGTACCTAGACAATATTAATATAAGTGTAAGTGTAAATGACATTTTAAATGTGTGACTTGATTATATGGCAAGTTAGTAATAATGTACCTAGCTTTGATAATGCAAGCATTGAAGTATTCAGACATGTCTTGAATATAACTGGCCCACAGTTTCCAATGACATGTCTTGGAAACTGTGGGCCAGACATTCTCAGTCCCTTGAATATAACTGGCCCACAGTTTTCAAGGACAACCTTTATCACACCTAACCTGCACTCTTTTCTTGTCGTTTACCTTGTACCACAACTTTCTGCCATTAGCAATTGAATAGTCTCTAATGGCAGTCTTGAATTCTTTGAAATTGGTGAAAATCTGATAGTGTGCAAACTTTATGTGCTTTCTCTTTGTTTTTGGGTTAAAAACATCACAATGTAC
Source organism: Panax ginseng (assembly GCA_020205605.1). Taxonomy (NCBI): domain Eukaryota; kingdom Viridiplantae; phylum Streptophyta; class Magnoliopsida; order Apiales; family Araliaceae; genus Panax; species Panax ginseng. The sequence goes on from CM035129.1 coordinate 153,195,982, forward strand.
AGGCTTTTTCTTTTTACAAGGGGACCCACAAAACTAAGGTTCTCATCTTCACTGCTTTCTGAGGGGGACCTTAATACATCACTGTCCTCATACTCACTGTGCCAATCACTATCATCGTCAGAGTTACTGATATTATCTCTATCACTATTTCTATAAACCTCTTCCATACCCTAATTCACTAACCTATCACCTTCAGCCTCAACACCTTATGCACCTTTATCACCCCCATCCTCACCAACTTCTGCCCCTTCATCATCTCCCTCATTCCCAGTTTCTTCAACCTCCTCACCTTGATCTGCCCCCTCAACATCACCCTCAAATACATCACCCTCAACACCCTTAGTATTACCATCACCTACATCCCCATCAACAAAGTTTGTTTCATCACCTTCACCTGCCTCTGTTTCAACTCTAGCCATCTCTACTTTGTACTCCCTGCAACTCCTCCTAGCCTCTAATAATTCTTCATCACTACTTAATATTTCACCATCACTTTGTGCATCACTACTATCCGAGTCCCCAATCACAATTGGTGTATCGTCACTTTTTTTATTTGATTTCTGATTCATTTTAATTCTATTACTCTTCCTCCTCTGTTTATTCATAGTCTGTTTCTTTAAACCTGCCCTTTGCTTAATCCTCTTTGACATCTGCATATTAGCATTTGCACTAGTACTCCCCTTGTTATTATCTTCTGTATTGGGAGGTTGAGTAATAGATGTTGCAATTTGTTCATTAACATCAGGTGGTTCAATCACAACTCCTCCTTCATTCACAAATACATGATCAACAAAAAATTCAATCACACCAAAAGGGAGACATACTTTTACCATGTCTCTAATACTGTCATCATCATGCACCAATCTATAACCACTTTCACTAGTTTGACCATTATTCTTAAAATAAACCTTAGCATTGCTATCATAATCTAAAGCTTAAGCAAATGACATAATTGCAGTCATGCAGATGAAATCAGCATCAACACAGGGATAAATTTCAACCTTACCTCCTCAGTACTGCTGTTTTGGGTGATTCACAAATTTGCCCCATATAAGTGAACATCTGGTGACAAAATCCACTCATTCTATGAAAACAAAAAAATACAAGAATAATTAAAAAATATTATTTGCAGTACATGGGGGGACCGAAGAAGACAACAATGGCAAAAATAAAATCCTATGGACCACATGTCGGATATATAAAGTCCAGAAAGATGGAAAAAATATCAAGACTAACAAGATGACTACAACATATTAAAAATCCCTAATTTAACCGTACCCATTCCCAACCAACCCATGTGCACAAACCCTAAATTAAAGAAATCTAGCATACCTCACAGAAGATTCGCACAAGTAGATTCGTATCCAAGACCAATATTCGCATCAAAGACCAAGATTCGCCAGCAAGAAGAGAAATTTGTGCCTGAATCTTCTCTCTCCTTCTCTCCTTCACTCCTTCGCGCATTTTCCTTTTCTGTCTCTGTCTCGCCTTTATTCGACAAAATTGGTTTTAACGACTGAGTTTCCACCGTGGCCATGACTAAGACTAACCCACGTGACGTAAATGATGTGTCATTAGAAGTAGGGTAGGTTTTATCTGATGTCACATGTTTCTATTAAAAGTCAATTTATTTAACGGAATTTGTAACGATTTGATAAAATTTTATAGTTTAATGAGTCGATTGTAAAAAATTTCACTTCAATAATGCATTTGTAAACGAGATTGAGTAGAATGAAAAAAGTGTATTTAACCCCTTTATAATTTGGAGTCTCAACTTTTTACTCAAAAAAGTCTCAAATGATAAGTCTTTAAAATTTTAATGTATCTAAACAGAATAATGATGACATATCATTTGATATCATTTGAGGCGATGTTTAAATAAAAGATTTAAATCAATGTTAGAATTTTGTCCTACATCAAAATTTCAATGTCAAGGTGAAACATTTTTAGAACATTTTTTCAGTAACATGTAATAATTTTAATTTTATACAAAAACTTTATTAAATTCTTTTATTTAACCCAAAAAATTCTTTCTTTTCTTATGTTAGAAACCTGAAGCATTCAGGAAGTTATCAGCACCTAAATCTTAAAAATAAATTATCAAAACATTTGATATACTACTTAATTTTCCAATATTCACTTATACTACAAGAAATTTTACACAATAAAATTATAATAAATACTTGACAAGAAGTGATCATCTCCACATTTGAAGAACATTAGAGCAACTTAATTACATGCACAAAAATCAATCAAAATAATGTCTCTGTCCTTATACCTTCACAAATTCAAAACTTTTAAAATTAACTAATCTATTAAAATTCAAAGAGGCAATTGTACAATATAATAAAATGTGTAATTTGATTTTAAAATTTCGGGATTACACGAACCCTACCTGACTTGAAATCAAGGACTCGCAGTAAAAGATTGATAGAAAAAGGCAGGGGATAAAAACTTTTAACGAGGTTACCAAGTTACATTTGCACCAGGATTGTGGTCTATAATACAAAAACAAACAGGAAAAATACATTTTACACTCGGACAGACTTTGGTCAAAGCAATTTCATTATCCAGATTTGATAGAATACCAAACTTTGGCAGTCAGCACTATGTATGTAACAAGAAAAAGGAGAGAGAAACAATTAACAAACATACAAACCAGAATGGCCAGTTTTTGTACATCCAATCCTCTTTAAATTAAAAGAATTGGGCAAGGACTGTGGTTGCGAGAACTGGCTCAATACATACATGACAGCCCCCAATTCCTCTAGTTCTGGCCAGCATATGCTCTAAGTTAAATATCTACAGAGGGGTACTGATCTGCAATGGCCATTCTGTCTGAGTAAGTTTGAGCAACACAGACATTCCCAGGACCCCAACTGTTTTCCAAAGTCAGAGCGAGTTATACAACAGAGAAATTACTGTTATTTTCAGCCTGCTCTTCATCCAACCAGGTTGTATTAACCACAAGAGGGATTTGATGCCCACAATTCCATAAACAACCTGTTAAGCAATTGATAAAACTATAATGAGAACTAAAAAGCACAAGACCGTACGAGGAAAAGATAAAAGAAACATTATTTTCATGCTAACATAATAAACTTGCTACCAAGAAAAGAAAAGCATGCTTATTCAAAATATTAAACAATTCTCATTTTTCTCATATTTACTTCATCACATGTACAGCATCCTTTAAAAAGTAAAAATTACATTCTTACAATAAATATGGCGTGGATGGCTTCCCTCCTGTATTGGCTCTATTCTAGAAGATGCACAGTATCCCTACAGATATCAAATAAACACATATGAATTTTAATCTTCATGAGCAATCTATACAAGACCTAAACTGTCCCATCATTATCATCCAAATTACTTCAAAAACTAAAGAAAATCTCACCAGGTCTTTCAAGGTTTGACACATTACCCAAAGCATATTCTACTGCCATGACGGATGCTTGTAGCTAATCCTATCTCCGTCCCATCCACCATCAGGCTCCTTTCTTTTCAACACCCCACCTGCCATCTGATACATCTTCATTTGCTCATCTGCCAAGGCTTGTGAACCAGTAATAGGAAGCTGCCTCAATGCCGAAGGCAACCTTTCATCTCTCCGGTCGATATCTGCAACCCCAGGGCCAGCATTAAGATCTAGACCTTGACTTCCCCATTTTCTACTTTCAGGAACCATGTTACTTGAGCCACCTGGAAGGCTCATAATGTAGGGCCGAGAGAATTGTGTTGACACCACACCATTAGGCCCCATCAATTGTGAGGGAATGGCAGGGAAGCAGAGTGGACCACCAGATGATGAATCAGCATAGGGTGTTGAAACCCCAGAATACGAGTTTGAGGAGAGAGGAAAATTGGTTTCGAATGGGAACCCTGGATATTGAAATGTAGTAGTTGGGGGAAAGCCAATTGCAGGAGAGGATGACAGGACTGGACCCCTGAAAATTTCAGGACCAAAAGAGTTGTTGCCAGAAGGGGGACCCAAGAATCTCTGTGAACTAGCAGCTGGGAGAATGGGATAACTCTGCTCACCTCTACCTGGAAGAATAGGTGGCATTGTGATGGCTGAATAAGAGGTTCCTGGTGGGAACCAAGATGAGAAGTTTCCTAGTTCCATATTATTCATTCTAACAGTAGGAACTGAAGAAAGAAATGGCATGCCATTTTTACCATGTGGTGCAGTTTCACTACCCACTTCATCTGGGCCAGGTCCATTATTCAAATCAAAATCCCTTGACGCTAATGATTCAGCAATAGACAATCCACCAGATAGTGTTGACCGTCCAGGCAACTTTGGAATTTCCAATCTAGAACTGTTGCTAACTGAGAATTGCCCAATTTCAGGGTTCTCATCACATCTGTTCAAATCAAGATTAAGTCCACCACCACTACGTTCACCAGTACTAGACTCCGCATATGTCACTGGAACAGTGTTTTGGGAAGCCACGTCCTCAAGTGCTCTCTGGTCGGGAACATTCAAATCGAAGTCCAAAAAAGGGCGACCATGTTTGCTGGAAGAGTTATCAACAAGTAGGCCATCAGTTGTGCCAAATGCCATATCCAGAATCTTTCTAGGCTCTGCTGGCGAAAAATGCACTGGTAGCAGCAGATCCCTTCCACCCTAGTTAGCCTTTATTCTCAGTGGGTTCTCAGGAGGGGCAAATGGTCCTTTGGCAGCAGCAGTCACAGTAACTGAAGAAGGGAGGCTCCCAGGCAAGGAAGAAACTGAAATAGGTAGAGGGAATGGCAAACAGACAGATGATGAGTTTCCAGAAACTGGCAATTTAACAAGCTCCCCCGAGCTCCCATCATCAGCAGGCAAACCTTCATTAAGATCAAAGTCCAGCTTTACAGTCGTATCTGACCCTGATGCAGTGACAGAAGAGTGATTTGGCGCAGAAGAAGGTTCTTCTGCTCCATCTGACTTACATCTACTAGACTTCACGGTCTGTTCTGGTTCTTGTAAAGGCAGTGCATGAGATTCGATGGGAGCTGGTCCACCAGAAAAAATACCAGTAACCTCTTTCTTTTCCAGATTTCCATTAGAAATTTTACTCATATGATCGAAAGTAGATGAACCTATATCCAACCTTTGGTCCTCACTCTGTTCTGTGTGAGATGCTGACTTCATCTCATCATCCTTTTCAAACTTCAATTCCGCGCCAGAGACAGTACAGGAACCACTTGGTAGTGCAATATGGGGAGGACTTTGCTCCTTTAAGTTGCAGCTACCTGACAAATTCACTGTTTTCTTGTTGTCGTCACATCTATCAGAGGACGAGCAAGATGTTGATTCTTCATTAGCCTCAGCCTCAACTTTGGCACATATAGAAGCAGATTCTGGTAAAATTTCTATACCGTTCACCGTAGATTTATCATTAACACAACCAATATTCTTACCTTCATCAGGCAATGGACTACTCACTTTAAGTTTCAAATTTGCGGCATTGCCATCTCTTGCCCAGGTATGACCCAACTTTCTTAGAACCTGAAACCGCTCAGCTCCTTCCCCCACTGCATCTTTCTTAACATCTACAGATGACATAGCTGCAGAATCTTCATAGACTGATTCAGGCAACTTGAGATCAGAAGACAATGCTGCACTATTGCCATGATGGGGCAAATCCATACTGGAAGAATTCAATTGTGCACTACACTCCCCTGTCTTCTCTTCACCGCCAAACAAAGAAACTTTGCTGTTACCAGAGAGGTTGGTTAACATATGTGTGTCATTGTGTTGGAATCCGGGCTTAACAAGCAAAGAATTAACAGAGCTACCTTGATCTGTCATAGGATCACCATTAGATTCATCATTACGATTATCCTCACTTTGAGCTCGATCTTCATCTGTTTTCCTCAACTTAACATCATTGCCAGAGCATGAATCCTCCGGTACTGGAGACTTTCTCTGGGGAGAACCCAAAGGTGAGACATCAGATCTTGATATCTCTCCAGCGGCCACACTAGCAAGCAAATTCATCCCAAGATCATCCCCAACTGATGCAACGGATGCAGTCGCGTTAGCTTCAGAAAACTTAACACAACTATCAATCAAGGCATTTATAGAGCTAAATGAAGCCTCATACGATTTCCTAGGTTTGGCCGTAATCCCAGAAGGAGAACCAGTAGCTTTAGATGCTTCTGTCAGTTCATCAGAACCTTCCCCATCCCTGCTCTGTTCGTCACCAAGAGCAACAACAGATGTAACGTTAACTTCATCACGCCCAGCCAATCCATCTTTGCCCCGACACAAATCCATGTTCGCATTTGAAGCGCTATTGCTCCCCAGGGCTTCACTTCTTCCCTTTACTTTCCGAACCTGGTGCTCAAGCTTCTCAGAATGTGCCACTGGAGAACCCTTGCAAAATGTAGCGGACACATCTTCAGGAGATCCGCCACTGGCACTTCTTGCAGGACTACGAACGGTGTTTGGCAACCTGACAATGAGTCGCTGGCTGTGACCATTATCCACAAGGGGCCCATCAGGCAATACCTTTTCAGAAGACAAACTCCTATTTATAGAACTAAATTTTCCGAAACTATTTTCCTTTTGAACACCTACGATAGCTGTACCGTGAAGGCCATTACTCAACTTTCGATTGCGTGAAACACTGCTAGAAATCTTATTAACATTCATTGATCCAGCAGTTGAGCTCCGTGCATCTTCCCGACAAGCCATTGTCTTTCCATAATCACTTGAACAAGACTGGCTATTGTTCTGAGACTGACTAGAACTGCTACTCCTCTCCTCCTTAATAGTTGTGAGAGGAAGATCAGATGATCCCGCACCAACTACTGCTACAGAATTCAGATCTTTTGTGCTAGCAACACCTGATGTAGCAGTCGCTGATGTTGACGGTCTTGACGAACCAGGAGATGCTGATGAGAACTTATCACCAGGACCAAGCTTAGCAGGTGGTGGTGTTTTAGATGCACAAGACTGTATACTGGAACACTTCACACCAGGATCAGAGGGTCCTCCAGTCTGCCGGCCACCCACATTTGAAACTTCAGAAATTACAGACTTGGTCGGCCAAGAACCAGCACGACTTGAGCCAGACTTTGCATCAATAATATTCATTTCAGCTTCAACACGTTTTTTCCATGTGTCAACCAAACTCCTGGCTTTTTTCTGAATTTCAGAATTCTTATGAGTACGTAAATTATTCACCGACTTGCCAACATTACAGGTTTGTAGTGCATGAAGGTTTACCGGCAGTTTGTCAAGTGCACGAAGTAACGCCAATAGAAATTCCTCAACAGATTTATCACTTTCCTTGGGACTACTACCATCACCGATCTTCCCCTTATGGGCCTCCTGGAGCCAATCATCCAACACAGGCAAACCCTTAAGCTGAACAAACCGAGTAAGGCACTCAAACCTATCTGTGACAGATATTACAGTAGCAAGCATAATTCGACAAGTCAAATCTAATTTCTTATCCACACTGTCAGGTTTCATGAGTTGCACCAATTTCTCAACACTTTCAAAATCTACAAGTCCACCTCTATCTGTTATTTTAGCAATCTCAGACTTTAACATATGTTCTGGTCGAAGGTGACCAGACTCTGCGTCGTCTGCTCTAACTGTACGCTCTCGTTTCACAGGATCAGAACCTTGAACCCCCAGCTCCCTCTTCTTCCCTTTACCTGGAGTAGGGAACGAAGATGAACTGTTCTGTGCATTATCTGAACCAGGCTTTAATTGTGCGGCACCATTTAATGTTTTTGGAGAACGACCTCCCGACTGCGATGCTACATGCATTTCTACTTGTGTCTTGTCTAATAGTTGATCTACTTATTCCTGAAGTTCCTGCGTTTAAGAAGACTATAATTCCAATCAAGCTAATAATGATCAATAAAGGTACACTATATAAAATATGTAAGAACAAGTTACTCACATTAACATAATCTAGGCCAGTTAGTCAAAATAACCACCTATTCTCAATATTATCCACTCAAATGAGGATATCGCTGGAGAAGGTTCAACACCTCGAATAAATAATTCACCCTAACCAAAAAAAATATTGCCAATGGGATAGAATCAGAAAATAAACGAATTCAACTTCAACACAAGAAACGACATACAGGAACCTCAAATATAAACAATTACATGAAGATAAACATGAACATATGGATATATGTATTAGATAATGGATAAAGTATTATACTTTGTAGAGACAATCGGGGGGTACTTGAATGAAAATGGTAGCAGCTACAGAAGACGTGGCCGAAGCAGCTACCGGCCAAATGTGACAACGGTGTAACTTCTGCTTCTCACCTTCGTACCCACGCATAATAATATCCTTCCATCATCACCGCCAATTTCTAGATCAATCGAGCCTTCAACCTTGACGAGAACCATCAAAAGCACAGCAATTCTCTGATCCCCTTTCTTTATTTAAAATTAAAACCCTAGGTCTTCGTAATTTGTCAATTCCAGATGGTTTGGAACCCTAGATGGATAGAAGTATCTTAGAACAACAGAAACCCCAAAATTGAGAAGCAAGAAACGGGTGAATTCGACGATTAGGGCTTTGGTGTCAATAAAATCGAGGGGTTTGACGAAGAATTCAACAGATTTAGATCTAGAGAGAGAAAGAGAGAGGAGATAGACGATCGGATTACCAAAATCGAGAGATTTCAGGGCCGGACTTCGAACGAATGGACGGAGATATCGCGTAGAGAGAAGAGAGGGAGAGAAAAGAAACGGAGAGGTGTGGGTTATTATGCACTGAGACTGATGGTACGCGAAACGGCGAAAGAACGAGAAGGTGGAAATGAAATAGTTGAGGTCCGTCAGATCTCTAATGTCAAGGAATTGTAACTGATTACGACAATGCTAACGACGTCGTTTGATGGTGCTTTGCCAACAGCCTACTATATATATATATATATATATATATATATATATATATATATAGATGGTAGCCTCTTCTTTCTTTGTTAAAATGCGGATTTTTTTTTTTTAAAACAATTAATTTTTTTTTTTTAATATTTTATGGAACTGAAATTTTTTCATAATACAATATTTTGGGCGTGATTTGGATACTTATACCAAAAAAATGTATGTACAAAGTCCTCATATTTTAACAAAGTAAGAGAAATCCTTATAGAAATCGGATACTCTATATATATATATATATATATATATATATATATATATATATATATTATATTTTTCTATTATATTCGACTGAAATTTAAAGAATAATAATTTTCAAAATTTCACGCACTCGAGTTTTATAAATATATATATATTATTTTTTCTGTTATATTTGATTAAAATTTGAAGACAATAATAATTCTCAAAAATTCATGCACTCAAGTCTTATAAAGATTTTTTTTTTTTAATTCATCATTTGTTGAAACAATTCCATGGGCCACCTCTACATCATATCATGTACACTATAAAGTTGGTTGTCGATTTTGTATATTACTAAATCAATACTACTACTATAACTTAGCATAACATTCATTTTTATGTTGAAATACACGAGCCATCCAAATAATAAACCTTAACTAATAGATGTTTCAATATTACTACTATAAAATACGGATAAGCTGATAAATAAATAAAATACTATGCAAAATAAGTAGATCAATAACGAAATAAAACAAAACAATACAACGGCCGGGTGGTCTTTTTAAACAATGATTTCACTCCACAATAAATGCAAAAATATATATTTATATATATTCCGAAAGAAAAAGTCTAGGGCGACCGTGGGGTAGCGACCGGTTCAATTTTTATTTTTTTTTAAAAATTTCTTCCAAATAATTTATAAGAATTATTAGAATTGGAATTTTTGCAGAATAAAGTGATTTGGATGTCATTTGAATACATGTAAAAAATATGCATGTACAATCTGCACAGGCATATTTTTTACATGTATCTAAATGACATCCAAATCATTTTATTCTATAAAAATTATAATTTCAATAAATCTTATAAATTATTTGGAAGACATTTAAAAAAATAAAATTTGGACCGTTCATTCACCAACATACTGAAATCACCCCAGAATTACTCTTTGCGAAATTAGAAAAAGGCCCCCAAGTTATACTACTACACTACTTTACATTATTAGGGAGTTACTATTTTTATGAGAAAAAAAATAATATTTTTTACTCGCGCTCAACTCACTATTCACGTGATTCTCGTAAAAATATTAATTTCTTAATATTAAAAAGGCTTAGTTTTAGTCAACTAAATTACAGGATAATCAATATTATCAAATATATATATATATATATATATATATATATATATATATTTAGCAATAAATGCAAGTATAACATAGCAAGTGAGCTTTGTAATTAAGAGGGAATTTATGATTCCACCAGATTTGGAATTCATTATAGGGCCCATACAATTTTATCCCTCAAGGGTTATGAAACACATTAGTATATTTTTATACATAGCACTAGTAATAAATTAACATGTGCAAATTTTATGGGGCTGATTCTATATCCTTGTTTTTAGAACAACAAAACTAATACATTCTAAATTTAAAGATACAATTTGACCTTCGACATATTAAATTTTAAAATTTATATGATTCATAAAAAATTAGAATGAAATAAATTTTTAATTTTTATTATATATTTAATAATTATATTAACCAAAATTAAATAAATTCGCATCAATTTGAAATTTTAATATATCGTCATTTGACGACAAAAATAAATTATATCTCTAATTTTGAAACGGACGGAGTATATAAAAAAAATAGACGAGAAGCACGAGTAATATTAAGGTAGAGTTACAAAATAATTTATAAAATTATTATTAACAAACGGAGGAATATTATAATGAAGAAGTAGCTCAACCCCTAATATTTTGAAAGAAAAGTAGATGAAATTGAAATAATTAAAATTATTATTCTCTAAAATAAAGGATTTAATTATTTTGGAAACAAGACAAGACTTGTCTAAATGGTGAGGTTACACGAAAACAAATTAATGTTAAGACAGAGACACAATAGGCCAACGCAAGTTGAAGATTGAGAGCCTCCGGAGCAGATTTCCTGTCCTCAATTTCTTTATTCTCTTGTGTTCCTTTATTTAAATTTTAACATTTAATTTTTTATTTAATATTCCTTCCGTCCCAAATTAATTGTTTAATTTTGACTTTTTAAAATCAAATTGACCATTTTTAAAACTAATCTTTTTACTATTTTTTTCTAAAATATAGGTGAATAAATTATAACCAAAAGAAAGTATATATAATTTATTACTAACCCCAATTTTTATAATTTTAGAAATATATTTATATATACTTAATTATTAATTCTAAAATTAGTCAATTTCACATAAAAAAGTCAAAACTAAACAATTAATTTGGGACGGAGAGAATACTAATTAATTTTAAGATTAAATAAAAAATATATATTAAAATTTAAGTGAGGAACATAAAAGAAAAAAAAAATTTAGATACAAAAGATCTGCTCTCGAGCCTCAATCATAAAAGACTGACTTGTTAAATTTCAATGGAATATAGCAAAAAAAAAAAAAAGTTGAAGACTGACTTGTACTCTGTTTGTCTCTGGTGTCCAAAAAGTCACAAATATGGGCCGGGATTGTCTGTATACCACAATAAAGTTGGCTGCTGATGCAGGTGATCCAATCCAATCTTTTCTTGCCACACGATTGACCCTTTTACCCCCAAAGATATTAAAAATAAAAAAAAAAAAAAAGAAGAAAGAAAGATTCGTGCCTTGACTGTAAACGAGCCAACACAGTTCGGACTCGACTACTCAAATTTTTATTGTGATTCGATACATACTCGGTTAATACATATTCGATTAAATATTCGATACATTCTCTTATAATATATACAAATTTAAATCAAATTAGGATAATTAGTTATTATTTTGTTTTGTTTTTAATTTTAATTGTGATTTTATATTTGTAAAGTGTAATAATAAATATATTTTCTCATTTTTAAGTAAAATAACAAATTCAATTTATAATTATATTTATTATAAAACTAGTTATTATGTAGAGACTCGAATTCAAGCTTGAATTTGAAGCTCGCGAGTAGTTTGAATAAATATTCGAGTCGAGTCGGATCGAATTCGAGTATTAAATATTCGAGTTGAGTTGAATCTGAGAAAATTTTTTCAAATATAATTCAAATTCGAGTACGAATTTATCATTTCGAATCAAATTCGAGTAACTCTCTGTTTGCACCGATTCGACTCGTTTACACCCTTATCCGTGCCCATTTCTCATTCTCCTAAATTTGGTAAGAATGAGAAATGAGAAAGATCCGTGACATTATTTTATTTTATTTTTTAAATATGGACATTACAACAATTATACAGAAGTAATTAGTATGAAGTTAATTTTAAATTAATACAGTGTTGACACGCAGGTCGAAAGGTGATCTCTCTGTACACACTATATTAATCAATTATCAACTTATCATAAAACTAACTACATGGTTACACATTGAAGTGAGGTATGACAGAGGGAGTTGGTTATAAATACTAAAGAGATAAAGTAAGTAAAGAGAGAGAGGTAGTATTATGTTGATAATCCTAGTCGATTATGAGTGGGATTAGGATAAAGCAAGTAAAGAGAGGTAGTAGTAGTATTATTGAATTGTCGAGGAGGGTGGTGGTGGTAAAGTCGAGAAATTTCACAGTCAACGAAAACCACCTACCTTGCGTTCCCTCTCACAAAACAAATGCTTTGTCTTTCTTATGTTGTTGTATATTAAAACGATCAATTTTAAAGGGTGATTGATGTTGATGTAAGTTGTTTATGTTGGTGTTTAAGTTGAAAATATTTTATTTAGGCGAATTTGAAAGCAACAGCCAACATGCATGTTGAAAACTAAAGTTTCACTATTAGTATGAGTGTCGTATTGATACTAGTCAATCAATTAAAACAGCAACATAATCGATGGAATGGAATTAATTAATGAATAAAATAAAAGCGTGACGTGTACGTAGTTGAAAATGGGGAATTGGAATTGATAGCTACCATTACCATTACCATTACTATGTGTATGGATGCCACAGTTGCCCGCATGCATGCATGTTATGAATGCTCCCCTCCAGAGAATAGAGATGACATATAATGCATGCATGCATGCATGCCCAACAATTTCAACATAAAAACATTTTTCATCTTTTTATCACAACTCAACAGCCATTTGCATGTCTTTTATTTTATACCCCGGCCCCGAAAACTGTCAGCTCTACCTGCAGCTAGTAAATAAAACAACCCATGTTTAATTATTTTCCTCGAGGCCTGGCCTGCACAATTAACAAGTAAATTATTATTATTATATATATATATATATATTGAGGAATACATGCATCAGTTCTCTCTATATAATCTCCTTTGTTTTATATATTCATTTGGTACTTGGGACGTTGTAACCACCCACTCAATATAGTATAGTAGTATTGTTATTACCGGTAGCTAGCTCTGTTTCTTCTACTACTAACATATGTCACTTGTCTGTCCAACTCACTTAAATAAGTATTATTCAATAAATATTTAGGATAAAACAAGGCCAAAAATAGTTGCAAATTACTCCCCCACCCCCCATATAATGCATATTCCGTCTTCGTTAATATAAGTGATGTGCATAAATATTAAAAAAATAATTATATATTATTATTATTATTAAATAGAATATAAATTATTTATATTATTCTTGTATATATATTGAAAAATATATAGTGTTATTGATTGAACAGAAAATAGTGAAGACCAAAATTATATTTAATACTTTAGGTAATATTGGAAACTAAATTATTAATGTTTACTTGAAATTTTCAAACGACAAATATTAAAAAACAAAAATATTTATCTAAAACGACTTATATTAAAAAACGGAAGATCAATATATTTTCATATATTCTTGAATAACAGTAATAAATATTATTGTACAATTTACAAATATGGGAGGAATAAATATCGATATAATACCAATAACTTCAGTTACCAATGAGTAAATTTTGATACAATGTAAGGCCCCAATTTTTATGAATAAAGATTAATTTTTCTCGAAATATATTTTTGAATATTATGGTTTGGATTTGATATATTATTATAGTTGTGAGTAATATTTATAAATTTTACAAAGTAAGCAAGTTGTTATAAAACATTCGATTGGTCGGGGAATATTCGTTTTAACAGGAAATATTCATACGACGACACAATCATTGGTGGACCCCACAACGAAATTATTGTCGGAATTAGAAAACGACAGAAATATCTTTTTATAAAAATAACGGCGAAAGTTTTACCGTTAAACTGTTGGAATACCTGGTGGTAAAAATATAGTAATACGCGTTGTTGCATAGTAGCACACGGTATTGATTATTTATGCTTACGTGAGAAATCACTCAGTTTTGTTCAATTATTGCTACAGTAATTATTGCATAGTATCTCACGTTATTAATTCAATTATTGTCATAATATTTTATATTATTAAATCAATAATTGAGATGACAAGTTATTCATATTATTATTTGCATAATTAACAATGTACAGAAAGTTACATCGAGGAAAGGGGTTTGGTCACCTAATTTAAGGCTGGCTAATAGGGAGAAATCCTTATCGGAAAGCCCCCTCTTTCCTGGAAACGATCTAGTTGTTAATATTGCGGGTTATAATAATGATGAATAAATATTGTTAAAAATATTGAGGGTATTTTTATGTTGTAATTTTGCTTATTATATAAACTCCCACTTACTCATTTTTCAAAATAATCGGTAGAAAATTATTCATTATAGGAGGTGGAACCCACATGTGATGATGACATGTGGGGGCCCACGTAAGAAAAATGAAATTGGGGTGGGAGAATTATATATATATATATATATATATATATATATATATGTATGTATAATAACCTAATAACCTCCTATATAAGGCATTCCACCCCTCTCCCGTGAATCAGAATAATTCCCCCACCCCAATTTCATTTTTCTTACGTGGGGACCCACATGTCATCATCACATGTGGGTTCCACCTCCTATAATGAATAATTTTCTACCGATTATTTTGAAAAATGAGTAAGTGGGAGTTTATATAATAAGCAAAATTACAACATAAAAATACCCTCAATATTTTTAACAATATTTATTCATCATTATTATAACCCGCAATATTAACAACTAGATCGTTTCCAGGAAAGAGGGGGCTTTCCGATAAGGATTTCTCCCTATTAGCGCGCAATTAGGTGACCAAACCCCTTTCATTGACAGAACTTTCTAGACATTGTTAATTATGCAAATAATAATATGAATAACTTGTCATCTCAATTATTGATTTAATAATATAAAATATTATGACAATAATCGAATTAATAACGTGAGATACTATGCAATAATTATCAGTAGCAATAATTGAACAAAACCGAGTGATTTCTCGTAAAGATAAATAATCAATACCGTGTGCTACTTACGCAACAACGCCAGACATTATACTTGTTATAATATATATATATATATATATTATCCTTGATACTGTGCAGTCCGTGAGAATTTCAAACACTACCCCTTCCATTCTTCTATAAATAGGATGCTTAGTTAGAATTGAAAATTACACCAGAATCAGATAATTCTTCTTCTATAATATTGATCTTATTTTTTTAGAGTTTAAGGAAGCTTTGAGCGTAGAAAATAACTCAAGTTTTCTTCAAGAATATTCCCGCTATACCAGTTGAAATACTCTACTTTTTAAGGTAATGGATATTATTTTTATGCAATATTCGAATGAAATAATATTTTCTTCCATATTCTATAGTATGTAAGTAATATTATTTCGTTTCAGATTTTAAATTTAATGCTCATTTTTGTTAAGTTTTGGGCTTCTATACTCCATAAAATTAGTAGATATCCTTGAAATTTACGTTTCATCAAGTATCTTTTCATGGAAATATTATTCTGAATATTTTTGATAAGTTTTAACTTTTTTATGTCGGAGTTCTATTCACGGGGTACTATTTACTCGGTTACTATTCACCCATGGCACTATTCATGATAAAAATTAATTTTTTTTCGGTCCAAATCATTTTTGATACAATATTATTCTTGAATTTACTCCATAAAGCAGTATCATGTTGACAATTTGGACGTTATTGAATTCTGGATAAATTAAATTATAAATCTTTAAAAATTTATCCTTTGTTTTCATTTAATTGAATTCTTATATCATTGTCATCATCCTCATGCTTATATTGTTATGAAAGTCATCTTTGACTTACATGCATAGATGGACTGTTGATTGGTATGATTATGACTAGAGATTATTCGGTATAATCATGACCCTAATGTTACAAATAATGTGGTAAAAGTCCTCATTGGCCCGTAGTGCAGTGATGGACAATTGTTGGCATGATCATGACCATTGGTGAAAACACGAATATCATTGGCCCGCAGTGCATGGATAATTCGTGGTCGTGATACTAATGAATATCCTTGGCCCGTAGTGCATGGATAATTCAGTGATGTAGATTATTTATTAAGTTGAGTCTCAGCGATAAAATTGATGATAAACTTTTTAAATCATAGAAGATAGTAGATTTCATGCTCTACTTGACTCTTCTAATGGATTACTTATTCCACTACAGTTAAACTTGATGTCTATTGTATTTTATCAGTTCTGCATTATCTTAGTCATAATATTTCTTACTGGGCTAGTTGAGCTCACCCTTTGCTTTTATTGTTCTCTTCAAGAAATGAGATCAATGCCGAGACTAGTCAGAAAACGGAGTGATGGTCCGAGAAAGTGCATTAGTAATCCTTACTATTCTGTGAAATAGTGTGATAATAATTGTAATAATATTAAATTTGAGTTTGTATATTATCTAGAAGACAATATTCGTGTTGAAACTCCCAGCTTATATTTTGTCGTACTTTACACGACAGTTGTATAATTAAGTTGTATTTGAATTCTGTACCATGTATTTGGTGTGAGACCCCAAATTTTATGAATAAATATTTAAATTTCTCGAAATATTTGTTTTGAATATTATGGTATGGATTTGATATAATGTTATAGTTGTGGGTAATATTTACAAATTTTGCAAAGTAAGCAAGTGGTTATATAATATTCGATTGGTCAGGGAATATTCGTTTTAACAGGGAATATCCGTATGACAATACAATCATTGGTGGATCCCACAACGGGAGTATTGTCGTAGTAAGAAAATGACAGAATTATCTTTTATTAAAAATAACGGCGAAAGTGTTACCGTTAAATGTAAGACCCCAACTTATTATTAATGAAATTGAATTTCCTCTATTTATTATTTTGAAATAGTAAGGGTTGATTTGATTAATGTGGTTAGTTATGGGTAAAATGCGCAAATATTTCAAATAAGCAAGTGGTTATAAAATATTCATTGTTGTCGGGGAATATTAGTTTGGTCGTGGAATATTCTTACTGTCGGAAAATATTCGTACGACGGCGTTGTCTTGTGTGGGCCCCATAACGGAAAGCGATTGGATGAAGGAAAACTGTAAAATCTCAAATTTTACGAATAAAAATTTAAATTTCTCAATTTTTTTTTTTAATATTATGGTGTGGATTTAATATAATGTTATAGTTGTGAGTAATATTTATAAATTTTGTAAAGTATGCAAGTTGTTATATTATATTCGATTGGTCGGGGAATATTCTTTGTGTCGGGGAATATTCGTACGACGACACAATCATTGGTGGACCCCACAACGAAATTATTGTCAGATTGAGAAAACGATAAAAATATTTCTATAAAAATAACGATGGAAGTTTTACAGATTATCTTTGTTGAACTACTTCATTAGTAAAAGTATACGAATACGCTGGCGTGGTTGCATAAGAAGCACACGGTATTGATTATTGATGCTTACGTGAAGAAGTCACTCAATTTTGTTCAATTATAGTTTCAATAATTGTTGCATAAGATCTCACGTTATTTGATTCAATTATTGTCGATATTTTATATATTATTAAATTAATAATTGAGAAGATCCCAAATAATTAATAAATGAAATTTAATTTCTCTAATTATTATTTTGAAATAGTAAGGGTCAAGATGTGATTAATGTGATAATTATTATTTTGTAAAATACGCAAATATTTCAAAATAAAAATAAGTTGTGGTTATAAAATATTCATCATTGTTTGGGAATATTCGTTTCGGTCGTGGAATATTCAGATCGCTTGGGAATATTCGTATTTACTTGCAAGCAAATGCGTGTGGGCCCCATAACGAAAAAGCGATCGAGGAAGAAAATGACAAATATAAGTTGTTTAAAAATAATCTACAGAAGTTGTTACCACTTACATCGTTGAATACCCTATGGTTAAAAACACGAATACGCGTTGTTGAATCCAGAAGACACTACAGATTGCGCACCAATTATCGACTTCTTACGTAAGAAGGCACTACTCAATAATGGTTACAAAAATTAATCGCTCAAAGGTTTTATTTTATCGATTCAATAATTGTCATGCGCTGATATTTTATATTGTCATTGTTTTAATAATCACATTACACAAGATTTTTCATCGTCAAAACAATAATTCATATTATCCTAATAATATTATTAGATAACATTATTGGCAATGTCTAGAAAGTTCTCGCCTAAGGAGAGGTTTGTCACCTAATCAAGCTACCAAGAAGAGAGAAATTTTATCGAAAGCCCTCTTCCTGAACCGCCTCGTCACAATATCAGGATTCTCGTATATTATTTGTGAATAATTAATTATTGATTCATATGATGAGGAAAATATTGATTTTATGTGGATATAGATGGAGAAAATTTTAATGTGACAATTGTTGAAAATTGAAATTTTATCTTTTTCTCGATAAAATAATTCATTTAAATATATATTATTATATTTTAATAATATAATAATGGTGATATTTTTACAACGAATGTGGGATATATGAGTATACGAGGAGGAAGAGTATTTTTGTTGCAATAAATGTTTAAAACATGTTAAACATGTCGATGGACCCCATTTATCGACCGAAATTTGATTATAAATTTCTAAAATCACCCGCTTATGGATTTCTTTACCAATTTCTCTGTTGAATTTTGAAAAACTTTCTTCCGCAAAGTTGTAGAGAATTGAATTTCCTATAAAAACTCGCGAGATTCAAATTTTCTGATAAAAGGGCTATTTATTATGAATTATTGAAGTTCAAGTTCAAATAATTGATTTTTGAAGTTTAAATTATTTTAAATTAGAAAAACGTTTTTTTATTTTCTTCTAGAAGGTTGGTATGTGTGAATTGGTTGAGATTCAGATTTCAAAGAATACGATAATATTTTTATAAATATTAATATTTTATTAAATTTTCTCGCTTTCGTGTTCTAAGCAATTTCCTATAAATAAAAGCTTAGTTAATTTGAAAATCACACCGTAAACTCAAGTTTTCTCTCTATATTATCGAGCGATTCTTGTGAGTATTTTGAGTATACTTTGAGTATTGCTATACTATGAAAGTTCAAGATATAGTCTATATCCAAAGATTCCAGCTAAGAACCGATCTTTCGAGGTAAGTGGATATTATTTTTTTTTTTCAGAATGATATTATTTCTTCAATATCATTATGTCAAATATTGATCCAAGTTTTTATCAAATTTGAACTTTTGGTGTCGGTTACTATTCACGATACTTAGACTATTCACGATACTAGACTATTCACTTAATACTTAAGACTATTCATCGAAAAATGAAAATTTTTCTTTTCGTCTAAAATATCTATCAGGATACTAGCTTCAGATCAGATCCATGTTTTGATCATTCTTGAATTTTACGCCACTATGATTATTTTTGAGGTATTTTTGACGTGATAAAACAAAGTACTTAATCCTTAATCCTTAATCCTCGCCATTTTGATTCACCGGATTCGCTTTTTTTTTTAAAATATTTTTCATCATCCTCGCCTTAAATGATGATATTATTGAATATCTTTGGCCCAGTAGTGCAAAAAAGATGAATGATTTATGATGAATATCTTTGGCCAAGAAGGCAAAGATGAATGATTTCGATGAATATCTTTGGCCCGTAGCAAAAAAGAATGAATGATTTTCGATGAATATCTTTGCCCGTAGTAAAAAAGATGAACAGTGTTTAGATGAACACGACTAATCGGGTGAATGTCCTCGCCTCAGAAGTGCAAGGATGAATATTTGATCCCGTATATATATCGATTGATGTTACAGGATAAAAATAGACGATGAACTTTAAAATTCATACATAAAGATAGAGTTTGCATTCTCTACTTAACTCTTCTAATGAATTATTATTTCACCATGCGAATATTGATTTAAAACTTGTTGTTCATTGTATTCTATTATATTTTTCCTCGTCAAGACTAACGATAATTTTGTCAGATATTATCTTAGTCATAATATTCTTTATCGGGCTAATGAGCTCACCCTTTTCCTTTTTGTTCCATTTTTCTTCTCGTGAGGCGTAGAATATAAAGCAAGACGAAGCCTGGGGTAATGGAATGAAAGTTCTAGGAGAGTTGTTTAGTAGTCCTCACCATTGTTGTAAAATAATGTATCAATAATTACGATGAGGATTTATTTGTATGTGGATATCGCCTCTGATGGCAATATCTCAGATTTAAACTCACAGCTTTTACTATCAGTAATAATAAAGTCAGAGTTGCTTCGCACTCGTATCGACAACCTGTAATGGGGGATGTAGACCTATTTTGGGGTGTCACAAATGGGTATCGTAGCTAGGATACGATCTCCGCATGAGATCGGGAATGTAACTAGAGGGAGAGACGAAAGAAAATCTTCGCTAAAGGTGTCCTACCTAAGCTTATTTGATAATGGGTCAAGATATAGGATATTATGTGATATATTGATTTCTTTAATTAACCCTTGTTTTACGACAAGATTTGAGAATGTCGAATCGAGAATATTAACAATGGAAATGAGACCGTGGAGACGCTCAGACTCACCAACGAACGAGAGAACGCGCAACAGTCGGGCAATGTTCCTCCCGTGAACAACACCAATCGAAAGCAAGATGATGAACGAGGGATATTTAGAGCTTTTTGCTCATGCAAAAAATCGCATTTGGAGACTCGTGTTCAAAACATAGAGAAATGATAAGAATTACTTCAAGTCATCACAACAAGCAGCTCAAAGAGTCAGACCACCAGAATTTAAGGGAAAGCCAGATCCGATCACGGCGTAAACACGGGTCAAGCAAATTACCAAGATATTCGATGTCTTGGGATGCACAGAGAATGTAGGTTCCATTCGCCACCTTTATGTTCCGTGGCGAGGCAGACATCATCGGTGGGAGTCTCATGAAGTTGCACTCCATCCAAATTGCAAGCCAAAGATGTCTTCGGGAGACGCTTTCAGAACTATTTAATGACAAATACTTTCCTCGAAAGTGTTCATTATACGGGCGGAAGTGGAGTTTATTAGACCGAGCAGTAACAAATACGACGGTCTCTCAAAGACGAGGCGAAATTTGCAGAGTTATCCAGTGTTTCAGACCTCATTCAGTGGAGAATGAGGAACGATGACGCGGATGTTTCGAGAGGTTCAAAACCCAAGATACGCCAAGATCTCATCTCTCATAAATTTTCTCTATTCGACATGTTGTTAATGTGGCTCAATTGTTAGAAATGAGATAACGAGTACGGCCAACCGAGGTACCACAATCGATCATACCGAGATAAGCAACAACAACAAAACAACAATAATCAAAGAGAGAAAGAAAAAAGGCGACAAAAAATGGTAACCACTCCGTGGTAATCATGGCCATGAAAATAAAGAAGAAGCGAGTCAGAGGAGATTTTAAAAAGAGGAGATTCAACAACGACTATGTGAAGACGACAAACACAAAGAAAGAATCGGTTCCAAGGGAGGAGAACGACCACCCATTATATGCTATAAATGCGAAAAGAGGGACATATCACCAAATCGCCCACAAAGTAGCCTGTATACTATAATTGTGGAAAGGAAGGACATATCGCCGAGATCGCACTTCAGAATAAAACCCTAGTTCAATGGGGACTTGCGACTCAAAAGATCGTCCCTAAAAGTCAAAGTCAATCTGCCTCGGAAGAAATATTTGTTGTGATCGGTCAAAATGCGAGAACCCAAACGAGGTGATCACGGTAAGCTATTTATAAATTCTCGTGAAGTTTATACTTTACTAGATACCGGCATACCCATTCATTTATCTCTCCCGCTTGTGCTCAACGCTTAAACTCGACCGAGAGAAATTAGACTTCGACCTATCTCGTGGAAACTCCGCTAGAGAAACTTTCATCACATCCACCGCTTATAAATCTTGTCTAATCCATGTTGGCACCCTTTATCTTACCCGCCACCTTTATCTCTTTAAAGATACTTGCTTTTGATGTGATTTTAGGGATTGATCGTTAACTACTCATCATGCCAAAATTGATTGTTTTCGTAGTCATCATAGCTTTCATATTCCTAAACAACCTCGTTGTTCAATTCAAGAAACTAAACCATTAAAATCAATCACCGCCATATCTAATCATAAAGCTATTCGCTTATTAAAAACTGATGTCAAGCTTTCTTAGCCCATGTTATGGATTTGAATAAAGACACGCCAAAATTGAATAATATTCCCGTTGTTATTAACTTTCCGACGATTTCAAGAACTTCCCGCCTACCCCGTAACGTGAAGTTGAATTCTTTATCGACCTTCAACCCGGTACAAAGCCCATTTCTAAAACCCCATATCGAATGGCTCCTATCAAACTTCAGAGTTAAAGGTCCAACTACAGAGTCATTTGGACATCGGTTTCATTCGGCCCCAAGACATCTCCTCGGGGTGCTCCTCGCTTTATTCAGAAAGAAGAAAGACGGAGATGCGACTTTGATCGACTATCTGAATCGAACCATGTCACTATCAAGAATAGTATCCTCTACCTCGTATTGATGACTTGTTTGACCAAATTAAAGGAGCACAATTCTTTTCAAAATCGATCTTCGCTCGATATCATCACCAAGATTAGAATCGAGGATATTCCAAAGACCGCTTTTAACTCCTGGGAGACGGCATTATGAATTCTTAGTTATGTCTTTCTTGATCGACTAATGCTCCCGCGGCTTTCATGGATACGATGAACCGAGTATTCAAAGAGTATTTGATCACCATTGTTGTTTTTATCGATGACATCCTCATATATTCCAAAAGCCGTGAAGATCATGAGCACCATTCGTTCGGGTACTCCAAAGGCTTCGTGAAAACAAGCTTTATGCCAAGTTAAAGAAATGCGAGTTCGCTCGAGGAAGTAGCATTTCTTGGGCATGTGGTGTCAAAACACGGAGTATCCGCTGACCCGGCCAAGATCAAGCAATACAAAGTCGGAGCAACCAAGTCCTGCGATCAAGACGAGCTTTTGGGCTTAATCCGGTTATTATCGAGATTCGTGGAAGGGTTTTTCGAATCGCTATCTCCGCTAACTCATCTAACTCTAAGGATACAAAATTCGCTTGGAGCGTAAGAAAGATGGAGAAGAGTTTCCAAGAGCTTAAAAGAGACTTATTTCTAAGACTGCTCTAACAATACCATCCGGTTCTCGATGGATTTGTTATCTACAAATGATGCTTCGCAAAGGGTTAGATGTGTTCTCATGCAACGTGGAAAGTCATAGCCTACGCCTCATGACAACTTAAAGAATATGAGAGGAATTATCCTACTCATGATCTAGAGTCAAGCAAGCAAATGCTTTTCGCTAAAAAGATCCGGAGGCACTATCTATACGGAGAGAAAGTGGAGATATATTCGCACCATAAAAGCCTTAAATATTTCTTCACTCAAAAGAACTTAATACGCTAAGCAATGACGCTGGCTCGAGCTATCGAAAGACTACGACCACACTATTCAATACCATCCCGAAAAGTTTAACGGTAAATTGACGCTACTGAAAGTAGAAGATCATATGCAGAACGAAAAGCGCGATGATGTCAAATATACGACAGAGCCAACTTTAATAGAAAAAATTAAGGTCGCTTGCCCACCGAATCTTGAAATGATGCATACGAAGAAGAAGAAAGTACAAGAAGGAGCTATTCCTAAGCGAGAATCGATGAAGAAGGAATACTTCGAGTCCACCTGCACTTTGTGTTCCTAACGATTCGATTTGAAGTACAAGATTATGATGGAGGCACACAATACACCATTTGCAATCCATCCGGAAGTACTAAAATGTATCGTGATCTTCGACATACATTTTGGTGGAACAATACGAAGAGAGAGATTGCAAAGTTTATCTCAACATGTTTAACTTGTCAACGTAGTAAAGGCAGAGCATCAAGTGCCTAAGGGACCATCAGAACCACTTGAGATTCCGAAATGGAAGTGGGAACACATTACCATGGATTTCAAGCACGGACTTCCCACTTGCTTCTCAAGGCATAAATGCTATTTGGGTTATTGTTGATAGATTAACCAAGTCCGCTTTCATTTCTTGCCAATACGGAGACTTATTCCTCGAACGCCTCGCTTCAAATGTACGTAAATGAGATCAGAGATCAGATGGCACGCCAAGATCCATAGTTTTGATCGCGACCCAAGATTCACTTCAAGATTTTGGGTTAGCTTGCAAAAAGCTATGGGTACGGATTTAAGATTCGGGCCGCATACCATCCTCAAACCAGACGGACAATCGTAGAGGACTATTCAAACTCTCAAGATTTATTAAGACTCGTGGTCCTGTACTTCAAGGGCGCTTGATAAGTATTTACCATCGGTGGAATTCTCCTACAACAACAAAGCTTATCGTGCAAGTATAGTGTGGGCCCCATTCAAGCATTATATGGACGAAAGTGTCGCTTCCAATATGTTGGGATGAGGTGGGTGAAGAACATTGTTGGGACCCGAAAGTTAAGACGTATTTACTCACCGAAAAGATCCAAATGATTCGACAACGATACAAACCAGACAAGATCGACAAAAGAGTTATGCGATCTTCATCGAAAGGATGTGGAATTTAGTATAGGGGATCATGTATTGTCATGTGTTGCCCCACGGAAGGGAGTTACAAGATTCGGGAAGAGAGAAAAGCTCAATCCACGATTTATCGTCCATTTCAAATTCTCGACCGAGTAGAAATGTAGCCTATGACTCGCTACATTCTCCAAAGTATGTCTCGTGTTCATAATGTGTTTCATATATCCGCATTTCAGAATACGTGAAAGACCCGAATCACGTTATCGAAGTTAAATCCCATTTGAGATAAATTAAGACTTAACGTATGAGGAAGACTGCCAAGATCTTGATAGAAGGAGACGTCCCACGACGAAGGTCATACCACAAGTTAAAGTCTTCGCGGAGAAACCATGCTATAGAGGAAATGACCGGGAGTTGAAACGAAATGAAAGCGAGGTATCCTCATCTTTTCAAACACTGTATCGTATACGCCAATTTCGAGGACGAAATTTCATAAGAGGGAGGTCAGAAGATCCCAAATAATTAATAAATGAAATTTAATTTCCTCTAATTATTATTTTGAAATAGTAAGGGTCGATGTGATTAATGTGGATAAGCACGGGTAAAATACGCAAATATTTCAAAATAAGCAAGTTGTTATAAAATATTCATCATTGTTTGGGAATATTCGTCATCGTCGTGGAATATTCAGATCGCTTGGGAATATTCGTATTTACGACACAAGCAAATGCATGTGTGGGCCCCATAACGAAAAAGCGATATCGAGGAAGAAAAAATGACAAATATAAGTTGTTTAAAAATAACTACAGAAGTTGTTACCGCTTATAATCGTTGAATACCCGGTGGTTAAAACACAAGAATACGCTATTGTCGAATCCAGAAGACACTTCAGATTGCACCAATTATCGACTTTTACGTAAGAAGGCACTACTCAATAATGGTTACAAAATTATCGCTCAAAGGTTTTATTTTATCGATTCAATAATTGTCATATTGATATTTTATATTGTCATTGTTTTAATAATCACATTACACAAGATTTTTCATCATCGTCAAACAATAATTCATATTATCCTAATAATATTATTAGATAACATTATTGGCAATGTCTAGAAAGTTCTCGCTTCAAGGAGAGGTTTGGTCACCTAATCAAGCCGCCCAAGAAGTGAGAAATTTTATCGAAAGCCCTCTTCCCTGAACCCGCCTCGTCATTAATATCAGGATTCTCAGTATATTATTTGTGAATAATTAATTATTGATTCATATGATGAGGAAAATATTGATTTTATGTGGATATAGATGGAGAAAATTTTTAATGTGACAATTGTTGAAAATTGAAATTTTATCTTTTTCTCGATAAAATAATTCATTTAAATATATATTATTATATTTTAATAATATAATAATGGTGATATTTTTACAACGAATGTGGGATATATGAGTATACGAGGAGGAAGAGTATTTTTGTTGCAATAAATGTTTAAAACATGTTAAACATGCTCATGGACCCCATTTATCGATCGAAATTTGATTATAAATTTAAAATCACCCGCTTATGGATTTCTTTACAAATTTCGTTGGGGAATTTTGGAAAAACTTTCTTCCGCAAAGTTGTAGAGAATTGAATTTCCTATAAAAACTCGCGAGATTCAATTTTCTGATAAAAGGGCTATTTATTATGAATTATTGAAGTTCAAGTTCAAATAATTGATTTTTGAAGTTTAAATTATTTTAAATTAGAAAACGTTTTTTTTTTTTTTTCTCTAGAAGGTTGGTATGTGTGAATTGAATTGAGATTCAGATTTCAAAGAATACGATAATATTTTTATATATATTAATATTATTATTAAATTTTCTGCTTTTGTGTTCTAAGCAATTTCCTATAAATAAAAAGCTTAGTTAAATTGAAAATCACACCGTAAATCAAGTTTTCTCTCTATATTATCGAGCGATTCTTGTGAGTATTTTGAGTATACTTTGAGTATTGCTATACTATGAAAGTTCAAGATATAGTCTATATCCAAAGATTCCAGCTAAGACTGATCTTCGAGGTAAGTGGATATTATTTTTTTCAGAAATGATGATATTATTTCTTCAATATCATTATGTCAAATATTGATCCAAAGTTTTTATCAAATTTGGAACTTTTGGTGTCGGTTACTATTCACGATACTTAAGACTATTCACGATACTAGACTATTCATTTATCACTTAAGACTATTCATCGAAAAATGAAAATTTTTCTTTCATTCTAAAATATCTATCAGGATACTAGCTTTGATCAGATCCATGTTTTGATCATTCTTGAATTTTACGCCACTATGATTATTTTTGAGGTATTTTTGACGTGATAAAACAAAGTACTTAATCCTTAATCCTTAATCCTCACATTTTGATTCACCGGATTCGCTTTTTTTTTTAAAAAATTTTTCATCATCCTCGCCTTAAATGATGATATTATTGAATATCTTTGGCCCGTAGAGCAAAGATGAATGATTTATGATGAATATCTTTGGCCAAGAAAGCAAAGATGAATGATTTGATGAATATCTTTGCCCGTAGAAGTAAAAGATGAATGATTTTCGATGAATATCTTCGCCCGTAGCCGGCAAAGATGAACAGTGTTTAGATGAACACGACCAATCGGGTGAATGTCCTCGGCCAGAAGCAAGGATGAATATTTGATCCCGTATATATATCGATTGATGTTACAGGATAAAAATAGACGATGAACTTTAAAATTCATACATGTAAGATAGTAGTTTGCATTCTCTACTTAACTCTTCTAATGAATTATTATTTCACCATGTAATATTGATTTAAAACTTGTTGCCTATTGTATTCTATTATATTTTTCCCTCGTCAAGACTAACGATAATTTTGTCAGATATTATCTTAGTCATAATATTCTTTATCGGCTAATGAGCTCACCCTTTTCCTTTTTTTTGTTCCATTTTTCTTCTCGTGAGGCGGTAATATAAAGCAAGACGAAGCCTGGGTAAAATGGAATGAAAGTTCTAGGGAGAGTTGTTTAGTAGTCCTCACCATTGTTGTAAAATAATGTATCAATAATTATGATGAGGATTTATTTGTATGTGGATATTGTCTTGATGGCAATATCTCAGATTTAAACTCACGCTTTACTATTGTAATAATAAAGTTGTAGTTGTTTCGCACTGTATCGACAACTCGTAATGGGGATGTAGACCTATTTTGGGGTGTCCCTCACCTGCGTGCGCTTACACACATGGCCCGGTTCCGTTATTTATTATTCTCATGGAACATCCCGCTTGGTGCGAATTTATCCTCGAACTCGGTTCCGTTATTTATTATTCTGCTGGAATATCCTCATCTCGCGTTTACGCATGACCGATGATTCTCATTATTTATTATTCTATTGGAATAACTCCGCTGCATCGGTCTTACCTATCGCATGCCTGGTGATTTCTTTTGTTATTCCATTCTTTATTATACTCTGTTGGTTAAAATTTTGACTTCTATACTTCATGAAATTAGTAGAATATCATTGATATTTGCGCTTCATCCAGTATCTTTTCATGTAAATATTCTTTTGAGCATTCTTGAATTTTACTCTACAAAGAAGTATCATGTTGACAATTTGGACGTTATTAGTTCCTGGATAAATTAATTCTTGAACTTGTTTTATTGAATTCTTATATCATTGTCATCATCCTCATGTTTATATTATGTTGAAAGTCATCTCATGGCACCAGAAGCATAGATGGACTTGGTATGATTATGACCGTGGATTATTCTAAGATAATCATGACCCTAATGTTACAAATGATGTAGAAAAAGTCTTCTTTGGCCCGTAGTGCATTGATGGACAATTTTTGATATGATTATGGCTATGGATTCTCTTCGGCCAAGGGTGCAAAGAAGAATTGTTTTATGGCATGATCATGAACATTGATGAATACACGAATATCCTTGGCCCGTAGTGCATGGATAATTTGTGGTCGTGATACTAATGAATATCATTGGTCGTAGTGCAGGGATGATGTGGATTATTTATTAAGCTGAGTCTCAGCGATAAAAATGATGAAAACCCTTTTTAAATCATAAAAGATAGTAGATTTTATTCTCTACTTGATTCTTTTAATGGATTGCTTGTTCCGCTGCAGTTAAACTTGATGTCTATTGTATTTTATCAGTTTAACATTGTTGAAGACCAATGATAATTTATTATGCATTATCTTAGTCATAATATATCTTACTGGGCTAGTTGAGCTCACCCTTTCCTTCACTATTCTCTTCAGGAAATGAGAATATAAACTTGAGACGAGTCGAAACAGTTCGACAATCCAGATGATAGCATTAATAGTAGTCCTCACTATTCTCATTAAATAAAGGTGATAATAAATATAATGAGGACCTAATTTGAGTTTGTATATTGTCTATGAGGACTCCATTGAGAGTGAATATTTTTTAGAATGCAATATTCTTGTTTAAACTCTCAGTTTATGTTTTGTCGTATTTTACACGACAGCTTGTATAATTAAGTTGTATTTGATTTATGTACCATGTATTTGGCGACTCAAGATGGGTGATGTATACCAATTTTGGGGAGTCACATACCCTATAGTAAAAGTACAAGAATACGCGTGGTTGCATAGTAAGCACACGGTATTGGTTATTGATGCTTACGTGAGAAGTCACTCGCTTATACTCAATTATTGCTACAATAATTGGCTTGCATCATATCTCTCATATTATTGATTCAATTATTGTCACAAAGATCATCCGTGATAATATGATATATTATTAAATCAATAATCGAGACGACAAAGTTATTCATATTATTATTTGTAATATTGACAATGTCTGTAAGTTACATCGAGGAGAGGTTTGGTCATATAATTGCTTGCTACCAATAAGGAGAAATCCTTATCGAAAAGCCCCTTCTTTCCCGGGAACGACACGGTTTGTTAAATATTGTGAATTATATTATTAATGATGAATAAGTTCGTGTTGATTAAAGATAAAATTGATAGTTCTATTGTGTTGGAATTATTAGTGTTAGTGAAAATCGACATTTATTTCGATAATAATTGATGTCTGGAGGTTATATTGACCAATCAGATATTTAACCGGATAAATGAGCAATTAATTGCTATTAATTCACATGATTATAACTATTTGTTCACATGTGTGTACTATCTATTCACATTCTTGTACTATTAGGGGAGGTGGTGCAAGATTGATAATACTTGCATGACTAAGTTAAGAATGGAGGTATAGATGGAGGTACTATACTGTAATTCGTATTTTCACATGTCTAGAACTATTAATTCACATGATTTACTATTAGGGGAGGTGGTGCAAGTTTGATAATACTTGCAGGACTAAATTAAAAATAAAAGAAAAAAGGAAGGTATTATACTGTAATATTCTGAGCCCCAAAACGTGAAATTATCGAAACTATATTTTCCTATAAATAAGCTCATTCCTTCATTATTCTTCACCAATTCACTAAAGCTATAGAAAGCAATTATTATAGAGAGAAAGAAGAAGAAGTATCTTACCTCACTATTTCAAAGATCCAATCTTCCGAGGTAAGGGGGTATTATTCTTTCAGTATTCAATGAAGAAAGCTATTGTTATTCCATTACTTATTATTATATTGAATAACATATCTCTATGCCAAGCACCGCATACATGGTGAAATTCTTCTCATTATTCCATTACTTATTATTATGTTGGAATAACTTTGCCTATACTGGCATCGCATACATAGTGAAATTCTTCTCGTTATTCCATTATATATTATTCTCATTGAATATCCTGTTTGTGCGGATTACGCATGACCTGGTTCCATTCTTTATTGTTCTGTTGGAATATTCTGTCTGTGCGGATTACGCATGACCGGTTCCATTATTTATTATTCGCTGGAATAACCTTTGTTTGCTATTCTATCGTATGCCTCGGTGAATTCTTCCATTATTCCATTCTTTATTATTCTTGGAATAACTCGTTTCTATGTGGATTACCACATGTATGGTGAATGATCCTTCGTATTCATTCCTTATAAATTGTGGAAATGATCTGCTATATGGATTACTGCACGGCGACGAAAATCCATTCATAGCTTTCATATATTTTATTATACTCAAATAAGTTAAAGTTTTGGCTTCTATACTCCATGAAATTAGTAGAATATCCCGGATATTTCAAGGCTTCATCCAAAGATCTCTTTCATGAAAATATTCTTCTCGTATTCTTGAATTTTACTCTATAAAGCAAAGATAATGTTGACAATTTGGACATTATTGATTTCGGATAAATTAAATCATAAATCATTAAAATTTATCCTTGAACTTGTTCTATTGAATTATTATGTCATTGTCATCATCCTCACGCTTGTATTGTGATGAAAGTCATCTTTTGAACTTACGTGCGTATGATGGACTTGTTATGATTACGATTAGGGATCATTCGGTATAATCATGACCAATGTAATGTTATAAATGATGTGGTAAAAGTCCTCGGTGGCACATGTAGTGCATCATTGAACAGCTTTTTGGTATGATTATGACCAGAGATTATTCTAATAGTCACTGACCATTGATGATTTAATGAATATCCTTGGCCCGTAGTGCGTGAATGATTCGATGATGTGGTTTATTTATTAAGTCGAGTCTCAAATGATAAAAATTGATGAAAATATTTTAAATCATGTAAGATAGTAGATATCATGCTCTACTTGACTCTTCTAATGGATTGCTTATTTTCTTTGCAGCTTAAACTTGATGTCTATCAGATTTTATCGCTTTAACATTGTTGAAGACTAATGATAATTTATTCTCGCATTATCTTAGTTATAATATTTCTTCTTTGGCTAATTGAGCTCACCCTTTTTTTGCTTTCATTGTTCTCTTGAGAAATGAGAACGTGGCGGACTAATCGAGGAATGGAGTGATGGTCCGAGATGGTGTATTAGTAGTCCTCACTATTATGTAAAATAGTGTGATAATAAATATAATGAGGACTCTATTTGAGAGTGGATATTGTCTAGAAGGCAATATTTCTGTTTAAACTCTCAGCTATGTTTTGTCGTATTTTACACGACTGTTGTATAATTAAGTTGTATTTGAATTTATGTACCATGTATCTGGCGACACAAGATGAGTGATGTATACCTGTTTTGGGGGCGTCACATTTGGTGACTCGAAATGGATGATGTATACCTATTTTGGGAGCGTCACACTATACTGCAACTACTGTGACAATTATTGAATGAAACTTAGTAACTTCTTACGTAATCATCAATAATCAGAAATACAATGCAATATCGTGTGTTACTGTGCAATAACGTGTATTACTATACTTTTATCACTGGGTATTTCAACTGTTTAACGGTAAAAGTTTTGTCGTTATTTTTATAAAAAAAGGTTATTTCTGTCGTTTCTATATGTAACAGTTATTATGTTATGAGGTCCACCAATAATTGCGTTGTCGTACGAATATTCTCCGTCACAACGAATATTCTCCGACACAACGAATATTTTATGACAACTTGCTTACTTTGTAAAATTTTCACATATCCCCTTTAACTTTAACCTTTTATAAATTTAACCATTTACTGAATAGAATAATAATTATAAGAATTTAACTATTTAGTGAATAGAATAATAATTTTAAGAAAAATTGAATACTTTTATTTCATAAAATTCGGCGTCTTACAAATACTACATTGGATCAAATATATTCCTATAGCACAATTATTAATTTAAAATTTCTAGATTTCCTCCTAACACAACATTCCATAATTAAAACATACTCCTTCGTACTCTACTTGAGTATGATTAATGGTGTCACTCAAAACTACAAATATATTGTGATTAGTTCAAGAAGGTCTCATTCCCACATGCTCAACAAATTTTAAGTAAAAAGCAACAACAACAAATTCATTGGACATGAAATAATGAGGATTAAAACTCTTTAAAAAGGAGACGTATTATAATTTATTCAAGAATGTTATATAACTGTTTGTGTATCCAGTATACATAAATAATAATAATAGATATTGCACACTATTTTATATAAGATGAACAATCATCATTTGAGAGAGTTGAACCGAATTTGAATAAAGTTGGATATATTTTTGTTGTTTCAATTGATTTTGAAATCGAAACTGCACAATTCAAAACTGTATCGCTCCAATCAGAATCAATTTTATGTGTAATTTTGAATTTGTCAAACCGTAACTAATCATGTGTGCGATTTGGGTGAGTGTAGAGGAGCCCCGATTACGCCAAAAAAATTATCTCTCTCTAAACTTGTCCATGGATGCTCAACAACTTATCTCCATTGAAGACATATTCGACTCTTCCCTAAACCTAGAAGATACCCACTTCAACAGAGGGTTACTTATTGGGAAAGACGAGGGTCGGCAGGTGGGTCTCAGATCCGGGTTCGAAATTGGCGATCGAGGAACTAGGATTTTACAGAGGCAGCATTGATTTGTGGACTTCCTTTTCTTCAAGGGTTGCAAATGGAGGAGTTGGATCAGAAGTAGCAGTTTTGGGAGCCGGAAACTGAGTTCGTTAGTGATATTATTGATGATTTTTTGAGGTTGAAGTTAAAGGCTATTTGTGCCACAATCCCAAAAGGATGAGATTTAGAGTTTTGAATTGTGTAGGGGCAAGGTATGTGTATGAAGATTGTTTTTATTTACACTCCGTCTGAGTTTTGAACAAAAAAAAAAAAAATAGAAAACTTAAACTAAAACAGAAAAGAAAAGAATAGAAAACTTAAAGTTTTCTTTTGTGTTGTTTCTGAGTTTTTAATAGAAAAGGATAGAAAATTTAAAATTGAGGACATGAGTTGTAATTTAAAATTTATTATATTAAAAGTTGAGGATAATATGAAATTATAAAAATATTACTTATTCTAATTTCTTTTCCATTCAAATCATACCAATTTTTTGGATTTAAAACTTTGCAGAAAAAAAGTGGCAAGTTTTTTTATCCATTTCTTTTCTTTTCTATTTATTAAAAAACTCAAAAACATAAAAATTAAAAAGAAAACTTAAATTTTCCGTCCATTTCTTTTTTTTTTCTGTTTATTTTAAAACTCAAAAAGAGAGCGTTAGTATATATGTATGAAGTTTGTTTTCATCAAGTACATGTAACATGTTTCCTGCTGGTTGTGATTGTCTTGATAATTCAGATTGTGTTTTGTATAATTCAGATGGACACATGCTTTGTGTGGCAAAAACATGAATATATTTAAATTTTATTTATTTATCTTTTAATCATGATGAGTAAAAATACGTGAAATTTAAATTTAATTTTTATATTCAATTTTCACGTCTATTCATGCAAGGCACTGTAGTAGCTATGTTGACCATGTCTTTCTCATATGATATCTATCTATGCATTTTCACAACCTTGTATTTGTTTTGTTTTGAAATTCATTTAAAATTCATGAACAAGAGAATTGATCATCCCATAATATTCTTTTACTTTCTTTCTCTTCATTCTAAATTCAAAAAACACAATATTAATTACATCACCACCGCCTAGACACGCAACTTTTAGTTAATTTCTAATGTAAATTGAAAAGTTATGTTTGTTTTATTTCATTTAAATTATAAATTGGGTACAACAAATTTAACACAAAAAATAATAAATTAATATTTAGGTGCTTATGCAACTAAGAGTTTATTTAATATTTAAACACACATTTTCATTTATTTATCAAACATAGGTACCTAATCACCTAAATAAATTTAAAATAATTACACCAAACATTATATTCCTTCTGTTTTAAAATATTTACAAGTTCAAAATTATTATAAATGAATTTTAAAATTTAATAATAGAATCATAAAATTTTGTATATTATCTAAATAATACTGGTAATTGTAACATTTATTATTCTAATCATTAGATAAAATTATATAATAAACTTACCATCATCAGTGTAAAATATTTTTAAGGCGTTGTCAAGTTATGGTTTGGGGCCACTTTCCCGCAATCCCTCTTCCAGGTTCAGCAGCTTATTCTTCTTCATTTCTGATTCAAATTTCTGAATGTAACTGTACGATCTAATGGTGGTTGTAAAATCTAAGCAAGCAGGTGGGTATTAACAAGGGTTACAAACAAGTGTGAGAATATACTTTATTTATTTTTTAATTTTTAATGCTTAATTTTGGTGTGCTCATATATTATATAATATGCTCTATGTAGTTTATATGAATGCAATAGTTTATGCTGATGCTAGTATTTGGTAATTTATGTACAGGTGAAGATAGATATCATGTCATTAGTGAAGGGACATATTAAGTTGGTTGAAAAGGTACTCTAGATTGTGGCCAAAAGTTCCTTCACTTAGCAACAGCTAGCCTTGTGTATTCATGTACACTTGTTTTTAATAGAAGCAGTACATCATAATTCTTATGCTAGTGCAATAATTTTCAACTGCCTAATACCTTGCGGTTCCTTGAATTGATTTCTCTTCTTTGTTACGTAAAGCAAGACGAGGCATGTTCTATTCTACCGTACCATGTAGTTCTGAAGTTATTCTGCATTAAATGATTAATGTTCGGGCAATGATGAATTACTGTTGGTAGACAATATCTTAAAACTCTTTTGCAATTGTTCCTCTCTGTGTGTGTGTGCGTGTGTGTTTTGGATTATATTCTTCTACTAATGAAAGGAATAAAAGGAAAACCCCCATCTAAGGGAATGGAACCCGTATACAGACTATGGAAAAGGAAAACCCGTAGTTTACTCACAACTTACAACTCTCACCTTATATATATGTATATGCATTCTGTAATTGAGTAAGTTGATGTTAATATGTAATGATTGATGAAAGTATGTGTTCATTAAACTTACTTCCTTCTGCTCTATAGGATGTCACATAATCATTAATAAATATGAAAGGAGTTTCGAGAATTCATGCTGAGATGGTGATTGCTGCAATGACTTCTTATGTGATCTACATAAGAACTCTTCAAATGTAGCTTGAAGCTTCTAAAGTTCAGATAAGGGATTGTTCAAAGTATGGAACATTTATCAATGAGGATCCAATCTCTAATGCTATGTTTGGATTGCAGGAATTAAGGTGGGAATGGAATGAAAAAAATTGTGTTTGGTTGTTTCTTTGTAATGGAATGAACCATTCTCATTCAATCTCCAATCCAAACGTATCAAAGGGAAAAGTCCATGAGTTTCCGAATAGAGAAACAACTCTGCAAGACAGAGATATGGACTCATTTGGAACTGGTTTTGCTACCTATTGGTAAAATGTTACTTTCCTGTGCTAAACTTCTGTTTGTGTAGAATTTCAGATTTCTTGGTTAGAGGTTTGTGGTCTTGAAATTTGAGAGTATCTGTAATTGACATGATAACATTAAACAATCATATAAGACGCAGCAAGAAGTTCTGTTTGGTTAATTTTCCCTAAATTTGCAGGTTTTCTTTTGTTCCCTGCAAATTTTTTGTTTGCTGTTCTGCGCGTATACAAGCTAAGCAAATTCAGGAGATGATAACATCAATAGGTAAGCAATTATGAAGGTTCCATAAGTCATACTCCCTTTGTCAGGTAAAGGTTGTCATAATTAAGTTTTATTTTTGTTTATTATTTCAAAAAGTTAAATCATTCTTTCAAAGGTCAAGGAAACAATACTGCAGTATTGAGTATCTCGAAAGTATATTGAAGATTGTTTGATAAATTAGCATTTTGGTTTTTAAATTTGACTTCTTTCATTTGTGTGAAATACCAATTGTGACAATCTTAGTGAAACATAGGAAGTAATAGTTTGAACCTTCAGCCTTGTTCTTGTTATTTTATACATTATGATTTGGGTCTATGATTTTTTTTTGGGTGTATTATCTACTGCATTACTTAAATTGTCTCTCGATCAAGAAATGTAAAGAAAAGAGAAAACAATCATTAATGTATTACTTGTTCATCTTGGTCCCATTGCTTTTTCCTGCCAAAGAATTTCTATGGATGTAATAGTAAAGCTGGTGTCAAAATACTGGTAAAGCAAGAGCTTCTTCATTGCTCTTGTTTTTTCAAACATTGAGCATCAATGGTGTTTTTTTTGGGTTTAGCTGTAAGCACCTGAATTGCAGTTCCATAATATTTAAGTGTCCTATGAAATTGAATGGCTGAATGATTGCATTTTTTTTCTATCAATACCTTATAAGACTTTACTGCCGTGTCCTTGGGCTTTAAACTGCAGTGTCAGGTGTACAGTTTCCTATTGACACTGTAAAGTAATGTCGTTGTGTGCATATAATCTTAGAATCACATATCAGGTCTTACAGGTTAATAGATTTGACTTAACAAATGCATCCAGCTACTTATGGAGGCTAAATTCCTTGGTCACTGTCCCTGATTGTGCTATTTTTATACATGTATATATATGAATACTTTTTTTTGTGCACAAACTATGCATAAATTGTTGTGCACAAATAGTAAGAAAATATAGTATACAAGTCTTTCCATTTAAATTATGATAAGGTTTATAATTAACATCATTTTTTTACTATTTAATACATGGGTAATACTGTTTGTGCATATAGAATTACTGGACGCCTCCCGCAGGGAAGATCACGCGACAACACGTGGATCCAAGCACTCTGCCTCATGTTCGATTATCACAGCTTGATTAATATAGACAGTTGCTACTTGCTACATACCTTAAGCCTATTTGGTATATGGTGCTTAAAAATGCATTCTCCTCCTTATTCCCTGACTATACATATTGCTACAGTACGTATATAGTCAGAACATAGGCTTAGCACTGTTGAAGTACTTGGATGCTACCTTCAGATTTAGGTTGATAGTTGTCACCCATGAATGTGGGCTGAAAGAAACAAGTTATGGATACTGTTTGGTTTTCCTAGCATTGATTTTTTTTTTTTAAATAATACTAATAAGGCAAATAAAGAGAGAAATGTTTTCCTAGCTTTAGTACAACTAACTGGATACTGATTACAGTAGGAATCTTAATGTGAGCTGGCAGACCTGGGTACCCTGTGGTGCGACCCTACTGAACCCAACGTTTCAAGAAGTGATCTGAATAAGACATTTCACCAACTGTACATGAATATAATTGCAACAGACATCTCAGACACTCTCACATTCTTGTTCTTTCTTTGATTTTGCAGTTGTGCACCCATTCCACTATTCATGTACATAATGAAACCTTTGTCTATTCTTTGCTATGGCCATATGGAATTATTGTCTTATAATGTAGGCACCTTCATTTAACCATCGATCTTTTTCACATCTCTGGTAAACTTTGTATGACATATTCATAGCATATTGATTATGTGTCGGCAATGCATAAAATTGTTATTAGTTTCTGCACGCTAAATTTTCTTTTTCGCCTATATGTTTGTATGTTACTACTTTTCATTGTCGAGTCTGCGTCGTAATATCTATAGCTTTCATTTTTATGGGGATGGGGTCTGTGATTTGATGGTCAACCAATTATATTCTCAGGCTGATGGCTGTCCCCATTGC
Organism: Panax ginseng; assembly: GCA_020205605.1. Lineage (NCBI taxonomy): Eukaryota > Viridiplantae > Streptophyta > Magnoliopsida > Apiales > Araliaceae > Panax > Panax ginseng. The sequence goes on from CM035129.1 coordinate 153,234,436, forward strand.
TAAAACCAAACCAAGTTGTAGATCACATAATCAAGCTGGGTTTCATGGAAAAAACTATTCAATCATATGGATAGAATGCCCGAAAAGTTTCTGTTTGATACTATAGAAAGTTGTGTAGCTTACGGTTCATACTAGGGTAAAAATTGGTCAAAGGGTTGATTGATTATAAGAAGGCGAGCGTGCTGCTCCGCCCAAAGTGGGAATTCATGTACTACAAGTATTACTACGTGTCAATATTGTCATTAATTACTCTGTGAACATCATTAAACAAGGAGACATTACATATTAGCACAGATTATTCCGAGATTTGAACAGAAGTTGTTAAATTTTAGCTCAAAAGACCATGGGTAATCTCGTACTTTTGCATGCAAAATATTGATCTGATTTGTGAAAATACTAATAATTATGCAGTTTGTGTGTTAATATATTAATATTGCAGGCATAATCACATTGTTTAGATCAAAGAGAGAAAGAGCGGTTATATTAAAATTAACAGCGCCATGGCCAGGGTAGCTGATCACATGGAAACTTAATAGGAGGACCATGAGCTCACAAGTGGCCCTTCCCCAACAGCCAAGACAGAGAAATGTTGCTGAGAATTACGCTATATATATAATGTACCACACTATCATTTTGTAGTGGGGCTACGCCAGATAAGGCTTTTAAGATAAAAGTGCTTGGTTGATAGGTTGCGGGGCCAACTAGCCCCATAAGGCCATAGCAATGCCAGCCTCATTTATTTTTTAGCTTACAGTTACTGGAATATGCATGACAGTGTACGTAGTTGTTTATGTATTTCACAGTTAGTTTTTATCCCTTCGTTTTCCTTTTCTAGTATCCCCTTTTTTGTATACTCGATGTTATTTTTGTTGCTAATTATCTAGAAATTCAGTAATTTTCAGGTGGTGGATATATGACCTCTCTTTTCAGGTGGTGGATATATGAAGATTGAACTCCCTCTAACTTGGGCTAAAGAATGTATATTCAATGAAGCAGATGGTACAACTGTCTATAAATGTACTTACTTTGGCACGTTATACTTCATCTGTTCAATGAAGACACTTTATTTTTCACACATTGTTGTCAAAAGAAAATTGAAACATAATCTTCTTCGATAATTTTCTTTACTGAAATAAATTTTATTGAGAATCAGGGTGATCCACCACTCTCACAGTGGGAGTGGGAGTGGGAGTTTGATTCTATCCAGTCATCCCATCCCCATATAATGTAATTATGTTCTTAATGATACCAAAGTAAATAAAAACTCATTTGTAAAAATTATGTTCTATTGTGTACTTGATAAATAAAGAAAAAGTGAAACAACCAAATGGGATTTAATTTAGAAAGAGAGAAAATTTGGAGCAAGAATCTTTATATTAGCCATATAAGGCTATGATTAATTGTAATGATGACATATTTGATTGAAGTATTTTATATTAGGTTAATGCTTTATATATATATATATAGGGGTTAATGGAGCTATATAATTGTGCAGATTTTTAAATGTCCACATTCTACGAACATAGAGTTAAGACACTCTACAAGAGAATTTATTCTACGTCTCTACGGTAGTAAAGTGACTACACTGATATCAGTAAGTGATTACTTTACGATCGTATGGTGATTTAACTCTAAGATCTTAGAGCGTCAACATTTGAAACATCTATTTTTCATATATATATATATATATATATATATATATTCAAAAGTATTATGTTTTGTAATCTTTTTATCTTTTATAATAAATTACAAATTTAATATATTTCAGTTTTTTAATACTTTTAAGTACCGCTCCATTCTTGAATTGGTCATAATTTAAAATTTGTATACTATTTTTTCCTTCTTAAATCATTCGCTAGGAAACAGGTAGGTTAACCTAACATCCCAAGGCCTTGCGCGTACGCTGCCCCTCATGATTCCGATGATGCTTCTGGTAAGAACGGATGATAAAATCGCAAGGGAAATGTGAAATTAAATAAGTATTTCAAAAAATTAAAATAAATAATTAAATTTGATATATCGTTATTGTAAACAAAAATAGCTTTAGATCTACGAACTGATAGTTAATCTATAGTTATTCGATTTGCAATTTTGCACACTGAAATCCTAACAATTGACGCAGTAGTTTAAAGTTGCCTTGAGAAGAGTCGTAGATTCAGACATTTAAGATCGACTCTCACTAGTAACAATTGTGAACAAATAGGGTCAGAAACTGCCTTACGTAAGCAGATTACCAAATTCGCACTAATCTGAGTTGAGAAGATTAGTCGACCTGCAGGTCGGATACTCCACATTATCAAAAATTAAAAGATCAAATACAGGTTTGTTTAGTTGAGGGTTGGCAGATCTAAATTGATGGATCAATAGATGACAACAAATTAATATGAGTATATCTATGTCTATATCCAATTCCACGTTTAAAGACACAAAAATAAAATAGTACTTGTTGGGTCATGATATTTCACATATTGGGTCGACCCGATTGGGCCCATTCATTTGGTTAAATCTCTTGGGTCGTTTCTATTGGGCTTGGCCAGTTAGGCCGGGTCAGTGGTTTTTCTTAGTTAAGTCTTGAAAGGCTTGGGCTGAATTGAATAAATCGACCCATTAGATATTTTAATATCTCATCTTTGACTGGTAATGATGAAAAAGCATGACAGTTGACTATTGTATCTGCCATGCATTTATGTGGATGGGATCCGGGGATGACCGACGGTAGAAAACAGTGACCACGGGTAGTGGGTGGGCTGTGTGCAGTCGGCAGGAACCATCAGATCAGGGGGCTATGTCAGATAGTAGTGGGTGACATGGTAAATCGAAAAAAAGGTATAACATAGCAAGAAAGTCTTCAAGCAAAAGGTAACTAATAACTTTCTCTGTAACGCCCCAAAAATTTGGATTTTTCAGAATTTAAGTTTAAAGAATTAGTTATTAATAAAATGAATTTTATTAATAATATTATGTCTTATGTGTTTATTAATCGCTCTAGAACTTAGGATGATTATAAGTCGGGAGGATTCTCGCTACGAGCTAGACCGAACGAGTAATAATTTTCAAGACAAAAATAAAAAATTTCCGGGAACAAAAATAATTTCGGGAAAAAAGACGAAATAGGCACTATTCACTCGACGAAATCTAAGGGTTAGGGTTTGAATAACCTAAGCCGTTCCAAGAGTTCGGTATGTCGAAATGACATTCCGTCGAAAGATTTGACGATAATATATCTTGAAAAGTTAAGTAAAGTCGATAAAAGTTTTTCTCGAAAAACGCGAGCGAAATTGACAAAATAAAAACAACAAAAAAGTATCACGTACTTTTCATTCGCTTAACTACGTTAGGGAAAACGTGAAGGAAAATGCTTAACGCCAAAAAAAGTGTTTTTCGCTTTTTCGAAATCCAAAGAATACGTAAAAGTTAATCGGTAAAGGAAAGATTAAATATCCAAAATATTTGAATTCGAGAATCGCAGCTTTTAAAATTGTCTCGATTTAAACCCGAAAAACTAACCACGTAACTTAAAGGCTAAGTAGACTTAAGGGCTAAGTTAACTTAACACCTAAGTCATGAATAGTAAGGAGGTTAGGGGTGAAATGACTATTTTGCCCTAACTTTGGAAAATCTATAAATAGGAAGCTTATTTCATTTAAATGGGATTTTGAAAATCCTACATTAGAGAGAGAGAAAGAGAGAGAATTCGGATGGAGAGGGAGAAGGAAGAGCATGAGCATGATTGATCGGATCAATAATGTTCGTGAAATAGAAAAGCTAGCAAATCGTCTGTTTTGTCTAGCGGAAGAAAAATAAAGAGGAAAGGTATTAAAACCTAACTTCTATGTTAGATTTTTTTTAAGTTTTATATGTTTAAAACATAACTTAATAAGAATAAGAAGTAGATGAGGTTATGAATGATTTCATATGGTTGAAATTATGAGAAATAATGAAAATAAGAATTTGAAGTTTAGTTTATAAATTTCTTAAGGAAGTATAAGATTCGTAATGAATTAGAACGATCCGAGTGGATTATATAAATAAGTAGGTATAATATGTAAGTAATGATGATCTATAACATCAAATTCCAATAAAAAGTGAAATCGTAATCCAAAATATCGATTAAAATGAAGAACGAACGAAGAACACGAAGAACATGCGAAGATCACGAAGAACGTTGTTGATGGACAAATTTAAAACTATTGTAGGATAATTGTTGTTGATGGACAAGTTTAAAACCATCGTGTATAAGTTAGATGCTTATTGCTTGGTTAGGAACGGTAGAAACGTTCATGAAGAACGGATTAAAACTTAGCTATAACGAAGTTATGGCAAAAATTTTGTAAAAGACAAACGAGAATTAGAAAGTTAGTAAATGAACCCGAGCATGTAGGGTTTCATAAGAATGTAAGAGAACATAAAAAACGTGAGTCGTGGACTCAAGAACGAACGAATTCCGAGTTCGAATGAACGAATTACGGACGAACAAACAAAGAGCGTTAAAAATGTAAAATGAACGAAGGGTGAAGATCAAGCCAATCGAATGGCACATTAATGGATTCAGAACGAAGTTCTATCCAGGGGTTATTGAAGTACGTAAGATAAAGAAGAGAATGGCTTTGGAACGACCTCGTTTCGAGTTATAATGAATAAGTTATGGAAGCGGGAAGTAAGCGTCTGAAATTGGATTTAACACTTAGAAGAAATTTTTAAGAATTAGGGCTTGAGCCATGGCCAGCATGGCCACCAAACCATGCCTTATAAGGTGGTGCTTGACGCCGCACTGAGGAGGCCGGGTATCAGAAACTCATACCATGACGCAAGAGATAGAAGGAGAGTGAAAGCCACTTGGCCAAGGTGTAGGGAAAAGCCAGAGAAGAGCTTTTAACTACTCAACTCTTGGGGGAAACGTACGGGAAGATAAAGAACATAATGTTCAACTAATATAACACTTAAACAAGTGAATTAAACCTTTAGTACAGGTTGAATGAAATGGTCGAAAGAGATTAAAAGATCAAGAAAAGAATAAACGTAAACGTAAACGTAACGCAGCTATTCTGGCCATCTTAATATACTGACGAATCAGGTATGGCTTGGACATTAAGAATGACTAATGAACATGGGGTTCAGGTAATGGATAACAAAAGTAATAAGTAAGATATGAATGGTATTAAGAAAGCCGTAATGAACGGTAATAAGATTAATGGGAGCCGAATGTGAGTCGGATGAGAACATTAGAATAAAATATAAGCGTTCAACACTTTAACCGACGTGAAGGTTGAGGGTACGCAAATATTAAACGGATAGAACCTACACCCCGTGTATGGTTTGACCGTAAGATGATGAAGATCAATGATTAAACTGTGAACGGTAAAGAAGTTGAATTAAAGATAATAACGTTTAACGTAATGAAGCCGAGTTAAGGATTAAAGGGAATGATCGCTCTGAGTATACAAAAGATTGTATGACTTAGACGATAAAGAATGAATCCTGAGGGGTGGCATTTAGTTGCCAGGAAGCTATAAGGAATGAGAAATTAACTTAACGATCATATAGTTTAATAGTTCGTATAAGTTAAGATAAGTTAAGTTGTAGTACAATTGTAACCTTTGATGGTTTACATATGGGAGCTGGGCTAAACAATTCCTTCAGAGAGCGAAGGTATATACAAAACTGGCAACCGATCTAACTCACTGTTATGGGCGGTGTAGGCGAGGCGAACTTGTTTGTTGGTTGTTTGTGGGAAACCACTCGAGTACCATATGGACTACTAAGCGGAGAAGCGATGTGTCTTTGAGTCTTAGAAAGTAATAAGAAGAAGATAAGATGTAAAACATCAAAGATGATGAACGTAAAAGTAAGACATCTCCGTATGTCATGAAGCCGTAGAACGGTAATGAAAGTGGTCGCGTAAACTTAGGTTGCAAGAACGCGAACCCTAAGAAGTAAAGTTAAGTAAACTAATGCATAAGTCAAAGATGTATGACTAATTAGTGTATGTGTTGTTTTTCTTATGTGCTACATAGGAACTAGAATGAGCAGTTCAGCATAAGTTGTAGCTGTGTGTAAGGCAAGTTTCCTAACTTTATTCATATTTCAAATGAATGTTAGTTTCTTAAACTTCTCAGATGTTGAACTTGAGAAGTTCTGTCTATGTGCTAATGTGCGATATTTGTGTAAAGTGGTAGAACATATGAGGCCTTGTGCCACAATGTGAATACTTCGGTGTTTTTATGAGATGAATTGTTCTGTGATTTAACTGTTCAATACGAGAATGCTTTGTTCATACATGATCCGTTATTGTTAAGTCTGTGCTAATGATTCTAGCCAGACAGAATGTGTGTGAAAAAGGTAGAAGAATGAAAGTATTTTAAAATTAAAGTGAATATTATTTTAAAATGATAGGAATCGAGACTATTCCTATTATTTAAGTTGCTTCATAACCTTTGTTTGGTTATTGAAGTCTTAAAAGAATGTTTGAATTCTTGAAGATGTTTGTTCAATCATTATGACTTGTTTGGGCAATTGAATGCTCACACTTGCTTTTTAAATGAAAAATATTTTCAAAGGAACGATGTTAGAAGAACTTAAGGATCCCGTAAAGATCAAGTTTATTTGGATTCTAGATGAAGTGCCATTCGAATGTGGATGAAATGAGAAGATCAAGTGAAGACTTATAATATAAAATAAGTTAAATGAACTTTAGATTAGTTTAATGAATCATATGTATCCTTAGTGGCGGGTGAAAGTCACTCTTGTAAGATGGAATGAATAATGTATTTATCATTATTTATAATGAAAAAGGTTATATGGTTTTTAGAACCTGGGATTTGAGAGTATATGTTGTTATATTTAGCTATATAATGATGTATATTTAGGAGAAGATGGGATCGTGACATACGAAATCCGGGTGTGAAGATAATCAAATTTGTAGGCGTTCTGATTAGTATCAAAGTTTAGATGGGTTATAAATCTTAGGTAAGAGTATCTAAGACTATAATCATAGAGAGAGGGATAAGAAGATCACCACGTGATCATAGTGAATCGTAGTAACATGTGAGTTGTTAAACGATGAATGATTTATAATACTACTGAAGTAAATACAGGAAGAAGAACTTCATTGAGTTGTGAAGGATAAGATATGAATTAAAGAAAATTCAGTATTTAGTTAAGAGAGATTTAGGAGTTGTAAAATTTCAATTGAGGACTCATGTGATAGGCGAGTTGTATGAACCTTTGTTATGGGCGTAGGTTTGTGCTTGGTGTAACAACCGCTTAGCTTATTACAATGATAATCATTGAATTGGTCGCGCTGTCAAGATGTATATGACGAGAAGGTGAATCTTTTCTCATGTATATACTTGATAGGTAGAGAACGATAAGGTAGGTGTGAGTTCTTGAAACTCATGCTTATGGTACGTTCGTGACTCATAATGATATGGTATGTTTTTGAACTTCTCAGCAAATGGACGCTTAGGGTCTGTCTGGGATGGTTCTTAAACTCGTATTATTGTGGAAAGTTCCTGAACTCATAATGTGTGGTAAGTTGATGGACTGTACTAAAGGTATAAAGATTTTTAGACTGACAACAAGTTGTTTTCAGTAGGCTTAGTATTGAAGGTGCTAGAGAAGATTAAGTATTGTCGCAGTAAGACAATGAAGGAAGATGGATAAAAGGATATTCCAAGTCATCTAGCTATGCTAGATTTTGAAGTTTATCGAAATCGTGCTTATGTGTTCGTATTTTGAAAATGAAAGAATTGGTTCAACTTTTGGAACCAATAGATTTTTAAAAGAGCTATTCTTGGTATGTCTATGCTAATTGCTTCCTTTTTAAATGTAAATTGATTTGAAATATCAAAATGAATTTTATATCATCAGTGCATTTGATGCAAGGATGGTAAAATGATGGAGTTATTAATGCAAATGAACCTGGTGTTGGATGTGATCTTAGGATCAACAACCCGCTATGGTATGATGTATAATGACGAAGTCACAAATTGACGAAGTCCTCAACGTACTGTGAAAAGTACGGTATCATGACGTCATAAAATGTTTTGATGTATTGTGAAAAGAATTTAAAGAAGTAGTCGATGTCAATTGAGTTGACAAGACGAATGTTTCACGTTGATATCCAATTTATTGGTATGGTCTAAGCTACTTGATTCGGCTAGACAAATGGTATGTCATGTTTAAAAGAAAATCAAGCTTTTCTTGAGAAGTTGTGCCAATCCAAATTATTTTGGTGCGGAATCTAATGATTAAGTCTGAGGTGAACACACCCCAAAATGGGGTTATACAATGGGTTGATCGCCTACGTATGGAAGATGTAGTTTACCTTCTTGGTGATTGTAAATTGCTAGTAAGAGTTTATGGTCAATTTGACCCCTCAGCAAAAGTATGAAATATTTTAAAGGAATTCTTATATTCCTCATTGTTCATTCTAATTCATAATTCTTGATAAGTTGTGAAGGTGAGAGAATGTTTGAAAGATAGGAACTTCTTTGAAGAGAAGTTGAGAAGATGGGTAGGCTAAAATTTCGAGGATGAAATTCTGTGAAGAAGAGGTGAATGTGATGACCCTGGTATGGGTGTGGTTTTGAGAAATTCCGAGGACGGAATTTTTATAAGAGGGGAAGAATATAACGCCCCGAAAATTTGGATTTTCCAGAATTTAAGTTTAAAGAATTAGTTATTAATAAAATGAATTTTTATTAATAATATTATGTGCTATGTGTTTATTAATCGTTCTAGAACCTAGGATGATTATAAGTCGGGAGGATTCTGGCTACAAGCTAGACTGAACGAGTAATAATTTTCAAGACAAAAATGAAAATTTTCTGGGAACAAAAATAATTTTGGGGAAAAAGACGAAATAGACACTATTCACCCGACGAAATCTAAGGGTTAGGGTTTGAATAACCTAAGCCGTTCCAAGAGTTCGGTATGTCGAAATGACATTCCGTCGAAAGATTTGACGATAATATATCTTGAAAAGTTAAGTACGACGAACCCATCGAACCCCATAAAGGAGCGTTGATGATCACTGCACAAGTGGGTTCGGTAGATGTGAAGCGTATGATGATTGATAATGGGTCTTCTGTTGACATTCTATATGCTCATGCTTATCAAAGTATGCATCTTGATGGGCGAAATATGGAGGTGGGGCAGGAGGCTCCTTTATACGGGCCCGGTGAATAATCCCATTCAAAGTGGCGAACACTATTGAACTACCAAAGAATCTTGGCACAAATCCTCAACAGTAGAAATAACATGTAAATTTTATGTTGTGCATGTAGATTCAAAGATACAACGCCATCTTGGGTAGACTACTCGGCAGCGGCTCTCTCCAAGTGTGACTTCCATCCCTCACTTCAAGATCAAGTTCCCAACAGCACATGGAGTTGGAGAGGTAGCAGGGACTTGGATCTGGCCAGACGATGCTACAGAAATGCTATGATTGCCTCGAGAGTAGGAGTCAGCAAGCAGAAGTAAACCATAGCGATTGAGATTGAGCCCTTCACTGAAAGCAGTTCGGAGCCATTGGTTATTCCTACAGGAGAGACGGAGGAGATTGAGCTAGTTCTGGGGAAGAAAGACAAAACAGTGAAGATAGGTTCGGGTTTTCCGGAGCCTCTCCGAACAAACCTTATGGAACTTCTTCGCTGCTATGCGAACATCTTTGCATGGGAGCCATAAGACATGCCTGGAATCAGCCGAAAGATTGTTGAGCACCGACTAGATGTGGATCCATCAAAGAAGCCATGTGACGCCCCCAAAATAGGAATACATCACCTATTTTGAGTCGCCAAATACATGGTACAGAATAAAAATATAATCTTAATTATACAACAAGAGAGCTGTGAGTTTAAATACAAATATTGTCTTCTAGACAATATTCACTCTCAGAATAAGTCCTCATTACATTTATTGTCACACTATTTAACATAATAGTGAGGACTACTAGCTAATACTATCATCCCACCATCACTCCATTCCCCGACTCGTCCCAAATTACGCTCTCATTTCACAAGAGAAATAAAGAAAGAAAAGGTGAGCTCAACTAGCCCAAAGAAGAAATATTATGACTAAGATAATGCGTAATAAATTATCATTAGTCTTCAACAATGTTAAACTGATAATATACAATAGACATCAAGTTTAACTGCAGCGGAATAAGCAATCCATTAAAAGAGTCAAGTAGAGAATAAAATCTACTATCTTTTATGATTTAAAAATATTTTTCATCACTTTTATCGTTGAGACTCAGCTTATTAAATAATCCACATCATCCCTGCACTACGACCAAGGATATTCATAAGGGTCATGACCACAAATTATCAATGCACTACGGGCTAAGGATATTCGTGTATTCATCAATGGTCATGATCATGCCAATAACTGTCCATCAATGCACTACGGGCCAATGAGGACTTTTATCACATCATTTGTAATATTACGGTCATGATTACACCGAATAATCCCTGGTCATAATCATACCAAGTCCATCTATGCACTACAAGCCACAGATGACTTTCAAAAAAATATAAACATGAGGATGATGACAATGATATAAGAATTCAATAAAACAAGTTCACGAATTAATTTATTCAGGAACTAATAACGTCCAAATTGTCAACATGATACTGCTTTGTAGACTAAAATTCAAGAATGCTCAAAAGAATATTTCCATGAAAAATATTTGATGAAGTTTGAAATATCAAGGATATTCCACTAATTTCATGGAGTATAGAAGTCAAAATTTTAACCAACCGAGTATAATAACGAATGGAATAACAAAAGAAATCACCATGCATGCGAGATTGTGATGTATGCGCAGTTATTCCAACAGAATAATAATAACGGAACTAGGTCAGGTGAAATTCACACCGATAGGATGTTCCAACAGAATAATAAGTGCGGAATAATAAATAATGGAACCAAGTCCGACGTAAAACGCACAGACAGGATATTTCGACAGAATAATAAAGATGGAATAATAAATAATGGAACCGTGTCCTGTAAAATATGCATGCGACGATATAGTCCAATGTAATAATAAAGATGTAATAATAGAAGAATGTCACCAAGTATAGGGTAGCCCATGTATACAGGTTATTCCAATAGAACAATAAAGAAATGGAATAACAGAAGTTCTCTTCTTGAATACAAAAAAATAACACCCCTTACCGTAAAAGAACTGGATATAAGAGTAGTGAAGTAACAAAAAAAAAACTCTTCTTCTTTCTCTCTATAATTTTTCTCTCTAGAGTTTCAGTGAATTCGTAAGAAATAATGAAGGAATGAGCTTCTATTTATAGGAGAATGGAAGGGTACTGTGCAAGGAAAAATTATTTATGCAATCAATGTGCAACGAATGAAATTATTTTTCAATCAACAATCAAACCAACAAAAATTAAAATATAATATATATATATATATAACACATGTTTTCAAATTATATATATCAATATTATATATACACCACTTAATTTTTCTCCCCCATAACCAACATCAATCCCCCACCCACCCAAAAATTAATTTCACTACACTCTTACACATCACTATCACACTACCACTTTTCCACCATTTTTCACTCACACACCCATCACACACCTATCACTTTCACATATCATTTTCTCCCACCATACACTCAATACATACATATACTTCCATACGTATACTCTTCCATTTCCAAAATCATTTTTCAACACAAATGGGCCCCTACACGGGCCCCCACTTTTATAAAAAATTTCTCTAGAATATTTTGAAAAATGGATAAATAGGGGTCCATAAAATAAGCAAATCTTAATAAAAATCACCTTAATAATTTTAACAACATTTATCACCTTTATTATAATTCACAATATTAATCGACTGTGTCGCTCCCAAAGAAAGAGGGCTTTCCAATAAGGATTTCTCCCTATCATGCCATGCAATTAGGTGACCAAACCTCTCCATGGCGTAACTTCTGAGACATCGTTAATATTGTAATTTATAATATTAATAACTCTGTCATTTCAATTATTGATTTAATAATATATAAAATATCGACAATAATTGAATCAAATAACGTGAGATATTGTGCAACAATTACTATAACAATAATTGAACAAAACGGTGACTTCTCACGTAAAGATTAATAATCAAGGCCAGGTGCTACTCTACGGAACCACGCCAGACATCGTACTTTTACTACCGAGTAGTTCAACAATGATTAACGGTAAAACTTCCACCGTTATTTTCATAAAAATATTTTTGTCGTTTTCTCAATCCGACAATAATTCCGTTGTGGGGTCCACCAATGATTGTGTCGTCGTACGAATATTCTCCGACACAAAGAATATTCCCTGACCAATCGAATATAATATAACAACTTGCATACCTTGCAAAATTTATAAATATTACCCACAACTATAACATTATATCAAATCCACACCATAATATTAAAAAAAATATTTCGAGAAAATTAAATATTTATTCATAAAATCTGGGGTCTCACAAGCCAGTTTGATAGAAAAGGAGGATCTTTGCACCTGAGTGACAGAGGATTATTGATGAGGAGATTGCGAAGCTGATAGCTGCTGACTTAATCTTTGAAATCGATTACCCGGAGTGGATGGCCAACGTGGTGCTGGTGCAAAAGCAGAATGTTAAGTGGCGAGTATGCATCGACTACACGGACCTGAACAAAGCTTGCCCAAAGTACTTCTATCCTCTACCCCACATTGATCAGCTCATCGATGCGACTTCGGGGTATGCATTACTAAGCTTTATGAATGCTTTTTCAGGTTATCATCAAATCTCTATGTGCAAAGAAGACATCCCAAAGACAGCATTCATCACACATTGTTCGGTGTATGCCTACAAGAAGATGACCTTTGGCTTAATCAATGCGGGAGCCACTTATCAAAGGATGATGAATTTTGTCTTTCAAAAGCAGCTAGGAAGGAATATGGAGGTATACGTGGATGACATGATCGTGAAGAGCATGATTGTTCAGAAGCATCTGGATGATCTGGATGAATGCTTTTAGACGGTCCAACATCACAAGTTGAGACTCAATCCAACTAAGTGCACCTTCGGGCTCGGTGCAGGGAAGTTCCTGGGCTATCTGGTCAGTCAAAGGGGTATCGAAGCCAATCCAGAGAAGATCCAGGCCATACTAAATATGAAGACTCCTCAGTCATTCAAAGATGTTCAGTGTCTGACCGGGAGGATTGCAGCTTTGAGGAGATTCATGTCCAAGTCGGCAGAGAGATGCTTGTCGTTCTTTGATAGGTTGAAGGGACCGAAGAATGCAAAGACATTCTAGTGGACTTCGGAGTGTGAAGACGCCTTTCAAGGCATAAAGACGTATTTATCTTCTGCTCCTTCATTGGTGAAACATGCTCCTGCTGAGACCTTGTACCTATATTTGGCAGCTAGTTCTTTAGCAGTGGGAGCTGTTTTAGTTCGGGAAGTAGGAGGGAAGAAGCATCCGGTTTATTATGTTAGTCATGTCCTGAGAGATGCTGAAACCAGGTACCCGAACATTAAAAAATTTATCTTTGCTTTGATAATTTCTAGTCGAAAGCTTAGGCAATATTTTCAAGGTCGGCTCCTGGTCGTTTACACAGATCAACCGTTGAAGAAAGTGATGAGCAAACCAGAAGTTTCGGGGAGATTAGCAGCATAGACGATGGAATTATCTCAATTTTTTATTGAATATCATCCCCGAACTGCTATCAAAGGTTAAGCCTTGGCCGATTTCATGGTGGAATGTTCGTTCTCCGAAAAGCGAATACGAAATGCCGTAGGTTGAAACGTCCGTCCGGGCGATTGCGCGTTTCTTCAAAGACATCGAAATTCATGGACGTTGTTTGCATATGGGTCTTCTACTGCGGATGTCAGTGGGACAGGGATTATCTTGACAAGTCCGGAGGGATTCAAAGTGCAGCATGCCATCAGATTTGGGTCCAGAGCAACGAACAACGAGGCCGAATATGAAGCAGTGCTGACAGGGGTCCGTTTAGCGAAGAGTCTGGAGGTTCAGAAGTTGGTCATTTACAGTGACTCTCAACTGGTCGTCAAGCAAGTATCAGGAGATTATGTGGCTCGTGGGGCGAGAATGATCAAGTATTTGGCAGAATTGAAAGATCGGCTTCAGTATTTCGCTTCCTATGAGTTTCAGGGTATAGAGCGCAACGACAATTCTATTGTCGATGCATTGTCGAAGCTGGCCACTACGGATGCTAGCGTTTTTGATGGGGCAGTTTATTTGGAGGTTTTGCAGCAGCCGAGTATCCAGCATGAAGCAGTGATGTGCATTGAACGTTCTAATTTTTGGATGACTCCCTACATTGAATATCTGGCAGATGGCGTCCTTCCTTCGGATCAGATGCTAGCAAAGAAGATCAAATACAAGAGTGACAACTTCATTCTTATTGATGGGGATCTTTATCAAAGGGCATTTTCATCACCATTGTTAAAGTGTTTGGTCCCGTCCGAAGCTGAATATGCTCTCCGGGAGGTTCACGAAGGCATCTGTGGCGACCATATACGGTCATGCTAAGTCATTAGCCTATAAAGTACTTTAGCGTGGTTTCTCTTGGCCTCTACAATCTTCAAGGAAGCTACGAAGTATGTGAAGAAGTATGAGAAGTGTCACCAATTTCAGCGATCCGATCCATCGTCACCACCGTAAGAGCTATACTCGATCTTATCTCCTATACCCTTTGCTGTCTGGGGGGTAGATATATTGGGTCAATTGCCAAAAGCTAAAGGTGTCAGTTTTGTTATAGTTGTCATCGATTATATGACCAAATGGGTAGAAGCAAAGCCACTTCGGTTGATAACAGAACAAGAATGCTTGAAGTTTATGAAGGATTCAGTAGTGTTTCGTTTCAGAATTCCTAAGGTGGTGATATTAGACAACGGACGCCAGTTTGTGGGATCAAAGTTTGAAGGATTTCTGAAGGAGTTAGGGGTTCAACACAAAAAGACTTCAGTGGCTCATCCACAGTCAAACGGGCAGGTCGAGGTGACCAACAGAATGCTGCAGAATGGGATCAAGCGCAGACTGGACGAAGCTAAGGGGAGATGGCCTAAAGAGCTTCTCAGCGTGTTATGGGCTTATCGGACTACACCGAGGACTACTAAGGGAGACTCACCTTTCAGATTGGCCTATGACACTGATGTCTTAGTCCCTGTTGAGATTGGATCCACCCGTCTTCGGGTCAGTCAGTTCAAAGAGATCTACAATGATGAAGGGCTGAAGGTCAACTTGGATCTATTGGAAGAAGTCAGAGAGGTGGCTTTGATCAAACTGGCAGCCTATCAACATAGAGTAGCCAAGCATTACAATAAGGGGGTAAAGCTTCGGAGATTTGAAGTGGGAGATTTCGTCCGCAGGGAAGTCGAAGCATCTACTACTCGAAACTTGGGAAAAGCGATCTTTGAATCCTGGAAGGACCGTATGAAGTAATTGAAGTTCCGAAGCCAGGAACTTATCGATTAAAGGCATTGGACGGATCCGAGATCAAGAACAGTTGGCATGCTGGTAGACTTCAGAAGTATTTTCAGTAGAGATCGAGCCAGTATCCCGGAAGTCTGTAAATATTGGATCGTCATCAATAAAAGATTCGCTTTTTCACAATTGATCTTCTTCCTATTGGTCCTAAAGTCAAAATGGTGTAAGGAAGACGGGGGGGACTCGCTGACCATTCGATGGTAGCCTTTTTGGCAGGTGGTCCTTATGAATTTGTCAGGCCCTTCGAGGTAGGCAAACTTCATCGGTGTAAGGAGGACAGGGTGAACTCGCTGACCATTCGATGGTAGCCTTATCGGCAAGAGTGTCCTTATGGGTTTGTTACACCCTGAGTGGTAGACAAATTCCATGGTCCTTTTAATATTGTTTTACCGCGAGTGGTAAACAATATGCACCGAAGTAAGGAGGTTCGGTCGGACTCGCTGACCATTCGATGGTAGCCTTATTGTCAGGTGTGTCCTTATGAATTTATTTCACCCCATGTGGTAAACAAATTCCTTGGTCCTTATATCTTTGTTCTACCCCGAGTAGTAAACAAATGGCCTTATATACTTGTTTTACCCCGAGTGGTAAACAAGATTTTGATGGTACAAGGAGGATCAGCCGAATTCACCTTATGCCCAATCTATCTCACACTTCGGAAACGATAAGTATACATTACTTTATTTTGTTCAAGTGTTGAGTTCGGTTCATTCAGTTTAGTTCACTATGTTTAGTATTATTCTTCAACTTAACTGTTATATGACTTGTCTTATTCATAATTTAAGTTAAGTTCACAGGAATCTTATACATTTTTCACATTTATTGATACTGAATTATTGACAAGAAATGAATTATGCAGAAGTCATGATAAAGAAAGCTGTAATTTCATTAATAGTTCAACTGATTACATAATGATAGAAATTTTTACAAAAATTCTTAACAATTCCAAAGAAAACAGAAATATTCACTTCAAGCATTATCCTCGCCATCCGAAGAGTCGAGCAAGGCCGGATCTAATTGGGCTGCAGTTAGCTTTTCCTTGCCTCGACTTCGACAAACCTCGTAGCCTTCGGAGTAGACCTTCAGAATCTCTGCATTCAGCTCGTCAGACTCCCGGTACTCAGTTTGAATCTGCTTGCGCAGTTCTTCAGTCAAAGGAGGACCTAGCTCCTTCAAGGCCTTCAGCTTATCTTGAAGCTTCCGGCGTCTGACCAAGTTCCTCTCCTTATCTTCACGGGCTTTCGCTTGAAGATTATCAACTTGTATTGCCAAACTTTGATTGGATATAGCAAACTCTTCGTTATTGGCCTTTTGAACTTCATTCTTGGCAATGAGGTCGACGTTCATATTGGTCATATCTTGCTGGCTGGCCTTGGTCACCTTTAACTCTTCTTTGAGGGCCTTCAGTTCCTCTTTGGTCTGATCCAAATCCCGCCAAAAATGACCGTTATTGAATTCTGTCATATCTCGTTCGTGTATCTCCCTCGCCAAAGCTGACTACAAGATGGCATTTTCTCTCCTAGCAGCTTCTTCTGCAGCTTCGGATTCCATATGTTTAGGGCATAAACGCCCAAAAATAGCATTGGCCTGTATATATTCAGTATCAATCAATCAATTTTAGATATATTACCTAAGTATGATAAAAAGTACGAAGATTGAGGAAATAAATTTACATGTGCTATGTAGCTCATGCCTTCATCGAGTAGGTCCCCGATTGAGCGATCACCAAACTTATGGTCGACGACCTCCCGGACGAAGGTATTGAAGATATGAAAGGGAAAATTGGCGTTGTATCGAGGCCATAAGGTTGGTGATCCCATGGCATCATTTTGAAACTCGTAAGATGAGGGTCCTTGAGGAGGGGGAATGGGTTGTTCAGGAAAAGGTGTGGCTTGTTCACGAATTGGTGATGGATCCATGTATATATTTTCGGGCGATGGTGATCGAACAGGAATAGGTTCGCGTGTTGGTGAGGGGGCAGATGCTGAGCTTGGATGACTATCAGAGGGATGTTTCCTCTTTCGAGATAATGCTGGTATGGGTTCAACTTGTTCTTCGTCATCAGATACTTGAATCTCAACTGGGATTATAGGGGGTGGAATGGTTGAAGATGAAGGTACTCAAAGCTCATCGGCGCTCAAAGGGGTGACCTTGGTCCTTAATTTTTTGACTCGAAGAAGCTGTTTCCGATCGTCTACAGGTAGATCAAGTAGACTTCCTCTAGTCGGTGCGGGTTTAGTGATCAGTTTGGGTTGTGAAGCAGATTCTGGGACGGGTTCAGGATCTGTCAATATTGGAGTTGATCGGGGTTTTCGGATAACTCTCTTTTTTCGACGTGGCTGAAGGGTTTCTTCCGGCTGAATGAGATCTTCAGTTTCTACCTCACCTATCTGGGGTTCGGCAGTGTGCGTTTCATTGGTTGGGTTTTTTTTGGGTGGGGTTTCCTGTTGTGGAGGGTCGGCAGTGGCTTCTGCAGACTTTCCATCCAAGAAGTCTTCCAAATCTCTTGCATCCGAAGATGTGGGCTTAATCAAAGATACTGCAAAAAGTAGAAGAACACATATTAATATTTATATTACTAAAAGTTTCAAGTAAGTATGCGTCAGAGTAATTCAGAACTTACATTTATGATCATACAACCATGTCTGTTTGGTAAGAAGACTGTAATCCCACTCCTTCGATGGGAAATTCTCGAAGAGCTCAATCATTTCGCCTATCCGTTCCTCGGGAATATCACCAAAATTAGCAAAGACCTTATCTTGCGTAGTCCAAATTCCCGTGAGGAAGAGATCTACGCCCGATGACGAAAAAACCACCCCTTATGCCATCCTTTGTTATTAGAAGGGGTGGAAACCAGTGATCTTCTTTCAAATTTTTTGCCTGCCTTCGGCGACTGTTTACCCAAGACCTTAAAACCCTTTTCTCGGGATTGGGCAACCTTGTAGACAGTGAAGAAAAAATCAAGCATGGGTTCTACTCCGACTTCGTGACAGAATGCAATGAAGGCGAGAATATGAATGTAAGAATTTGGCACCAATTGGGCAAACCCAACGTCGATAAATCCCAGGAGAGTAACTAAAAAGATGTGGAGAGGAAATCGGACCCCCTTTTCCAGGATCTAGGAACTCTCACTAAGTGGGTAGCCAGGATCTGGTAGCGAGTCCGAATCCTTTGTAACTCCGTTTCTGTGACAGTAAAGGGAGTATTGGTATGAGGATATTGTTCTTTATTCCTGAAGAACGCAGAAGGAGTAAGAAGGGGTTTCTGAGGTGGGTTCTTACTCGGAGTGGCAGCCTTGGGGTTTGAGCTTGATACCTCTTTGTTGGGGCTTGGGTTCGGTGGGACGGTGTTAATTGGGGTCACACGAAGAGGAGAGTTCTGGTTTGAATTGAGGACCACCATCGTTGAGATTTCGATTGAGATTTTGCAGAGAAGAGAAGATAAGTTCTAGAGAAAAGAAAAGAACTCAAAGGTCTGAAATTCAAATTGACAAGTAAAACTATCAAATTTGGGGGAAATTATCTTTTATACTGACGGTTGCACGGAGCACGAGGGTGGCATATTAATTGACAGTAATAATTAAGAATTCAAACGGGTAGCGTCCGGTTCAAGATACAGATATTTATCAAATTGGGCCTTTCAATTGAACTTCCGGTTTTAGTCCATCTCTTTACTTTAACTCTCTACCGTTTGGACCTTGATGAGTTACAGTTTGGGCCTCTTTCAACCTTGTCAAATTCCTCATATCATAGACCATTTATAGTTTTCTATTAAACATCCTGTTTAATAAAAAACTAGGGGGCAATGTTGGGTCATGATATTTCACATATTGGGTCGACCCGATTGGGCCCATTCATTTGGTTAAATCTCTTGGGTCGTTTCTATTGGGCTTGGCCAGTTGGGTCGGGTCAGTGGCTTTTCTTAGTTAAGTCTTGAAAGGCTTGGGCTGAATTAAATGAATCGACCCATTAGATATTTTAATATCTCATCTTTGACCGGTAATGATGAAAAGGCATGACAATTGACTGTTGTATATGCCATGCATTTATGTGGATGGGATCCGGGGACGGCCGATAGTAGAAAACAGTGACCACAAGTAGTGGGTGGGCTGTGTGCAGTCGGCAAGAACCATCAGATCAAGGGGCTATGTCAGATAGTGGTGGGTGGCACGGTAAACCGAAAAAGGGTATAACATAGCAATGAAGTCTTCAAGCAAAAGGTAACTGATAACTTTCTCTCTCTCAATACACTAGATATTTTATCCTCCATTGTTAACCCTTGTGATCGCCTGTACTAACTCTCACGCTCGAAGTTATCCCCGACAAGGTCGGGCCGCCGAAGCTTTTGGTGTTGATTGTGTTTAGTGTATGCAGGATCGGGACGTCTTACGTGATTAGACGCGATGTAAGATCTTGGCGTTAATGATTAGTAAAATATTTTATTTATTCTCTCTTTATAACGCTTTTCTTTCTCTATCTTTATTATTATTTTATTTTTATATGTGATTGAATGTAACAATAAATATATATATATATATATATATATATATATATATATATATGAAAATCATCCATAACACGTATTTGCTATAAATCTTTATAGACATACACTACTAATATTAACGGACAAAATTAAAAAAATTAAAATAGTCGTCCACTACTAATAGTAACGGACTGTTAAAAAAACAGATATCATCCGCTACGGATAGTAGCGAACACTAATCAAAATAAGACTTTATTAACTAAGAATTAGAGTTTATAAATTAAGGTTAAAAGTTTATTAACTAAGGTTGAGAGTTTATTAATCCGGTTAAATATTTATTAACCTGATTTAAGGTTTATTAACTCAAGTTAAGGGTTTATTAACCAAGGTTTAATTAATCAAAGGTTAATTAACCCTAAACTATAGTTAAAAAGGAGTTAATAAACTCTAAATCCGGGTTAATAAATTTTGGTTTACTAATCCTCAACCCGAGTTAATAAACCCTAAATTATAGTTAATAAAGTCAAACCTTTATAACGTAACTATTAGTAGTGTATAGTAACTATTTGTTATGGATCATTCCTATATATATATATATATATATATATATATATAGAACCACTTCCATATGTATTGGTTCTTCTTTGTAGTCTTATCTTGACACTCCACTTTTTTGTCTGGATTGATAAACTTATTGGAAGGTTTGAGATGAAACATAAATATACCCAATCACAACTTATATCGGCTTTTATTTTAATATGAGGACCCCACCATAGTCAACATGTTTTCGGTTTATTGAAATAAAATAAATTTTAATATTAAATAATGCTAAAAGCCAAAGCATGAAACATATCTAAATTATGCCTTTTTATAAAATACTCCCATATTTTACTCTTACAATTTACGGTAAAAAAAAAAAAAAAAAAAAAGCAGGACTTCTTACGCTTGGAATTTATATCCTTGCTATTTTGTTTATTTTATTGTTTGTTGCTATTTTTTGTTTATTTTATTGTTTATAATTCTTTATATAAAAATAGCAAATATTTATAACTCTATTTTATATCCTATTATAAAATAACAAATATATGATATAAAATAACAAATATATGTTATCATATAAAATAGGATATAATTTTTAGATGAGCAAATATATGCTATTTTATATAAAGAATTATAAAATATCCTATTTTATATCCTATTATAAAATAACAAATATTTTATAATTCTTTTTATTTGCATATTTTTATAAAATATTTTATATTATTTATTTGTTATTTTATAATAGGATATAAAATAGGTTATAAAATATTTGCTATTTTATATAAAGATAAAGAACAAACAATAAAATAAACAAAATAAAGAACAAACAATAAAATAAACAAAATAAAGAACAAACAATAAAATAAACAAAATAGCAATAAACAAAATAAAGAACAAAATAGCAAGGATATAAATTCCAAGCCAAGAGCTTGTCCTCTGGTTTTTTTTTTTTTTTTTTTTTTTTTTTACGTAAAACTTGTAGCGCACCGGGAGTATTTTATAAAAAAGGCACAAAATGGTGATAAGCTATCCTAGGTATTTAGCATTATTTAATATTAAAAATTCATTTTATTTCAATAAACCGACAACATGTTGACTATGGTGGGGTCCTCATATTAAAATAAAAGCGAAGATGAAGTTGTGCTTATTGGGTATATTTATGTTTCATCTCACCTTCCAATAAGTTTATCAACTGTACAAAAGGGGGTGTGTTGCAGACAAGACTACAAAGAACCTTCTTATGGAAGGGCTCTATATATATATATATATATATATATATATATATATATATATATATATATATATATATATATATATATATTCCCCTTCTCCCATTGAAATTATATGTTGGGAAGAGAAAAAGAAAATTGTAGAATTGAATATAAAGTATAAACCTAAAAGAAAGATGAACAAAATTCCTCCCAAATTGCTCTATTTGGCCTTTTTCTTTGATTTTTGTTGAAACATTAATGGTCAAAACAAGGGTTTTTGAGACTGATTTGACGATGGTAGCCAAGGCAACTGAGCTGAAGAAAGAGTTGTAGAGATTAGTTGTGCATTACACAGTCGGTTATTGCGACGGTTAGTTTAAAAAAATAATCGCTGCTATAGCCCAAAAAAACCGTCACTATAGTATACATTTTATATATATATATATACTACGGGATCAAGCAGATTCTCTTTAAATAAAGATTCCGCTTTAAATAAAGATTCTTTTATCAAAACGACGTAGTTTTGGAGGACGACGCTGACATTTTTATAAATACACTATATATATATATATATATATATATATATATATATATATATATATAAAGATCAAGAAAGATTCTCTTAAATAGCATTCCGCTTAATAAGATTCTTTTATCAAAGCGACGTCGTTTTTGAGAGGACGCGATGGCATTTTATAAATACAATGCCACCGCGTATTTACAAAAAATGTCACCGCCCTCCAAAAAGCGACGTAGTTTTAATAAAAGAATGTTATTTAAAGAAATCTTTCTTGATCTCTTCTGTATATATATATATATATATATATATATATATATATATATATATATATATGCAATTGGCATATAGGGTGGGTGAGACGGTCAACGTGCGTTGCATGGGCTGGGTCGGAGCCATCACAATCATATCATCAAATACAACAAACAATTTTAATAATATAATTGATTTTGGTGTTCAAATTCACATGAAAAGGTTGTTACAAATTTTCTAGTATCTTTGCGAAAAAATCTACTTTTGTTTGGCGAGATGAACCTTCTCCGCCTATCACGGCATATATATATATATATATATATATATACTGAAATTTCTTTAAAATAAGCAAATTAGCTGTTACTTATTTGACCTCTACGAGTTGATTATTGCATATCAAATCTTGCAATATAATTTGATTTAATAACAACTTATTCGGTATGGAAGTGAACAATTGTTTCATGGTCAAAATAGAAAAATGATTAATTGTCAATTGCGTAAATAAAATATATTTTTTTTAGAAATATGTTTAATAAATTATGTCTTCTTATAATAATTTCTACTATTCTCATATATCGATAAGTTTTATAATTATAATTCAGACATAAATTTATTGCAATACGTGAGAGAGAGGACTCTCCAAAATATATCTACTATTAAAATGGCAAATTTCTCATATTCCCATTATCCCGTAATAAGTTATTTGTGAGTATTGTTAAAAGTTAAAACAAAATACTCCAAGTTAACTTATACCCTTTCATGTATATTACATATATATAATAAGAAGTTACGACTATGATTTTAATTTTAAAAATAATTAAATTTTAATTAGAAATATATAAGTCGGGATTTCTTAATATTAATGAACTTAAGATCTCCTATATGAAATAAAGTTGTTTACTAAATTTTAATTATTAATATATTTTGTAATATACATTATAATTTTTTATATTAATTATTTTTACTAATAATATTTTTCTTATATTTTTAATATATAATTATTTAGGAATATATATAATTGTTGTAGACTAATGAGTTGTCATAATAATTTTAGTGACTAACTATTATATAAGTTAGAATTGTTTTGTAGTATTAATTAACTAAAGATCTCCTATATGTAATATAATTGGTAATTAAAGTAATCATTAATATATTATTAATATATATAATATAATTTTGATATATTAAATATTATATGTACTCATAATATTTTTAATATATAGTCATTTAGAGACTAAAGTTGAGTAGAAACTTAAACTAAAATCTTACATACGATTTTTAAGTTAAAATTTATTATATAACAAAATAATTAAATGACTTATAAAAAAATAAAATTATTGTAAAATAATAAGTTAATATTAAAATTTGTAAGACCAGAATTTTAATTCTAGTTAAAATAATCACAGCACTATAAAAAACTGTTATACTTCTGATTAAATTCTAGACCTATACCTATACCAAAGACCAAAGAGCAATACCCAAAAATCATGTTTTGTGTTATTATATATTTACAAGCTAAGTACTCCGTGCGAAGCACACATTATTTTTTAACTAAAATTATTTTTAATTTTTAATTTATTTTATATAATGATTAAAAAATATAATTTTTGAATTTTAAAGTGACTTACTAAGGTTTATTTTGTTTAAAAAATGAATGATTATAGATCACATACAATCATTGAATACTCATAATTGAGTGTTACTAATATGATTCTTTTGTTACTTTTAATTTAATATTAAGTTTTTCTATAGTTTTCAAAATTTAATATATACTCCCTTCGTCCCAAGATAAAAATTCTGGTGGATTTTTCATGCATATTAAGAAGAGGAATGGAATGACAAAATTGCCCATAATAATATGTCATTAATTATTTTCAATGTAGGTGAGAGAGTGACTTTTTAGCTATTCAATTCAAAATATTCTCTCTCCATACTTATTAAATATAGAGAGAGAATTAAAATAAGAAAAGTATGAGATATTTAATGCTACGTGCATAATGGGAAAAAATATGTATGTGAGACCCCGAATTTATGAAATAAAAATATTCAATTTTTCTATTTTGGTGAATAGTTAAATTGATAAAAGTTTAAAGTTAAGGGTGACATTTGAAAATTTTTCAAAGTAAGTGATAATGAAATTTTGTTTTATTAGTATTATTAATGTAATAAAACAGAATATACTTTTATATAAAACAAAATACTTTTATAAAGTTATTCGCTTTATTAAATTAATAGTAAAATCTTTTTATATAAAAAATGTAATACTTTTATAAAGTTATCTCGCTTTTATTAGTATAATAATTAGAATATATTATATTTTATTATGCATAGTGTTTGATAAATACTCGTATAGTGTTTGTATAGTAAAATCTTTTATATAAAATAGAATATTTTTATAAAGTTATTCGCTTTATTAGATTATAAATAGAATATATATATATTTTATTGTAAACCAATCTGATAGTCCGCTTAAAAGTAAATCAATCGACCGTTCATGGATTGGTTACTTATCTGATTCATTCTCCTATAAATAGAAGCTCATTCCTTCATTATTTCTTACTTAATTCATTCACTTTGAAACTCTGAGAGAGAAAACTATAGAGAAAGTTCTTCTTCTCGTAATCTCGAGCGTATTTCTTGGAGTTTAAGAAAGCTTTGAAAGTAGAAGATAGTGCAAGTTTTTTCAAGTATATTCCCGCCTCTACCGCTCAAATACTCTTCTTTCAAAGGTAAGGGATATTATTTGTTGTGCCGTAAGGGATATTATTTGTTGTGCCTGTAAGGGGTATTATTTCTTTCGTATTCATGAAGAGAACTTCATTATTCTATTCTTTATTATTATGTTGGAATAACTTTTGCTTTGTCGCCAAGTACACCGCTTACATGGTGATCTTCTTCATTATTCCATTCCTTATTATTATGTTGAATAACTTACTATGCCAAGTACCGCATACATGGTGAAATTCTTCTATTATTTCATTTTTTATTCTCATTGGAATATCATGTCCGCGCGCTTTACTGGGACCGGTTCTATTATTTATTATTCCGCATTTATTATTCTGTCGGAATATCCTGTCTGTGCGTTTTACGCCGGACCTGGTTCCATTATTTATTATTCCGCATTTATTATTCTATCGGAATATCTTGTCTGTGCATTTACGCCGGACCTGGTTCCATTATTTATTATTCTGTTGGGAATAACCTATCTGTGCGGTCTCTATCGCATCATTGTGAATCCTTTTGTTATTTCATTCTTTATTATTCTGTTGAAATAACCTATCTATGTGGATTACCACATGCATGGTGAATGATCCTTTATATGCATTTCTTATTAAATTGTGGAAATGATCTGGTTACGTTGATTATGATGAGAGTCATAGTAAAAGCATCAGACTGATGAAAATTATGGGTATATGAAGTATTAGTAAGTGTTATGATGAGTTATGTTGGTTATTATGTGAAAACATGAAAGTTTCTTAGAAATCACAAAGGG
This sequence comes from Panax ginseng, assembly GCA_020205605.1. Lineage (NCBI taxonomy): Eukaryota > Viridiplantae > Streptophyta > Magnoliopsida > Apiales > Araliaceae > Panax > Panax ginseng. The sequence continues at coordinate 153,260,430 of CM035129.1, forward strand.
TTGAAAATCAGATTTTGGTAAAAATAGAACATGAAATTCAATTGACCATATCTCCTATTATATTTTGAATTTTTGAGTGTGGTTAAGTTCTAGAGTTAGATCTATGAGTTTTGTAGCACCTCCAAGTGGAATCACTGGAAAAGGTGTTGTAGATTTTCGTGTGGACTGATTTTAGCAAAGAAGTCAAAAGCTGAAAATTACCAAAATGCTACTGTCCCAATTTTTAGAAGGGCTGTTTCGGCCACTTAATTTATGAGAAAAATTTTGGCCTTTTGGAACATGAAAGTATATAGTATAAGGTATCTCCTGTCCAAAAATCAGCTCATTCCGACTTAAAATGAGCAAGTTATGACCATTTCAATATTTAGGTTTTTTTCGACGAAAAACGCTATAACCGGAGTTCTATAACTCCGATGACCATGAAATTTAAACTGGAAGCTCACATTAACATGTGTAATATCCTGCCAAGATTTGAAAATTTCTGGAGTTAAACTTGAGGTAGCTAATTTCTTAAGGAATTAATTAGAAATTGATTTTTGAAAAATAGTAAATAAATTTTTAAAATTCCGAAAAAAATATATGTTCATTATGGGACTATATTCTGCTAAATCTCAGAAAAGAAATATTTTTGGGACTGATTTAGTATTTTTTTTCATAAAAATGGTTTAGTTACGAACATATGAGTTAAATATGTTATGTGAAGTAACAAAGTTGGAAAATAGGATTTTATGGCTTGAAAATCCTATATAAGGTATATGCATATTTTTGATGAGGGATTTAATCATTGGTGATGAAATCTTATGAGTATGGCATTTTTGAATGATTAAATGCATTATTTGGTAAAATATAAACAATTAAAATAAATTGTTTATAAGTTTAAGAAGTGATTAAAATATTGTTATAATATTAGATTATGAGTTTATTAAGTGATTGATAATATTTGGATAAATTTAAAGTCTTTTATATTTATCCTTATTTTCGTTTGATTAATGCTTATATCATTGTCATCATTCTCATGTTTATATTATGTTGAAAGTCATCTGCATGGCAGAAAGTGCATAGATGGACTTGGTATGATTATGACCAGGGATTATTCGGTATAATCATGACCGTAATGTTACAAATGATGTGGAAAAAGTCCTCATTGTGATTATGGCTATGGATTCTCTTCAAGTGTGCAAAGATGAATTATTTTATGGCATGATCAGGACCGTTGATGAAAACACGATTATCTTTGACCCGTAGTGCATAGATAATTTATGCTCGTGATATTAACGAATATTCTTGGCCTGTAGTGCAGGGATGATTCGATGATGTGGACTAATTATTGAGTTGAGTCTCAGCAATGAAATATTAATTTATGGATGTAATTTAATGAATATCCTTGGCCGTAGTGCAGGGATGATTCGATGATGTGGTTTATTTATTAAAAATTCGAAGTCTCAAAGATTATTGGTTTTATGAGTTGTATATCTTTGGCCCGTAGTGCAAAGATGGATCATTGATTATTAGTTTTATAGTTGTATATATTTGGTCCAGTAGTGCAGAAGATGAACTGCTTGTTATTGTTTATCTGATTTGTATATCTTTGACCGTAGTGCAAAGATGAATTTGTGAGTATGATTATGAGCAGGAATTGTGATTTGGTATAACCATGATTTTTGATGTTTCAGGTGAAGATAGGTGATGAAAATTATCTTCGTCTTGGGTGCGAAAAAGAAATTCAGAATCACAATTATGATTATGAGTTATTCATATAATTGTGGATAGGAATTATTGATTGATGTTATAGGGATAAAACATTATTGGTGGACTTTTAACATGGAGAAGATAATAGACCTGATGGTCTATTTGACTCTTTTAATGGATTGTTCATTCCGCTGCAACTATATTTGAAAAGTTTTATCATCTACCATATGTTCTAAATCTCTGATTTATTATTGACAAAAGCTATTGATATTTAAATTATCTTTAGTCATGATATTCTTTACTTGGCTAGTTGTGCTCACCCTTTTGCTTCACAATTTCTTTCAGGTAATAAGAGTGTAAATTGGGTCGAATGGGGATAACGAAAAAAAAAGTGTGATGGTCCGAGATCGTCGAAGTTTTTCAATACATTATAAAACGGCATGACATGCAACAGATAATTGTATTGAGGACCTAAGATGTGTGTGTCGTATTTTATACATCACTTAATAATTGATTTCGACGAACAACAATAGGGTGATGAGAACCCGACTTTGAAAGCGTCAAAAGTGCACTTCATTAAAATGAATATGATAGTAATCTTCTCGTTCTTCTTTGGGGTCTTAAAATATTTCTTTGCTTGTAATTTATATGGCATTGTAACAATTTGAGTTGGATATCGCTCTACGAGACAATATTGTATTAAAACTCACAAATTTATCTGTTGTCGTATCTCTTATTTACATAGTTCAACAATTAATATAAATGAAGTTTGTATTTGATTTTTATAGTGTGATATCTGGCGACTCAGAATGGGTCGTGTGGACCTATTTTGGGGGCGTCACAATATAAAAGTTTGGTTAATCAAGAAAAGTGGACATTTAACATGAGACTACCCAAAATAATAATAATGACTTTTATCATGGGACGGATGAAGTAGTTTTTAGAATCCTTTGTATTATATATGCATTTTTAATTAGAGTTCAAAGTTGAGTGGAAACCTAAAAGATTAAATATATTGTTTAGTCATACTTTATTATATAATTAATTAACAAAATAAGTTTATAAAAATAAAAATAATGTAAAATAATAAGTTACGATCATAATTTTAGTTTTAAAAGGTAATTAAATTTTAATTAGTAATATATAAGTCAATTTTTTTAACATTAATTAACTAAAAGTCTCCTATATTTAATAAAATTGTTAACTACAATAATCATTAATATATATATATATATATATATATATATATATATATATATTTGAAATATAGTAATCATTATGTACTCAAAATATTTCTAATATATAGTCACTTAAAGATTAAAGTTGAGTAAAAATTTAAAACTAAAATCTTAAATATAATTTTTAAGTTAAAATTTATTATATGACTAAATAATTAAAAGATTTATAAAAAAAATTGTTGCAGAATAATAAATTAATATTAAAATTTATAAAACCATAAAAAATAGTTTTAATTTTAGTTAAATTAATCCTAATATTATATAGGAGCATAAAAAGTACATTATATAGGAGTATAAAAAGTGTTATATTTTACTTTCAATTAAATTCTAGGCCTATATAACAAAGATTAAAAACCAAAGAACCAAGTTTTATCTTATTATATATTTACTCGTTAAGTGCCCCCACGTGTGAAACACAAGTTGTTTTTTAAATAAAATTATTTTTAATTTATTTTATATAATGGTTATAAAATATTTTTTTTGAATTTTAAATTAGTTTACTGTTATTATTATTAGAATGACTGCAAAATTTATTTAAAAAACGAATGATTATAAATCACATACAATTATTGAATACTCACAATTGAGTGTTACTAATGTGATTATTTTGTTATTTTTAATTTAATATTAAGTTTTTTATAGTTTCAAATTTTAATATTTAGTTTTTATAATCAATTCTTCGTATTTATATATGCATTTTTAATTAGAGTTCAAAATTGAGTGAAAACCTAAAACCTATATGTAGTGTTTAAGTCATACTAAATAAATTTTATAAAAAATAAAATTATTGCAAAATAATAAGCTACGATTTTTGTTTTAAAAGGTAATTAAATTTTAATTAGTAATATATAATCCATGAATTTTATTTAAAAAATTAATTAACTCAAGGTATCCTATATGAAATAAAGTGTTTTACAAAATATTAATCGTTAATATATTTTGTCATATACATTAGAACTTTTTATATTAATTGTTATTTACTTATAATATTTTCCTTATATTTTTAGAAATATAATTGTTGTAAATAATGAGTTGCCATTATGATTTTAATTTTAAAAGCTAGCTAACTAAATTTTAATAACTAATATATAAGTTAGATTTATTTGGTAACATTAATTAACTAAAGGTCTCCTACATATAATAGAATTTGTAACTAAATTAATATATAATATAATTTTGATATTAATTATCATGTATTCATAATATTTTTAATATATAGTCATTTAAAGATTAAGTTGAGTAAATTCTTAAACTAAAATCCTAAATATGATTTTTTAAGTTAAATTTTTATATGACTAAGTAACTAAAGGACTCTTATAAAAATAAAATTATTGTAAAATAATAAGTTAATATTAAAGTTTATAGTACCATAAAGAGAGTTTTAATCATAATATCATATAGGAGCATAAAAAATGTTTTACTTATAAATAAAATTATTTGCTGATGATGTTATAATTGCATCAATCAAGTTGATAAAATTGAATAATTAACATTATTAAATTAAATTATTTGAATAAAATAATAAATAAATTTGAAAAACTGTTTAATACTAACCAGTAAAAATTACGGTGAAACAAGTGAGAGTGGGTGGGCTCTCTTTCACATGCATAGACACGACCAAATAACACCATAAACATCGCTATTAAATGTGAGAGTGAGACCCCTATTACAATTGTTTGCTCACCAATTTAATTTAAATTGGAGTAATAAATTGGAATAGGAATAGAAATAGGAATCTACAACTAATCAATTGGAGTATTACAGCACATAGCCAACAAGCCCCGCTTAACAAAACCGCGTAAGTGGGTGTGATAAGTGTGAATATAAGACCGAGATTAAAAGTACATAAACCACTCATTACGGACAAAGATTATAAATCAACTTTTAAAAAAAAAAAAAAAAAGGTTATGACATTAGTATAATATTATTTAAATTAATAATGGCAACAATGCAGCAAAATTCAAGAATGATTCCACCTTAGTGTAATAAAACGAGTAACTTATTATTATTATAATTATAATACTACGTATTTAATCAAAATGATATAAATTTAGTATTTACAAATTACATTCAAAAAATATTTTTGAGAAGTTGGGAGAGAACAGAACTAGAAAAAAGTAAATCCAAACATGCTTTTTTTAAGTTATGGATTACAACTATGTACTTACTACTTAGTGAGCATCCTCGAAAGAACGTAATTAACCGTGTGTTATGAGATCATCTGCATAAAATTCTTTCGTTTGTGGGTAGGCGCGGCGGTAGGAGAGATGAGGAGGTTATATCTGAAATTTGGCTGGTAATTGGCTGTCACTTTTGGTTGTTCAGAAAAGACCCAAATCCAAATGAGATTGACCACATGCCCATACAAGCTTGGCTGTATGTATTCCATTATTTATCATCTCCTCACAGCCATCTGATTGACCGGTTTTGATTCCCATGATCTCATTACTTTCACTCTTCCATTTTTAATATAAACCCTGAACCTTCCAGTTGCCTCAGCCCTCACCACTCAGTCTGGAAATAGCTCTTTTTAAACTTCTTTATTTATTACCACCTCTCAGAAGCATATTCTTTCAGCTCTCTCTCTCTCTCTCTCTCTCTCTCTCTCAATACCACTCAGGGTTTAACTTATAAGTTGTGCAGACAACCACCTTGCACATATTCACTAAATTTCTGGCTTCTATTCATCAAGATCCAGTTTTTAATGGAAAAACTGGTATACTTATATAATGAATCTGTAATGTGTATTTCTTGTTCTGTTCCATTTTCATATATGATGACATGATTGTGTTGGAATCAAATTTCTTTTCAACCCCATTTTTTATTTTTCCCGAGATTTGATTTCCTTCAAGAGAAATGGCACCCAGCTCTGTAGTGGTGACAATTGAGAAGCCTAGCAGCATCTCTTTAGTAGAGATCAGTGATTCAAAGTCATCAGTATTTCAGGAGAAACAAAAGGCTGCAAGCACCAAGCAAGTTACATGGGTTCTTCTTCTCAGAGCTCAGAGACTCTTTTCTTGCATTTCATGGCTAGCAATGGCCTTCCGTGGTACCTTTTCTTCAATCAAGAAAAGGGTAGCATTATCAGATATTGGGGAAGAAGACCCCAAATACAGGGGCAGATTGTACAGCTTCATAAGGGTTTTTCTTGCAATTTCAATTGTAGCTTTGGTTATTGAAATCATTGCCTATTTTCAGAAATGGGATTTGAAGATGATTCATCCATGGGAGGTTCAGGGTCTTGTGCACTGGTCTTATATGGCTTGGCTGTCTTTCAGGGTAGATTATGTTGCTCCTGTAATTATAACACTCTCTAAATTCTGCATTGTTCTTTTCATGATTCAATCGGTAGATCGGCTTGCGCTGGGTATTGGGTGTTTTTGGATTAAGTACAAGAAGTTGAAGCCAGAGATCAAAGGTGAAGCATATGACATTGAGGATTGTTCAAGTTTCCCAATGGTTCTTGTTCAGATTCCCATGTGTAATGAGAGAGAGGTAAATTAAAGAACTCCAGATTTTCTCTCTCCACTTAATCTTTAATTGTTTATGGTGTTAGTTTGCTAATGCTGACCTGTTCTGATGCATTTGGGAATTATTAAATCAATTGCATACAAGAAGCTGCTTTTGAATTAATGAAAAAGGAATAAAATTATAAAAAGAACAGTTTTTGACATTTGTTAATTGGGTTTGGAAATTGAAACTCTGTTCTATGGGGCTTTTTGAGCGGTTTCGTAGAATCTACTTCTCATTTAATGGAAAAGGGAAAGGAATTAAACTATTAAAAACCTGTTTTTGACCTTTGTTATGGAAATTGAAATTCTAATAAAGTCTGTTCTACGGTGCTTTTCAGTTGCTTCATAGAAGCTACTTTTGATTTACTGGAAAAGGAAAGGAATATAAAAGAGCTGATTTTTAACCTTACGCAGTTTGGTATTGACTTGAAATTCTAGTAAACACTGTTCTGTGGTGCTTTTCAGTAGTTTCCTGCTCTTTTGATTTTATCTTTAGTCCATACATTTTTTTGGGTTTTTTGTGAATGATTTCATGATTATATTTGTTAAATAATCATCAATAGACAATCTCGTTTTGTACTACACAAATTTTAGTCAAGATCTGTAAGGTCAGTGTTTCATTTATCCTTTTTTTTTAGTTCATTGAATGCAATGTTTTATGGAATATAGGTTTTTGCAACATCAATAACTGCTGCCTGTCAGCTGGATTGGCCAAAAGACCGATTTCTAATCCAAGTCCTCGACGATTCCGATGATGAACTATTACAGCTACTGATTAGAAATGAAGTCTCTTTATGGAAAGAAAAAGGGGTTAACATTGTCTATAGACACCGGTTCATCAGAACTGGTTACAAAGCTGGCAATCTAAAGTCGGCCATGTCCTGTGACTATGTGAAGGACTATGAATTTGTAGCCATATTCGATGCAGATTTCCTGCCTAACCCTGATTACCTTAAGCAGACCGTACCTCACTTTAAGGTAAGAAATCACTCCCTTCTCAAGTATCCCATTGATGATTATTAAAACTTTTAAAGGTCCAATCTGTAAGGTGGTGGTGGTGCTTTTCTTGCCCCTTTCAGGGAAACCCCGATTTAGCCCTTGTTCAGGCTCGCTGGTCTTTTGTGAACAAGGATGAGAATTTACTCACAAGGCTCCAGAACATCAATTTGTGCTTCCATTTTGAGGTGGAGCAACAAGTAAATGGTTTTTTCCTCAATTTCTTTGGATTCAATGGAACAGCTGGTGTCTGGAGGATTAAGGCTTTAGAGGAATCGGGAGGTTGGCTTGAAAGGACTACCGTAGAGGATATGGATATTGCAGTCCGAGCTCACTTAAATGGTTGGAAATTTATATACCTTAATGATGTCAGAGTGCTCTGTGAATTACCAGAGTCTTACGAAGCATACAAGAAGCAACAACATCGTTGGCATTCTGGTCCAATGCAGCTGTTCAGACTATGTCTTCCTGCAGTCATAAGTTCCAAGGTTTGTCAAATTTGCTTTCTCGGAGTTCTTTCAAGTTTTTGGAGCTGTAAATTTTATGTAATTGATCATATTTTAATTTGTTTGTGCAGATGTCAAAGTGGAAGAAAGCCAACTTGATCTTTCTTTTCTTTCTCCTAAGGAAATTGATACTTCCCTTTTACTCATTTACACTATTTTGTATTATACTACCATTAACCATGTTCATACCGAGGCGAATTACCTGTTTGGGTAATCTGTTATGTTCCCATCACCTTGTCCATTTTAAACATCCTTCCGGCACCAAAATCTTTCCCATTTTGATGCCATACCTACTATTTGAGAACACAATGTCTGTGACAAAATTCAATGCCATGGTCTCAGGGTTATTTCAGCTGGGAAGTTCTTATGAATGGATAGTGACAAAGAAGACTGGTAGATCATCCGAATCAGACTTATTTGCTCTTGGTGAGAGGGAATCAAAAACTTTAAACGAAGAGAAAATTCAACGGAGGCTGTCTGAATCTGGTCTGGAAATGTTGGGTAAACTAAAAGAACAAGAGGCCCCAGTAGTTAAGAAGAGAAACAAGCTATATAGGAAGGAACTTGCTCTTGCCTTTCTTCTACTCACTGCAGCTGCAAGAAGCCTTTTATCGGCACATGGAATTCATTTCTACTACCTGCTGTTCCAAGGTTTGTCTTTCCTTGTTGTTGGATTGGACTTGATTGGAGAGCAGGTCAGCTGAAACAACAACCCCACATAAATTTCGTAATTGTTTGAATCTTAATGTGTTTTGTTGTTGTTGTTGATATTGGTACTACAATTGCAGAACTGATTAAATTCCCAGTTCTACATCATTATAAGTTTCGATTTGAACTGGAATTGAGAGCACAAATTAGTTAGGAACATGTGTTGAAATTAGCATGTACCGGCACATATTAGAAGTTGATTTTTTGATTGTATAATTATTAATTACAAGTGAACACCAGTGTTTCAAATAATCATGTACTCATATAAAATGAAGCAATTCTAATATATTTCTTCTACTTCAGGGCCTAATGTTCAGTTCCTTATAGCCACTTTTTTTTGGGTATAATGGACATTAAATTGCGGACAATCTCTGCTCTAGATGGAGACACTCTCCCCCACTTACTTAAAGAAAGGTCATAATCTAAGCCTTATCGACACCTTATAAGCCGGCCTTCCACTTTATTATATTAAGGTCCCCTTTTAACAAAGTTAGTCCCAAGTCTGATATTCCTTGAGGAGGCTGGGGCTGCCTATGAAAGGAGGAAGACGCTTCAACCACTAAGCTAAACAATATTGATAAGTGGGGTTAGCCATTAGGCAGTCCAGGAAAAAGATGGTGTATGGAACTGTTCGTGTCCGACAAAAGAAAGAAAAAAAAAGAAGCACTTTGTTTTGCTTTAGATTATTGAACTGAGACGAGGTCAACTTAACTAATCAGTTAGTCACTTTGAATGAAACGTTGTATAATGTGGTGTGGGGTGGGGGTGGGGGTGGGGGTGGGGGGGGGGGGGGGCATTATTTTGCCGGCCTTATCAGGAACCCTTTAACTTTGGAATTTCATGCCATATAGAGGTGGAATATGATACTCCTCTTTGGCAAAAGCTTCCTTTGTTGTATAGTGTGGAAAAAAAATACACATAAAATGGAGCCAGCATTCTGTCTGCAATCAGTTCTGGACTGATTCATGAATCCAAAGAGAAAACGGAAGGACAAAGTCAGAAGATGCACATATTGTATATATACCTACTCGTCTGTCCTCTAAAGAGTGTCACATTAAAGTTTATTTTGTAGCTAAATGGGTATCACTTTTTGAAAAATCAAAGCTTTAAAAATATTAGTAATTAATTTAGTGAGTAGCTTTCCTCTTATACTTAAGGTAACTGATAAATACACAGAAAGAGAGATATTTTTATATAAAAATCGTTGTTATAGTGATATTTTTTGAAAATATCAAAAAATATTGTGGAAGGAGCACCGTCCGTAGTTCAAACTTAACTATGGGCTTAGGGCCCAACCCGATGGAAACTACGGTGCTCAACCCAACGGAAGCTAATATCAACATAAATTGGGACTGCCACGGCAATCGAATGCCAGCCCAGCCCAGCCGTCCATGAATAAATATGGCCATAGACAAATGTGATATTTATGGAAATATTATATGGTTCTTCATAAATAAAACTTCAAAATAAATGTAAAAGATCAGCAGCTTTATCTCTTTTTTAAATAAAATACTTTTTAGAATTATTTTATTTTTTTAAAATTGATATATATATATATATATATGTGTGTGTGTGTGTGTGTGTGTGTGTGTAGTTTTGAGAATAATAAAGTTTGTAATGAATAGAACTTTTTATACAGCTTGCAATATAAAAATATTCTAATATGAATTTAAAAGGTCAAATGAGATTTTTAGCCCTTTAAACTTTTATATTTTTAGTCAACCTAAATATGTCCTAAATACAACTGTACAGCTAAAAGCACTTTTATAATGTTTTAAGTTTTATATATATATATATATATATATATATATATATATATATATTTCCTGTGACACACACGTTAAGTGTATAAAGTAATAAATTTATCAAATTTAAAATATAATATTAAAAATTAAATGAAGGACGAAAATATTGTAAAACAAAATCTAGAGGAATAATTTGTGTTGTTACTCTATTCTATTCGTCCCATAATATTATTAGGACGTTTTAATTTTGTTCCCATTCCAGATAGCAATTGTGACGCTTGCTGTAGAAAGAAATTTAACACTAGCCAGATTACTACTAATATTTCTTGGCGTTTTAATTTGTTATCACATCCTTGCTAAAACCTGAAAGTTTCTATAACTAATTATGATAAAATGCATGCTAAGACCATCAAACTGCGATGGAGTATCCAGAGGAGGGAGTAACAATTCAACTAGCAATTGTGGAACTTTAAGTTAAGACCTTTTTATTCAATGTTTTTTTAACTAACAGTTCTGGTCGATCACTTAAGGAATTAGCATAATGCATTAATTCTGAGATTTGTTACAAAAGTATATATGTCTGTAGAAAAAAAAAATACGAAAATGAGTAATGGTGTGCTGTTTTCACTCATTTAGCATTTGTCTATATGAAACATGTTGCACTAAATTAGCATGAACGTGAGCCGTGCGTGGATGAAAGATCTAACGTAACTCAACTCATAGAATGTCCTTTTTTCAGTTACCGCACCACCTGTAAATGTGAAAGATGAAAAATGGATTTAGTTACTTATATGTTAGAGACCGTACGATTATAGAGTAGTAACTAAATGGATTGATAGGAAAGTAGTAACTCAGAAGAATAGGGTGACAGGGCAACAAATTCAACTGTTTGTTCCCATACCTTAAACTTTTCTTCTTTCTCTTATTTGTCCCCGTCAGTTGGATCTTTTAGTTTTAGCAAATATTAAGGCTTCAGGTATAGCCGCATTGCCTCTTCCTGAAACCTGAAATAGAAATGATCGTATATTTTAACTTTCCTTTTTCTTCTACGTCCTTTATATGTGCTCAAAATGAACCTCGTGTTTCCAATTATGATGTACTAAACTTGTTTGAGTTGATTCTTATGCAGTCTTTATGTTGAAGCAAAGTTTTAACTTTTCCTATTTTTTCTAAAATCATATCTTGTTGGAGTACCTGAGTGGAAATTCCTTTTCATAGTATTTCACCTTTTATCACACGCCCAGAAGGTGTTCGATAAAATGCTTTACATAAATAGTGCCATTGATAATACCCAAAACGATGTTGTAATTTGTCCTTATGGTTTTTTAGTCGGTTGACATTCAAATTTATATCTCTATTACAATTGATGTTAAATGGTTAGTACATATAAATATATAGCTATCAGATTGCCATTAAACATTTGAGTTACTATTTGCAAATTTACAAGCATGTAACATTGTAACCGTTCCTTGAATTTTATCATTCACAATATGTTACTTGATGTAATAGAAAGCTTTTGCTTTTTTTCAGTAAATGTCCTGAATTTCTCAAATTCGTTCCATTTTTTTGATCCTTCTAACTATATCAATTGCACTAATGTTCTTTTCATGTCCTTGTTTTTTCTTTGGGTACTTTTTTTATGTTTTATTTTCCCAAGTTCAATTGGCATAGAAGATGATCGCTCCATTAGCTACTGCAACTTTTCCTTCAACCCAACTGCCTACAGCCTCAGCCATTGTTATTAAAGGTGTCTCCGCAACTAATAGCCACAGAGTTAATATCTTCAAAACAACTAGTTGTCCAAGATTAAGAGGAGCAAGTTTTGGCTTTCCTGTTGTTGCAAAAGGAAGGACATTTTTGGCCCATGCTTCATCTTTGACAAACCTCCAAGAACATTGGGAGGATCCTAATGATGGTAGTGACAGTGAAGATGAAGATGAAAATGAAGAAGTCGAAGAAAATGATTTAGATTTCGAGAGTGACTGGGAAGCAGAAAGAGGTGCTGTTACGATTCCTAACAGAATTACTGAGTTGTCAGCAGGCAGTTATGAGGAGGATCTTGTGAAAGGTTTTTAGTCCTCTCTTACCTATTAATCCTTCAGATCTATGGCTTTTTTGTTGGATTCATAGCGCTAATGTCAGATACTTAGGCTATGTTTGTTTGCAATTATGTTGCATTGCATTGGACTATTTATAGTTATTTATACTAGTTAATATCTTTAAACACGTTGCTGACAACCTATAAGATCGGTTACCACATAATTGCCATTATACCAATGATTTTTTCTTTACTGATCTCTTCTAAATCTTAGTATTATTGCACTTGGCATACTTCACAATTGGCGATGTATTATTGTCTAATTAATAGAGTATATGCTAGTGCTGTTCTAATTTAAATTCATATACTTAAATTTCCACTGCAGTTGTATTGATAGGGGCACCTTTGAATATTGATTCACCATAAAATTCTCTGTTAAGTCCATAGAATAGTTTTAACAATTTGGTTCCATGAATTAGGGTTTCGTTAGTTTTTGGGGAAAATGACCGCTGATATATTGTTCTTTAATTATTTCAGAGGTCGAACAGCTTTTGGAACCGGAAGAAATAGCAATTTTGCAGCAGAATGAGACTCCTAACCTGGAAAGGATATCCACTGTAACTTTTGAGACTGTTTAGCTTAAGTAACAAATAAATCTACTTTTATTCTTTTTCATCTTATGGGGGCAGTCTTGCCTGCTAATTACCTGCTTCTCACTTTGGTGTTTTTACATCTAATAAACCGAAAGTAAAGCTAAGCAATTAACTGGAATTTTTATATTTATAAGTTATAAGTAGTTATGGATACGTGCAATTCATGGCCATCTACAAGCTTCTTTGAAATTTTGTAATCGTTGTATTTCAGTCAAAGTGGAGCCCTCTGCACACACTTTCTCTAGCAGGGCAAATACCTTTCATGGACAGGCTTCTTGAAAATGGTCTCAACATCGACCTTGTTGATAAGGTAACTCTGTTCATGTCTACGAAGACTGCAATACACTATTTCTGTTTGTGTAGTTTTTCTTCTTCTTTTTTCACCCACTTTCCGGTAGCATTTATGTGAATTAATTTGGTAAAGCAGGATGGTTTGACGGCTCTTCATAAATCAATAATTGGTAAAAAGGAGGCAGTCACTAGTCATCTCCTAAGAAAAGGTGCAAGTATTCATGCCAGAGATCTGGTGGGACACCTTCTCTATATTATCAATTTCAACCCACCTTTTGTTTGACTTTGCTATAGGATTTACCTATTTATCCTCATAATAGGATGGTGCCACCCCACTTCATTATGCAGTTCAAGTAGGCGCCATGCAAACTGTGAAGTTACTAATCAAATATAAGGTTGACGTGAATATTGCAGATAATGTGAGTATAAATATATTTCTCCCCTTTTGTCAGTAATTTCAAATGTAGTTTTGATTTATATGTAGTGTACCAGGAAGGATGGACTCCATTGCATGTCGCCATGCAAAGTAGAAATAGGGACATAGCAAAAGTTTTGTTGGTGAATGGAGCTGACAAGACCAGGAGAAACAAGGTAACCATGTACAACTTTATATTTTACTGCTACATCTTCTTTAATACGTAAAGAAATCATATAAACTCTAGTTTACTCAAGAAAATGGGCAAAACTAAGGATTTTCCAACTATAGTTGACAGCTTTTACTTATTACATTACTGAACTTTTAATTTTTCAAATTACCCTATTAAACAAATTAAAAAATTAAAATTGGACAATTTTGTTAAAAAAATAAAAGGCCGTTAACTTGATGCATTAAAAAAAAATTAAGAAAAAAGATAAAAATAAGGAAATAATGAAGTGGCCAAAATAATAATAAAAAAGTGACATGGCATTTAAAATGATTTTTCTATTTTCTTTCTTTTTTTTCCTTTTTTTTTTTCCAATTCCCCCCTTTTTTTCCTTTTTTTTCCTTTTTTTCCTTCTGATTTATGTGTTACTACAGGGGAAGTATTTTCGATTTCTTCTCCTCCACCCGTTACTGTCCTTCACCACCATTCCAACAACACCACTATTTTCTTACTCCTATTTCTAAACATTTCACAGACTGTCCTCCGCCGACCAGATCTGAAGATGAACTTTGTCATTTAAGAATAATTTTGGGATTCTTGAATCTCTATACTTGAGCAAGATTGAGGCCTTTCATTTTCATATTATTCTTCCATGTTTCTCTCTCTAACCAAAAAACTCTTTCTAAACCTTTGGAAGAGATTAGGGTGGGTGATTTGGGTGACGTTGACGAAGAGGGTGGTGTTAGATGATATGGTGGAAGTTAGGGTTAGGTAACAGATATTTGGGAAGACGGTTTGTATTTTGTTGTTGAAGGTGAGGGAGAGGAGAAGATGGGAGAGGTAGAGTCCAGGTTGGGAATGCTCTTGGAAGAGATAGACGGAGCAAGTCCGATAGGTGAGGAGGGAGTTGTCGGAGGGGGCGAAGATGGTGAGCGGGGCGGTGGTGTTGGAGAGGATCAACCAAGTAGGCGCATTAGCAGACAATTCATTTTCTTTTCTTCTTTTTTTACCAGCCACGTAGGAAAAAGTTCAAAACAATTCGACAGAAGTTTAGCCAATTTAACAGTGGTCCAATTTTAAATTTTTAATTAGTACAATGGGTAATTTAAAAAATTAAAAGTTCAGTGATGTAATAAGTAAAAGCCGCCAACTATAGTGGAAAAATTCTTAGTTTTGCCCAAGAAAATGTATTCTGGAGATTAAGTTGCCCCCAAGATTTTGAGTAATTTGTTGGGAAGTATGAAAAATGTGTATTCACCACCGTTGAAAAAGAATGTCTGTTACATCTCACCTTGAGCTGAAGCTGCTGCAGCCTGATTTCCTCAGCTTCCACAAATTTTTCACAATTTTCATTTTTCCATGAATCGCTTGAACATCTTTAATTTTTGAGTAATTCTATCTGCACAAATAGTTGTACACAAACACTATTACCCCATGTTGTACAAAATAGTGAGATAAGAAATTAACAAAACTTATCAATAACTAAATGGTAGGACTCACATATTACTTCTTTCTTTTTTTTATCTCTGTTTGTTGTGCGCACAGAAATTCTTTTTAATCCTTTTTTATATAATTTTAGTAAGAGGTGAATTTTGTCATGGACTCGTTGTGTTTCAGGATGGAAAAACACCACTTGATCTAAGCTTATGTTATGGGAAAGATTTCAAATCTTATGAGCTGGCCAAGCTACTGAAGCTTGTACCAGCTAATAGATATCAGTGAGACTTGGACTGTATCCTATCTCTGTGGGCGTGGAATCTGCCCTTGCAACTCCACCTCCACCTCCACCTCCACCTCCATGGAATTTGAGTCCAAGCCGAAACTAAATCACAAGTTTGTGTAAATTTCTAGACTTTGCTAACAGTGGAGAGGGTGTATTGAAAGAAAAGTAGTATATTCTGAGACCTTACACATATTTAGGGTGCTAAGGTGGTTATACAGAGTTCTTTTGATCCAGCTGCAGTGGTATATCAGTCGAGTATATTATGATTAATAAAATTCAGAATTTGTAATGACATCATGCATTCTTCAGTGCTCTGAGAAAAATAGACAAAATCATATACCTGACAAAGAAGCATAACTGGAGAACAGGTTTGTTTGGAAGTGGTTAGTATGAAGTTTATTTTTAAGTAAGTTGGTCAATTGACCATCAGAGTCTTGACACGCAGCGAGGCAGCTCTATGTATGTGTCAAGATTCTATCTACCAATCGATTAACTTACCAAAAAATAAACTTCATGTTAATCGGATCCGGTTTGTTTATTATAATTTCATTATCGTAAATACTACATAAATAAATTTAAGGATAACTATGAGGGGAAAAAATATCTTTTGAAAAGTGAGTATAGTATACATTTGGGGAGGGTTTTACGCATCACTCTGATCAAGCCTGCAATTTAGGTGGAGCAAATATATATTGCCCGACCAGTCTAAGTCTACAACTTTTAAGTTGTGCTTCCTCTGTTTCTTAATATATGTCGTTTTAGAGTTGTGTACAAGTATTAAGAAAATAATTGTAAAATATTAAATATACTATCAATTGTCTATATTATCCTTGTATTGAAAAAAGAGAATATTATTTATTGGTCAAAAAATAGTGAGAGAATCAAAGTTATATTTATTACTTGGAGTAATAGGAAACTAAACAATTAATGTTTACTTGAAATTTTTAAACGACTTATATTTAGGAATAAAAATATTTTTTTAAAACGACCTATATCAAAGAACGGAGAGAGTATCTTATCTTATTAAATAATCACAATTAATTTGACCTGATGTGAAACCACATGCAAAGAATCAGAGGAAAAGATTTCAGAAGACTAGGCTTGTCGGTTGCAATCTAACGCCTGAAAGCCTATTTAGGACGTTTCGGCACCATATTATTATTTGCAATTAGGTTTCTTGATCAGATACCTAAATTTACCAAGAAACCTTTTGTCAACTCTGAATATTGATCGTGTAATGTTCATATATGTTATATGAGATAATCATTCTTTCAGTCTTGGTTTACAGTATTTTTGTATCCTTTATTTCAATATCTATTGTAAACATAATAGTACAAGTCTAAGATTGATTTGGAGTTTTTATTTTAGTAATACTCAGTCTGTTCAACAAAGTTATCAAAATCTCAGAGGTGAGAGGTGTTGCAGAGATTCAAAGGGGGCAGAGGTGTCCAATCGATTATCGTTGTTGTAACAAGGAGTTTTTATTTACTTTGTAATTGTTGAGTATTATTTTAATAAAGTGAGTGTCCAATCCTAGTTGGGATTGGGCGTGGATTAAACTACTAGATTAGAGGATAGAAATTTGAACCACGTAAAATTCTCTAGTGATTTACTTTTCACGTGTTTACGATTTTAAGCTTTATATTCTGCTTACTTTGGTTTTAGTTGAAAATTTTATACTAATACGGACAGGTATTAGTTGTCCGTTTTTAACAATTATGAATATAACTAATACGGACAGGGTTAGACCGTCCGATTATAGTCTGCTATAGTAAACTTAAAAAATTGGCCACTGTAGATCACGTCTAAGTATTTACACCTATTCACCCCCCCTCTAAGTGTGCTTTATTACAGAATTACATTTGGTATCAGAGCAAGGCTATACTAATATTGATCTTTGCAAGTCGTAGGGAAAGATCCTATGGCACACCTCAGTTTTCAAGAAGGTCAATCCACAAGCCGACCACCTTTGTTGCTCGGAAGTGAAAACTTCAACTTTTGGAAGTTTAGGGAATGGTGGGTTGTTGAGAATGGCCCTGTCATTCCAAGACATGATGATGGAAAACCAAAGACTCTCATGGAAATGGATTCAAATGAATCATACATGGTATCCTACGACTTCAAAGCCATGAACACGCTGCTAAGTGGAATGATTCAAGCTGAAATTGACAAAGTTTCTGCATGCACCACTGCTAAAGAAATATGGGATACAATCATCATGAGCCATGAGGGAACTACAAAGGTAAAAGAAGTCAAATTAAGTTTACTAATGCAAAAATATGAACTTTTCAGGTTAGAGAAGAATGAATCCATCAAAGAAGCTCAAGCTAGATTCCTCACTCTTATGAACTCTCTAAGCATGCTCGACCGGAAAATTGATCAAAGGGAGATAAATAGAAAGATACTTAGAGTTATGCCCAAACGATTTGCACCAAAAGTAACAACTCTTCAAGACTTAACTACAATCAGTACGATGGAAACTCTAACTTTGTTTGGAGAACTTGAAGAATTCGAAAATCAACTACAGAGGTATGATGGAGAAGATGAAGGACCTAAAAGGAAGACCTTAGCTCTTCAAGTTGAAAGCTACATAGAAGGTGATGATGAAGACTCCAATGAAGAAATAGCTATGATGTCCCGAAAATTGAGAGAGCTGATTAAAAAGAAGAATAAATCAAAGTTTCAAAGCAAGACATTCAACAACAAGAAAGACGCCAAGCAAAAGCCACAAGAAGATACCTGTTTTGAATGTGGCAGGCCCGGACATTTCAAGAGAGACTGCTTCCAATTAAAAAGGAAGAACAAAGCAAGCAATTTAAAAAGAAAGGCGTTAATGACATGGAGCGATGATGAGTCTAATCATGATGAGGAAGAAGATGAAACTGCTCAACTGTGTTTCACTGGATTATGCAATCAAGAATCATCTGAGGTAAACTCTGAACTTGGTGATATTTCTGATTATCTAGTTTTAAAGAAATGAAAATATTCGTATTAAAGAGAAAAATGCTCATTTAAAAAATTGGATAAATGATTTAATGAAAGAGGTAGAAACATTGATTGAAGAAAAACAAGAAATAGTTAAAGATTGCAAATAAAGTGAAGTATCTAAGTTAAATGCTAAAATATATTATCTTGATAATTATAATAAAATTCTATATAATCGTGCAAACAAATTAAATGAAGAATTCAATGATCTTAAAAAGGAAAATGATGTTTTAAAAGAAAGTTTGAAAATGAGAGATACTTGTATTGATGCTTTTAATGATGGAAAAATATTAAACATGCAAAATAATAATGAGGAATAAATAATTTCATTGAAAAAGGATCTTGCAATCGACGTTGGCTCGAGCTATTGAAAGACTACAACCACACTATTCAATACCATCCTGGAAAAACGATCGTGGTAGCTGACGCGTTGAGTAGAAGATCATATATGCGGGAATGAGTGCGATGATGTCAAGTATCGCGTAGAGAGCCAACTTTAATAGAAAAAGTTAAGGTTATTCAAGCCACCGATCCGGAGTTGATGCGTATGAAGAAGAAAGTACAAGAAGGAGCTATTAGGGCGAGAATTGATGAAGAAGGAATACTTGAGTCCACTCTAGACTTTGTGTTCCTAACGACTCGATTTGAAGTACAAGATTATGATGGAGGCACACAATACACCATTTGCAATCCATCCTCGAAAGTACTAAAATGTATCGTGATCTTGACATACATTTTGGTGGAACAATATGAAGAGAGAGATTGCAAAGTTTATCTCGATGTGTTTAACTTGTCAACGTGTAAAGGCGGAGCATCTAGTACTGAGGGTCCGTTGCAACCACTTGAGATTCCGAAATGGAAGTGGGAACACATTACCATGGATTTCGTTCACGGTCTTCCTACGGTTTCTCAAGGCATCAATGCTATTTGGGTTATTGTTGATAGACTAACCAAGTCTCTGCTTTCATTTCTTGCCGACACGGAGACTTATTCCTTGAACGTCTTGCTTAGTATATATGTAAATGAGATTGTGAGGTTGCGTGGCATGCCAATATCCATAGTTTCGGATCGTGACCCAAGATTCACTTCAAGATTTTGGGTTAGCTTGCAAAAGCTATATGGCACGGATTTGATTTATTCGGGCCGTAAGATACCATCCTCAAACAGACGAGACAATCGAGAGAGGACTATTCAAACTCTTGAAGATTTATTAAGACTACGTGTCCTGAGACTTCAAGGGCGGTTGGGATAAGTATTTACCATTAAGGAATTCTCCTACAACAACAATTATTATCGTGCAAGTATAGGTGTGGCTCCATTTGAAGTATTATATGGACGAAAGTGTCGCTTCCAATATGTTGGGATGAGGTGGGTGAAGCAACATTGTTGGGACCCGAAAGTTAAGACGTATGACTCACCGAAAAGATCCAAATGATTCGACAACGATATCTGAACTGCACACAGATCGACAAAAAGAGTTATGCAGATCTTCATCGAAAAGAGCGTGGAATTTAGTATAGGGGATCATGTATTATTGTTGCGAGTTGCTCCATGGAAGGGAGTTACAAGATTTGGGAAGAGAGAAAGCTCAATCCACGATTTATTGGTCCATTTCAAATTCTTGACCGAGTAGGAAATGTAGCTTATAGACTCGCGTTACCTCCGAGTATGTCTCGTGTTCATAATGTGTTTCACATATCTGTACTCCATAAATATGTGAAAGACCCGAACCACGTTATAGAGTTAGAACCGGACGAGATAGTCTAAGACTTAACGTACGAAGAGGTACCTATCAAGATTTTGGATAGGAAGGAGCATGCCCTACGCACAAAGGTCATACCACAAGTTAAAGTTCTGTGGAGGAATCATGCTATAGAGGAAATGACTTGGAAATTGAAAACGGAAATGAAAGCGAGGTATCCTCATCTTTTCGAAACACCAGGTACGTACGTCAATTTCGAGGACGAAATTTCATAAGAAGGGGAGGTTGTAAAACCCCAAATAATTAATAAATGAAATTTAATTTTTTCTATTTATTATTTTGAAATAGTAAGGGTTGATTTGATTAATGTGGATAGTTGTGGGTAAAATACGCAAATATTTCAAAATAAGCAAGTGGTTATAAATATTCATTGTTGTCGGGGAATATTCGTTTGGTCGTGGAATATTTGTCTACCGCTTCAGAATATTAAATGCGACGGCAAGTAGCGACCATGTGTGGCCCCATAACGGAAAAGCGATTGGATGAAGAAAACGACAAATATAAGTTGTTTAAAAAATAGCAGAGCGTAGTTATTCACAGATTAATCTTTAAAAATACTCGGTGGTCAAAACACAAGAAGATACGGTATTGCACCAATTATTGATTCTTACGTAAGAAGGCACTACTCAATAATGGTTACAGTAATTACTATTCAGTATTTTATTTTATTGATTTAATAATTACTGCGTTGATATTTTATATTGCTGTTGTTTCAATAATTGTCATTACACAGTATTTTTTATTATCGAAGGAATAATTCATATTATCTGAATAATATTATTAGATAACATTATTGGCAATATCTAGAAAGTTCTGTCTAAGGAGAGGTTTGGTCACCTAATTGCGTGCCAGTAAGGAGAAATTCTTATTGAAAAGCCCCCTCTTTCCTGGTGGCGGCACGGTTGCCAAGATCTTTGTGATTCTGTAATATTATTTGTGAATAATTAATTATTGATTTATATGATGAGGAAAATATTCATTTTATGTGGATATAGATGGAGAAAATTTTTAAAGTGACAATTGTTGAAAATTGATATTTTATCTTTTGTGATAAAATAATATATTATTATATTATTATAATATAATATTTTTACAATGAATGTGGGATATATGAGTATATGAGGAGGAAGAGTATTTTTATTGCAAAAGTTGTTTAAAACATGTTAAACATGTCATGGGCCCATTTCTTGATCGAATTTGATTATAAACACAGTAAAATCACCCGCTTTATGAATTTCGATCAATTTCATTTGGAATTTGGAAAACCTTTCTTCTGCAAAGTTGTAGAGAATTGAATTTCCTATAAAAAATAGCGAGATTTGAATTTTCTGACAAAAAGGCTATTTATTATGAATTATTGAAGTTCCGAAGTTCCGAAATAATTGATTTTTGGAAGTTTTAATTGTTTTAATTAACAAAAACGTTTTTTGTGTTTGGTTAGCCTCATTAAACACATGCAAGTTGCTGAATTCAGATGGAGGTGCGTAGACAAATTTGTATATATATATATATATATATATATTATTATTATATTAAAATTTCTACTTTGGTGTTCTAAGTATTTTTCTATAAATAAGGTGCTTAGGTTAGAATTGAAAATCACACCAGAAACTGAAGTTTTTTCTCTCTATATTATCGAGCGTATTCTTGTGAGTATTTTGAGTATACTTTGTCTTCTTCTTGCTATATCTGGTGCAAGTTCAAGTCATAGCTTATATCCTGTTTTTACTAAAGATGTCTTTTCGAGGTAAGGGATATTATATTTTTTAAAATGATATTATTTCTTCTAATATCATTATGTCAAGTATTGATCTGAACTTTTAATCAAATTTGAAACTTTTTGTGTTTGAGATTCTTATTCACGATACTCACGACTATTCACGATACTGACAATTATTCACGAATCACTTAAGACTATTCATCGAAAAATGAAAATTTTCTCTTTTCGCCTCTAAAATATCTATTGTGGATACTAGCTTTGATTGTATCCATGTTTTGATCATTCTTGAATTTTACACCACTATGATTAATTTTGAGGTATTTTTGGACATGGATAAAATAAAGTATGAATCCTTAATCCTTAATCCTTGTCATTTTGTTTCACTGGATTCGTTTCTTTAAAAATATTTTCCATCATTCTCGGTCTTAAATGATGATATTATTGAATATCTTTGGCACAGTAGTGCAAAAGATGAATGTGTTTTAGATGAACATGACCAATCGATGAATATCTTTGGCTCAGTAGTGCAAAGATGAATATTTGATTCCGAGATATATATTGATTGATGTTACAGGGATAAAAGATAGATTTATGAACTTTTAAATTCATACATAGAAGATAGTAGTTTGCATTCTCTACTTAACTCTTCTAATGAATTATTATTTCCGCTACTGAATATTGATTTAAAACTTGTTGTCTATTGTATTCTATTAGATTTTTTCCGTTGAAGACTAATGATAATTTGTTGTATATTATCTTAGTCATAATATTCTTTATCTTTGGCTAGTTGAGCTCACCCTTTTCCTTTTGTTCCATTTTTCTTCTCGGAGGCGAGAATATAGTGAGTACGAAGCCTGGGTATGGAATGAAGGTTCTAGAGAGAGTTGTTTAGTAGTCCTCACCATTTTTGTAAAATAATGTATCAATAAATGTGATGAGGATTTATTGGAGTATAGATATTGTCTAGAAGATAATATTTGTATTCAAACTCACAGTTTTACTGTTGTAATAATAAAGTTGTAGTTGTTTCTGTACCATGTATTGACAACTCAGAATGGGTGATGTATACCTATTTTGGGGGCGTCACAAAAATTGTGGTTTAAAATGACATTTTGATACAAAATGTAATAAAATTAAAATAAAACAAGTTTGGGTAAAGAAAAGAGATTTAATTGCTACTAACAATACCGAACCCAAACAGATTTGGGTACCAAAACGATGAGTTACTTTTTTGTTTTGTAGGTGTGTTTTAAAGCTAAAGTACCATCACATAAATGGGTACTAGACAGTGGATGTTCTAGACACATGACTGGTGATTGTGCAAAATTCATCTCACTAACTACTAGAAGGGAGGAACTGTTACCTTTGAAGATGACACCACATGCCAAATCGTCGGTAAAGGTAAAATTGGAAATGGTAAGGTTTTCATTGATAATGTTCATTATGTTGAAGGATTAAAATATAATTTAATTAGTGTAAGTCAACTAATGGATAGTGGACATAAAGTAGTTTTTGAAAAAGATAAATGTGCTATTATTCATGCTTCTCACAATGTTCCTTTAATTGCTCAAAGGGAAGGTAATATTTATACAATTAATTTTGAAAATCAAAATGAAGATATTTGCCTAACTGCTATTCAAGATCAAACTATTCTTTGGCATAGAAGGTTAGGACATGTGCATATGGAATTGATTAACAAACTAGCTACCAGAAACCTTGTCAAAGGATTGCCAAAGCTTAAATATGAAAAGACAGGGATTTGTAATGCATGTCAATTAGGTAAGCAAGCAAGAAATTCCTTTATCAGCAAAAATAAGGTATCAACTTATTTACCTCTTCAATTATTGTATCTTGATTTGTTTGGACCCGAAAGATATGCTAGCTTAGGAAATAATCTTTATGCTTTTGTTATTGTTGATGATTTTTCAAGATTTACGTGGGTTTTATTTTTGAAAACTAAAGATCAAGCTTTTGCAGAATTTGAAAAGCTTATAAAGAATGTTGAAACAAAACACAGCCTCAAGCTAATTGGTATTCGGAGTGACCATGGTGGGGAATTTGGAAAAGACTTTATACCATATTGCAAAGTGAGAGAGAGGTGTTACATATGAATTTTCTCAGACCAAGAACTCCACAACAAAATGGTGTAGTGGAACGCAAAAAATCGTACTCTCCAAGAAACTGCAAGGACGTTACTTCAAGAAAGTAAACTGCCTAAAAGATTTTGGGCAGAGGTTGTAAGTACTGTATGTTATATTCTAAATAGAGTATTGATTAGACCCATATTATTGAAAACACCATATGAGTTACTAAACAAAAGGATTCCTAATATTAATTATTTTAAAGTGTTTGGTGCTAAATATTTTGTTTTAAATACTAATAGTAATCTTGAAAAATTTGATGCAAAATCAACCGAAGCTATTTTTATTGGTTATTCAGCACATAGTAAGGCATATAGGGTTTATAATCTTGACAAGTCAAAGGTTGAAGAATCAATGCATGTAATATTTAATGAAGTTAACCATGATCTGTCAAAAGATGAGGATTCTGCAGGAAATAACAATTTGATTTGTGGAAGCTAAATCATAAATTCGGACAAATTTAAGCCGTCCAATCGGAAGGAAATACAATTGAAAATAGAATGACCTAAGTCGTCCGAATTAGAAGAAAAGATAATTTGAAATCGACAAATTGACCCGTCTGCTTTAGTAAAAACTTCGGATATAAAACACCGAAAAACAGACAATCGGACCATGTCCCAATTTAGAAGAAAAATCGATTTAACACACTGATGCAGAATGTGACATACCACAGTTTGAATCCAACGAACAAATGACCACTGCCAAGCTTCCTAAATCATCTCGGACTGTGAGAAATCATCCACCAAACTTGATTATTGGAGATCCTGACACTTGGATGAACACAAGAAGGAAAGCAAGGAATTATTATGCATTTTCAGCCTTTCTTTCTCAAATTGAACCAAAAAATGCCAAGGAAGCAATTCAAGATGAAAATTGGACAATCGCCATGCAGGAAGAGTTAAACCAATTTGAACGATGTCAGGTATGGGATCTTGTTAAGCCTCCTAAAAATGCATCTATTATTGGTACAAAATGGATTTTCAAAAACAAATTAGATGAAAATGGTGTTATAACAAGAAACAAAGTCAGATTGGTAGCTCAAGGCTATAATCAACAGGAAAGTAAAGACTATGAAGAAACCTTTGCCCCTGTTGCAAGGTTGGAAGCTATAAGAATTTTATTAGCCTATGCATGCTTTAGACAATTTAAATTATTTCAAATGGATGTGAAAAGTGTTTTTCTAAATGGTTACTTAAATGAAGAAGTTTATGTCAAGCAACCACCCGGTTTTGAACATGAAAAATATCCACATCATGTGTTTAAATTGAAAAAGGCTTTGTATGGATTAAAACAAGCTCCAAGAGCTTGGTATGAAAGACTAAGCAAGTTTTTATTAGAAAATGATTTTAATCGCGGTAAGATTGACTCTACTCTTTTTATTAAAACCAAAAATAAAGATTTATTAATTGTTCAAATTTATGTGGATGACATAATTTTTAGAGCTACTACTAACTCTTTGTGTGAGTGGTTTTCCCAATGTATGCATAATGAGTTTGATATGAGCCTTATGGGGAATTAAACTATTTTTTTTCGGGGCTTCAAATCAAACAATCCAATGAAGGATTCACATTCACCAATCCAAGTATGTAAAGGAGTTATTAAAGAGATTTGGTTTTGAAAATACCAAACCAAAGTCAACACCAATGAGTACTACCATCAAGCTTACTGCGGATGCTACAGGTAAAGATGTTGAAGTGACAATGTATCGAGGTATGATTGGTTGTTTATTTTATTTAACTGCATCAAGGCCGGATATTATGTATAGTGTATGCCTTTGTGCTAGATTTCAAGCTCAACCGAAAGAATCTCATCTTAAAGCGGTAAAAAAATATTTAAATATTTATCTGGTACAATTAATTTTGGCTTATACTATCCTGTATCTCCTAGTTTTGAACTAATTGGATATTCAGATGCAGATTATGCAGGGTGCCAAGTTGATAGAAAAAGCACAAGTGGTGCTTGTGAATTTTTAGGACAAAGCCTTGTGGCTTGGCACAGCAAAATACAAACATCAGTCGCCTTGTCTACTACGAAAAGTGAATATTTGGCGGCAAGTAGTTGTTGTTCACAAATTTTATGGATGATTCAAATTCTTCATGATTTTAATGTGATATGTGAAAATGTGCCTATTATGTGTGACAATACTAGTGCAATTGATATTTCAAAAAATCTTGTGCTTCATTCTCGTACTAAGCATATTGAAGTGAGACATCATTTTTTACTAGACAATGTTACTAAAGGGTTAATTAAATTAGTATTTGTCCCTACTAAACATCAATTGGCATATATTTTTACAAAACCTTTAAGTGAAGAGCGTTTTTGCACTTTGAGAAGAGAACTTGGAATGTCTGTATGTGGTTAGAATATTTTTTTAAAAAAAATTAAATATATATATATATATATATATATATAGTTATTTCCATTTATTATATGCTATAAAAATTATATTAGGATTTAATTCACATTATATAAATTATTGTGAGTTATCATTTTTATTACATAAGGGTAAAATTGATATTTTTAGCTCATAAGGGTATGACTGGTATTTGTTATGTTGGATTTTGGGCAGTAATAGATTTTTTTTTCAGTACTTATCTGTTTCTATTTTTTTAAAACTCTTCATCTCCCATTCTTCTTGGCCCAAATTCTAAACTGATCAGGTATATAAAACCTTTTAGTATTTTGTTTTCTATTTTCTCTTTTTCTTATGACATCCTTAACAGATTGTTCAAAAACCCTTCCTCTTTTCTATTCCTTCTGTCACGTTTCTTTTTCTGTCTCTTCTATCATTTTTTTTCTTTATCACTAACCTAGGTTTTGTTCTCACCATGTCTTATACCCAAATCTGATCCATACGAAGTGTCTGTCTTCAACGCTAAGCACCTCTTCACTCAAGCAGCAGATTCGTGACACTCATTTATTCTTCTCCCTATCTCCTTCACGCTTTCACATAATCTTCATCAAAATGGCCAAAATAAAGGGTGGGTTTATCTTTAATACCGGACGCCAGCCGATACAACGCTCTCAGGCGACAGATTTGGCATCTCCAGAATTGGATCGTCAAATCGAAGCTTCTTCCTGAAAGGGACTGAGAGATAAACGTCGCCTAGACAGAAACCTCTCCAAGATGGGTTCTGATTTGGGAACTTCTTCAAAGAAGATGAAGAAAATAGGGGACACATCTAAGGGTAAAAATCGAGTTGCTGTGAGTATACCCATTTTCAACTCTATTTATAGCACTCATGCTTCAACTATTGTTTTTCGATCCAACAAATTTGTAAATCAATTTCAGAAACTAATGGTGAATAAACCCATTGTGTATGGAAAACCCGTTGACCCTGTTCTATTTCATAACATTGGTCTATCTAGTTTGTTATTTCCCCCAACATATGCCTATCCCAAATTGATTAAACAATTTTATGGGAATTTGTATGTTGCCCATAATCAGATTCAAACTTTTGTGCAAAACAAAACTCTGTTAATAGACTCTGCTTTACTAGGTGTTTTGTTTGACATACCTTGCACTGGCCCATCCTCATTCACTCTAAAAGGGCCACTGGAATTTGAAAACTTATCTGTTCTGTAACAATTGCGAATTGTTTAAGATCGTCCCACGTATGAGTTTGTTTCCTTACCCACAGTTCTTGAGACCACACCATTAAATAGTGTGATTCATAAGCTTATCCGTGCAAATCTTATTCTTAGAACTGGTGGTAGGTCTGAGATGACTTATCAAGATTTAATTTTGTAATCCCTCATACTGTCAAAAACACAATTTAATTGTGCTCTTTTAATGATAAATCATATGAAAAGTTGTGTCAAAACAAAATCTAAATGTTTTCCATATGGTGGCTTTTTGACAAAGATATTTACTCATTTTGATATATCTTTTGAGAATGAAGAAGTGTTTCAACTAACTGAAGTCATTGATGACTTAGTTTTTAAAAATTCCAAACTCAAAATTGGGGCTGACAATATTTTATCTTGGGACATTGCAGAAGACATTTCGGATCCTATTGCTCCTCCTCCTCCTCCTGTTTTTTCTTCTCATTCTCCTTATATTCCAATTCCTCCTGCTTCTCACAATTCAGAACTTTCTCAACTTGTTACTGAAATGAATTCCAAGTTTGACACAATGCTTGAATTCATGCATAATTTTTCAGCTTCACTCAATTCCTTATCCGATAGAGTACTCACAGTAACTGAGAAGGTTGAATCTTTAGATGTGAAATTCAAGGATTTGTCTAAGAAGATTGAAGATGAGATGTTTGAGACTGATAAAGAAGACAATTAATTTCTCCTTTTTGACGATGTCAAAGGGGGAGAGATTTTGAGGTTTTTGGACTTGTTATTTTAAATTGAAAGTTTAAACTCTGTTAACTCTGGGTTTTTTTTTTGGACAAGTATTTGGATTTTAGATTGGCAGGATAACTAATTTGGATATGTTGGAATTTGGTAAACATTTGAATTCATATTGGTTGGTTAAGCAGAAATATGATTCTTCTTTAATGTCATGCTTTGGGTACTATGTGTTTAATATGGGTTATTTGATATACATGCAAAAATATGATTCTTCTTTACTGTCATGCTTTGGGTACTATGTGTTTAATATGGGTTATTTGATATACATGCAATTAACATGTGATATTTGATATACATGCCATGTTGAAAGATTTTATGCCTAAATTAAGGGGGAGCCATATATTTAGGGGAAGTATGATATATATATATATTGTCATCATCAAAAAGGGGGAGAATGTTAGTATTTATACTCTGTGGTTTTAATGATGACAATGTTTATATGGGCTAAATTATTTTTATATTGACTTATAATTTTATTTAGTCATGTTAAATAGTTTGCATGGGTTATTGCATGAAAGGATACTGCAGGTTGTCACGTGATTCAAAGTCTTTGGAATATAATATTTATATGATTAACTAAACTTTGTTTTGAAGACTAATTCTAATGTGAATTGGAGTTGATTAAGAAATTGAAAATCGGTATTGAATTTTTTAACGGTGTATGTCTGTTTGGATTTTATATCTAATCTGCTTTTAATTCCTTATTTCTTTGGGTTATATTCTTCCAATATAGATATAGATATTATACATTATATAGTGAGTTACCAATTTACGTGTCTTTAATATTTTTTTAGGAATTGGTATATTTAAGGACTCTTATTCAAAATGGAACAACAATTATTTTTTGAGTCTTCTTAACAACAAATTTGTTGTTTTGAAGGAAACTTGTTAACAAATCGAATAAGGACTCTTTCAAATCTAGTCTTTATTTTATTTGACTACTTCTCTTATCTTCCGAAAATCATTGTTCATCTCCTATTTAAAAGTAATTAGCCGTTGCTGGATGAATGGAACGTTACTTATCATAGTCGTTGTTCTCTTCTGTATATATATTGTTTACTCGACTTCATGAAGGAATACAAGACTGCAGAACATAAACTTCAAGAGAGCTATCTGAGATAATCATTCTTTTAGTCTTGATTTACAGTGTTCTTGTATCCTTTATTTCAATATCTATTGTAAACATAGTAGTACAAGTCTAGGATTGGCTTGGGGTTTTTATTTTAGTAATACTCAGTCTGTTCAACGAAGTTATCAAAGTCTCAGAGGTGAGAGGTGTTGCGAGAGGTGCAAAAAGAAGCGAGAGGTGTCCAATCGATTGTCATTGTAACAGGGAGTTTTTATTTACTTTGTAATTGCTGAGTATTATTTTAATAAAGTGAGTCTCCAATTCTAGTTGGAATTGGACGTGGATTAGGCTACTAGACTAGAGGATAGGGGCTGAATCACGTAAAAATTTTCGGTGTGATTTACTTTTCACGTGTTTCTGATTTTAAACTTTATGTTCTGCATACTTTGATTTTAGTTGAAAATTTTATACTAATACGGACAGGTATTAGCTGTCTGTTTTTAACAGTTAAGAATATAACTAATACGGACAGGGTTAGACCGTCCGATTATAATCTGCTATAGTAAACTTAAAAAATTGACCACTGTAGATCACATCTAAGTATTTACACATATTCAACTCCCCCCTAGGTGTTTACATTAGTCACTGCACAAGTGGAGTCCCCTGCTTCCCCTCCTAGTCCTACTCAATCTGGTGCACCACTTGAACTTGCTTCCATGTTGGTCGGACTTGTGAGCGTTGCCATTTCCTTCTTAATTTATACTTAAACAACCAGCCTAGTGTTGGGATTTCTCGTCTATAAATTGCCAATATCATTAATAAATTATATAACACGACTTGGTTTGATATATGTATTTGTTAGTATCATCTTTGTCTTTATTTTCACTACTTGTATAAATTTTGACTCTTTCGAGTTTGGTAATTTATTCAATGCTTTGATTACACTGAATAAATTGATAAATGGTGTGCTTTTACAATCGGCAAAAAGTAGTAAGGAATAAGGATTTTTGAATCCACTTCCACGAGGCTTGTGTAGTTGTATTTTTTTACAAAATACTACTACAATTCTCAAGTGAGAGATTTGGATGGACAAATGACAATAATATAGGTCGGCCCCTTCTTTTTTTAACGACAAAACAAAGTCCAGGCTACTTTTTTGGTGACAATTTCGTGAATATTAAAATATATTCTTTCCATATTAAATTTTGAAATCAAATTAATTAATTTTAAAATAAAAAGTTATCCACTTTTCGTAAAAAAATTATAATCATAAAATACATATCACCTCTGTTTACACCAAAGCAAAACATAATTTACTAATTATGTCTTTAACTTGTATATAATTTTCAGACTTTTTTCCATTTCTTTTTAGGTTTATGTTAATTTTCTTTTTGGTCCAACATTGCAGAAAGAATCTTTTTTATTATTAATGAGAAATAATGGGATTCGTAGGGCATTATTAAAACTTTTATACCCCTGATGTCCATTATTATAGAAAAGAACTATAAATTGAATTTTAGATTCCATTTAATAATTTAACGAGGGTACTTACTGCTGGAACTATATCAACTCTAGAATTCAAGTCTTCGAATTCGAAACAAGAGTTTCAAATTATTTAAAGTTTTATATAATTATATTTTTTACTTCTTATACACAATTTTAAAACCTTATATATTTATTTTTACACTTTTTGTGGTTAACATTAAGCTTATTTTAATAATAGTATTAATCATTTTGTACTACATACATACACCCAAAAAATATCTGCTTTTTCAAGTCGTCGAAAGTCTTTAGCCCATGTCCTTTGTTGGTCCCCTTTCGAAGTACACGCCTAATTGGGTGGTCACCTTTTTATTTTGTCATTAAGCAAGAAGATGGAATTGATAGATACATTTCTAGATTAAGGGAAGGAAATTTTCACTCTAAAAACCATTAATTTGTGGGCAATCAACCTTAAATATGAATTCAAACTGACTTATTTTTACCTCTTGCAAGGCAGGCAGGCAGGCAGTTAATATTGTTGGTTCTTGACAATCCAAGAACACCCAACCCAACATGGCAGAGAAGATGAACCAGTTATGCTCCACTTCCAACATTTTTCACTCTTATTTTCAATTGGGTATTAACCACTTCAAATTTCTCATCTCTGTTTGTTGATAGGTTCAGCTACGAACACGAGTTGGCGAATTATCTGATGAGCTCGGATCTCCTCCAAAATTCTTGGGCTGCAATTTTGGAGCTTCACAGACAGACCCATCAGAATGATCCAAGCCTGCCTGTATCTGTTACATACAAGCGTTATTCTGGTCAGAATCATCCACCAAATGTTACTGTTATAGCTTTTTGCTGTTCACCCATTTGTACCGTTCAACATCTTCAAGGAGATTGTAAAGATTTGGTTTCATCCGCAACCCTCAAAGAGAATTTGAATTTTCCTCTCTTTGACTTTCTTTCCACCGAAGTCGACCCATCTTTCTCCATACACAAAGATTCTATACAACTTTATGGATCAATCCATGGCCAACTCTGCCAAGAAAAGGTAAAGCTATTGCTTATGAACAAACCCGTATCTATTCAGTCTATATCAGTAGTAATTGCTGATAAAACACATAAAATGAGCAGTTTAATCTGATAATTTTCCCAGAAACAGATCCACAATATTTGACCAATTAGATGGCTTATATTCAGTACTTCACAATCATTTTTTCAGTAAGTCCCCACGCTTAAATATTTACCAGTAGGTCCTTGAGCGGATCCCATGTTAGCCATTGCCCATTCAGAAACTGAGTTTCACTCTTGTAGGAACTACTTTGGCTTTAAACTACTGGGTTCATTTGAAAATTTGAAAAATGAAATCATACCAATCTTGTGTTGCTTACTTGCTACTGCAGATTGATGTCACCAAACCCTTAATTATCACCGGGCATTCTCTTGGGGGATCAGTTGCTACTCTCTTCACCTTATGGCTGCTTGGCTGCATTTACTCAGAGATGGGCAGAAATACCAAACGCCCAATTTGCTTAACTTTTGGGTCACCCTTGCTTGGTGATGATGGCTTCCAACGAGCCATATTAAACCGGCCAACGTGGAATTCGTGCTTTATGAACTTGGTCTCGAAGCAAGATTCAATCCCCAGTTTCTTCATCTCACCCTACAACACCCAAACTAGTAGTCCTTATAAGCCTTTCGGATTATTCCTATTTTATTCAGAATCTGGTGTTGCTTGTTTTTCGGAGCCTGAATCAATCTTGGAACTATTGGGGCTAATGAGCTCAGAGAGTTTGCAAGCCGTTGATTATGGACGGGTTTTGGAATGCCTTAAACATAAGGCAATTTGTAGGGGCTCACAGCTTGGTGGATGGGATAACAATCCATTTCAGACTGGAATCACATTACAGCTACAAGCAATTGGAGTCGATGGAATGCAGGTATTGCACTTAACCTGTTTAAACCAAATTTCATGAGCAGATAAAATATCCTCTTAACCATAAATGTTGGTTGTATTTCGCGATCAATATATGTGTGCAAGTATACACGGTCAACAAGTAATAAAGAGTAAGTAGAGTATCGATCCCACAGAGAATTGTCTAACAAGAATTACCAAGCACTAACCCGTAACCAACTTAATCTTATTTAAATGATGATTTAGGATTTTGAATAATAATATGCAATTAAACTAATACTATCCCTAGACTGAAACTACATAATGAAGACATGAGACTACAATTTCATATATTGTTTCATTTAAATCAATACACTTCCCGTTAAGTCAAATTAATTATCACGGATTTTTAATCAAGAACACGAAGGTAAAGTATGGTCATCTCTCGATGTACCATACCCATATCAAATCCACAGATAATAGAATCAAGTTAAACACCCTAATTAACTAACTCACTATATCTCTATGTGAATTACAATTAAAGAGGGTTTAAGCGCAAGTTCTTATTAGATTACATGCAGTGCATAGGTATATCTCTATCTTAAGCACGAATCATGAATTCCATCGCCATATAGAAGTCATGAACACATGTTATTATGATCAGATCTAAACCCATAATCCGTTTCTCAATTTCATATCGATTATCACGGTAATCGTTAGCTAGGCAATTAAGCAATTCAACACAAATCACAATAGACAATTCAATAACAATTAATAAGACTAACAAGGAATCATATCAAAATAAACTACACAACAAGATCCATTATAATCTCAAAATGGAGTTTAATTAATGATTGAAGTGAAATCCATAATCCACAATTGAATAAACATTGAAAGATACAAAGAGATAAGAAGAGAATTTAGGGTTTGAGGTGAGCAAATCTGAATTCCATTGCTTCCCATCTGAATCTCCAATGCTTTCCAAGAGCTTCAATCTCCAAAGATCTAATCTAATCTAGGGTTTATCTAATCTAATCTAATAAAAGAGTAGAATATCTAATGATGATATATACAAGATGATGATCCCAAAAGATGGAATATACAAAGATAGATTTTGATCCCAAAGAGGGAATTCAATCCATTATTGAATGTAGAGGTGTGTAATATATGCTGCAAATGTGCCTAAATATAGACTTAGTCTCGAGTGCCTCCTTGCCCAAGAAACAATCCAATTGGCTACTTAAATAAAAAGTCAGCTTTTGTCTGTCAGAGACCGGCGCAGCTGCGCCGTCCTTGTGCCTGATCTGGGCGCAGCTGCACCGTCCCCAAGGCAAAATGGGGCGTAGCTGCGCTGGCCTCCAGTTCTGCATTTTGATGTCTGCTACTGATACTTCCATTCCTCGCATGCATTGATCACTTTAGCTCCACATTTTCACCATTTGTTGCACAATACCACCAAGAGAGACCCCAAGCTCATCCTACAAAACGAAGATAAAATGCATGAAAAGCTACCATGAAATGTGGGATTAAACGACAATTGTTACTTAGTTGATACCGGATATGTGGTTATAAATCCAACTTATCAATAAACAAGACCATACTTAATGATTAAAAAAGAAAAAAAGTGGTTTAGTGTGGATAGTAACTAACATTATGCTGGAAAATGTCGCAGCCGCAACAGCAGAACAATGAACTGAGCACAAAAATTGAAGAAAAGCAAAAGAATTCCTTAGTATGGAAGACTAATTCCTTAGATTCGGACAAGAAATTAAATGACATGAAAATAAATATGGCTTACCTAGAGTGGTACAAGAAGGTGACAAGGAGTCGAGGAGGTTATTACGACAGCTACAAAAGCGCATGGTCAAGAGCCAGAGAGGAAATTAGAAGCAAAGAACAAATTGTGAAGCACCAGGGAATCCTTACAAGGTATTGGAAACAGATGGTTGAAGAGGCAAAGAAAACGGAGGGAGCATCCTTCCCATTTCGTTACCTTATGGCAGGGAATAATTATAGAAGGATGGTGGAACCACTTGATATAGCCGAGTACTACAAGCAAGGCAAGAAAGACTACTGGGGTCTAGGAAGATCAGAACATTATAAGCTGTTGAAAAAATGGTTGGATGACAGATCAAAAAAGGGTAATCAGAGAAACAAGGCTTGTAGTTTTAACGAGGATTCTTGCTTTTGGGCACATGTGGAGGAGGCTTTGATTTCGGTCAGAATGTTGAAGGATGGAGAAAGCCGTCCAGAAGAAGGGGAATTATTGGGAAAACTGAATAAGTTTGAGGAGTATGTAATGGAGTCGATACATAATCGGTTAGTAGACCCTGAGATATTTTTGGAGGGGAGCAGTTTTATGACATGGTGGAACATATACAAGGGAAGGAAAGGAAGCGAGTACAATTCCCCTTTGGCTAATTATATGATGAACAAAAGTTATCAAAGTTACTCATAATTATATGCTTAGCATAGTAAAAGTTCATGTAAGGCAAGAAGTAATGGCATCTGTTTTCAGTTTTGAACATTGTGCAGTAATAAATCTGATGAGAAAATAATATCCAGTACTAGCTGAGTTTTTCCATGGAGCAGAGTATTTGTAGAGAAGCATTGTATAGAAGAAAAAATAATTATAATTACGAGTGTATAGTAGTATTCAATTGTTATAACAGTTTAATTAATTCCTGTTCTATTGTTTGTTTGTTTGGCCCTCTCTATCAAGGCAGGCAGGCAGGCCAGCCAGAACTAAACTAATGAGGTGGTTAGCTTTGATTCTTCACATTTCGCAGCTCTTATATATATACTACGAGTAGTAGTAAGTTGCATCTTAATTAATTGCCTACGCAGGCAGGGCAGGTGGCTCGGTGATTGTGAGAATTACTAGTTTTTAACGTGTCCAGGATTAGTTTAGTTTCACTTGCTGCATGTTCGTTTTTGGATTATCCCTTTTAATCAAACAAACACAAGTCAAGTGTCTTTAACTATTACTACTACATTTCAATGCTATGGAAAAGTTCATTAACATTGATAGAATCAATCAAGGTGATTACTGATAACCGATAGATATGTTGTTAAGATCGCCCTTGTTGTGTGTGTCTCCCTCTGCACTGCTCACCTTTTTGTAAATGGTGACAAGGGAATGTTGGTCTAATAATGAAGGTTGCTGTATTCATTTCATTTACCAGATTCTTGGCTTCTCAAGTACGAGAGCAGATCCGTCTATGTTTTAGGTTACTTATTTTATTTGTCCTAAATTATTTGATGTTTTAAAAAATTTTAGGAGCATTATTTACGATATTTTCAAAATTATCCCTCATTACTCCTCTTTCAATACACAGATGTTTTTAATTCTCCCTCTCCTTGTCAACCCAAAGAGTATTATAGACAAATAATAATATATTTAATGATATATAATTTGTGTCCAACTCTAAAACATCATATAATATATTATGAGACGGAGGGAATAGTATTAGAAGGGAGTAGTTATAATCGCAGCCCGAGAGGTGATTTTCTTGGTAACCAGATCCGTATTAGTAAATTACTAAAAGAAATGAAAAGAGTAATGTTACTATCACATAAAATTGCTCACATACCGCTCACATACTTATATACATATTGATATGGCCCATATAATTTGCTCTGTACGTGGGCCATATATCAATATGCATGCAAGTGCATATGAGCAGTATGTGTGAGCAATTTTTATGTGATAGTAGACCTATTAAAAAGAAAATTAGTAATTACACTTCATTTTACCAAATTGCACTACACTTTAAACTAAAATTGCTGCAATTCAAAAAAAAAAACACATTTATCTTCCTCCAAAGATAAATGATCCATATTCCACTCTTTTCTTATTAATTTTAAATTTAAAAATATATTAAATTAATTTTTAAAAATCAATTAATTCGATGGCGGTCCGGTGGAGGGAGTAGTCAATTTTCTGGAATTAAACCTGGCCCTCGTTAGTTGTTCCTAGAGCAATCCAGGCGTGGGGGGAAGACAGGTAGGACCCACTAACATGGAGTAGTATATGAGTACTCCATCTCGCAATTAGAAGCATAATTTTTTGGTCCCTCCTAATAAGTGTTAATGAGTTGGCAACAGGCATACACGGATTCGTTTGGCATAAAATTTATTTTTTAGTAAATTAGTCAATTGACCAATAGAATATTAACACACATAAAATCTTTCGTCTGTATATCAATACTCTATTGATCAATTGACCAATTTACTCAAAAATAAATTGCATACTAACCACTCCCCTCCCCGCATAGAGACAGAGTTTATTCATCTTAGACGTTGAAAAACACATTTTTTAATCAACTGAAATGGCAAATTTTAAATTGCTCCGTTGCACAAACTTAACGTACAGGATAAGGGGTAAAAAGAAAGATCACGATAACTTGGTGAAAAGATTTTTCTATTTGCTTTGTTTGGTCACAGGTTTCATATTCTTCTCAATCAAATCAATTCAAAAGAGCTGGACTAAAATCCAATTTGTTTCCTAAACTTTTTATCAAAAATAGATTTTCACCTTAAATTATTTTTTTTGATTAAATGCATCTTAAATTTAATAACAGACAATTAAATGTACCATCCGCTCATTTTTCTGATTAAATCTTTACCGAAAAGCTTAATAAGAGAGTATTTAGGTAAAATACTACCCTCCCCGCCATTAAAACATATATGCAACTTATATGAAACCCTAAAAATTAATCTGCCCTCAAATTGAAGGGTTTGATTCAATTTTTTTACCAAGTTGAAGGGTTGTAATCGATCTTCAAACAAATTGAAGGGCTATAATCGAAAGGAAAACCCACAATGCAGGGAGATGATTTTTTTGTTGCGTTGATCGGAGAGTATTCTTTTAAAATTTTGTCTTTAATAGTAAAAATGTTTTGCCGGAAGAAATGGGTATTAGGAGTTGATGCAACTTATTTGAATGGACCGATTTCTGATTGTGTGACCATGCAAGAGCGAAAGATGAAGAATTGTGCATAAAAGAGGACACATATTGAAAATGAAAAGCTCAAAGTTGAGTCGAAGGAAACCAAGTCAAGAGAGAGAATAAATAACATGACTGAGTTAGGCATTTTTCTGATCAAATGATTAGGCATTTTTCTTGTACTAGCAATGTTTGAAGTGGTCTGTAGGCATGATAATTTGCACAATTCTTTGTAATAAAAATGTTTGAAGTAGATTGATATGTACAAATTTGCTCAATCTGCACTTTGTTTTTTGAATTAAATAATGTAAGTTACTCTACTATCACACAGTAAAGAAGTGAAGTGCTAAAAAAGAACTCTAAGATCAGTAGGCTCCTTGCTCTGCAAATTGAAATTTAGACAAAGAAGTAATAACATCTATTACATAATCTCCCGTTACAAATTCGCACCTCAAATCCAATAAACAATAAACATTACACAAATATTAAGCTC
Source organism: Panax ginseng (assembly GCA_020205605.1). Taxonomy (NCBI): domain Eukaryota; kingdom Viridiplantae; phylum Streptophyta; class Magnoliopsida; order Apiales; family Araliaceae; genus Panax; species Panax ginseng. The sequence goes on from CM035129.1 coordinate 153,298,975, forward strand.
TCTTTCATAAACTCATTGCCATACTACTACTTCCTATACACTAGCAACAATTTTAAAGTAACACCAATAATGCATGTGAACAAATATGTATGTATGTATGTATGTATATTAAGCAAGTTTGACGGGAATAATTGTAGGAATGAAAAAGAAAAAAGATAAGTAAAACCCAAAAGTTTAAGATCAGTTAAATGCATCACACCTGCGCCGAATCTGTCCTCTCCTTCCAGTCTTAACACCATACAAACTCAGCTTCTGCATTGCTCGACTAAATGCCTGAAAGAAGGCATTCTGATCCTTGCTGTACAATTCCACAAACGGCCTCGTTCTCCAATCGGAAACCAAACCCCGGTCCGACGACAAAATCCCCAATCCCTTGGGCAAGTTCTGGAAATACATATTATCAAACTTATTCGGACTCATTATATCATTGAACACCGATAATGTGGGATTATTTACATAATTAGCACAAGCATTTCTCAACGCCGAAGCAAATCTCGGGTTATAAGACGGATCGGACTGAACATTTCTGCTGTAATTGTAAATGTCCGAGCTGAATTCCTTGCAATGAGATAACCCGATTGTGTGGGCTCCGGTTAACGCCACCATTTCTTGAACTGAAAATCCCCTGGACTCAAATAGTACGATGATTTCAGTCACGGACATGGTGGGCTTCGGAAGGTTGTTTCCGACACGAGAAGCTCTGGAGACTAATCCGTCACGGCGGCCCAATAAGACGGAATAGTAGGGTCCGCCCATCATGGTGACGAGGTTGCGGGTGGCAACGGCGAGGATGTCGGAGCAGGAGACGACGCCGGGGCAGGCGAGCTCGAGGGCGGTCTTGGCGCGGACGACGACGTCGAAGCCGTCTCCTGGGAGGGAGAGGTTGATGTCGGCGTCGCGCTCGGCTTTGGCGAAGGGGGTGGAGGAGATGAGGATGGAGGCATCGCAGCCCTCGACGAGGCAGTCGTGGAAGAAGAGGCGGAGTGCGGCGGCGGCGGTGGTGGGGGAAATGATCTGCTTGTTGGTGGTGGTTTCTTCCATGATCTGCTCAAATCTGGGGCATGTTTTTTGGTAGTAGGAAGGGGTGAGGTATTGGGATTGGGAGTGTGAGATAGTGAGGAGTGAGAGGGAAAGGATGAGGATCAGTAGAGCCGGTAATGCCATTGGATAGTCGGAACTCTGCTATTGATCGTGAAATGTTAGAGAGTGAAAGAGGAGGGAAAGGTTTTATTACTGACCACGGAGAAAGATGATGATGAGTTTTTACTTGCTAGGCGTAGGGAGAGAGAAAGTGAGTACGTGTGAGAAAGACGCGCCACTCACTTCCGCACCAATCACGGCGTATGAGGTTGGAGTTATGTAGTGGAGGACGGCTGGAGCAGATTAAATTTGTTTGGCGCGTTTAGGTGTTATATAATACTCCAATGTGGAGATATTAATTTTACTAAAATACTCGCGTCACTGCTTTAAAAATGATCCTTGTAATTGTCGGTACGTTATTTAATTTTGTACTCCTATTATTGTGTAGCAAGTAGTACCTAGGTAATAGAGTTAATATTGATGAATTTTGATTTCTACTTGTATTATGATTATTGAGTTCTTCTACCGCGACGTTGCTCTGGCAACATTGTAGCGATTTTTTTTGTAATATTTTAAAAAATGTATAATATTTATTTCAATTGAAATTTTTATAAAAAATAGTATTTTAGGTGTAATTTGGATACATACAAAAAATAAAATTTTGTACAAACTCTGTTTCTTCTATGTATCCAAATTACACCTAAAACACTGTTTTTTATAAAAATTTCAGTTGAAATAAATATTATACATTTTTTAAGAGGTACTACAAAAAAAAAAAAACCAAAAAAAAAAATATCACTAAAAAATATCTACAAAAAATGTCCCCCAGAATTTTCCATGATTATTAGGATGTGTAGTGTTAAACGCTTGAGAAGTTTGGAATCACGAGAAATAACCATAAATTACGGTTTAATGCCGTTATTTGAGCGGACTAAAATACTTTATAATTTTATATTTTTATATTTTTATCCCTATTAAAAGTTAAAATATAAATACGTATTTTTAATTTTTATATCCAGTTATAATATTTTTATTTCTGTACATCGTCATCATCTCATATTTCAACTATCCACTGTCCACCCAGGACCCATCGAGTCTTCAATTCTCAAATATATGTTAATTCATTGAAAAAATTCTCAAATTTATGCTAATATCACTGTTATTATACTAAATAAGATAAACATTAGATATAAATATAAATCAAGAATTGTAATTTTTTTATAAATTATAAAAAGAATGAAATGACTTGGGAATGGATTGTAAAACTTGGAAGAAAGGAATAATAGAATGAAATTATTTGGCTATGGAAAGCAAAAATGTGGAAACTACAGAAAGAGTTGGAAATAGAAGCAGTAGTATATTTTCTTTGGAAAAACTGACATTCACCATCACACCTGTCTTTCCTCGAATTTATTCTTCTTCTCAAATCTCTCCCAACTATAAATAACCACGGTTGCCCGGCCCCCAAGTTCAACGGTGGTCTCATACATAATAATTTGAACAAGGAAAAGCTCTAGTTTTAGTAACACTTTTACCATCTCTTCCTGCTTGGAAAAAGATACAAATGCATACCTTGCAGAAACAACCAACAATGCAGCTTCAAAATCACTAATTGCAGTCGAGTTTAAAATGAAACTGCAAAGACGACGTACTGACTGACTGTATTCTACGTACGTATAAAAGATATGGTTGAACAAATCCTTTCTCAAGAATGAGATGCATCAAACCAAGTACAGATTTAGATTTACATGAAACGGTCTCCATGGACTCGGATTGAAAATACTCAACTACTTGCCTCCTTCCCAATTTAGGATAGGATAGGATAAAATCTAATCGGATTTGATACATTTCAGTCTCCAGGAACATCTTTTTCGGATCCGATTAGCATGAAGTTTTTTAATAAGTTGGTCAATTGACCAATAGAATACTGACACATAGAGTTTCGTATGCGTGTCAACACTCTATTGGTCAATTGACCAACTTACCTAAAAATAAACTTCATGCTAACCACTTCCATCTTTTTCACATGCCAATTAATTTACCATTTCACTTCAAAAAACTATCTACAAATTAACTTAAAGAACTGAACATTCCTGGCTCTTTCCAACTTGGTTTATGTTGCTACTTGCTAAAACATGTATACCCAAATAGAATAATGTTCAGACAGAGAAAATAATGGCAAAAGTCAAGTAACTGCCGGTAACAATTTAAAACAGATCGATGCAAAAGCCACTATCTTAAATTAATTGTAACTACTAATTTTCAATTCTATGGAAATGCAAAAGTGAATTCATTTCCAGTTCCAAAGCTTGGATTGAGTCGCCAAACATTGCTTTAGCCTCTTAACGTATTCGGTTTGAGCCTCGTGGCAAAAGCAAGATCAATAAGGGAAGCACATGCACCAAGTGACCTTCACTCATTACATAGAACACAATCTACACCAACTGAATACTGATTACACGAAGATATACACACACAACTAATTGCAGTAACATTGAGAAACCCAAAGGGATTATATGAAAGAAGCCGAGAACCAACTTACAAGAGAGAATTATCCAGCAGAATTAAGCATCCAATGGTGAACTGTTTCGTCAGCTTCTTATAGTTCCTTCAATGTCAATGTCGCTACTCCATCATTTAACCATGCATACTGGTTGGTTGACCTGACCGCATTCATTATTACACGACAGGACCTGTGCATAAATAACAAGTCAGAGACTTCAGTTTACAAGTAGCAAGAATTGTCAACCACAATATTTACTTTCATAGTTTCTCCTAAACCAGATGGGGGGAAGCAGAAAAAGTTTTGGAGTTACCATTTGTTTCAAGAATATATCACCTCGTTCATATTGGTAATCCTTGGACTGGAACTTGCACCGAAAATTCAGTCCAACACAGAGCTCCCCGAAATAATACATAATCACATCCTTGTAGGTGCATAGAGTTCAAATTTTTATCCATAACTACAATGACCTAAATCCAGTTCCCACCTGAAAAGCCACCACTTCTCCTCTTTTGCTACTACAATCATCATTCTGGGTTGCTTGCAACTTCTTGTAGCACTTGAAAACTTGGGGGTTTAGCCAGCTCGATTTTATCAAATAAGTTCAAACATCATATCACTCAATAAATATTATAATATAATCAATGAAAGATCACTCAAATATTAACAGAGATTATTAAATAACAAAGTGAAGTCTTATGTTCACTCAAACAAGGACCAAGGTAATCACCATTTATCTTTATTATCTTCATTTCTGTAAGAGCATTACACCCACTAACCCAAAACAAAAAGGTTTAATTTACACCTTTCAAACTGAAACTAAACAATTGCCACAAAAACAAAGGACACCAACATCCTCAAAATCAGCAATGGAAAACCTAACACAAATTAATTACAACCCACGCTAACCAAAAAAAGAAAAGAAAAGAAAAATAAGATTCATAACCTCTAACGTCACAGCTGATCGAGATAGACTGAGTTGGTCCGACTCAACCCTGACCATGTCCGACTCAACTCTCCTGAGTTGAGTAACTTCTCCCAATCCACCACCTCCTCTTCCTCCTCATCCCTCTCTCTCATAACCTCCAATATCCGCCTCGCCTTCACCCTGGCCCGCTTGCTTCCCAGTTCTTCCACCTTCCTCAACACCTCCTCCGCCCCGGCCTCCTTGGCCAACCCCTTAAACCTCAACCCACCGTGACTCAGCCCATACAAAGCCGCTACAAAACTCTCCCGAGTCACCTCCGAGTCAAACTCTTCCCTCGTCAACATACCCACGAAGCACCTCACTGCACCCCCATTAAGCATAGCCGCACGCCCTTCTACACTGCCAGCCAAATTACCCAGCACCAACAGTACCCGACCGGTCATATGACCCGACCTCACCATGTCCAGTAAAACAGAGACCGAACCAAACTTCACGAGCTTGGTCCGGTTGCTCTGTACAAGCGTGAGGTGGTAAAGAGCCAGAGCCGAGTCATTCCGAGCCCCTTCAGAGTCTGATCGAAGCGCGTGGAGTAGTGGCGGCAACGCGCCTAAAACTCCGATTGCAGTTTTGTTCTGATTGTCCAAAGATAGGCTGAAGAGTGCACCGGCGGCGTGTTCCCGAGCTTCAGGGAATCCGCCCCTTAACACGTCGATTAATGGCGGGACGATTCCGGCTCGAACGATTTTCAGCTTGTTTGTATTTTCTAAAGAGAGATTGACTAGTGCGGCGACGGAGTTGACCTGAACGGATACGTATCTCGAGGTCATCAATGATCGGAGGTTTGAGAGCAAATCAGGAGTGCAAAGATTGGTGCGAGCTGTTTCTCCAGTTCTGGTAATGTTTCTCAGTGACACTAGGGCTGCTTCTTGTTGGAATACTTGACAACTCTTGATTTTGGTTATGATTTCTTCTTCTTCGGGTGAATTAGTAGGATTTGGGGTTAGGGGATCGACATCAGAGGACGAGGAAGAAGAGTAGCAAAAAGGACGAGTGGTACTGGTGAGCGGCAGCGGAGTGGTGGGTGTCACCGATTCTACCGAGCTGCTGGAAGAGACGTGGCTCGCCCACCGAGACAGCTCAATTTCCGTCCTGGTCAGCTCAGAAGTGCCCTTAACCGAGTTGGAGTTCTTCAATTTTAATTCCCGGACGAGGTTTTGAGCGGAGTGGAAGTCGAGGGGTTTGGGGGGAAAGCGGGACCAGTTGAGAATGGTGGATTTGAGGGCGAGATTAGGGATGAGGGTGGAAAAATCGGGGGTAGAGCCGTCGGAGAGGGTGGGAATAAAAGAGAGAGAAAGGCAGGCCTCGACGGAGTTACGCTCGAAGGTGTGGCCGGAGGAGACAATGACGGGGTCGGACATGACAGCGCCGGAGATTGGGCATAAGAATTCTTTGGGTGGTTGCTGCCTTGTGTTATTGGTGGGACTGTTAGAGGGAGACCGGTGAAAGAAGATTTTCCACCTGAGCTTGTTGCCACTACCCATATTTAATCTTTCCGCTCTGTTTTTCAGTGGTTCATATGAATGCGACATTCAAGGGTAAGGATTTTCTTAAATTCCATGTTTTGAGGAGAGATAAGATTCGTGCTGTTGTAAATATTAACGGAAAACATGACAGATTGCAGATGGCTGCTGTGGTTCGTGTTTCATAAGGTTTACAGTTCTGAGAAAAGTGTTATACTATTATTTACGAAAAAATAATAATAAGTGTACTATTATCGCGGTACGCCGGTGGAGGGAGAATTTTGAGTAGACTGAAATAGTGGAATCATACTTTACAATAAATTGATATTTTTATATAATTTTTTAATATTTTTATACAAAAAATATGATATAAATATATAACAGATAATTTTTATATGAAAATATAAAAAAAATATGTGAAATATCTATTTCCTACTTTAAATTTGGGAAGGAGTGAAAAAGAAGAAGGTTTTGACGAGTTGATAGGTGTTTCTACCTTTTGACTATCTTTATTCATTCTCCCATGTCAAAAGGGTCAAACTGAAATATTATATAAATATTCAACTACGATAATCATCTTGTAAATTTTTGTGAGAACGAGCTTAAGTTTGTTATTTTTTTAATAATTTGTAAATCGGCGGTACATATACTAAAAGTTTTTTTTTTTTCTTTAAATTTTATGTTTTTTATCGACTCTTAGGTATTTAACAATATTTTTATAATTATTTTAAAAACATTTAATATTTCAAATTATATTTATTGTTCTAATAATAATTGTTTTATTGTGATAAAATAAAATGTCTTTTAAGATAATTTTTCATATATTTAATTTTATTAATTAGTTTGATAATACAATTAGAATGATATATTTGAATATATGTTTCAATTTAAGGGATACTTTATATATAAAAAATACGAGATTCTTTTTGTAAACGGATGTATTATAGATTTATCAAAGAATTTTGATCTATAGTACTTTTCCTTTTCTTTTATTTAATTTTATCAAAGACAAATATAACTCTCTCTTTTATGAGTTTTTGTCAATATTAGATAGATATATTCAACTATAAACTTAATATTGAAGGAAGCCTCCATGACCATGAGAGGCTTTATAATATAGATATAGATATCATTGTCTTGCTCTACTTTACTTAATTGATAAGTTTTTATTCGCCACTAATTACAAGATACATACATATACATACATACAAAGCATATATCAGCATAAAAAATAAATAAAATTATTGTTGGCTGCTGATGGTTGGGCCTTCATCTCAGTCATTCGATCTAATTTTATACGATTAAATAACCGTTAGCTAAAACAAAGATCCATAACTAATATTTTCATAGATCATCCCTTATATATATATATATATATATATATATATATATATATATATATATATATATGTGTGTGTGTGTGTGTTTATATAATGAACACTCCTGTCTTCTTCTACGTACAAGTGAGTGTTGATCAATGATGATGTATATATACACATATACATATACGTATCCTATCTTTCTTTTTCTTTATTTATGTACTTTATCAAAAGTAATTATATTCACTTACAGATTAGATTCTCTACGTATAACAACCCTCTGTTCCCACCTGGAAAGAAATCCCTTCTAGTCTAGAAGAAATATCTTTATACATATGGTTTTGTTTTTTTCTTAATATCACCATGCACTTCGGTCTGCATTCACATTAATAAAGTGTATAAAAGGTATTGTGCATTTTCAATTTCGCTTTTATACCTTTTCTTTATTTTTAATTTAAAGAATATTATTATTCCTTCTTCTTTTACAAATTGGCAATCGACCTTTTTAGCTGCTTGTAGCATTCAATGAGCCTGCTGCATGCATTTGACACACACACACACACACACACACACACACATATATATATATATATATATATATATATATATATATATATATATATATATATCACATAATATTAATTTATTCATAAGAGAGAGAGAGAGGGAGATAGACAGACAGATACATGCATTGTCTTGGTTCGCAAGAGATAGTAGTAACATGCACATAACACAAAAGTAAAAAGTAATCAACTTGTAAGAAAAAATCATTATTATTATAAAGTATTGCTAAAATCAAGAGAACAAATATGACAAGAACAATGAGAATATTTGCATAATATTTTGTATATCATTAACTCCTTTTACAAATGATATTATTTATATATATACTAACATCAATATTAGGAGGTTATAAAGGTCATGAGTTTTATAACTCAATTAACATGGGAGTTACAAGATAAGAATGAATCTAGACATCCACTATAATTTTATAACACTCCCCCTTGGATGTCTATTGTACAGCCATACGCATTGAAAGTTGTCTCATTAAAAACCTTACCAGGAAAAATCCAATGGAAAAAAACCTTGGTTAAGGAAAAAAGAGTGCAGCGCGTATTGGCTCCCCCTCATGAATGTATCCTGAAGTCCTTCAGTGGTCGCATTCCAATATTGCGACGCAGTCCTTCAAACGTTGAAGTTGGTAATGCTTTGATGAACAAATCTGCTAGATTATCTTTTGAGCGAATTTGCTGAACATCAATGTCACCACACTTATCAAGGTCATGCGTGAAAAAGAATTTTGGTGAGATATGCTTTGTTCTATCTCCTTTGATGTATCCACCTTTTAATTGAGCTATACATGTAGCATTGTCTTCATACAGAATGGTTGGAGTTCCCCTGCTGGAGGATAAACCGCATGTTTCACGAATATGTTGAGTCATTGATCTTAACCACACACATTCTCGACTTGCTTCATGGATTGCAAGTATTTCAGCATGATTAGATGAAGTGGCAATTAATGTTTGCTTTGTAGATCTCCATGATATAGCAGTATCACCACACATAAAAAGATAACCTGTTTGAGATCGACCTTTATGTGGATCAGATAGATATACCAAACGCCCAATTTGCTTAACTTTTGGGTCACCCTTGCTTGGTGATGATGGCTTCCAACGAGCCATATTAAACCGGCCAACGTGGAATTCGTGCTTTATGAACTTAGTCTCGAAGCAAGATTCAATCCCCAATTTCTTCATCTCATCCTACAACACCCAAACTAGTAGTCCTTATAAGCCTTCTTGATTATTCTATTTTATTCGAGAATTCTTGTTGCTTGTTTTTTCGAACTGAATCAATCTTGGAACTATTGGGGCTAATGAGCTCGGAGAGTTTGCAAGTAGCTTGATTATGGATTTGGATTTGGAATGCCTTAAACATAAGGCAATTTGTAGGGCTCACAACTTGGTGGATGGGATAACAATCCATTTCGCATCGGAATCGCATTATGTACCATACAAGCAATTGAGTCGATGGAATGCGTATATGTACTTAACCTGCTTAAACCAAATTTCATGAAAGCGGATAAAATATCCTTTTAGCCATAAATGTTGGTCGTATTTCGCGATCAATATATGTGTGCAAGTATACACGGTCAACAAGTAATAAAGAGTAAGTAGAGTATCGATCCCACAGAGAATTGTCTAACAAAATTACCAAGCACTAACTTGTAACCAACTTAATCTTATTTAAATGATGATTTAGGATTTTGAATAATAATATGCAATTAAACTAATATTATCCCTAGAATGAAACTACATAATGAAGATATTCCCGATTGGGCAAATCGTACGTAAATAAATCAATCACATAAGGTTCAAGATATTTAATTATTGATGGGGACTCAAACCCAATATATATTCTCACCTCCTTTTGAGGACCCATTTTTGTGCGTTGTGGAGGATAAATTGGAACATATACCGCACAACCAAATATTCTTAGATGGGAAATATCCTGCCATGACCAAAACCAATTGTAATGGGAGAATTTATGATATGATGTTGGCTTTAATGCGAATAAGTGTTCTTGCGTGCGTAAAAATAAGCGTGTCCCCAAACAGAGATGAAAGTTTTGTTCTCATGAAGCGATGGTCTCTGAATTAATCGGAGGCGTTTAATAAATGATTCAAAAAGACCATTCTCGAGTATGAACATAAATGACAGGATGTTCATTATTTATCCCAAGTGACATCTGATAATCATTAAAATGTTTGGAATGTGAATTCACTCAAATTATCAAGACGAATAGTCTTGATTGTATGATCCAAAATTGTGCTCGTAATCTAATAATTTGAGCGAAGTAATCTCATGAACGCCAGTTGCATGAGTTGATATCTTACACACGTGACCATCTTGTAGATGCATCTATTAAAACCATAAAATATCTAAATGGTCCACTTGGTGGGTGAATAGGCCCACAAATATCTCCTCAAATCGTTACTAAACTTTGGGGATTCAATTTCAATTTTAGTTTCATGATGGTCTAATGATCAATTTATCTTGAGAATAAAGCAAGACACGAGAATTCCTTAAATTGAAGAATCTTCTAGTTCTTTAATGAATGTCCATGTGAATTCTCAATAATTCTTTGCATCATTATTGATCCAGGATGACCCAATCGGTCCATGCCAAATAATAAAATTATTTGGTTCATTGAACTTCAGTTCATTATGCATTGACTTCAATTGTACTAATACTTGTAGATAAGACAAACCTCAAGATAAACGGGTAATTTTTTCAATATTTGTTTTCCAAAGAGAACATTTGATATAATGTAAAGATATTCGATACCATTTTCATTGGTTGTCTCAATATGGTACCTGTTAAGTCGTATATCTTTAAAACTTAGCAGATTCCTCCTTGATTTAGTGAAAAATAAAGCATTATCAATGATAAATTTTGTTCCACTAGGAAGCATTATATTGGCTCTTCCAGAGCCTTCAATCAAGTCTGTTGAACCTGATATTGTATTCACTTTTGCTTTCATCATTCTTAGATTTGAAAAATAATGCTTATGTCTGAGAATGGTATGTGTCGTTGCACTATCTGCTAAGCATATATCTCCACCATTGATATTAGGCCCATGTATAGCATGACGTATATCTATATTTTCTTCATAAAAGGAATAAATATATAATAAGTTCATAATAAGACATAATATTATATATATTTAATAACACAATTCAAAGAAAACAAAATACATTAAATAAACCAACATGAAAGGAAATACATCAACATAAAATAAACACATTTAAAGGACTAACATGATTTTTAACTAATTATTTTCATTACAAGGAATATTAACTTGCTCATTAGTAAAAAAATCTGCAACGTCAAGGTGTGTCATATCCATAGGATCAAAATAGATGTCATCGTTATCTTGATGTGGATGAGAAAAATTTATTTCTATGTTCTTATCTTGATGTGGATGAGAAAAATTTATTTCTATGTTCTTCTCCTTTCCTTTCAATGAGGACTGATATAAATCAACAAGATGTTTGGTCATGCATTTACAGCACGAGACCAATGTCCTTTCATTCCACAATCGATAACAAATATTTTCTTCCTTCTGTATCTTTGTTATTTATATTCTTCCCTTTTCTTGTTTCTCCCCATTCTTTGAAGATTTGGTATCATGGTTGCGGTAATTAAAACTTCCTCGCCCGTGGCCACGACCACGACCTCTATTACGACCACTACCACAACCACGACCATAATTATTATTATATCTCGTAACATTCACTTCAGGGAATGGAGCTGAACCAGTTGGTCGCGATTCATGATTTTTCATTAAAAGCTCATTATTTTGTTCAGCCACAAGAAGACATGAAATCAATTCAGAATATCTCTTAAAACCTCATTCCCTATATTGCTGCTGCAGGAGCACATTCGAGGCATGAAAAGTAGAGAATTTTTTTTCTAACATATCTCCATCAGTGATATTATCTCTACATAATTTCAATTTAGAACTGATTTTAAACATTACAGAATTATATTCACTTACTGATTTAAAATCCTGGAATCGTAAATGCATCCAATCATAACGAGCTTTTAGAAGAATAACTGTCTTTTGATGGTCATATCTTTCTTTCAAATTTTTTCAAAGAATAAGAAGATCTTTTACTGTGAGATACTCTAATTTTAACTCCTCATGGAGATGATGGCGTAAGAAAATCATGGCCTTTGCCTTGTTTTGATTAGATGTTTCATTACCATCTTTAACGGTGTCTCCAAGACCCATGACATCAAGATGAATTTCGGCATCAAGGATCCATGATAAATAATTCTTACCCGTAATACCAAGTTCCACGAATTCAAGTTTGGCAAGGTTTGTCATTGTAACTTCATACAAAAAAATATAAAAAAAAACATTAGAAATTTAGTTTATTATAACGTATCATAATAAACATCTATACATATACATAAATATTTGACTATAAATATTATATAAGCATATAATATAATATTATATAAGCATATAATATATAGCTAGGATAATAAATTTCTCATGAAAGCTTGATGTGTTGAGAAATTACAAATTGAAGGCACAAAGTTCATCTATGTTAATTAGTTCTTAATGTTTTTGATTTACAAGTGTTCTCTATAAGTTTTGTTCAGAAGAATTTAATCATCGCATTAATTGACTCCAAAAGCATATTTACTTTAAGCAAAAAGGCATATGTATGTCGCTGAACAATGCTTGAAATAAAGAGGTGAGACATAACAGAGATAAAGCGGGAGGTGGCAAAAAGGTTATGTAACTAACCATATACTACGTCAAGTATAAGCATGAGCTGTCAGCTAATAAAACATAAGCAGTACACTAAGCCTTATACTATATTGATAATTACAGAAAAAGTTAAGCAAATGAAAGAAAACATTCTCGGCCTTCTTCATTCCGTGTGTCACTCCCTTTTCTCTAACTCTGTTAAACTTCATAACATACCCAAATGCTTACTAGATTTCTTCAAATTCGACAAGCCTCAATAGCCAGCCTTGACCAAGAAATGAAATAGGAACCCAAATTGAAATGATCCGGGAAAGGTGCGACTTGAAGGAATGATTAAATTCATTTAATTGTAAGTTTGAACCGTAAATTCAGTAATTATGTAAGACCCCAACTTATTATAAATAAAATTGAATTTTCCTTTATTCATTATTCTAAATTAATAAGGGTTAATTTGATATAATTCTTTGGTTATGGGTGAAATGTGCAAAGTTTACAAAATAAGCAAGTGGTTATAAAATATTCATTATTGTCGGGGAATATTCGTTTGGTCGTGGAATATTCTTTTTGTTTCCGGAAATCTCGTCTGACAAATAAGCAGCCATTGGTGGGCCCCATAACGGAAAACTATTGGATGAAGAAAAAACGATAAAGACCGAGTTTTATAAATAACGACGTAAATTGTTACCGTTAAATTAACAACGTTGGGTTACGGTGGTTAAAATACTGACGCGTGGTCGCATGCTTTGGATGGCGCAGATTGCATATGATTATTGATTATTGATCCTTACGTAAGAAGCGCACTACTCGAATAATTATTACAAAGAGCTATTCGCTTCGATATTATATTTTATTAATTCAATAATTGTTGCGTTGATATTTTGTATTGTTGTTGTTTCAATAATTGTCATTACACGATTTTTTTCATTATCAAATCAATAATTCATATTATTTGAATAATATTATCGCCTAACATTATTTGCAATGTCTAGAAAGTTACATCTAAGGAGGTTTTGGTCACCTAATCATGCGCGCCAATAAGGAGAAATCCTTATTGAAAAGCCCCTCTTTCACAGGGAACTACCGGTTGTCGATCTTTGTGATTCTGTAATATTATTTTTAAATAAGTAATTATTGATTATTATGATAAAGAAAATATTTATTTTATGTGGATATAGATGGAGAAAATTTTTAATGTGACAATTGTTGAAAATTAATATTTTATCTTTTTCTGATAAAATAATTCATTTAAATATATTATTTTAATAATATATTAATTCTGATATTTTTATAATGAATGTGGGATATATGAGTATATGAGGAGGTAGAGTATTTTGTGGCATTAAATGTTTAACATATGTTTTGTGTGTGTGTGGACACATTCTTGACCGAAAATTGATTATAGACGTAAAATCGCCCGTTTATGGATTTTGGTCAATTTCTTGTTTGGAATTTGGAAAAACTTTCTTCTGCAAAGTTGTAGAGAATGGAATTTCCCATGGAAAGTCGCGAGTTTTGAATTTTCCTCGATAACCGAGCTATTTTCTACGAATTGTTGAAGTTTCAAAAATAAAATAATTTTATTAAATTTATGGGGACCCACTTTTTGGTTGGTGGATACAACACGTGGGTAATTTCTTGATTTTTGGGTGGTTGGTCTTTGTTGGCAACTTAGGTTGCGTGGGAAGAAAATAAGAATATTATTATTATATTTATTTAGTCTCCTTTTTGCGTTTCTAACATTTTCCTATAAATAGAAGGCTAAGTTAGAATTGAAAATCACACCGTAAACAAAGTTTTCTCTCTTCTCTCTAAATTATCGAGCGTATTCTTGTGAGTATACTTTGAGTGTTATTATCTGGTCTGAAGTTTACACAAGACTATACCAAAAATTCAAATCGGAATTGCGGTTATTTTAAGGTAAGGGTATTATTTTCTTCTTAAATGATATTTTTCTTCAATATCATTATACTCAAGTATTGGTGAACTTTTTATCAAATTTGGAACTTGTTGTGTCGGGATTACTATTCACGATATCACGACTTTATTTACGTGATACGACCTTTATTCACGAATACGGCAATATTCAATTTAAAATAAAAATTTTCTTTTTGTCCAAAATATCTATTCGGATACTAGCTTTGATTGTATCCATGTTTTGATCATTCTTGAATTTTACACCAATATGATTATTTTCAAGTATTTTTGGACATGGGTAAAACAAAGTACAAATCCTTAATCCTTAATCCTCATCATTTTGTTTCACCGGATTCGCTTTCTTTAAAAATGTTTTTCATCATCCTCATCCTAAATGGTGATATAAATGAATATATTTGGCCTGTGAATGCAAAGATGAACGATTAATCGATGAATATCTTTGGCTCAGTAGTCTGCAAGATGAACAGTGTTGAGATGAACACGACCAAATTGGTGATATAAATGAATATCTTTGGCTGTAGAGTGCAAAGATGATTAAAGATGTATATTGATTGTTATTACGAGGATAAACTATTGATGATGGGACTTTTAAACCTTAGAAGACGAGAGAATTCTTTCTACGTGACTCTTCTAATGGATTGCTTTTTCATTGCATTTGTTGATCTAAAACTTGTTGTCTATTGTATTCTATTAGATTTTTCCCATTGAAGACTAACGATAATTTGTTGTATATTATCTTAGTCATAATATTCTTTATCTGGCTAGTTGAGCTCACCCTTTTCCTTTTTGTTCCATTTTTCTTCTCGTGAGGTGAGAATACATAGCAGGATCGAGCCTCGGGTATGGAGTGATGGTTCTAGGAAGATGATTTAGTTGTCTCATTATTTTTGTAAAATAGTGTATGAAATAATTAATGAGGACTTATTTGGGTGTGTATATTGTGCCTGTAAGACAATATTTGTATTCAAACTCACAATTGTATTGTCGTATTCTACACGACATCCGTATTGTCAAAGTTGTAGTTTGCTTTCTATACCATGTATTTTGGCGACTTTCGAATGGGTGTTGTATACCTATTTTGGGGGCGTCACAATTAATATCGAGCTTAGGATATGATCTCTGGCGGAGATCGGGAATAGAACTAGGAGGGAGACGAAAGTAAATCCTTCGCTAGTGTGTCCTACCTAAAGCTTATTTGTTGGTCTGGTCATAATATAGGATATTATGTGATATGTTAATTTGTTTAATTAACCCTTGTTTTATGGCGATGTTAAAGAATGGTCACTTAAGCGTTAACAATGGAGTTTATGAGACCGTGGAGACGCCTTGCATTTCTCACCAACGAGGAGAACGTCAACAGTCGGGCAATGTTCCTCCCGTGAACAACGCCAATCTTGAGCAAATGATGAGCGACGGGATGTTTAGAAGCTTTTTGCGAGTTCATGCAAAATCGCATTTGAGGATACTCGTGTACAAAATACTGGGAGGAAATGATAAGAACGCAAGGGTTTATTACGGCCAAACAATTCAAAGAGTTGGGACCACCGGATTTCCATGGAAAGCCGGATCGATCAAGGCGTAAACGTGGGTCAAGCAAATTACCAAGATATTCGATGTCTTGGGGTGCACGGAGGAAACGTAAGGTTCCATTCGCCACCTTTATGTTTCGTGGTGAAGCGATTCTTGTGGAAATCAAATGAAGCGCAGCGTGCCACCAGATGCACTTAACATGCCTTAGAAAGATTTGAAATTGTTCAATGACAAGTACTTTCCGTAAAGTATTCGGCTATATGAAGGAGGTAGAGTTTATTAGACTCGAATGTAACAACATGACGCGGCCTCAAAGACGAGGCAAGGTTCGCAGAATTATCCAGTTTGCACCTCATTTGGTGGAGAATGAGGAACGAATGACGCGTATGTTTCGAGAGAGGTCTAAAACCGTAGATTCGTCGAATACCTTATCTCTCATAAATTTTCTCTCAGATTCGAGATGTTGTCAGCGAGGCTCAGTTATTAGAGCGAGATAAAGTAGTATACTCAACCGAGGGACCACAATCGTGGTAGTCATCGAACGATGATAACCAAATGAGAGGAGAAAGAATACGGACAAAGCGGTAACCACCACGGTGGTAATCGTGGACATAATAATAGGAGATGTGACTCAAGTGGAAATTTCGAAAGAGAAGATTCAACAATGACGGGAAGATATCAACGGCGACCAAAGACCAACAACAAATGCTAGGGGAGGAGAATTCGGCGCCAGCTTAGATGTTACAAATACGGGAAGGAGGAACATATCACCAAACTGCCCACAACAATCCAAGGTATGTTACAACCGTGGAAAGGAAGGCCACATCGCCGAGATTGTCTTATCGCAAAACCAAGTTCAAGAGAGTGGTGATTCCATATCATCCGGATAAGTCGAAATCACGGCTCTCGGAAGAGTGTTTGTCGTGACTAGACAAAAAAGCGAAGAACCCAAACGAGGTGATCACGGGTAAGCTATCTTGAATTCTTGCATGAAGTTTATACCTTACTTGATCTGGGCTTCTACCCATTCTTTTATCTCTCCCTGCTTGTGCTCAACGTTTAAACTTGACTCGGAGAAATTAGATTTTGATTTATCTGTTGAAACTCAGTTGGGTGAAACCTTCGTTACATCTACGCTTTTATAAATCTTGCATGATCCAAGTTGGCATTATCACATTACCTGCTGATCTTATCTCTTTAAAGATACTTGCTTTTGATGTGATTTTAGGAATTGATTGGTTAACCACTCATCATGCCAAAATTGATTGTTTTCGTAAGGTTGTTAGTTTTCATATTCCTAACCAACCCGTCATACGAACTCAAATCACTAAACCACTAAAATCGATCATCACATATCAAGCCACAAAGCTATTCGCTTATTGAAAAAGCGGATGTCGAAGCTTTCTTAGCCCATGTTATGGATTTGAATAAAGACAAGTCGATTTGAATAATATTTTTGTGGTTAGAGAATTCTCGATGTATTTCTGAAGAGCTTCCCTGCCTACCCCGTAACGTGATGTTGAATTCTTTATCGACCTCAACCGCATAAAGCCCATTTCTAAAACCCCATATCGAATGGCTCTATTGAACTTCGTGAGTTAAAAGTCCAACTACGGGAGTTATTAGACATCGGTTTCATTCGGCCCCAAGACGTCTCCTCGGGGTGCTCTGCTTTTATTCAGAAAGAAGAAAGACGGGAGTATGCAACTTTAGATATTATTATCGAGAATCGAACCATGTCACCATCAAGAATAGTATCCGCCACCTCGCATTGATGACCTGCTCGACCATTACAAGGAGCCGCAATTCTTTTCAAAGATCGATCTTCGCTTCGATATCATCAAATGAAGATTAAAACCGAGGATATTCCAAAGACGGCATTCGGGACTCGATCACGGGCATTATGAATTCTTGGTCATGTCTTTTTTGGATTGACTAATGCTCCTATTTGCTTTCATGGATATGATGAACCGTGTATTTAAGGAATATTTGGATCGGTTCGTTGTTGTCTTTATTGATGACATCCTCATCTATTCCAAAAGCCGTGAAGATCATGAGCACCATTTGAAGTCGGTACTACAAAGACTTCGTGAACACAAGCTTTATGCCAAGTCAAGAAATGCGAGTTCGGCTTCGAGGAAGTAGCATTCCTTGGGCACGTGGTGTCAAAACAAGGAGTATCTGTTGACCCTTGGCCAAGATTGAAGCAATACAAAGTTGGAGCAACCAAGTCGGTGGATCAAGTCTGTGACTTCTCCGGGCTTAAATTGGTTATTATCGGAGATTTGTGGAAGGATTTTCTTGAATCGCCATCTCGCTAACTCACCGACTCGGAAGGATGCAAAATTCTTATGGAGCGAGGAATGCGAGAAGAGCTTCCCAAGAGCTCGAGAGAAGACTCATTTCGCAAGACTGTTTCGACAATACCATCCGGTTCGGATGGATTTGTTATCTCTGATGATGCTTCCGCAAGGGTTAGGATGTGTTCTCACGCAACACGGGAAAGTCATAGCTTTATGCCTCACGACAACTCAAAGAATATGAGAGGAATTATCCTACTCATGATCCGGAGTTAGCGGCAATGTGGTTTCATACGTTGAAGATATGGAGACACTACATGTATGGGGAGAAAGTAGAGATTTATACGGATCATAAAAAGCCTCAAATATTTCTTCACCCAAAAAGAACTCAACATGCGGCAACGACGTTGGTTTGAGTCATTAAAAGATTACAATCACACTATTCAATATCATTCGAAAAAGCTAAACGTAAGAAGCCGACGATTAAGTAGAAGATCATATGCAAAGACGAGTGCGATATTGTCAACGCAGCGCCCATTTTGTATGACTTGCAAAAGGATGGAGGTAGAATTAAAGACTCTGGGGACCCACATAATGATGGCGAATATACAAGTAGAACCAACTTTAATCGATAAAGTTAAAGTTCGCTTTCTGCTACTAACACAAAATGATGCGTATTATGAAGAAGAAAGTCTGAAGGTGCTATTCCGTAGCGAGAATCGATGAAGAAGGAATACTTGAGTCAATTCTAGACTTTGCGTTCTAACGATTCTCGACCAAGATAAAATCATGATGGAGGCACACAACACCCCGCTTTGCAATCCATCTCGGGAGTACCAAATGTATCATGATATTCGACATACATTTTGGTGGAACAATATGAAGAGAGAGATTGCAGAGTTTATCTCAAGATGTTTAACTTGTCAACGTGTAAAGGCGGAGCATCAAGTGCCAAAAGGTCCATCAGAACCACTGAGATTCCTAATGGAAATGGGAACACATTACTATGGATTTTGCTACATGTGTCTTCCTAAAATTTCTCAAGGCGTAGATGCAATTTGGGTTATTGTTGATAGATTAACCAAGTCCGCCCATTTTTACTTACACGCTGAGACTTATTCCTCGAACGCCTTGCTCAGATGTACGTGAATGAGATTAGACGATTGCATGGCATGCCAAGATCCATAGTTTTGGATCGTGACCTCGAGATTCACTTCAAGATTTTTGGGTTAGCTTGCAGAAAGCTATGGGCATGGATTTACGATTCGATTCGATACCATCCTCAAACCAGACGGACAATCGAGAGGACTATTCAAACCTCAAGATCTATTAAGACGTGTTTCTAGATTTCAAAGGAAGTTGGGGATAAGTATTGCCATCGGGTGGAATTCTCTTACAACAACGCTTATCGTTAAGTATAAGGCATGGCTCCATTTGAGGCGTTGTATGGATTAAAATGTCATTCTCCAAAGATCTTTGGGACGAAAGTGGGAAAGAACATTGTTGGGACCGTAATTAAGTCGCATGACTACGTAAAAAAGATCCAAATGATTCGACAACGTATTCAAACTTCACAAGATCGACAAAAGAGTTATGTTGATCTTCATGCGAAAGGACGTGGAGTTTAATATCGAGATCATGTATTGTTACGTATTGCTCCATGGAAAGGAGTTACAAGATTTGGGAAAAGAGAAAAGCTCAATCCAAGGTTTGTTGGTCCATTTGAGATTCTTGACCGAATAGGAAACGTAGTCTATAGACTCGCGTTACCTCCAAGTATGTCTCGTGTTCACAATGTATTCCACATATCTATGCTTCGTAAATATGTGAAAGACCCGAACCACATTATTGCATTAGAACCGCATTGACAGATAGTGAAGATTTAACCTACGAGGAGATACCTGTTGAGATTTTGGATAGAAAAGAGCATGTCTTACGCACGAAGGTTCTACCACAAGTTAAGGTTTTGTGGAGAAACCATGCAATTGAGGAAATGACATGGGAGTTGGAATCGGAGATGAAAGCGGGTACCTCACCTTTTCGATATACTGTGTATCGTGACGTCAATTTCGAGGACGAAATTTCATAAGGAGAGGAGGTTGTAAGACCCCAACTTATTATAAATAAAATTGAATTTTCCTTTATTCATTATTCTAAATTAATAAGGGTTAATTTGATATAATTCTTTGGTTATGGGTGAAATGTGCAAAGTTTACAAAATAAGCAAGTGGTTATAAAATATTCATTATTGTTAGAAATATTCGTTTGGTCGTGGAATATTCTTTTTGTCGAAAATCTCCGTGCGACCAAGTAGCGATCGTTAGTGGGCCCCATAACGAAAAAACTATGGATGAAGAAAAACGACAAAGACCGAGTTTTATAAATAACGACGTAAATTGTTACCGCTAACACTTTGTTGGGTTACACGGTGGTTAAAATACGATGTACGCTGGGTCGCATAAATGCGATTACCGGTATTGCATATTATTGAAATTATTGATCCTTACGTAAGAAGGCACTACTCGATAATTATTCGAAGCTTATCGCTCAATATTATATTTTATTGATTCAATAACTGCTTTGCGTTGATATTTTGTATTCATTGTTGTTTCAATAATTGTCATTACACAAGATTTTCCATTATCAAATCAATAATTCATATTATTTGAATAATATTATCGAGATAACATTATTGGCAATGTCTAGAAAGTTACGCTCTAAAGAGAGGTTTGGTCACCTAATCAAGCTACCAAGAAGTGAGAAAATCCTTATTGGAAAGCCCTCTTTCTCTGAGGAACTACTGGTTGTCGAAGATCGTGATTACGTAATATTATTTTAAATAAGTAATTATTGATTATTATGATAAAGAAAATATTTATTTTATGTGGATATAGATGGAGAAAATTTTAATGTGACAATTGTTGAAAATTAATATTTTATCTTTTTCTCGATAAAATAATTCATTTAAATATATTATTTTAATAATATATTAACTTGATATTTTATAATGAATGTGGGATATATGAGTATATGAGGAGGTAGAGTATTTTGTGGCATTAAATGTTTAACATATGTTTTGTGTGTTTGGACACAATTCTTGACCAAAATTGATTATAAATAATCGTAAAATCGCTTTATGGATTTTGGTCAATTTACATTTGGAATTTGGAAAAACTTTCTTCTGCAAAGTTGTAGAGAATGGAATTTCCCATGGAAAATCGCGAGTTTTGAATTTTTCTCGATAACCGAGCTATTTTCACTTAATTGTTGAAGTTTCAAAAATAAAATAATTTTATTAAATTTATGGGGGACCCACTTTTTGGTTGGTGGATACAACACGTGTGTAATACCATTTTTGGGGTGGTTTGGTCTTTGTTGGCAACTTAGGTTGCGTAGGAAGAAAATAAGAATATTATTATTATATTTATTTAGTCTCCTTTTGGGCGTCTAACATTTTCCTATAAATAGAGGCTAAGTTAGAATTGAAAATCACACCGTAAACAAAGTTTTCTCTTTCTCTCTCTAAATTATCGAGCGTATTCTTGTGAGTATACTTTGAGTGTTCTTTATACGGTCATGGGTTTCACATCGACTATATCAAATTCAAATGTAAAATACGGTTATTTTGAGGTAAGGTATATTATTTTCTTCTTAAATGATATTTTTCTTCAATATCATTATCTACCGAAGTATTGGTGAACTTTTTTATCAAATTTGAAACTTGTTGTGTCGGGATTACTATTCACGATACTGACTATTTACGTATCTGACACTATTCACGAATACTAAGACTATTCAATTTAAAAATAAAAAATTTTCTTTTTGTCCAAAATATCTATTCGGATACTAACTTTGATTGTATCCATGTTTTGATCATTCTTGAATTTTACACCAATATGATTATTTTCAAGTATTTTTGGACACGGGTAAAACAAAGTACAAATCCTTAATCCTTAATCCTTGTCATTTTGTTTCAATCGGATTCGCTTTTTTAAAAATGTTTTTCATCATCCTCGATCCCTAAATGGTGATATAAATGAATATATTTGGCCTGAATGCAAAGATGAACGATTAATCGATGAATATCTTTGGCTCAGAAGGCAAAGATGAGCAGTGTTGAGATGAAACATGACCAACTTGGTGATATAAATGAATATCTTTGGCCCAGTGCAAAGATGATTAAAGATGTATATTGATTGTTATTACAGGATAAACTATTGATGATGGACTTTTAAACCTTAGAAAGACGGTGAGAATTCTTTCTACGTGACTCTTCTAATGGATTCTTTAGCTCACGCATTTGTTGATCTAAAACTTGTTGTCTATTGTATTCTATTAGATTTTTCCCCTCGTTGAAGACTAACGATAATTTGTTGTATATTATCTTAGCCATAATATTCTTTCTTTATCGGGCTAGTTGAGCTCACCCTTTTCCTTTTTGTTCCATTTTTCTTCTCGTGAGGTGAGAACATAGCGAGATCGAGTCGGGGTATGGAGTGATGGTTCTAAGAAGATGATTTAGTTGTCCTCACTATTTTTGTAAAATAGTGTATGAATAATTAATGAGGACTTATTTGGGTGTGTATATTGTCTGTAAGACAATATTTGTATTCAAACTCACAAATTGTATTGTAAGTATTCTACACGACATCCATATTATCAAAGTTGTAGTTTGCTTTCTATACCATGTATTTTGACGACTCAGAATGGGTGTTGTATACCTATTTTGGGGGCGTCACAAATTACATCAAGCAAGCAAGAGGAAAATCATATATTTTATTACATTCATGAAATTACAACGATTTGTATGTTGTAGTAATATACTGCTGATTAGCATATAACATGACTAAAGTAACACTGTTGACAACAAAACAAGTCTGCTATAATATCATACAAAGTAAGTCGCATGTAATCATTGTATGACATGCAATATATTATGCAGTATGTTGTATATAAGTGATGTACATATATACTAAAATAAAAATAAGCATATAGGCAACTGCATTAGATAATAGATATATATATATATATATATATACACACACATGTACCTTCTTCAAATATGATTATCTTCAAAACGAAATTGAGAATCAATCGTGCTGATAATGTATTATAAAGTATTACTAAAATTAAGAGAACAAAGATGACAAGAACAAAGAGAGTATTTGCATAATATTTTGTATATCACTAACTCCTTTTACAAATGATATTATTTATATATATACTAACATTAATACTAGGAGATTATAAAACTCAAAGGTCATGAATTTTATAACTCAATTAACATGGGAGTTACAAGATAAAAATGAATCTAGACATCCTATGAATCTAGACATCCACTTTAATTTTATAACAATTATTTGGTTATACAATCTTTTTATTATTGTCATTGATAAATATAAAACAAATAAAGAAAGAACAATACTAGAGATACAAATTATTTTATAAACATTTTACAAACTGTTGATGTGGCATATACCACCTCAGCATATTGTGTGAGGCTAAAGACTACATTGAAACAATTTGTTGATCAATATGCTAAGGTGTAGTATGCAACATCAGCCGTTTGTAAAATATTTGTAAAATAGTTTGTGTCTGTAGCATTATTCATAAAGAAAAAGGTTTAAATCATTACCAATGAATGCAGTTAACTAATTAACATTTACTTTATTAGTTGTAACACAAATAAATCAAAATTAAGAAGCTAGATATAGATACATACATACACCTTCTAAATGTTACTAAATGGTGTTCGATCCGTATTTTTAACCAAACTGACCAAATATTGGCTGTTTTTTTCAAAACATTTACCAAAATAACCCCACCCAAAATTTAAAAATAACGATCACTGTCAAAAAGCACACGACAAATAAACATAATCTTTAAAATGGATAAAATAAGATCTCAAAAGAGATGGTAGTCAACAAAAAAAAAAAAATCAATCATCTCAAACGGAATGTGCATATGTAGTTTCCTTTCCTAATTCCTATCCTTTATTTTGCTGAAATAAGGTAAGGGCGGACGTAATACCATCAACCGTGTGGGCTCCCAATTCGGTTTCTTTCCTTCTCCAATGCCCAAAAGGGAACAAACCAGAAGCCTCTAAAAGTCAAAGTCAATCAGGCTTAGCTTAGCTTAGCTTCCTTTCCAAGCCAACCTATATATATATATACCCACCACCCCCCATGGAGGGGCAACAAAATTCATAAATCTTAAATTGCCCCCAAAACCCTTCTTATTTAGATTGCAAGAGAAAGATCACAAATAATTCCTTCATTCTAATCGAGAAAGATGGTAGGAGGGACAGAAGCTTTTCCAGAATTGGGAGCCCATTGCCAGCACTCTGATTGCAATCAACTCGATTTTCTGCCCTTTAAATGCGATGGATGTCTTAAGGTACGTTGAAAAAAACTCAACAATTGTTGAATTTTGATCTTTTTCTCCTTAATAGTGAACGAATAATTGAATCTAAAAAAAGTATGCGTTCCAGGTATTTTGTTTGGAACACAGATCCTGCAAATCCCACCAGTGTCCAAATTCTGACCACAAAAGCAGAAGGGTGTTTGTCTGTGAAACTTGTGCCATCTCAATCGAGATCATACATGGAGAAGACAAAAAAGCCATACAAGAAAAACATGATGAGTCGGGAGATTGTGACCCTACCAAGAAGAAGAAGCCTACCTGCTCGGTCAGGAGATGCAAGGAGATTCTGACCTTCTCCAACACCATCACTTGTAAGAGTTGCCACGTCAAGGTCTGTCTAAAGCACAGATTCCCGGCCAATCATGCCTGCAAAGGCAGCAGCGTTTTGATCTCATCATCGGCCAGGGATAGCCGGGAAGCAACAGAGAAGTTGATGGTTGCTTTGACTTCAAGGAATGTTAATAACTGTGCAAAGAAGGAACGCGGTTCGGTGTCTCCGCCTGGAAACCCTCTGTTAAGGCAGATTCTTGTAGTCGATTAGTACTTTATTACAGGCTTGGAATCCAGGCTTAATCTACATGTAATTTTCTCTATCAACTAATCAAAGCACATTACCAATTTCATATATTTGTATCTACCACAGTATCACTCAATTTCACTCCTTGACATATTTATAACAGCAATTTAATTGACCAACAGTGATAATTAAAAGGGTTGTATAAATCAATATAGGAAAGAACAGAAGCAAATTACTAATGTCATCTGATCAGTTTAACTCTACAAGCAGGGTTACCAAGAAACTCGTATTATGCTGAATTCATACTGCATACTATCATGATATCATCTTGAATCATGCTACGAGAACTAAATACCAAGTGCATTCTACTGTAGGCAGCATTCCTAACTGTACCAGATTTCGTTCTGTATACCCAATCAATTAGCGTTCCTAGTAACCATAGATATATGAATGGTAGTGTACAATGACATTGGGATTATTCTGTTCTGACCAAACCATTATGAGAAACCATTAGAGGAACAAGTAGTTGATGGCAAATTAGTAACATGTTGTAGTAACAGAACAAGTTCACTTCAAGCAATAGCCTAGAACAACATAAAAAACTAAAATCTTACAACTAACTAGCTTATGAACACTACTGTTCTTCACCATCTTCCCAACCAAGCTCATGGTAACAGAAGATGATTACTAGCAGTAATTGAGAATAATAAATTTTCAAACAAAGACATGATGTGGTATTCAGCACATATAACAACCCAATTAGGGTACAACCAGCTAATACAGCATACATTCTCTTCCACTTGTCCGTATCCTTTAGTACAGACTGCTACTATTTCAGGTTTCAGCTTCAAATAAGTATACAGCCTACTAGTTTTCCACACATGGTTCTTAAGTTGATTCCTATAACAATTTACAACGCATATACCTCAAAGTGGTAACTAACGTTGTCTTTTTGGACTAGGCGCGATGGCAAGGAGAATCTTCTTCCTTGGTCCCTGCAAATAGAGAAGTCTTCAAAAGAATACAGCTACGATTTTCAATGGACAGCACAACAAATTACATCATCCAAAATTACCAGGCAAACTGAATTCCTAACATGTTCAAATTATACCGCTGCCTGTCTCTCAA
The DNA here is from genome assembly GCA_020205605.1 of Panax ginseng. Taxonomy (NCBI): domain Eukaryota; kingdom Viridiplantae; phylum Streptophyta; class Magnoliopsida; order Apiales; family Araliaceae; genus Panax; species Panax ginseng. The sequence continues at coordinate 153,325,444 of CM035129.1, forward strand.
AAAAGTCTAAATTGAACTATAAAATAACTCAAATAGGTCATACACAAGTCCACAAGATGAACAAAATTGCGTTGCATGGATTGTAACTCCAGGTCTGCAAGACCATTCAAACAATTGCGCATTGCCTGATTTATGGGTGGGACCAAAGCATCATTTCAAGTAGGATTATTTACATATTCACACAATCAGCTAATTATAAGAGTTATATCACACACTAATGATGGAACAGTCCAAGCAAGTTATTCAGTTGTGTCAGAAAAAACCATGCCAGGCTCGGTTTGCTAGAACACCTATGTGAGGTAACAGACACAATGTCCAATTACTAGATCTGTCATGGTAATCCAAGTCTTCCTGACAAATTCGGACCTCATTTAATATGGATCCTCTAGATGCACGCCTCTCTACCTCGTTTTTTGACTTCATCCAAAATTTCCAACAAATTCTTTTTCTAATTTAATAGTTGTAGTAAAAAGAGCTCTTTTAGATCATCAAATGAACACACAACTTTTATCCATAAATGAAAGTACACTATGAAATGATAAATTTGGTTACCAATGAGAGACAAGGAAGTAAGTATATAACGTAACCAAATTCTGAAATTCAAAGTTCAGAAAATATTGAAAAGAGTGGTAAAAAATACCATTGGTAACCCCATCGCTTTTAGGTCATGGCCCTGCATTTGCTTCAGTGCAGTCATATCAACCTATAGATGATCACTCGTTATTCTGTTGTTACATTGTTCTAAGAGCAAACTTCCAAAGAATTCAAAACTAGTAACAGTTTCGTATAATTGCATTGTACACATTATCACTTTATTAATTTGAAATCACCGGTATAGATTAGAAGGAATAGATGGATACTGTCTTCCTTTACTTCAATAGAAAGACACATTTTGAAAATGCAAGGAGATTAATTCCAACAACTGGATTGGCCAAAACATACGCATGTAGTACAAAACATTATATCATAATATGTCCCTGTTATTTATGTGATGAAACACAACTTAATAACTATGTTTACATATCCTAATGTCTATTTAAGAGCTTGTATAATGGCTAAGTTTTACCTTACAATTTATATAGTGGTTTAACAGGTGTAATTATTATTATAACAAACACTATGTTTACTTTCATGCACCAAGATGCAGTTACTTGTGAGATTTGAGCAAAATTATCAAAAAAACAGAAGGCATCCAGACCATGATCATGACATGCATGAATAACAACCTCGATTCCAAAGAAAACTGGTGTAAAAGTAAGCTACTTACTTCCTCAGCCAGAAAATTAATGGCATATTTCCCCAACCCAAGGAAGTGCAACAAAATACTGACAGTGAGAGGTTGCTCCCCCTACAAAAATCCCAATGAAAATACATAATATTAGTGCCTGTTGTTTGTTGACCACAATTATATGTACAAGAATACGACAATGTTACTTTTTGAAAGAAAGGAGCAAACTTAAATAAATAAATATATAACAGGCAAGGAAGAGAGAGGGAATGTTTGGGAGGGGGGGGGGGGGGGGGGTTCTGGAATATCCAAACAATCACAACTTTAATGTTCTGAAACAATGATGAAATGTCAATTAGACTATCACATAAGATGCCAAAAAAAAATAACTATGGTCCTACCTGCATTGACAATACAAATTAAGATAAACCGTCATCAGTAAATAAGCTGCAACAAGGTATGAATTTAGGAGCTGAAAAGAGCAAGACATAAAATCAAAAAATAAGTCAAACTATAATTCAATTTGCTCTTTTCATTACTTCATTAACCTGCCCACCGAAAAATTAGAATGACTCTATTGTCACTTGAAAAGATGTACTGACCACCAGAAGGGTGGTAGGTGGTCAACATAATGCAATACAAAGGCTGATATAACAAGTTTCAGGCACATTGTAACACAAGCTTGATCTAAGTTAAAAGCTTATAGCTTTCCTTTTTCCAGTATACAAAATGTTGGAAGCGCACAGAGGAATATACAATATTATACACTTGTTTGTAACTAGGTGTTGATGTTTTACAAGCATAATAACCTTATACTATGTAATAAGTTCGTGAAATATAAATTCAATGGATTCAACAGTGCCTGCTGTAATTACATCTTTATACTTTTCTCACCACAAGGCATCATCTATGTCCAGCTAAGTGAGGCTGTCTAATGTATCAGCCAATTGAAAGGTAATAGTATTGTGTTCATTCCTACAAGAGTAAGGTGGTGTTTGATAAAATTGAGTAATTAAGATTTAAATAGTTAGTATATCTTAATAAATTAGATCATCTGAGTGAAATAGCATCTGATCTTAAAAAGTTGTTTGGTAACTAAAAAGTATAAAACATCTTAATGACTTTAAAATTTAATAATATCAATTTTAAATTTAAAAATTTGTCAAATTGATATTTCAAAAATCAATAATGATCTTAAACTTTAGAATGAAGGGAGTACAATATTATTTATAGAGGCTCCATAAATTTAAATTTTTCATTAAGAGGCAGCTCTTAATGATTTAGATTCATATCTTCTTCTTACCAATTAAGAGACAATAAGGGGCAAACAAAATTTCACCAAACAACTTTATCCTCTTACCGAATCAGATGTAGAGTTGTTAAGGGACATTAAGAGATAAACAAACACCACCCCATTTGATTAATTTCTCAAAGTATGAAGACTAGTGAAAATATTTGTATTTTGTCTGGTCTCCGTCTACGATTTCTAAATAAGTGAGGCATGGAAGACCAGATAATTTACCATTCACTAGAATTCGGACTTCTAGAATAAGTCACTGATATGTACTTATGTTAGTGCAAGAAAAGTTAATATTAATCTCTTTAGCACACCCCGCACTTACTGATAGTTCTGTCAGTGGTTTGCCAGCATCACTGGTAACTCTCCTCATAATAGGTGCAACGTCAATTGACATGGAAGGGTCCAAGACATCACTATTTGATAGTCTTCTAATTCTTGAAGCTTGGACTGGCATTGTTGATGACACTTGTAGTTCTTCATCAGTATTCCTTAGAGCAGGTATCCTCCTTGGAGCATGTAATGCTCTATCTGGGAATTGAGGTATTGAATTATCCAAGGGCATAGAAGAGTATCTCAACGGGTCCATCATAAGAAATTCAGCCTCTCTTTTTGTTCTTTTTGTTGGGGAACCATTCCTAAGAGTAAATTCTGCGGCTTTTGGAACCCAAGAATTACATGACATATTTTGGCGTATTTCCATCCTGGTGGTCTCTTCAACATCATTTTTTACTCCACTGGGCATTCGTTTGCGTATAAGTTTCAATCTGAGGTCCTTTTCACCAACTCCTGCATCTAACAGAAATCAGTATATCTAAGGGGTGTTTGATGAATCTGAATCTGAATCTGAATCTGAATGAGCTGAATCTGAATCTGAATGAAAAAAGTTGTTTGATAATTGACATGTCTAAAACATCTTAATAACATATTTTTATTATTTTATCCCTCTAAAAAAAATTCAAAATTGTTGTAAATTCATTTAATATTACTTAATATATTAGTTAATATTGTATAAAAAAAACTTCATTCAGCCCTCATTCAGCCTATTCAGCCAAAAAAATGACACTAAATCATTCAACCAAAATCGTCCGAATGGCTGACCGATTAAGCCATTCAGACGATTTTTTTTCAAAACACACGCACTGAATGGCTGACCCAGCCATTCAGTCCTAAACAAACAGCCCCTAAATCAGCTGCTACAGAATACAAACTGAGAAAGAAATCTTGAATATGTAAACTTCCACTAGTATAGTTATTACCCTTTACTCTAGTGGATCCTGAATTCCTTGGATTGTCCTTCATTTGCAGCCTAAAAAAGTGCCCTTTCGTCAATATCAACCAAAGAATAGTCAGCATGACAGCTGAACCCTCAAAAATATAGACGAAAAATTTACCTTCTAACTAAAAGGCATTTTCTTTAATGTAATTATGATTTGCTTAAACTCTAGATTGGTCAACATATTCAATAGTTTAACACAAAAAGAAGAATTTCAGCCGCAAAACTTCAAAATGCTCATTATCTAACATGTCAAAAAGGTAAAGTCATACAAAATTTAACCCTTCATTTGGTTTTCAAAAGAGACAGTAATGGGACACAAAATGATTCAGATAAAAGACCATTACTAAATAATTTGTTCTTTATTCTCTCATGCAATCCAATCACAAGATGAGGCCCAAATGAAAATCCAAATTACAAAAAGAAGGACTAGCAAGTTACGCACTGCTTGCTACTGGACGACATAGAAGTATCAGCATCCCGCTCAAATCTGTCACTCAGAGATCTTTTTCTTCCAGAAAACCCCTGAAAATCAGTACCAGATGTCGGCCACGACCTCTTTACCACCTTCTGTACATTATGAAGCAGAAATGCACTTAGATTCTGTACTAAAATTAAACTCAGTTCAATACAAAAACTATGTTTGTTTGTATGGACTCAGGAAGGAGTTTATTTGTTAACAGCCCTTTTGGATACTAGATTGTAGTTTGAAGTAAAAGTTTGGTACCAAAAACTGGACTAAGAAATTATACATGGATTTCAATCCAATCCCCAACATAGTCCCTGAAAACAAAAGTAACCCCATATTGGAATAGCCTCCACTGTTAACTGTTTGCTACTTTTTAATTTTCTAGTTTTTGATCTTTGGTTGTCAAAACATCACATACAATTTATTAATGTCCAAAAGATTAGAACTCTATTGTTTTAATCGAAAGCTATGCAAGTTAAACGAAAGCCTTATTTGCTGAAAATCAGAAAGAAGTAAAAGTACTTAAAGAGAAACATACGATAAAACTCCAATCATGCATTTGATCAATTAACTAAACTGAACTATCAAAAAAACCGAGATAGACCGAACCTAACCCTAGCTTACGAACTAACAGAATGAATCAGAAACAACGTACTTGACCAGAGCAGCCCAGGGTGATGGTGACCTGAGGCTTGGACATTCCTCTAGCAGTCTAAAAATGGTAGGCAGTATTACAGCAGACGCTTTGATATTACCTGTGAGCAAAATTATGTTAATAATATATGCCGGAACACATGGACCCTAATGGATTAAACTTCGCATTTCCATTTGAGAAGATCTCTGAATTCCTAATTTTCCATTACTGAGAACAGATGAGAAGAAAGAGGGAGAGGGAGGGAGAAAGGAGAGGAGAGAGAAAAATAGAGAATTGGAATCGAGTTTTGCAGAAGCGAAGGCAAAAAACAAACGTCAATTTTATTTTAATTTTTTGTGGTGCGTAACTTTTCCTATTAGCTGCTGCTTGCTGGCAAACTTTCCGGCGACTTATACCCATACCCCTGTCAGGAAAATATTATCACTACGACTGTATATTTTATTTTACTTCCATATATAATGTACTATATTTTTTTGGAATTTACCCAAAAAAAAACTCCATCTCAAAATTAGACATTAACTAGATACAAACCCGTGCGTTGCAGCGGAATTATTCAATTTTTTAATAATAAATATGTACGTACAATTAATAAATTAAAATATAATAAAAAGATGATAAATTGTTGTGTGATCAAATTTTACACAGAAAAACAAATGAATATACATTGTAGGGGATAGTGGTGAGAATTTACTAGTATGTGCATTACACTCTAAGTATGTTCCTATTACTTTTAGGCTTGTGGAAAAATAAATGACCTCAACTTGTGGACAAATCTCAGTAAAATGAAAGTTTCTCTTATCCATTGCAATCTCATCTAGTCTGTGCGTAGTATCTTTAATCTTATGGCCCATCTTTTGGCGATATACAATAGGGTTGACAGGAAAAATAAATGATTGGCGTGGTTTAACATCTTTCCACTAACTTCAAATTTCCATCACAAAGCTTCAACATGAAAATCATCTAGGACATCATTAATGTCTTAAAGGACATTCTTAAGTTTTTCTAACCAATCTCTCACCTCATGATTATTCGCTTGCTGCTTCTCTGCATTCAAAAGGACTACTTTGATTGTGGACAGTGTGTTTTTCAATGTTGTTAGGTCACTTTCAACTCCCATGCCTATTTGTAATATTTAAATTATTAAAAGAATCCATTCATTTTTAAAAAGGTAACTAAGGTACATTTTTTTTTATTTTAAAATAATGAAATAAAGTATATAAACTAAGGATAGATATGTCATTTAACAGGGTCTATTACTATAAAAAAAATATAAATACTCATTGTTTTATACTCATTGAAACTTTTTTATTATATATATATATATTTATTTATATTCAAGTTAATTTTCTTGTTTTTATGCAGCTTTTGTCGAGCTTTCCAATTTAGATCAATGAAGATCATGAAGTCAATAGGTGCAGGAAATGGGGATCTTTTGAGATCAAGTACTTGGTTGGATTGATTGAACATACTAATGTTTACAAAGATACCAGATTGTGGTAGGTAAATATCTTAAGTCAATTGAAATCTACATAACCATCGTGATGTACCCGTGTGGATTCTGTCCAAAGGACGTCGCCGATAATTGCTAATCCTTGTCAAACATTAACACAAATAGAGTAAAAAAAGCTGAAAAACATAATAACCTACACAAGCCCGATATCATATTCATTAATTAATATGAGATTTTAATCAATTTTTGTATCCATAGAAAATATAAAAATAACACTCAAAGATAACCACCACCTCACTTAAAATCATACAAATATTTTTCATTTGAGAATAAAAAGAAAACACAACTGAATTAAAGAAAAAAATCATAGCCATCGCCTTTAAAGCACCAATCACCGTCACTAACACACCCTCGAACTGCCTGAACTGCTCAAAGTAATATTGGCGATACCATTCTTAGTCCCATTTTCACGACCATGCCCACCGTCATCTTTCTCAATTTCAACAGGTGGAAAGGTACTCTCTGGCATCTCATCACCAATGTCAACATCCTCATCCCCATCTCCTTTCTTAATTTTCTTTTCCCCATCATTTCATCACTAACTCAAGCTCAAGTAGAAGAATTCCAAAATCATAATTAGCAAACAATCTAGTACCTATAAATGTAGCCAATTTGAAGAATAAGCGACTAACAATACCTCATCGATTATTTGGTTGTGGTAGTGGGAGTCATTGAATTATTCCCCATAAGAGCTTGTCTTTTTGTTCTCAAGACACCAACTTCTTTAAATTTGTCACTTAATCTATCGAGCTCCCAAAGAGTCTCAAAGTCCAAAGGCTTCAATATCGAGCTCAATTTCATCACTTTCCGTGCAATTGCAAGTTCCTCTTCCTTAGTATTAAATACATTATAGGAGTAAATAGTCTAAACCCCAATAGTACTTGTAAACAAACATAGCGTCTAAACCTTGGAATTTAAATCAAAAACATAAGTGAACCATCAATTAAAAGGAAGGTACTTGAAAACCTTAGGGTAAAAAGAAGATAACGTATATTCCAACAATTATGATTAGATATATTAGTCATTACCTAATAACTGTATTAGGATGCAAGTTCACTAAATAATTGAACTCACTAAAAGAAGCCAGGAAGCTGAAGCAGTGTTGAGTAGTAAAGGAACTCGCGCACAGTTAGGGATCCAAAAAGTGTGGTTTTCCTTTCAACAAATCCCTGTGAAGTTTCAAGAGAATACAATGTCAATTTTGTAATCCATAAAATAATACTCTAATAACCATTAAATCAACAAACTGCATCCCCACTGTGAAGACCAAGCGTTGGGTGTCGAGCACAATCTTCCATCCAGAAATTAAAATAAGTAAAATTAGACTTATCAATCCTAAAATAATAATAATAATAATAGCCCATAAGTTAACAATGAAAATAATTTTTTGAATATACCACAACTTCTTCTGGATGCTACAATATATTAAAACCTCAGGAAAAAAAAAAGTAAAATTAAAGAAGAGGGAATATCAAAGATTTGGTCTTTACCTTACTTGCGTGGTGGGCCTTTAATTAATCAAGTCCTCTGATTATTAGATTCCTATTAGAGTAATATATAGATTAGTTATGCATAGATTTGTATGATACCTCTGTTTTATTCAAACATTTTATGGTTAATAGTTTAGTGCATTTTCATATATCAATGTTTGCTGAACATGGGAGGTAGTAATAACCCACAATTATTATTTTGTTAGTATATTTATTATCAAGAATTTTTTTTAGGTATTTAATAATTCGTACACAGATTTAGTATCAAGAGTATTAAGAGCAATTGTAATTGTTTTCTTTCCTCAATTTACTTTTTTTAAGCAAAAATTTGTAGTACTATCTTTCTATGCTACATAGGGATGCCTCATAAATTCAAAGTCTCCACATAACCAGAATTATGAGATGCAAGGGGTTGATTATGCAACTAATTTGCTAGGTCTGCTTATGATTAATCCAATGTCTGGAGAGACCCAATCCCTAACTGTTTGGCGATAATTCTGTGAGAATAAAACACTATGTAAGAAATTCTTGGTACACATAACTGCATTATGATGTTAGAAAATAACTCAATTTATTGGGACACATACGATATTGTTTTATTAGGTAGAAATTGGAAACATATTAATTTCATTACAGGAACACACAGTTCCATACAAATACACTCATGCTATGTATGGCAACTCAATTCAAGCTTTGAATTAAAATTGAAAGCACATTTGCAATTCTCTAGAATTAAAATTTAGTTAAAATTTGGCAATCAATTCCAATTTCAAGGGTTGGAATTTCCTTGCCAAACATTGCTTCAGGAAAAATATACACCTACTAACATGGAAAAGCCCAAATGGATATCACATAAAAAAACAACATAAATAGATATTCATATGATGACAACAAACATGTGGCATGTTTAGAACTTACATAGGACCCGTATGGTAGGCGAGACTTTGTCCCATTCACGAAAACCTCACCATACATTTTGGCAGAATCTTCCAACCTTCCTAATTAGAATGAAAAAACAGGTGCTTTTAGATTTTACTCAACAAATTGGAAATGATTAGAAATCATGTAATTGGGGAGTTGAATCTTGAATATACATTTTCTAAATATAGTAAAAGCATAAAATAGGGTTTTATTGCGATCTTATACTCTTTTTACTCAATGTGTACTTTTATATATTATGTTTTATGGAGCACAAATAAAACTGTTGCTAACTCACAAAAAATCATACATCAATAAAGTTTAAGTTAAGGAATAAAATCATGATGTGCTGTGTGAAACCCTGTTGACACACATAAACCTCTATCCAATAACAATTTAGACAAAAAATTGCTTGAAACATGGACTTGTGATTACATTTTGCCCGTTCTTGTATTTTAAGAGTGAGTTAGTCGGTCATAAAATACTAATATTCTAAACTGCCTAATATATCATGCAAACCCTTGAAAAGACATAAAGATACAGCTGCTGCATCAAATCATTAGAGGTCCATGGACTGGAAGTGTTTCACTAACCAACCCATACTAAATCCAATTCATGCTATAAATAACTGCTACAAAACATATAAATTAACTGATACCTAGCAATAGGCACAGTGAAGACATCAGAAGTGGAGAGAAGAGACATAACCAATGATCAATCATACAAATAAATTAACAGAATAGAAAACAGATTTGAATTCATATTGACATGTTACACTGAGTTTTGTTGTGGCTGACAGATATTATTGGGTTTTTACTTTCAAATGCCATTAGCTTTTAGAGTAGTTTAGTATATTAATATTTTATCATATTTTGGTTTTGCATTTGTCCCTTCATCATGTTGATGCAATTTGTACTGTGTATTTCACTTTCTTCATTGTTAGGCATTTTCCAACTTCCTTAGATCTATCAGAGGCCCCTACCCAATCTGTACTTGGAATCTTGGACATCAGTTGAAGCGGTTTCACTCTAATGTTTTACATTCTAGGGTTGTTATATAAGTTTCTTCCCAGTATTAAGATTTTTACATTGGAATACTCTCTCTCTCTGACTCTGTACTTCCCTCCCTCTTACCATCTTTTCTATCAATTCCTAAACATTTTATGCCGCGAAAAAGACAATTAACTTATATTTCACACATACAAGTTACATCCTATTCCACAAGCCGAACCCATTACTCTATCAATTATTGACATAGCAAATAGAATAACCTTAAAATAGCAAGTCAAAAATTCCACAATGCAAGAACAACATGAAACTCTGCCTTCCTTAGCCTTATTGTTCCACAAAACCATACTCCTATTCTACATCTATACAAACCAAAGATGAGCCCCCACTAACTTCTTTAACACACACAACTATCACATAAGAAGTAAAAAATTCAAACGAAGTAGAGGCCACCTATACTTAGGCATGGCTCATTTAGCAAAGATAGAAGATTAAAGTTTAGCTCAGGTAGTTTACAATGAGCTTTAAGCCAAAATCACAAGCTCATGGGTTCTCAACATATAAAAGTTTTGAAAATATTAAATGGCATATAATGGAAATGCATTAAAATATCCCAAAAAATATGATAAATTTTAAAAGAAAATACTCTACATGTAATAAAATCTTAAATAAATTAGCAAAAAAAAGTTTTAACAAAAATAAATTTTAAACTTGTATAATTATGCATCCTATGTCATAACCTCTCATGTTAAAGCTATGATGGCAACCTATCAATTGTCACATACTCAATTGGCCATTGAAGCTTTAAACATTTGGCAGAAGATTCCGAAAATTTATGATAATATCAAAATAAAAATAAGGATGGCATTGTCTTTTGATGTTTAAGCATTCAGATAAATTTATTCTTTACCATCTTTGCCAGTGTCTTTTGATGTTTAAGCATGGCTTGTCACTTTGTACATGTCTCTTCTTTCAGGAATTTATGAAGCTCTGGAACTAAGAGATGGAGGATCAGAGTACTCTGTTTGTCTAGGCTGTTGGGAATGTTTGTATTTTTGGAATTACAGGACCCAACTGACAAGACCGAAATCGATAACTACGTTGAATAACACATTCAATTTCGTTGATTAACACATAACACCTAAATGAGAAACACAATGAAAAAGTAGAAAATCAAACAAAGCATTGTCCTCAATTAATAACTATCCAGATTGATTTCTTTGTCAACCAAGAAAAGAAATTAAAAATTAACACAATCTGAGATCCGAAGAAGATGAACGTAGACCAAAACAAAACAAAACCGAAGAAACCATAAAATAAGCAAATAAAGCCCTATATCACGATATCGATCACGCACTCAATTTCAAAAGGAAAACTTACTTGAAAATCGTTACTTAATCCGAGCTGCTGTTCTTCAAATCGATACTTTTTGATCGCTGTGGTTCCTAGGGTCTGTTCATAGTTTGGGGCTGACGAATTTGAACCAAGACGGAAAGATTTTGTTGGTGTATAAGGGCTTTTTTGTCAATGGTAATAAAGAGTATTAAATAGGATTTACACATGTTGAATTTATAGAAGGACAAATGTTAAATTATTATGTCATTTAATATATATATATATATATATATATATATATATATATATAAAAATGTACTGTGATTTAGTATATATAATAATAGATTTGTAAAATAACTAATTTTAAGGATAATAATTAAAAATTCAGTTGTACTAATTTGATATTAAAAAAAAAAAGAAAAAAATAAGGACAAATAAAAAAAATTATGTCACTTTATAACCTTAGAATAGAAATATATATTTAATTTTGAAATAAATTAAAAAAAATGTATCTTTACTTTTGAAACGGGATTAGTTTTTTTTGGAAGGTTCATTTAATTAACTTGGTCTACATTTTATTAGTATGAAAAAAATTAAAAAAATTGGTCCGCACTTTAATTTATAACTCTATTTTTTTATTTCAAATTTTATTAGAAAAAGTTCAGGTAAATTTTATGATAACTTAAATATTATTTTTACTTTATTAACGTCACTTTTGTCTCACATAATTTATATAGCTCATTGTCCACCTGATATATATATATATATATATATATATATATATATATATATATATATATATATATATATATAGAGAGAGAGAGAGAGAGAGAGAAGTAGCTAATTCCATTTACCGCGAGAGGTTTAAATTACTATAATTGATGCAGGACAGGACAGCAGTCTCTTCAAAAATATCCCAAGTTTTTCAAGAAAATGAGCAATAATAATGCAACGGGCTAAGTTTAATTTATTTGGGAAAATGATAGTGCATTTGCATAAGTGAGCCATGATTCTTGTTCAAGGCCTCCAACTCAAGCTCAATGTTCAAGACATCAACATCAAATTTCTTCTAATATCACCATCACCCTCACATTTTTACAGCATTAGGCCGTATCCCCTCATGAGACAATTTTTTGAACCAAGTTTAAAATATCAGCAAGGATGCCCTGTTTGCTACACTAATAATGTACCCATCACTAATCAAGAAGTGAATCAGACATTGGCTGTCCTAATGAAGAGTGCATTGCATTTATAAATAAGTCAATTAGATACTGAAAGATAGAGCTTCTATGGTCCTTCCTTGAATCACAACTATTGAAAGACGATACAAAAGATAAATCTCAACAATAACTAATGACCACACTTTCAGGGATCCTTTATTTGATTAGGCAGAACCATGGGCTTAGTAAAGACAAATAAATAGAATGATGAACTAGGATATATGAAACAGTACTGGAATAGATTCATGATTAGAATACAAATGTACATACAAGCAATGATTCTTCTAACTAGTGAACAACATACACTAGGGCACTACATGTTCGCTGTTGATTCTTTGATTTCTTCCAAGGTAATGGCCTGCATAGGAAGAAGCCAGGGGAAAAAAAAATTAAGGGAGTGGTACAAAATTCAATAAAGAAAAAGTCGTCAATAAATACTTAAAGGGAAAATGTATCAAGTCGAGCACTGATAACACCCATTTCAAACTCTCTGTTCAGTAAGAGTTGTGCAAGCAACGGTTTGTAGGTCAAAACCCAAACGTGTGGGTGAAATGCCAAAAATCCTTGAAAGGACCTCAAGGTTGTGTGAGAGGCCCCCACGGTTAGGGCCAAGCTTGACTATCCCCAAAAAAAACTGTCATAGCAGGGTAGCCTTGCAGCTAAAATTTTATACCAGTAAGGTATTTAGATGCATGTTCCTATTCCTGGGCAAAACAAATCAAGTGAACAAAGAAATACATAGTACCTGTTCCTGGCCAGCAAAATCATTATCAGTGGTGAGAAAAAGCATGCAGTGGCACTCCTTCCTGCCAAGACATGCTTACATTTAGAACATAAAACGCTAGTCAAAATAATAAGAAACTGATTTATAAACCCAGAGAAAGAAATTGATCCGATGAAACTCAAAGCTTCATATTCAAATTACCAGACTTTAAAAATTAGATTTGAATTACAGGACAATTGATTTCAAACTCCATACAGTGCCACTAAATTTTATCTTCCCTATTTGTTTATTTACTTTTTTTTACAAGTATCATGTTTCACATCTTAATAAAATCTTTACTAACCCAAACTCTAGCCTTAGTACAAACTACAAACAAAGATAATTCCCATCAGTTACATCACAAAAGGGTTGATTCTCCAATTCTAAAACTGAATGTTTTGTGATACTACATTGAGGGCCTAAATTGATGACACAGACTAAGACTTGATTTAAATTTGAGGACCATGATATTCATCAGCCTGGCTCAGGTACAAGAGGTCAATCTGCCTCCCGAACTATTTGGTAAAAATTACTGGAGCCTGGTGAATGCCCCTAATTCTAACAAATATATCCACATAAACTTCAGCAGGTCAAATAGTTTTTATTCATCCACAACTTCTCTGGAGCTTATAGAAGCATCATTGAAAAGGACAAAAAGACATTGGAAGTGATAAAGTGAATGCCACCGACATGCCGTTTTAGAACACACAAAAGGTGCTCTTTCTAGCCTTAATGCTACTTGAGCATCCGGTGTTCACAGACCAAACTACTAGTGCACCACAACAAAATTAAAGCCAAAATGCCAAACCATCGTGGTGTTTTGGTTTCAGATAATAAATATAAAAGAAAACAAAATTAGACAGCTAAATCAATTGCAACATTCACTTTCTAGTCACAGAAGATGAAAACTTTACTTTTTTAGGATAAGTAAACAGTAGATGAAAACTTAACCACAACATACCTACCATGCAGGTAATAGTCGGCTATCCACATTTTAATGTAATTTAATTCATATCGAAGACACATTTATCATTTACCTCTCTCTCATGGGAACACAAGGACAATTCCAAAACCCTTGTGTTGCCTCTGCAGCTTTGTCATCATAGTGCCTGAATCAAAAGAGGCCCCAGGAATATTGTAAAACAAAGAGTGACATTGAGTTACTGAATTTTGCAAGGAAATATAAACCAAGGCAATATTCTTCTCATGGAAATGGCTGGACAAAAAAATTACCTACAAGGGCAAAGTGGTGCACCCAATGAATCTTTGTGGTCTGCCAATCCCTGTTATCAAATCAACACAGCTTCCACATTAGTCACTGATTAATTCCGCTCGCGCACACACACATATATATGTATATGTGCATGTGTGTACATATATATGTATATGTATATGTATATATAACATTTCTTTTATAAGGAAACACCCATATCCACTAGCCCCTTCTTGTGTAAAATGGGTAATTCCACATATAATGATTTGATGAAACTAGGCATATATGAAAGTTCTATTCATCAAGTATTCTAATTTTAAGATTATTAATCATCAGTTGTATATAAAAACAAATGAATCATTAATCTGAAATTCCAAAAATAAAATGCCCTTATAACCTTTCTAATTTCTTTATATCCAGATCAATCAATTTCCAAATGGGCTGCCCAATTGGGTACTCAAGCTTCAATACAAACTTAACCAAGTAATAAAATAGCTAGCAATATTCAGCTTCCCAAAAAAATTAGCTTGAAAAGTTGATTATCTCAAAGTAAAGGGAACCACTATATAAATGTAACAATTCAATAAGTGCATGTGAGCAGAAAATAGGGAACTGAGTTTTCCAAAAAGGGACACTTTGGACTCCATGTAATCATATTTCACTTGGTGAGAAATCTGAATATCTGTATTTGTAAGGTAATTGATTTCTGGTATGGCTTCATTTATCTCCGGTTAGTGAAACATCTTAACCCTTTAACAGATCAGAGTTTGTACATGTCCTTTTATGGATTATTCCTGTTGATAATAGTAAAAATTTAGAAGGTCATCATCATTACATAACTTCCAATCCAATGGACTGGAGTTTCGTGAAACTCTTAAAAGCATTTGAAGCTTAATTTTAAATACACATATGAGAAAATACAACTTTCCTAGTTGCTCAAGGTTCTAAACCATAAACCATGACGGTAATCCTATAAGTATCTAAGAACCTACTGTTAATATAATCATTTTGATAGTTATATAATGGTTGCATTGGAAAAGATAAGACACGAGAACCTTTACACATCAACACTGGTTCCAGTAGCTAAGTGCTAAGTATACACAATACTTTGCTAAGTGCCTTAGGTGCAAGAATTTCAGAACCTAGGTGATGCTCCAACTGCAAAAATTGACAAAACAAATTTAACATGTTATTTTTTAAAATTTTGTGTTAATTGGGACTTGTGATTCATAACTTAGAATCAGCAAGGGAGCGAACCAAAGGTTGGGGGGTGCAGGAGGGCGAAGCCTCCCGCGGTACGGTACGGAGTTTTGCAGCAGTGGCGCGGGGCGCGCTACGCAGGATGGAGGTTCTGAAGTACTAGTGCGGGGCGCGCCAGTGGAAGCTAGGAAGGGCGCGCCGGTCGGCGGACTGGGGTCGTTTTTTGGAAGGATATTATGGGTATTTGAGCTATAATGTGAAGTAGGGTTATAATAAAATTAGTAGTTATAAATACTCTATTGTAAAACCCTATGTAACTAAAATCATCAATAAAACAACAAGCCCCCTGTGGAGTACCCAAATTGGGGAACCACGTAAATCTTTGTGTTAATTCTCTACTATTGTGTGCGTGTGTGTGATCCTAATTCTAACAGTGTCTTAGGAGGGGGTTCAAAATTCTGATTAGAGAACCCTCTATGTAACATTCATTAAACAAGTCCACTCCACAAGAACGGCAACCACATTTTAAAAGGAAACGTACTATAATATAGTAAATGAAAGCACAAAAATGCAGAAAAATAATTTATGACGGTGCAAAATGAGGAGAATTCGAATACCTTGATGACTACAGAAGTAACACTCTTGTCGACACAAAAATATGTTCCTGACCTACGAGCATACTGCTCTGAAAACTTCCTCATTATTTCAACAGACTTCTCTGTCGGTTCAACTGAAAGAAAAAACAGATAACTCTCACATCAATAAAACAGTTACATATACTCTTCAACTAATTCCTTCCCCTTTGTTAGAGCAACTGAGTTAAAATTATTGCTATGGGAATCACAAATATTATAGTACTAGTGTCTAGTAGTCATTTAACTCAATCAGAAAGATCAAAACTTCGAATGTGAGTTTTCATATTTCAAGCACACATAATATTTTGAATGCATATCAATTACAATTTTAAGACCATACATACAACTAACTAATGAAATGACTGGAAAATAAAAAAAATAAATCAAACTTGGATGAACTTCTAAATAACAGGCAACTAACTAATTAAAAAACGGGAATCGAGATTCAAATAAATATCTACTGAAATTATAACAAAGAAGTTAGGGTTATGAATTTGAGAGAAGAGGGAACCTTTAGCTAGGATGACATGCCGCCGGTGATGGCATCGGCGGGGAGTTGTGGTTGCGAAAGAGGAAATGCCAAAGCCAACACTGTAGGAGGTCGATGCCTGTAGAGCTGCCATGTTCTTCTTCTTCTGGATTTCGGCTGCAATTCTCTCTCTTCTGAATCTGTTCAAATTCTTTCAATTTCAATGGAGTGAAAAATTAATTTTATTAATAACAAGTATAATTAGGAGTACATGACTGATTGAATACTTGAGCACCACACGTTGAGTATATCGGGGGCGAAAATTACAGAGCCACTCCTTCCACCATATCCTCAATTGAAGTCCGTACACACCCAATGTATTTGACCGGGCGTAGTTTTGGGCTTGGGTTTTGTTCCAGCCAGGACCAATTAAAGATTTATGAAAATTTAGTTTGGGCCAAGATTTAAAAGAGCAGGTGGACTAATTGCCTTTTGTTTGGACAAGTTTGTCTTCTTCTTTCTTTTTTTTTTTGTTTCATTTTGGACAAGTTTGTCAACAGTAAACCCATCTGTACATGACTAAATTTTAGTTTTAATTTTTTTTTTTACTCCCTCTATTTGGAATTAAATTTGACTTTTAAAAATTAATTAGTTTATATATATATAGTACTTCCTCCTAGCTAAATTATTGCAAGTGAGTCTTTAATAACCTTACTAATAGAGGAAAATATCATTGATTATTAATTTTTAAAATTTAATTTAAGACATTTTCAAACTGAGACAATTCATAGAACAATATATATTACAATGGGTATAACAAATTTTGGATAATTTAAAATATTTCTTATTGAATTGACAAAATTTAATTTAAAAATATCTTAAAAGTAGTTAGTTTTTAATAATTTTAATATATTGACTGCCACCAATATTCAAGAATACACAAATTAAGATCCAGAATGAATTACTCCTAATGGCGTAATTAATAATTAATTAGATCATGTCAAAACTTTCGCTTTTCGTACATCGGACATCGACCAACACTCTTAGGTCATCTCATCAGTTAGAATGGAGTACTATATAGCATAGGATAGGATAGGATAGGATGCCATGCATGCGCAATTTGTTTTTGGTGGATCATGGCCTACCAGTTTCCATGCACGCCATTTCCGTAATTTAATGTTTTCTTTCCCAAACTCAGGCTGAGAAGATTAAATACCCATCTACATCTGCTGATCATGGGGTTTTCGATTTTTGTGTCTGCTTGTTCGTTTGTAACTTTGTATACACATTAGCTTCAAACATTAAAAACACAAAATAAGAGCAATTCAAATCATTCTTATTTAAAATAAGATTAATGTTACAGATCTGATCAAACTTTTGAGTCTTAAATGACATTACACTGAATATTTTAAGAGTCGTGCTATACTTTTACAAAAATTCTAAATTAATGATTTCATGATATACGTATATGAATACATGCATGAAATATATATATATATATATATATATATATATATATATATATATATATATATATGAATTAAAAGGTCTCACTTGAATTTATCTACATATATATCATTTTCTATATTTTAATGATAATTTATGACAGTCAATCACATAAAATCTATATCCAACCAATGTTAGGATAACAAACTATCTGATACCAAAAATTTTAAACTCCTAATTACATCATCCTTAAAGGCTTAAACAATTCAAGCGGAGTCCAATACTAGTCACCACCAAAAAAAAAAAAATTTTGTTTCCCTTTTCCATAAAAATCCTATAAAATAAAATAAAAAATAACTTAGTTTTGAAACATCACAAAATGTTAAGATCTTTTGGCTTTGAGCATTTGAAAAATAATTCAAATTTAACTATTACAAGTAATCGAAATAATTTTATATATTATATCTAAATATTTTTTATTTGAAATTTATTTTTTTAGTTTGGATTGTGAATATTTATTACAATTTGTAAACATTATTATTATTAGTTCAAACAAAATTTACTTAACTTCAACTAAAAAATTAATTAAAATCCGTCCCTGTGCGCCGAGAAAAATTCCCTATTCACTGATGGACTTAGCATAATATACTACTCTCTCCGACCCCAAAAAATAATAAAATACAATTTATATACATATTAAGAAGAAAAAAAAAAGAATAATTTTTTTTAAATTTATCATTAGTAATTAATCTCACAAGATTATATATAGCGATAATACTTTTATTCTCTTATATTAATAAAAATAACATATTTACTCTTTATTTTATATACTTTTATATCATCTTTTTTAAAATAAAATAAATTATATTTTTAATCATCTTTAAAGAACTAGGAAATTAACAATAAGTCTTGACAGACCGAAATATTGGACCGGAATATTGGACATTTTTATTTTTATTTTTTTTGCTTGTGACTCCCAAAAAATGTATAGTATTTATTTTTACAGGAATTTTTATAAAAATATAGTGTTTTAGGTGTACTTTAGATACATATACAAGAACTGGGTTGTACAGTCTGTATAACCTTGTTTTTGTATATGTATCCAAATTACACCTAAAACACTATAGTTTGCAAAAATTCTAGTTAAAATAAATATTATACATTTTTTGAGAGTCACAAGCAAAAAAATAACATGAAAATGTCCGATAAACATGTCCAATAAATATGTCCATGTAGAAGGACTCGGAAATTAATTATTATTCAGAAATAGCATCGATTTTCTCAGGGACGGTCTGAACGCGCATGAAATGGTAAATACACTTGAAGTTGACTGTGACGCCCCCAAAATAGGTCCACACGACTCATTTTGAGTCGCCAGATATCACTCCATAAAAATTAAATACAAACTTCATTTATACAACTGTTAAACTGTCGTGCAGAGTACGACAATAGATAAGCTGTGAGTTTCAATACAAAATCTATGTAACTCTCATGGTGCCTCGACCACAACACCTTACAAAGGTACTTTACATAAAAGTACAGTCAATAACTGTTTTAGAAATTAAAATCTTTGGAAAGTGCTCAAAGAAACCTTCGTACATAGGAGGCCATGAATCTAAGTTATGATAGATATCATATGCCCAGAGAATTATCTTTGGTTGATCCAATAGACCCCAAAGAAAAACGAGAATATTACTATCATGTTCCTTCCAATGATGAGTCTTCTCTTGACATATAATTATCTCAGTTGTCTACAAGTGAGAATTATATTTCAAATATACTCCAAGATCATATAGGTAGTGCTTGTAGATATACTCGGCAGAAGTGGATGCGCATGACCCTCGCCTTATGATAACACGAGATTGTATGTCATTAGACATCTTGTATGATAGTGGCAAAACACCCTTCCAAAGTTGGGTTCTCATCAAGCTATTATTGTTCACCAAAATCAATTATTAAGTAACGTATAACATACGACACGCACATCTTAGGTCCTCAATGCAATTATATATTACATGTCATGCCGTTTTATAATGTATTGAGAAACTTCAACAATGATCGGACCATCTCACTATTTTCCTGTTATCCCATTTCGACCCAATTTACACTCTTATTACACGAAAGGAATTGTGAAGCAAAAGGGTGAAACCTGACTAACCTAAAAAAAGAATATCATGACTAAAGATAATTAAATTATCAATAGCATTCATCAGTAATAAATCAAAGATTTAGAACATATGGTAGATGATAAAACTTTTCAACCATAGTTGCAGCGGAACGAGCAATCCATTAGAAGAGTCAAATAGACCATCAGGTCTATTATCTCCTCCATGTTAAAAGTCCACCAATAATATTTTATCCCTGTAACATCAATCAACAATTCATGTTCACAATCATATAAATAACTCATAATTATAATTGTGATTTTAAATTCCTCTTCGCACCCAGGATGAAGATAATTTTCATCACCTATCTTCACCTGAAACATCAAAAATTATGGTTATACTAAATCAAAATTCATGCTCATAATCATACTAATAAATTCATCTTTGCAATACGACCAAAGATATTCATTAACAATTCATCTTTTACAGACTACAGGCCAAAGACATACAACTGTATAACTAATAACTAATGGTTCATCTTTTGCACTTCTGGGCCAAAGATATACAACCTTATAAAACCAATAATGTTGAGACTCAAACTTAATAGTATCACGACCACGAATTATCCATGCACTACGGGCCAATGATATTCGTGTTTTCAATTACGGTCATGATTATACCGAATAATCCTTGGTCATAATCATATCAAGTCCATCTATGCACGTAAGCCATAGATGACTTTCAACACAACATAAACATGAAGATCATGACAATGATATAAAGGATCAATCAAATGAGATAAATGATAAATATTAAATATTTATAATATAATTTATCCAGGATTCAAAAATATCTCAATGTTATCAATCACTTAATAATCTCATAATCTAATATCATTAATATTATAACAATATTTTAACCACTTCTTAAACTTATAAACAATTTATTTTAATTGTTTACACTTTACCACATACTGCATTTAATCATTCAAAAATGTCATACTCATAAGATTTCATCACCAATAATCAAATCCCTTATCAAAAATATGCATATACCCTATATAGGATTCCCAAGCCATAAAATTCTATTTTCTAATTTTGTTACTTCACATAACATATTTAATTCATTTACTCATAACTAGATCATTTTCATGTTAAAATACCAAATCAGTCCCAAAAATATTTTTTTTCTGAGATTTAGCATAATATAGTCCCATATTGAACATATATTTTTCTCGGGATTTTTACAATTTATTTACTATTTTTCAAAAATTAATTTCTAATTAATTCTTTAAGAAATTAATTACCTCAAGTTTAACTCCATAAATTCCCAAATCTTGGCAGGATCTTACACATGTTAACGTGAGCTTTTAGTTTAAATTTCATGGTCATCGGAGTTATAGAACTCCGGTTATAGCATTTTTCGTTGGAAAAACCTAAATATTGAAATGGTCATAACTTGCTCATTTTAAGTCGGAATGAGCTCATTTTGGACAGGAGGTTCTTTATACCATATACTTTCATGTCACAAAAGGCCAAAAATTTTCTCACAAATTAAGTGGTCGAAAATGCCCTTTTAAAATTCTGGACAGTAGCTTTTTAAGCTTTTCCAGATTTTTCATCCTTTACTAAAATCATTCCACACGAAAATCATCAGAATCCTTTTTAAGTGATTCCACTTGGATAAGTTAGGAAACTCATAGATCTAACTCTAGGACTTGACCACACTCAAAAATTCGAAATATAATAGGAGATATGGTCAATTGAATTTCATGCTCCATTTTTACCAAAATTTGATTTTTAACTCTTTGTGATTTCTAAGAAACTTTCATGTTTTCACATAATAACCAACATAACTCATCACAGCACTTACTAATACTACATATACCCATGATTTTTATCAGTCTAATGCTTTTATTATGACTCTCATCATAATCAACGTAAACAGATCATTTCCATAATTTAATAAGAAATGAATATAAAGGATCATTCACTATGCATGTGGTAATCCACATATACAGGTTATTCAAACAGAATAATAAAGAATAGAATAACAGAAGAATTCATCATGCATGCGATAGATCGCACGCATGACGGGTTATTCTCAATGAGAATAATAAAGAAGCGGAACCGGTCAGCGTAATCCGCGCAAGCGGGATATTCCAACGAATAATAAATAATAGAATAACAACGAATTCACCATACATGCGATGATAGATCGCACGCATGTGTTATTCCAACGAGAATAATAAATAATAGAACCCAGTCCCAACGTAGCGCGCATGCATGTGAGATATTCAAAGCGAATAATAAATAATGGAACCAGTCCTAAAGAAAACACGCATGTGATATTCCGGCGAATAATAAAGAATAAAATAATAGAAGAATTTCACCATGTATATGCGATTGCTTGCATAGACATGTTATTCCAACATAATAATAAGGAATGAAATAATAGAAGAATTTCACCATGTATGCGATCTTTATGCATAGACGAAGTTATTCCAACATAATAATAAGGAATGGAATAATAGGAGAATTTCACCATGTATACGCAAAGATTGCGCATAGATAGGTTATTCAACATAATAATAAGGAATGAAATAATAGAAGAATTTCACCATGTATGCGATCTTGGCGTAGATGCAGGTTATTCCAACATAATAATAAGGAATGGAATAATAGAAGAATTTCACCATTTATGCAATAGATTGGCATAGATAGGTTATTCCAATATAATAATAAGGAATGAAATAATAGAAGAATAAGGAATGAAATAATAGAAGAATTTCACCATGTATGCGATTACTTATGCGATGACAGAGTTATTCCAACATAATAATAAGGAATGGAATAATAGAAGAATTTCACCACGTATGCGATCTTGGCATAGATAGGTTATTCCAACATAATAATAAGGAATGAAATAACAATAGCTTTCTTTCATAAATCTGAAAGAAATAATATCCCTTTACGAAAGTACAACAAATAATATCCCTTACCTTAGAATAAAATTTGGATCTTTGGAATAGAAAGGTAGGCGACTTCTCTTCTTCTTTTCTCTCTATAATTTCTCTCTCAAGAGTTTCAGTGAATTAGTAAGAAATAATGAAGGAATGAGCTTCTATTTATAGG
Source organism: Panax ginseng (assembly GCA_020205605.1). NCBI lineage: Eukaryota > Viridiplantae > Streptophyta > Magnoliopsida > Apiales > Araliaceae > Panax > Panax ginseng. The sequence continues at coordinate 153,348,814 of CM035129.1, forward strand.
AGAATGGATTGAATAGTAACTAATTCATGAACGGTCCAAATTGATTTACTTTTAAACGGACGGTCCATATTAAAACTTAAAGCAACGGTCCAAACTGATTCACTATTAAAAATTTAAACCAGCGATCCATATTAATTTACTATTAAAACTTTAAACCAACGATCCATATTGATTTACTATTATAAATTCAACCAACAGTCTGAAAAATTAGCACATCTCCTCATGAAATAATATTGTACCCAAAAATAATTTAGACCGAAAAAAAATATATTGTTCGGGTGAATAGTAACTCGTGAATAATACTCCGACACGAAAAGTGTCCCGAATACCCGATTGAACAATATAACCTCCAGACATCAATTATCATCGAAATAGATGTCGATTTCTACTAACACAAATAATCCCAACATAATTAAACTATCAAATTCATTTTTAATCAACACGAACTTATTCATAATTAATATTATAACTCACAATATTTAACAACCAGGTTGTTTCTAGGAAAGAAGGGGCTTTCCAATAAGGATTTCTCCCTATTGGCGCGCAATTAGGTGACCAAACCTCTCCTTGACAGAACTTCTAGACATTGTAAATATTGAAATTTAATAATATGAATAACTTTGTCGTCTCAATTATTGATTTAATAATATAACATATTATACAGAAGATTATTACAATTGATGGGAAATGAAAAAATCACTGCCCGAATTTGCTATTCATCTGACAAAGGGTTGCCAGTAGCTCCTAATGCTTCAATCATATTCGATATAACCTGAAGATGTTCTCTAAATGTGTGTTCATCTTTCTTTGTATAACTATCAAATTTGGTAGTTAAGAGATGCAACCTAGCCATGTCCATTTTCTTTTAGGAAAAGAAAGAGAGAGAATCTTATCAGAGATATTCGAGTAGTTCACCACAGTATATAAATCATCTTTGCTATGACGCCCCCAAAAATAGGTATTCATCACCCATCTTGAGTCGTCAAATACATGGTACAAAATACAAATACAATCTTTAATATACAACAAGAGAGCTGTGAGTTTTAATACAAATACTGTCTTCTAAACAATATCCACTCTCAGAATAAGTCCTCATTACATTTATTGTCACACTATTTAACAGAATAGTGAGGACTACTAATACTATCATCTGGTCCATCACTCCGCTTCCCCGACTAGTTCAAATTATATATTCTCATTTCACGAAGAGAACAATGAAAGAAAGGGTGAGCTCAACTAGCCAAAGAAGAAATATTATGACTAAGATAATGTAGAATAAATTATCAATAGTCTTCAACAATGTTAAACCGATAAAATATAATAGACATCAAGTTTAATCTGCGGTGAACAAACAATCCATTAAAAGAGTCAAGTAAAGAATAAAATTTACTATCTTTTATGATTTAAAAGGTTTTCATCACTTTTCATTTGGGACTTTAATAAATAATCCACATCATCGAATCACCCCCGCACTACTGGCCAAGGATATTCTTTAGTATCCGACCACAAATTATCCATGCACTACGGGCCGAGGATATTCGTGTATTCATCAATGGTCATGATCATGCCAACAACTCGTCCATCAATGCACTACTAGGCCAATGAGGACTTTTACCACATCATTTATAATATTACGGTTAAATGATTATACCGAATAATCCTCAATCATAATCATACCATGTCCATCTATGCACTACAGAATACGAGATGACTTTCAAAAAATATAAACATGAGGATGATGACAATGATATAAGAATTCAATAAAATAAGTTCAAGAATTAATTTGTTCAGGAACTAATAACGTCCAAATTGTCAACATGATACTTCTTTGTAGAGTAAAATTCAAGAATGCTCAGAATAATATTTTCATGAAAAGATATTGGATGAAGCACAAATATCAAGGATATTCCACTAATTTCATGGAGTATAGAAGTCAAACTTTAACCAACTGAATATAATAAATAACGGAATAACAAAAGAAATCACCATGCATGCGGTACTTTGCATAGATAGGTTATTCCAAAAGAATAATAAAGACGGAACCAAGTCCGGTGTAAAACACACAGACAGGATATTCTAACAGAATAATAAAGACGGAACCAGGTCCGGTGTAAAACACAGACAGGATATTCCAACAGAATAATAAAGACGGAACCAGGTCCGGTGTAAAACACACAAACAGGATATTCCAACAGAATAATAAAGAATGGAATAACATAAGGATTTCACCAAGTATAGGGTTGTCTGGCGTGTATCTGAGGTTATGTATAGGTTATCTGGCGTATCTGAGTTATTCCAATGTAGAATAATAAAGAATGGAATAACATAAGGATTTCACCAAGTATGGGGTATGCCGCGTATACAGGTTATTCCAACAAAATAAATAAAGAATGGAATAACATAAGGATTTCACCAAGTATAGGGTATGCCGCCTATACAGGTTATGTATAGGGTATGTCGCGTATACAGGTTATTCCAACAAAATAATAAAGAATGGAATAACAGAAGGTCTCTTCATGAATAAGAAAGAATAACACCCCTTACGGGTATAACAAATAATATCCCTTACCGTAAAAGAAACTGGATATAGAAGTAGTGAAGTAGCAGAATACTCTTCTTCTTTTCTCTATAATTTCTCTCTACAGAGTTTCAATTGAATTAAGTAAGAAATAATGAAGGAATGAGATTCTATTTATAGAAGAACTGAAAGTGGCTCTTGGTCTTAACGAAGGGTCAAAATGACTCTTGATAATATTGAAGAGACATTACTATTTACGATGGGGTAAATAACTCTTGGAACACCGAAGAGACAAATAACTCTTGGTAATATTGAAGAGACAACTACTATTTGCGAATGGACAATTAACCCTTGGAACATCGAAGAGACAAGTAACTCTTGGAAAACTGAAAGAGCAAGTAACTCTTGGAAAACTGAAAGGGCAAGTAACTCTTGAAAAACCGAAAGGGCAAGTTACTATTAAAACTTTAAATCAACGATCCATATTGATTTACTATTATCATTTCAACCAACGGTCTGAAAAATTAGCACATCTCCTCATGGAATAATATTGTACCCAAATACCCGAATGTACAATACTAGAGCCAATAGTAAATGAGTGAATAGTAACTCGTGAATAGTAACTCGTGAATAGTAACTCATAAATAGTAACTCATGAATAGTAACTCATGAATAGTAACTCGTGAATAGTAACTCGTAAATAGTAACTCATAAATAGTAACTCATGAATAGTAACTCCGACACAAAAAGTGTCCCAAATACCCGATTGAACAATATAACCTCCAGACATCAATTATCATCGGAATAGATGTCGATTTCTACTAACACAAATAATTACAAAACAATGAAACTATCAAATTCATCTTTAATCAACACGAACTTATCCATCATTAATATCATAACTCACAATATTTAACAACCAGATTGTTCCCAGGAAAGAGGGCTTTCCATAAGGATTTCTCCCCATATTGGTAGCCATGATTAGGTGACAAAACCTCTCCTCGATGAACTTTTAGACATTGTAAATATTGAAATTTAATAATATGAATAACTTTGTCGTCTCAATTATTGATTTAATAAAATAACATATTATGCACGATAATCTTGTGACAATAATCAATCAATAATATAGAGATATGATGCAACAATTCTTCAGTAGCAATAATTGAGTATAAGCGAGTAACTTCTCAAATAAGCATCAATAATTGATACTGGTGTTATTACTTATGCAACCAATGCGTATTTTACCAATCGATTATTTTATAACAACTTGCTTACTTTGCAAAATTTTCACATATCACCCTTAACTTTAACCTTTATCAATTTAACCATTTACTAAATAGAATAATTATAAGAAAATTGAATACTTTTATTTCATAAAATTCGGGGTCTCACATTGACAGTATTTAAGTAGTATACTATCTCTGTTCCTTTATATAAGTCGTTTTAGAGAAATATTTTTGTTTCTTAATATAAGTCGTTTGAAAATTTTAAGTAAGCATTAATTGCTTAGTTTCCAATATTACTCCAAGTATTAAATGTAACTTTGGTTCTCTCACTATTTTATGTCCAATAAATAACAATATCTTCTTTCAATACAAGGGCAATATGGACAATTGATATTATAGTTGATGTTATACAATCATTACCTTAATACTTGTGCACAACTCTAAAACGACCTATATTAAGGAACGGGGAGAGTATTATAGAGTACTATTAGGGGTGTAAACGAGTCAAATCTCAGCGAACACCTTTATGCTCAAATTTGGCTCGACTCGAAAAAATTGAACTCGAATTCGATAAGGAATTTATATTTTTGCGCCAGATTCGAGTCGGATCGTTATTCGGACCTACTACTAACTTTCGTAAAACTACTCGACTCGCTTACAAAACGAGTTACTTTCATGAAACCTTCAAATCGAGTTTGAATATGAACCATTTCACTTAAAATTGAACCACTACATACTAAATTGGTTATTTGATTAATATTTATATATATAACTTTTTCACTTTTATTTTTGTATTGAAATTATAAAGAATGTAATATAAATTGACATTCAATTCATTAATTTATTCAAGTACAAGTTTACACAATTTCATACTACATTTTATAAATTATAAAGATTGATACAAATATCACATATTTAGCTTACTAGCATGGATCAGACCAATATTCGAATATAATCCATCGAGGAGTATGATTCGAGAAAAAATGAAATACTTGAACCCTAATATGAGCAAACATTGGTATTCTCGAATTCGACTCGTGTATCATTAAACAAAAAATGAATATGAATCAGATTCGGCTCAGATCAACTTAAAATCCAAATTTTAAATTATATTTTCGAGTCGATCTCAAATCGAATAATGAACTACTTGATTGGACTTACACCCCTAACTACTACTACGTACTACTACTAATTAGCAGTACAATATAACGTAGACATCTCGACTGACACACATTTCTCTACATATCCCAATAAATCAATTTAGTGAAGGCGAGTCGGAGTTTAATTCACTTTCAGATATATTAATTAAAAGGAGAATGATGATAATAATGATGATATATATATATATATATATATATATATATATATATATATATATATATATATATATATATATATATATAAATTAAGCCACATACTAGAGCATGCATGCATGCATGCACCTTGCGCTTAATTAATTGAGCAGTGTATTATTATTATATAAACCCAATTATAAATGATCCTTAATTAATTAGGAGTATATACATGCAATATATGAAATTAATTAGTCAGTTTAAAATTCAGATTTTATATATGAACTTGTCTTCTATGGAAATTTGTTGAATTTATTTATATATGCAACTCTTTATATATTTACATATGATAATTTGCGTGTCAACTTGTCGTGTAGAGTACTAATTTGATTTGTTTATTTCTTACTCTTAAACATCACTTTCTTCTTATGGGCGGAACATCAAATAGTTACACCGATTGATGTAAAGTTGGGTCATAACTCGCTCCCTCGAATCTGAGTCTCTCTCTCCAAAATCTCTCTCTCTCTCTCTCTCTCTCTCTCTCATTCACTCTGAATCTAAAATATTTTTCAGGTTCATTTCTTAATATATGAGGAATATATATTCCTCATTCCGGTGCTGAAATGCTGAAAATAATTCTCAAGGAATTTTTATGAGCCAAACTGAATATATAGTCGAACGTGTGTATGTGTGTGTATATATATATATATATATATATATATATATATATATATATATATATATACATAAAGTTATCAATAAAGTTATCAATAAAGTACTTGATCATGAAGATTCAGAAAGGGTTTTGTCTAGACTCCTGACCAAATAAAGTTATCAATAAAGTAACATAGGCATTTTTTTGTTACAAAGATGATAGCCAGACACTTTTGCCTACAACTCCCGAGGACAAATAAGGAACCTCCATTGCACATATAGGACTAAAGCTCTGAGATAGGCTGTCACTGGGGGGTTGGACAACCTCACTAATCATCAAAACTTGGATAATTAATTAAACACCAGACACTAATCCTATATTTGAATTGAAGTAATGAAAATGAAAATAAAATGACTCATTTCTATGTAATTAAGAAAACTGTGTTTAGTTGCAATTAGAATAGATTGAACTATTTTTATTCCTCTCAAATTATGAATTTTATTCCTTAAAGAAAAAAAAGTATAGAATGACTCATTTCAACTAAAATGAAATAAATCATTTAACTCTTCATTTCATTCCTTTAATTCAAATGTAGCATATGAGCACTGAGGTCATGCATGCCTATATGTTAATTATTAACAGTGCACGTCTATTACATGGTAAGAAAGCTAATTAGTGTCCTTATTGTAGATCAATGGCATCATAAACAAAAAATGACCTTCTCATACAATAATCAGCTTAATTAGGGCATACATATATACACACATGACTTGCACACAAACATATATATATATATATATATATATATATATATATATATATATATATATATATATACACAATGTAGACGAGCCTAACTAAATCACCAGGCACATTGATTGCAAATGTACAAGGATGCTTTCTCACAAATTAAATTTCTACATACTTGTTCAACTTTGTATTTTTGTCATCATAACTAGCTTTAATTTCCGAGTAATAAATTATTTAATGAACGATACTAAAAGTTAATGGCCTCTATCCATCAGAAATAGGTAAAACTCAATTTTATACACAGGTTTCCGTATTTTATATGCCAGAATTACAAATCTAGGTACGCAGATAGCAAGGAGGATATTCTTGTGTTCGTGGTTTTAGTTGGTCAATTACAAAATGGCTGAAATTAGCATGTGTGTATAAATAAATCTCTTATACAGTTATACCTTACCAAGGCATTCCCAGAAAATATCATTCTCTATATATATCAAACAACAAATCATAATTTTACACGCGCGGACACACTCACGCAGTCATATATATATAAATATATATAGAATTAATGAGATAAGGACGACTTTTTGGGTGGCTATACATATAGTTGTTCGAGCCATTATTACTATCTATAGGTAGTTCATGGTTAGTCCTACACTGTATATATTTACATTTATGTTAATGAAGGTAAGCTTTTGTGAATTCGAAAGCACACACACACACATATATATATATATATATATATATATATATATATAGTTTTTCATTTTGGACCAAGGATCATCAAATTAATAATAGATCTAGAAGATGATATCAAAAAAATTATCAAAGGAAAAAGTTTATAAGCCAAGTAGATCGAAAGAGAACGTACAAACTTGAAGCTAAGCTAGCATACCTGATCAGATCATGATATTATTGTTATATTCTTAATGAGATCAACTTCTTGAAGAACCTCCAGATATGTATCGAATCAGTATATATATATATATATATATATATATATATATATATATATATATATATATATATGACTGCAAAAAGGTTATTTTTAAAAGGAGAAAACTAAAGACCTTAATTTTATGAGCTAGTGATCTGATCTTACAACAATCTATATGTAAAAAAAAAGATTAGATCCATTAAATTTGAAGGTGTACAATTATAATGTCCAAACAAACAAATCAAGACAACCAAAGAAAGCCAGAAGTAGAGAGATCTACATACATATATAGAGAGAGATAGAGACAAGCTAGCTATTACGTAGACATGGGAAACATATATGCTAATTTGATGTCTTTTTTTGTTTGTCATCTTCAATCAGAGATCAAAAAAAAAAAGAAAAGGTAACTCCCATAAAATCATGAACCTTTTATGAAACAAGACCCAGGTAGTATATTACCTTACTTTAAGGATATATATATATATATATATGAAGAAAAAGGAGAGAAACAAGGAAATACAGTACTAGAACCTATAATTATTATTTAGGGCAAAACTAAAGAGCAAGCACCGCAATAAAAACCAAAGCCAAAATAGAAGTAGGTTGATCTACAAAACTAAATTATAGTACAAGGATCGGACCAATATGCTTGATTCCCCGAAACAGTCTTCACTTTGTTTTCAAGTCTCCTTCGTGAAAAGATCTAGAGAAAGCTAGGAGAGAGAGAGAGTGTCTTCTTATCTCTTGATCGATCATGACATATATAGCCGCTATATATTTTCTCTTTCTTTTTCTTTCTCATCTTCTTCTTGTTTGAGAATGATGATGGCTTGAGGTGGTGGAAATAATGATGGAAGTGAAGAAAATAATAAGGTGGTGGTGGTGAAGGTGGTGATGATGATGATGGTTTGGCAGACATGATGCAGGTGATGATTACCCTGAGCTTCTGGCGTTGAAACTAATGAGATTATTAGATAGAGAAAGAAAAAAAAGAATTAATTTAGAAGCAACACTACTCTCTCTCTCTCTTTCTTTTTCTCTCTCTGATCAGAGGAGGATTATACAGTTTATACTCATCAGATATATTAGAGAGAGAGTGAGTGGAAAGAATTATTCCTACTCCAAGATATATAGTCGTCCTTTTAACCTACAATAGACCCCTCAAACACACGTTTAGTATTTTTTTTGAAGTTTATTTTAAAATTTAAGATATATTTTTATTGTTATTTTTAATATTATATTATTAATAACTACTAAATTATTATCTAATATTAATAATATATTTAAAAATATAAAATTATGCTTACACATTATAGTTAGAAATATATTTTTAATTTTAAACTGAAAAGAGTGTATTAATAATTAATATAAGTTCTAGTAATCTCTCTCGACACTTAATTTTCTTCTCGTTCTCAAATAATGTTGGATAACTAGACAATTTTTTTCGAATTAATCTAGATAAACATTGATTGTTCGGTTAAATTTATTAATATTTTGTCTATATAAATTATACAATTTTTGTCTAGTTAATTAAAATGACTCTTTTTTCTCTCTTCTCCCTCTAGCCAAAAATCTAATCTCCGTTTTTAGACCTGGGGAGGCTCCCATAATTTTTTGGCCAGATCTTCACTCTTTTGTATTTTTTTTAAAGTATTTGAGAACTTATTTGATAATTTTTTTTCTCTTTATTTTTCTAGTTACATTATCATCTCTTCTAAAATCTTATTTTCTCAATTTTGAAGATTATTGTTGTCGTTTATGAGAATTATTTTTCATTCTTCTGATCAGTGACACTAAATTTTAATTTTTTGATTAGATGTGAGGTTATCAGAATTCAGAACCCACAACAGCTTATTATTTCATTGTTTGAGTTAAATAATTGTTTAAATTTATTCTATTGGTATTTTAGGAGTTTAATTTGACTGTATTTCATAAGTATTTGTTATATATATATATATATATATACACGGTAAGAATCAAGAGTATTCTTTTTAAACAACTTGGCCTGCACAACCTGTTTTTAAACAGCCAAAGAAGAGGACTGAAATATTTTATTCCATACTTCTATACACTAAAACTAAAGTTTCTTTGATTTCTTGTTTTTTTTTTAGTTACTACAAAAAAAAATCCCACGTTTGTTGAATATTAAGAACTGCATTTAAAACACTTAGATATACGTAAATTAATATTTTAAGTTTTGAGTACTAATTATCACAATTATTATTAAAATAAATTATATTGAAATGCACTTTCAAAAAATGTTAATATTTTAAGGAAAAGTCAACATAACACAATGACACTTCTTTTTTATAACGGAGTAATTATTATTATAGTTAATCATTTAATAAAGATGTGGTCTTGAACATTAATAAAGATGTGGAGTATTAAAAATAAAAAACCCTTTTTAGTTAAAGATTTTAGCTTCTAGAAGTAATGTCTCAATATTAACATGCCGTGTCGCTAGATTGAAGTATGATTCATATATTCTTGTGATGATTTGTAATTCTTATATATATATATATATATATATATATATATATATATATATATATATATATATATAAACTCCAACACTTATTCAAAATAAAATGACAATATTTAACATAATTTTTTAAAAAATAAAGTACTTTCATAAAAAATAAGTCTTACTATTTTTTATTTTATTTTTTGACTTTTACGATTAGACATAATTTTGATCTCTTGATTCGTCTTTTTCAATAGTATACTTTAACGATTAAAAATATTGCAAATGTGTTTTATGAAAACCTTGATATCTTTAAATAAAAAGGTTAACTTCAAATAATAAATAGGTCTCTTTTTCCCCCAGTTGAGATAGTGTAATTAAGATTGCAGAATCTACTTCCGCTTATAAGCAAGGTTGTTATTGAAATTTTGGTGGCTCAAGGCAAAAAAAAATTGATATATCATTACCAAGGTCGTTCCTAACACGGATGAGGGTCGATCTCTGAGCCTCCGATAGAAGGACCCAATTTTATATATATATATATATATATATATATATATATATATATATATATATATATATATATATATATATGTGTGTGTGTGTGTGTGTGTGTGTGTGTGTGTAACTTTACCAAGAGAAATAGAGTTAAGCTATTGAAATTTTGTGTAGGTTGTAAAAATTTTGGATTGTTTTTCTAATGTTTTAATTGTTTACATGGTATTACTAACTATTCATGTGAGTACAGTGGCATCTTCTGAAATAAATTTTTCAAAGTTGAAATTGTTAAAAAATTACTTGCGGTCGACTATAACACAAGAAATGTTAAATGAGTTCACAACTATGTGCATCCAAAAGGATATGATGGACAAAATTGATTTTGAACATTTGATTGAAAATTTTGCCTCTAAGAATACTAGAAGAAATATCTTTCAATGAATGTATCATATATTTTTTGTAGTTGAACTTTTCATATATATATATATATATATATATATATATATATATATATTGTTGTAGTCGAAGTTATCAAAAACATTTTTCTGGATACAGTTTGTACTTTTTTTTTATTTTTTTTGCAAAAATAGTATTTTAAAAAGTGTCTCGTTTTCATTTTTGGCTCTGATCAGCCACCAAAATCTTAGGAACGATCCTGATCATTGCAAAAATAAAGTTGATATATGCACAATCTTAATTAATAGTTACACATTCAAATATGATAAACCGACCAAACTACCCTTAAGAAATAGGAAACCAATAAATACATTGAAAAATTGTCCATGTTGTCCTAGAGTTATAATATAGTAATTATACTACATTGTAATTTTGTAATTTTTTTTTTTTATGCGCGTGAAGGATTGAATAGATAGAAATCAAGTTATGTAGATTTAATGTTTCTATAATAAAATTATGAAAAAGCTTTTAATGTAAGCTTGGACATTAATGATGTTTAAGGGGTCTTTAAATTGTTTTTAAACTTTTTGAAAGACAATAATTAAAGATATCAAGATAATGAAAGTTTTGATTATGTACGTGTGCCTCTAATTTCAAAATTGATATAAAATTATTTAAGTTTGTCGAAACACTCCAAATGATGATATGATAGTTAGTAGCATTTTAAATTAAGTTAGTTTACGATAATGATAATTGTTTATACTAAAATCAAATAAATTTGTAATAATTTGGAAGTTTAAGATTATTTTATAATTCAACTTTAAAATGTCAAAATTAGTATTAGCAGTAGTAAATTAAGGGCAAAAGTGATAAATAATAATGATGTGTTAATTGTTTCCTCATTTATTAAGGGTAATTGAGTCAAATTATTATATATTGACGTGCAACTATTAATTTTGGGTGTAGAGATATCAACTCCTTTTCAAAATAGATACATAAAATTATACTATCCATTAATTCTACAAAGCATCTCATTTGTAAAAATATTTTATTTCATAAAAAGATCGAGTTCATGATTTTATTAAATGATGATATAGTGTCCTTAAGCATAACGACAAAATATCAGTATTATGCCCCATGCACACACTCATTAAATTAAACTAAAAACTTTATATTTGAGATAAATATGAAATATATTATTCTTAATGTAATTACTGTACTTGTACTCATCACGGGTATCATCACTAAGAAAGACACAGAAATGAATAACTTTAATTAAGCAAAAACTGGAAAGAGAGTTATAAAATTAAAATGTTTAATTTTATTAAATAATACTATTCAGTCCAATAAAGAAGGTTTTATTGACAATGTTTTTATGAAAAATTAAGGTTTGCATGCCAAATATTTAGACAATAATTAATTACTAATTTTATATCAGTAATAAAATTATTTCTTATAATGTAATGTTAAAATTCATAAAAAATTTATTAACATGAAATAAATAAATCTTAATATATATTTGTAATAAAACAAATCTAACAATATTGCACCTTTTCGTAAGCTTACTTCTTAAATGTAATCTCTCTTCCAAAATTAGTGATACATCTCTAATCTAAAATCTAATATGACAATTATTAAACTTTCATTTTAATCAAATATATATATATATATATATATATATATATGTGTGTGTGTGTGTGTGTAATTATCAAAATAGCATATGGTATCATGATAGTAATAAATTTATCAAAATATAAGAAATCAAATATTAAAGCATTCATTTTATTTTATGTATGAACATATAAATGAATTGCTAATGTTGGAATGGATTAAAAAATTTAAAATATAGAGTGTCGTTATATATATAAAAATTTAAAATAAAAAGTGTTTTGGGAAATTGTTATGAATCATGGGTTGTCCTGTTCAATTCGAATCTGAATTAATTTAATAATAAATTGGTCAATTAATTAATACAGTAATATTATTTTCTCCATTCCTAAATAAATGACGTTTTAAAAGAAAAAAATTGTTCCAATTTATTTGTCATTTATAACTTTTTAGGAGAATAAATTATTTACTTTCTTATATTATCCCTACCTTCTATATATCATTGTCCCAAGAAATTCTCACCCTTAGTATTAATAGTTTTCAACTTCTCATAAAGGAGTCGTGATGGAATTTTATACATATTTTAACTATTAAATGATAGTATTAAATGACTTTCTTAATTTATATATAAAAATTTTAGACAACACTTATTTAAGAATAAAAAGAATAATATATATTAATATTACTAAAAAAAAAATTACCTCTCGACCTACGTCTTAACAGCATACGTCCGACCTGCCCCTGGGCGGCCCTATCTCCTTTGCTTTGTTTTCACGTCATGCTGGCGTTAAAATGAGGGCACCACCTGGATTTTGTGGCTTCGCTTGGCCCGAGAAAAAAGGTTTTTTGAATGTGGAGTATTAATTAGAAAGTCTGCAGCCACACTCGGTCGGTTCAAAAAACAACCGCGGGACGACAGACAGACAGATAGACATGGAATAAATACTCCATCTATCGTTTCTAAAACTGTACATTAGGAGTTAAGTAATTAGGACCAACCAACTTTTACATTCACATCTTCAACTTAAAGAAAATAAAAAGAATACTCCACTCCACTGTCCACTACTACTCCTGACCAAACTATAAATTATCATTATTTTATTTTATCTTTTTAAAAATAAAAAGAAATACATTTAGTCATTAATTATTTTGAAGATGAAGAGAGTTTATCGGAATAATTTACCTTTTATAATAATACCCAACATCTTAGGTTTGATTCACATCAACAATAATTTGTCAAGACCAGAAATAGTTCATGAGATCACGGAAACGCGAGCGTAAGCTCGGATGAAAAGACTGACCCAGATTAAAAGATTAGTCTGATTATGATTAAAAAATCTTACATTATCAAATATATATATATATATATATATATATATATATATCTTAAATAACCCATTTTGGCAAACATCCACAACACATTAATTTATTATTTTCACATATTACATTTTCTTGATTAATTATTAATTAGGTAAAATGGAACTGTCAAACTTCATTGAACCTATTTGAATTTCAGTCTATTGGTTTGAAAGCAGTGCTTAGCCTATAACTGACAACAAGCCAAAAGGCCATCCATCATGATAGAAGAAGCGTGCTCAACTTTCTTCCAAAACCAATGTCAAGATACGGCCATACTCTTCAACCCCAATTTAAATCGTCTAAGGGAGGGTGTATTATGTGTATCTCCGTCTCCTGCACATATATGCTGTGCATGTCAAGAAAATTACAGCATGTTGTCTGGTTGGTTGAACTTAACTATGTTATGTTATAAATTGCATCTTATTTTATATTTTTGTGATTAATATATTATATTTGAATTTGATAAAACTTATTTGTAGGTATAATTTAAGTAAGTATAAAAGGTATAATTTAATGTTCTCTACATAGAAAATAAGAGAGAATTTGATTTGATTTGTGCCTATAGTGAGATATTTAATAAGGTGCAAAATTATTTGATAAAAACTATTTTCCTTAGTTCTATTTAATAGAAGTCTATTTTATTTTGGAATTAAAAAAATATTGAGATCTATTTAAATTTTAATTAATTACTAAATTAATACTAGTATTTAACTTACATATTTAGTATTAATAAGTATGATTAAATATAGAATTAAATAGTATATTATGTAACTTACAAATATATATATATATGTATACAATCCGGATCTTAAGCTTATCCCTTATCTAACATATCTTGCATACCCCATTTTAGCGACGGACCAGGCGACGATTCGGTCTGTCGATGTATATAGAACTGTCGTCTTAACTTTTAGCGACGGACAACATATAGCGACAAACCGAACCTATAGCGACGGACCAAATCGTCATGGCTCTATTCAAAGTCTTAGGGGATATGCAAGGTATGTTAGATAAGGGGTAAACTTAAGATCCAGACCGTATATATATATATGTATGTTGATATATATACATAAGATGAGACATGCATATGAGATATAAGTTTACATATAAGATTTTGCGCCTCTCTCTTTTATCTTCTCCAATTTACTACAAACAAATAACTAGTACATACAAACCAATTAAACCAAAAGCTTGACATATATCCTGTAGGTATATATATTGTCTGCAAGACTGCAACCCTCAGCAAACCAATCATGGTGGGGGTGGTAAAGACCTTAAGGATATGAATCACCCGTGTCATGTCTTCTATAACAATTTTAACTCTACGGAGATATGGTTCTAACAATCTTAAGGTGTTTATATGTTTATTGAAGTCATGATTTTGGTGATATGAAAACAACACGATTTTTCAAAGATTAGTGTCATTTTTCTTGTATCTATTTTATCAATAGAGTTTTTATAATAATTAGTAATTTATTGAGATATTAAGCTAACTTTAACTTGTGCATATATATATATATTGACTAGTAATATTTTATGAGTAACATTGCTAAATGTGTATATGCATGAGTTTTAGAAAATTATTATTCTTATAAACTAATTGAAATTAATTTATTATTAATGATTTTGTAGTAAAAGTTGTGAAATTTATTTTTCTCATGTATATAACAAATTAGTGGTAAATTAATTTATTTTGAGAATAAAGTAAATTTATGTTTTTCTTGAACAAAATTATGCATATAAAATTTGAGTTAATATTTAGTGTGTAATATTATTTGGTATTTGTATGCATGAATTTTGAGATAAATTATTTTATTTGTGAAAAATAAATTAATCATCAACTAATAGTTAGAAGAGATATTGTAGAAGTAGATTTGGTTGAGTAGATCTTGTATACAATATGATTATGATGTTGAGAAAATAATTAGAAATGTTGTTGGTAGTGTTTTTGGGATAATCATAATTAGTACATATTGATTTATTTTATGTGTACTTCTTGTCCAAGAAGTAGTAAATTTTAATGTGATTATATGAATTTTGTATATTCTAATTGAGATAAATATTTTATTTTTTTGACTTTTTATAAATATAGTGAAGTTCAAGTATTTCATATTATTATGAAAATTATCCTAAATTCTATAATATTTATAAATGTCAAAAGATATATTGTTTATAATATTTTCTATCCAAGTTGAGACAAAAAAATACTTGAGGATATACTAATTCATGTGTGAATTTTATTTGTTTTCTATATAAATTAATTTTGTTTATGATAAATTAATTTCTTAGAAAGTAAATATAAATTTTTATATTTTATGATTTATATGCAAATAAATTTTTGCAATATGATGAGTTGTGCTATAATTTTTATATAATGAATTTTGTTTTATTTACATAGAGTCAAGTGTTACGTGTTTGTACATGTAAAATTTTAAGTTCTCATGTTAAATAATTTTTGGATTTGAGATTTTATGTAATTCGGAAAATAAAAGCTTGTTTTCTTATGTGTGGGGGTGCATATTCTAAAAGATTCTTAAGTTAAAGCAATCGTTATATAAATAACTAATACATAAAATGTACAAGAACTTATTTTTTTTGTTCAAAGAAGTGTTCCTTAATATTCTTATGTGAAAGTAATATTTGTTGAAACATTGTCACATAAAATATTAATTAATCTAAAATTTATTTTAAGTAGTGAGCATAATATTATGAAGTAAAAATATTCAATGAGATTTAAATTATTTTAAAAGTGTGGGGGTGATTCTTTAAGATTTTAATTTATGGACTAAATTTGGCCTTTGAATTATTTAAAGCATAATTTTATTTATATAAGAAATAGTAAGGTTTATGAATTTCTTGTTGTGAAATTCAATTTGATTATGTAGTCTTATGAAATGAAAGTTTGTATTATAAATTTTTGAATAATATTAAAATGTGAACTTATTTCACTTAATTAATAATCTAAATTTCTACAAAGTTATAACTTGAACCTAAAAGGAACAATATTGATTTGGTGTAGGAAATCAATATAATAATTTGGTAAATAAAATACCTAATTTATTAGCCTAAATATGATCGAAAATATTTACAGTGATTTAGTTAAATAGTGAGATTGAAAATAAAGCTATAAATATTGTAGTGGATACATATTAGATGATAATATATAGGTATATTTACCTTGAGATTCTATCGGATATAGAATTATTTATTTGTTTACACTAACAATATTATTGTATAAACTATAATGTGATTGTTTTTGTGTATATTAATGATATGTTGATCATTTTATATATTGTTAACAAAAACGAGTTTAAAACATGTTTATTTTTTGTCTTTATGTTGAAAGATTTGTAAAATAGATGTTATCTTATTATCATGTGAAAACTTAGTCAGGATTTCAACTAAATCAATTTAATTGTATTGATGAACTAAGTTTGATAAACTTGAGATTGAAGAATTTAATAATTCTTTAATAGTGGCGATACACTGAAAGTTAATTCTGATATTGCTATTGCAAATCTGAAGTACACATGTGTTAGTGGGAGCCTTATGTTTGATATGCAATGCACAGAATCAGATATTAACTACAGTTTTTAAACTTAAGTGTTTGATTGCATCTTAATGTATCTTAACAGCTCACCTCTTAATGCATTTTAGTAGCCCACATTTTTGTATTAAGAGGTGCACTGAATAGTTTCAACTCATATATTTATATCTTAACTATTTAGAGTACCTCTTAATACAAATATATGGGCTCTTAAAAGGCATTAAGATGTGAACTGTTAAGATGCATTAAGATGCAATCAAACACTTAGTATACTAGTGGTTTAAAAATGGTTTTGTAAGATTTGTCAATGTTTTAATAGATCACATAAATGTCACTTATATTTTAGTGAGGGAAATTATAGATTCACAAGTAGGTGAATTTTCACTCAATCTTGAGTATTGCTTCTTAGATGAGTAAGAAACAAGTGAGCATTTCTCATTCTATTGTATGGATCTAATGTTATTATCTTGTGAGGTAAGCTAAATGGATTAGAGTGTGTTGATTGTCACGTAATTCATTGCCTCCTATTTTACTATATGGTGTTAGTAATATTAACGTTAAATACACATTGTGATCTTGAAAAAGTAAGAAAACATTCACAAGTAGGTGAATATATATATATATATATATATATATATATATATATATATATATATATATATATATATTATATTTCAACAAGTAGGTGGATATATTATTATCCTTAGTGAAAGAATAATTTAGTTAAAGAAGCAAGTAGTATTATTGTTTTATATGATGGAGAAAGCAAATGGAATCAAAATTTGTTGTTAAAACATCAAATTGTGACAACTTCCATTGCTTAGTTCATTATGATGTAATAATGAAATTGTTTTGTATAGAGCATATGAGATTACCTTTAATGGTAAGTCTTAATATGTTGGTCGATCATAGACATAATTTTTGTTAAATAATTAATACAAGAAGGTATTATAATATTTATCTACAAGAAAGTCAAGTGACGACTTGACTTATCTTATTACTAAGATTTTGACGAGACCTTAGTAAGTTTAACTATTTGTGATATGAAACGTAAACCACTTTGAGTCAGGGGTGATGAGAACACAACATATTTCTATGTTACCCCTAGCTTATAGGTTCAATAGGAAAAACAAGTCACAGTTGCTAGTTTAAGATAGTAACATCTATTGCACGATTGAGGCCGAGTTATATTCTTAATTAAGTTGTGAAACACTTTGCCTATGTATATGAACTAGAAGTGGAGCCGTTTCTTATAGAGAGTTGTGGTTTACTCTCTTAGAAGTTTATGAAATAGGGTATTGCGCATGATCATATTAGCGCAAAGTAATTGAGAATACTCACCATGGTAGGAGGATTTTGTATGTGTGACAATTCCGATCATATCATATAGGAGTAGAGGTTCAATATACGGACACCATAAATTTCGATGTGACTTTGAGTTCGTCATAACTTCTTTTATGCATACAAGCCTTGGAGTTGTTTGACAGAAAAGTGTGAAAGAAAAATAGTTTTTCCAAACAAGTGAAAAATTATTATATATTGCACCTTATTTTATATTTTTGTGACTTATTAAATCATATTTGAGTTTGATAAAATTCATTAGTGGGCATAACTACTTCAAAGCAGTGTTCTATTAGAATTTTCTTTGAATTGCTATCACGGATAATTTATCAAAAACATAACATATATCCTAAAAGTATATCATCTTTGACCCTTAACAAACTAATCACGGTGAGGACGATAAAAATCTTAACAATAGAAATCACCCGTGTCATGTCTTCTTCGATCTCCAGATGAGTTGGACGGAAAATCGAAAAGTTTTCTACAACGATTTTGATTCTACAGGTTCTAACATGTTATATCCAGTTACGGCTTTCCTCTTTGCTCTCAGTTCCTTGGTCTCGGTCTTGGTTCTCCTGTGGCTGGTGCAGACCCCGTTTTATTCATTGTGATTGCATGGTGTAAATTAATTTTCCACTATTCATTTATTTTTATAATGTACATATTTTTCACCATACAATATTTTCATTACTAACAAGAACTTGTATTACCGAATGTTACGAGTTTAATGAAATAACCTAAACAGGTATTATACAAGCACAAAAGGCTATTTTGAAAATATATATATATATATATATATATATATATATATATATATATATATATATATATCCCATAAACCCTTTTAAAATTGGGTCTCATTAGGGTCAAAGTCGGTCGGGTCCCATCAGAATCAGGCAAAATTGTCCAGCCTAACCCTATCCAACTTTCTTTTTCTCTCTACTGCAACCCACATTCAAGTCTGATTGCTGACACGAGCTCAGGAGAGATTACCTGACAAACTCCATCTTCTTGGCCTGTTGGTGTATTCCCCAAATCTCTTGTATCCTTCCCTTAGGTTTTCCAGGTTGATCGCCTGCCCCCCAACCCCTATAGAGTATGACTTTGCTGGGTTCCTGAGAGACTAGAACTGCACCTGTGGCTTGCTGCAAGGAAAATAGAGGCAACACTTGCTTTCAGCCAATTTGCTCAAAGCTATACATGAAAACAGAGGGAATCTATATGCGAACCTCTAATTCCGACACCACCTCCTGGACTGAAGTCCCTTTCGCTCTACCTTTTATATTCACTATTGCAAGAGGATGCTTCTGAAAGTGGGTCTTGATTGTTTTAGCAACTCCGGTGACAATATTGCTCTTCCCTGATAAATTATGGAAGTGCACAGTAACTTTAATTGTTACGGGTTTTCTCATTTGGTATCATACTCCATAAGGTTGCTAAAAACATGTCAAAATGACCATGAAATAGTGATAAGACAAGTTCTAGAAAGTAGAATCATATATTTGACAATTCGACAAATGTAACAATAGTACAGAACCGCGATCCGGGTAACATTGCTGTAAACTGTTAAAAGGTACACTACTTATTTATTTGACAAGATCTGTAATCTTACCCACAGCAAGAACCGGGCGCTTTTTCATTCCAAGGGCTTGCTTTCGCAAAAGAAGCCTTTCTCTATTAGAAAGACGCGCAGCTCTGAAAGGTATCTTCTCGGAGCCATCCTCCACGGCTCCGAGAACTGATACTTCTTGTTCACTTTTTGGTGAATTAAGAGGCTCAGCATTGCTGATGGTGGGAAAGTGACCTTCTGACTAAAATCAACATTTACATACAAAATGAAAAATGAAATATTTAAAACATAAAATTTGTAAAAACCTAAAAATACCATTTGATTGTACCTTATAAACATCAGGACAAGTTCTAACCATGGACTCAACGTCTACAACCGCACCATCCATATCCATAAGAACATCAGCTTCTTCAAATACCGATTCAGATGAAGGCTCTGATTCTATTTCCTCCACATCCTTTATAGAGAATCCTCTTAGCGCATCTCCTTGAGTGGCCAGTAGATTGCGCCCTAAGGTGTCCACAACAACATTTGTGCCTACGGAAGTTGAATTAGCTCCATGTCTATCTATAACCTTCACATTATGATGCCAACAACCAAATCACAAGTCAATGGCAAAGAAACACAGGCCAAAGAAGTTCAAAAAATAAGTATAGTAATGGAGGACACATAAAAAAGGGCATTTCTAAATGCCCTGTGCACCAAAGAGCAATACCTAAATAACTTAGAAATAGCATATGCACTTCTAAGTAATTGCCCCATATATACTATATCTATCTATATGAAAATAAACTTCACTGCAATTTTGAAGTTCTGCCATCAAAAGATTGTGCATTGTATGGTGAAATAGTGTCAATCACAAGCTGTACAGGCCTTCCATCCAGAAATCTTAGTTTTATGAAATTTATAACTTTCTATATGGGCAACTGTAATATATAAGCATTTTAAAATCGACCATTTTCATGCCATTATGAAAGATATGCTATCGAGAAATATTTATGACCTTATTAGCAGATGTATTTTCCTTACCTCTACGTTTTCCTGTTCACAAGCTGGACTTGTTGAGCAACTTTGAAGGTCTGTATCAAACTTCTCATATTTATTTGACTGCCTCTTGTCCAACTCGCCCTCTTGGACCTGGACCATGACACAACTGCATTATTTAACCAAGACTTATTAAAATTGCACTCAATAGAGAAAGGCTTGGATGAACAGATTATAAGGGTGACTCACCATCTGAAGTTTCAAAACTTTAGCCAACTGCTTATTAATTGTCTCCTGGTCTGTGGCCTAGATCAAGACATAACCATCTGATATGCTTTAACATAATTTTACAAATTAACTGGCTAAACTCTGAATGGAACCAATGTACATATAAGAAGACCCACCAACTTAAGCTTCAAGTCATCTACATCTCTAGTAAGCTTCAAAACATGGAGTTTTAAAGACTGCATCACACAAGGAAAGAGTAAGGTGCAGAAGGGAATAAGTGCATCTAAATGTAAGAAAACAAAAATAATAATAAAAAGAAATGAAAAAATTATCCTAAAAACATGTCAGAATCCCTAAAAGATGATAAATCCCCAGTACAGATCTTCCCTGCAAAATTCGATCAGAAACCCCCAGTGACCACCTGACTGAGTCACAGAATTTGTATTTTACTCTTCTTTTTTTTCTTTTTTTGGATAAGTTAATTTTCTTGCCATATTATATTCTAACAGCTGAAAATGAAGAATTAGACCACTTAACCAAGTTTTTTGTTTGATTTTTTTTTTCTACTTTCCTCCCCCACCTCAAATGCATGCACGGGGCCCGGGGGAGGGGGAGTGCTAAAGCGCACAACATGCTCCCATTTACCTCTCGCCGCTGTGCCTCAATAGAGCGTTTCAAAGCTTCTCTTTTATTTAAGAGTGTCTGAGGCCTCAATGAAGCCGGGCGCTTGTAATTCTTCCCACGGTAGACAATGATTGCATGACCCTTACTGACTCTCTCCACTGCCACTAGTATTCCGCCACTTTCTGCCTCTAATGTTCGCGCTCTAGCATGAACCTCTTCGATGCTTCTCTCACCACATATAATTTTCACAAGTTCCCTGTATTTCCAGTGAAGATGCATGTTTTCAACCGTTCCATCAAATACTCCCCGCCTACCTGAGCATGATATTAAGGAATTCTTATCAGGTTTTTTTCTTTAAAAAATCATAACCAACTTTTGTATTAGTAGTTTTTTTTTTGTGTGGGATAAGTGAACATTATATTACTCATGCACCACGCAACTCACCTAATAATAGGAAAGGCTTCATCCTCAAGCCAACCTTTCTCAGCATATATCTTTCTTCTTCAGTGATGCCTTCTTTATCTATTTCACTTGGTTGTTGAATCTCTTCGTTCTCCAACTCTGTTAGAAGAGTCTCTGCCCTGGCTTTCTTCATTAATGCCTGTCGTAAAAACACATCACCCATAATACAAAACGTGAGTAAAGGATAACAGTCAGCTGCAGCATCATTATAGAAGCGTGCCTAAATTTCTTTGCTAAGCCTGGCATTAGAATATGATAATGCGAATGCATATGAGAGCAAAAATTTGATTCTCTACTCCAGCATCTATGTGAGTTCATACCAGGGACAACTTGGTGCTAGTTCTTGTAATAGCTGCTTCACTGGATCTTAGCTTCCTTTGTTCAGAGACAACTTTATGTTCAGCTTCAAAAGCACAGTCAACTGTCCCAGGTTTCCCGTCATCATGTTCAGCTTCCAAATCAAGGTTCATTGTCCCAGGTTTATGATTTTGTACATTCATAACTAATGAACTACGACCCCTCCTATTTTCCAATCCATCAAGTCCAGAATTCCTTCGCTGTTCTACAGCCAAAGAAACTGCAGCTGGAAGAAAATCCTTTCCTCTATAAAGAACAATAAATTCTCTGTCCCGTGAAAGTAGAATTCCCCCAGTCAACCACTACAACAGAAATTCTAAAGTCAACATAGACGAGTAAAAATTGTTAAGGAAAATAACAATTGCACCACTGAACTACCAGGAATGAATTTTAATACCAGCAGCTTTAGATACAGATTGCATGTTAAACATCATTAAAATATAATATCAGTATGTACACCACTGGGATGTGTCAAGCACGTTAACCTCACAATTTCATTGTAAGGACACTTCCAACAATAATTGTAACTTCAAAAGTCAAAATATAAATAAATATTAAGGAAAAGTAATGAAATCTAAAAATTTATTAAAGCTTTCTTAACTATCATTATCCTACATTTTAACATTATACTTTGATACTACATTTTAACATTATACTTTGATACTACATTTTTTAGAGGTATACATAATTGGCCCAACTTGATCAAAGTGGGCTGCTCAAAGCAGAGAAAGATTAAGTTGGACATAAGGTGCATGGCTTGGATCCAACCAACATGAAGCACAAAACATAACAATGGAGTTAGATAAAAGAATTGCCAGAATTTCACTTACCTTCAGCTCTTCAGCCATTAGTTCACTGTTAGTATTCTGGACTCCTCTCTTGACTGCAATTTTTGCGATCTCACATTTCTCCCAGAGCTTTACAATAGAAGCAGCCAATCCTTGCAGTTTTCGATTTCTGCCTGATACAAAGACAAAAGTAAGTGAACGGACAGAAAGCAGAAAGAGTATGGTCATGTATTTGAAATCACTCACTTAAAGCAAAATGGCATGGTAAAGGCCGACCGAGTCTTTTTAATGTGGTCATTTCATCATTTGTAAGTTTAGGTTTGACTCCATACGGAAGAAGGCGGAAAGGTCTCCTGTATCCAGGAATAACAGCTGGGAGAAGATCCGCATCAACAGGTAGTGGATCATAACCCCACCAATCAGTAAAGCGTGGACCAAGTCCCTCTAACAGATGGTCAGATTCTTCTGCAAGTTGTGCCTCCCCAGGCAGCTGAAACCGTACCTTATGCGGTGAACCTACACCTTGTATTAGGGGCGGTTGAGAAGTTCTGTTGGACAAAGGAAATCCAGCAGATTCGACAACATGCATGCCAGATGAACATTTATCATTTTCGCCAATTTTTCGACCATCCATATGTAAAGCACCATTAGAGGTTTCATTTGTTTTATTATTCTCACTTAAGAAGTAAGGATACTTGTAATGAGCTCCTCTGTACATTATTATATTACTTCCAGACCTCCAGATGACCAATCCTCCAGTTTTTCTCTGAGAAAGTCCAAGAGAAAAAAGAGTCAACAAATACGTTTTGAAGTTGCCAAATTTAAAATCCAGAATGTAAAAATAATTTGCACATGATTTAGATTTTATTTCAAGTGATATCCATACCAAATTCCATAAACTCATCCTGCAGAATCTATTTAAGATATGCTAATCGCTATGGAAATCTCAAGCTCAAAAAATTGAGGAATTTTAGAGATGCAAACCATTACCTACATAAAGGCAAGCCAGCCATTTGTGCACAAATAGTGACGTTGTGATAATGTTACAAGTTTCCAAAGTTTTTCCTAAAGGATGACTTGGATATGCCATGCCATATATGTTATTATTTATAGAAAAGCACTAGTTTTATTCCAAGTACCGGTGTTCCTTTTTGTGGTTTCTGTACAGAAGGGTAGCATCACGTCCAATGACAAGTGATTAGCAATTTCACAACTAAAGTTGGGACAAAGAGTTTCAGTGAAGCATGAATCAAATTATCTGTTCATTTATTGTTCTCTCTTTTCTATTACGCTCAACGGATGAATGAATTTCGCGCTAGGATTTACAAGAGGTTTGTCACTGTTCTTCACATCTCAGATGATCAGGCAAGAAATATAATATGTACTCAGGAGATAGTATTCCCAACATCACAATTTTAAGTCTGCGAGTGTCACTCCTAAAGGAATTCTTCACTCCTGGTAAAATTGTTTGGAGTGAAATTTGCAAAGAGTCATCATTAAATTTGTGAAGTTGGCAGAGTTATCTACTTTGATGTTTGACTTGAACATTCAAAGATTCAACGAAGCTATTAAGCCAAAGAATTACTGTATAATCTAGCATGATTGACGATGGGAATCATGAGTCATTTACCTCCAATAAATCATGAGTCCTCTTCATGTTCAACTTACAGATATCATCGCATTTAATCCTCACAAGCTCGGTATGCCTCCACCTTTCATGAATTCCATTCACAATCCCCTCAGTAATCCCCGCCTTACCGACCTTCAACTTCTGCTTCAATCTAATCCCAATACTCCTCAACCTCCTCAACTCTTCTGGTGGCAGCTTCAGTTCAGCCAAAGTAGGCACATTTTCTCTCCCTACTGTCCTCCTCTTCTCCTTCTCCTTCTCCTTCAAAACCTCACTCCTCAATTCGTGATACCTTCTTATGACATTCCCTGATCCGGGCACCGGCACCGGATTCTCCGGCGTGCTCCAGCTAGAGTCAAACGTGTGCCCGACCCGATATTTAGGTAATTGATTAGGTAAAGGAACGAATATTTCACCCGGAGAAGCAGAGTGGGTCAGAGTTGGGGTTAATTGAGTTTCATTATTGTCACTTGCGTCGTCCTCAACGTAACCAAGGCTGCGAAGCTTGTCGGCGATTCTTTGGATGGCGGAGTGAGGTAGGATTTGGGCATCGGCAGCGGAAGAACGTAGGAGAAGCAAATCGCGGGGAACTTTAGGAGTTAAGGAGGGTAGGGTTTTGGGGAGTGGTGATGGGAAGAGAAATAAGAAGGGTTTTGGAGGAGTGAGGGTTTTGGAAGGAAACGAGGAATGGTGATTGGACAGAGGAAGCAACATCTGATGTTTGGGGGAGAAGATGGAAAACTAGTTCTTCAATTCATCACAATTGCACCGTATCTCTCTCTCTCTCTCTCTCTCTCTCTCTTCCGTTGGGTTTTCCTTCCACAACCGTCACTACAGCTTATCCATATTTGTTTCAGTCAGCGCATGTAAAAATGCACCAAATACATACTCCCTATATTTATTTGTTTCAAAATATAAAATTTTTATTAAATTCGTAGGGTTACTATGAGATATTTTTAAATTTAAAATTAATATTATTTATTTTATTATTTATAATAATATACTCCATAATTAATAGCAGTACCTTTTAAATATTTATATTTTTATAATTATGTTGACGAAAAAATCAAAGTCATTTTAATTTTAAATTTATAAAATTTTCAAATTAATTTTTAAAAGGTTAATATTGATCTAATAAATAGTATAAATGTTGTTGCTGCTGTTGTTTTTTCCATGAATCCACTTCTGTTATATTGACTTGTGCAGACTTCTTGTTCTAGTCTTTGCGTTTTCGATAATCCTTTGCCCTATGTCCGGGTTTATCACAGATGTAACATTTGCCTTGAAACTTTTTATTTGTTCCTTGTTGAGGTCCATTACCAGATAATTTTCTCTTTTTGAACTTCGGACCTTGTTCCACCACGTTGGCTTTATACTCCACAAAGGTCCTTCCTGTTTTCTTTTCAGAGACACGGTTGTCCTTCTTTATTCTTAATCTTACGATTAAGTCTTCAAGTTTCATCTCTTTGTATGAGACCCCAGATTTTATGAATAGAGATTTAAATTTCTCAAAATATTTTTTTTATATATTATGGTGTGGATTTGATATAATGTTATAGTTGTGGGTAATATTTATAAATTTTGCAAAGTACGCAAATTGTTATATAATATTCGATTGGTCGGGGAATATTCGTCTTATTAAGGAATATTAAATGCACGACAAGACAATCATTAATGGACCCCTAATAACGGAATTATTGTCGGATTGAGAAAACGACAAAAATATTTTATAAAAATAACGGCGGAAGTTTTACCGTTAATCTTTGTTAAACTACTTCATACAATGTCTACGCTGGTTGCGTAAAGCATTACCGTATTGATTATTGATTCTTCGTGAGAAGTCACTCGATTTTGTTCAATTATTGTTCCAAAGAATTGTTGCATAGTATCTCACGTTATTTGATTCAATTATTGTCGATATTTTATATATTATTAAATCAATAATTGAGATGACGAGTTATTAATATTATTATTTGCAATATTAACGATGTCTAGAAGTTCTGCCAAGGAGAGGTTTGGTCACCTATTGCGCGCCAATATGGAGAAATCTTATTGGAAATCCTCCTCTTTCCTAGGAACGACCTGATCGATTAATAGTGTGAATTATAATAATGATGATGAAGTTTTGTTTTATTAGTATTATTAATGTAATAAAAGCAGAAAAACTTTTATATAAAAAAATGTAATACTTTTATAAAGTTATTCGTTTTATTAGACTTTAAATAGAATATATTATATTCTATTATGCATAGTATTTTGCATAGTAAAATCTTTTATATAAAATAAAATACTTTTATAAAGTTATTAGTTTTATTAGATTATAAATAGAATATATTATATTTTATTTAAAAGATTTTGTTTTATTAGAATATTTTATAGTAAACCAATGCAGATAGTCTGCTTAAAAATAAATCAATCTGGACCGTTCAGAATTAGAATTCTTATTCAGGTCCATTCTTACATAAATAGAAGCTCATTCCTTCATTATTTCTTACGAATTCACTTTGAACTCTAGAGAGAGAAACTATAGAGAGAAAGAAGAAAAGTATTCTGTTACTTCACTACTCCTATGAGACCCCAAATTTTATGAATAAACATTTAAATTTCTCGAAATATTTTTTTAATATTATGGTATGGATTTGAAATAATGTTATAGTTGTGAGTAGTATTTATAAATTTTGCAAAGTATGAAAGTTGTTATAAAATATTCGTTTAGTCGGGGAATATTCTTTTTGTCGAGAATATTCGTACGACAGTATAAAAATAACGACGGAGGTTTTATCGTTATCTTGTTGAATCTACCCAGTAAAAAATACGATACTGGCGTGGTTGCGTAGTGGCACACGGTATTGGTTATTGATGCTTTACGTGAGAAGTCACTCGATTATACTCAATTATTGCTTTCTGATAATTCTCGTCATCATATCTCTCATATTATTGATTTGATTATTGTCACAATATCTTCTGCGTTATATGATATATTATTAAATCAATAATTGAGACGACAAAAGTTATTCATATTATTAAATTTTAATATTTACAATGTCTAGAAGTTATATCAAGGAGAGAACAATATGAAGAGAGAGATTGCAAAGTTTATCTCGACGTGTTTAACTTGTCAACGTGTAAAGGCGGATCATCAAGTACCTAAGGGTCCATTGCAAGCACTTGAGATTCCGAAATGGAAGTGGTAACACATTACCATGGATTTTGTTACGGGTCTTCCTACGGTTTCTCAAGGCATCGATGCTATTTGGGTTATTGTTGATGGATTAACCAAGTCAGCTCATTTCTTACCGATACGGGAGACTTATTCCCTTGAACGTCTTGCTCATATATATGTAAATGAGATTGTGAGATTGCATGGCATTCCAGTATCCATAGTTTCGGATCGTAACCCAAGATTTACTTCAAGATTTTAGGTTAGCTTACAAAAAGCTATGGGCACTGATTTACGATTTAGTTCGGCATACCATCCTCAAACGGACGGACAATCAGAGAGGACTATTCAAACTCTTGAAGATTTATTAAGACTCTATGTCTTAGACTTCAAAGCGAGTTGGGATAAGTATTTACCATTGGTGGAATTCTCCTATAACAACAGTTATCAGACAAGCATTGGTGTGGCCCCATTTGAAGTATTGTATGGACGAAAGTGTCGCTCTCCAGTATGTTGGGCCGAGGTGGGTGAAGCAACATTGTTGGGACCCGAGTTGGTACGTATGACTACGAAAAAGATCCAAATGATTCGACAACGTATACAAACGGCACAAGATCGATAAAAGAGTTATGCGGATCTTCATCGAAATGACGTGGAATTTAGTATTGGGGATCATATATTGTTGCGTGTTGCCCCATGGAAGGGAGTTACAAGATTCGGAAGAGAGAGAAAGCTCAATCCACGATTTATTGGTCCATTTCAAATTCTTGACCGGTAGGTAATGTAGCCTATAGACTCGCGTTACCTCCGAGTATGTCTCGTGTTCATAATGTGTTTCACATATCTATACTTCGTAAATATGTGAAGACCCGAACCACGTTATTGAGTTAGAACCCGGACGAGATAGTGAAGACTTAACGTCTGAGGAGGTACTTGTCAAGATCTTGGATAGGAAGGAGCATGTCCTACGACGAAGGTCATACCACAAGTTAAAGTTTTGTGGAGAAACCATGCTTTATAGAAAATGACACGGGAGTTGAAGCGAAATGAAAGCGAGGTATCCTCACCTTTTTGAAATACCAGGTACGTACGTTAATTTCGAGGACGAAATTTCATAAGGAGGGGAGCTTGTAAGACTCCAACTTATTATTTAATAAAATTAAATTTCCTCTATTAATTATCTTGAAATAGTAAGGGTTGATTTGATTAATGTGGGAAGTTATGGGTAAAATGCGCAATTATTTCAAACAAGCAAGTGGTTTTAAAATATTCATTGTTGACGGGGAATATTCGTTTGGTCGTGGAATATTTTTACTGTCGGGGAATATTCGTACGACGGCGCAGCCTTGTGTGGGCCCCATAACGAAAAGCGATTGGATGAAGAAAACGACAAGAATAAGTTGGTTATAAATAACGGCGTAGTTGTTATCGTTAATACTGTTGGAATACCCGGTGGTTAAAACACAATAGCACACGGTATTACACCAATTATTGATTCTTACGTAAGAAGGCACTACTCAATAATTGTTACAATAATTACTTATTCAATATTTTATTTTATTGATTCAATAATTCTTTGTGTTGATATTTTATATTACTGTTGTTTTAATAATTGTCATTGCACAGTATTTTCTATTATCGAAGCAATAATTCATATTATCTGAATAATATTATTAGATAACATTATTGGCAATGTCTAGAAAGTTACGTCTAAGGAGAGGTTTGGTCATCTAATTGGTAGCCAAGATGAGAGAGATCCTTATTGGAAAGCCCTCTTTCCTGGAACCGCACGGTTGTCGATATTGTGATTCTGTAATATTATTTGTGAATAATTAATTATTAATTTATATGATGAGGAAAATATTGATTTTATGTGGATATAGATGGAGAAAATTTTTAATGTGACAATTGTTGAAAATTAATATTTTATCTTTTTCTGATAAAATAATTCATTTAAATATATTATTTTAATAATATAATAATTGTGATATTTTTACAATAAATGTGGGATATATGAGTATATGAGGAGGAAGAATATTTTTATTGTATTAAATGATTAACACATGTTTTGTGTGTCGGTAGACCCCAATTCTTGACCGAAATTTGATTATAGCCTATAAAATTGTCCGTTTGTGGATTTCGCTCAATTTCTGTTTGGAATTTAGAAAAACTTTCTTCTGTAAAGTTATATATAATGAAATTTCCTATGGAAAGGACTTCTGGTTTGAATTTTTCTGATAAAAGGGCTATTTAGTATGAATTATTGAAGTTTCGAAGTTCCAAAATAATTAATTTTTGGAAGTTTTATTTATTTTTTTGATAAAAAACATTTTTTTGTATTTTGTGGACATCATTAACATGTGCAAAGTGCTGAAATCAGATGTCTAGAGGTGGGATAAGGAAAATTTGATAAATATATTAATATTATATTAAATTTTCTGCTTTGGTGTTCTAAGCATTTTCCTATAAATATGGTGCTTAGGTTAGAATTGAAAATCACACCAGAAACTGAAGTTTTCTCTCTATTTCTCTCGATATATTGAGCGTATTCTTGTGAGTATTTTGATACCTTGAGTGTTCTTTATCTGTCTGCAAGTTCCTTTCAAAGACTATATCTAGTTTTTCCGGTCGAGTATCTGCGTCTTTTCGAGGTAAGGGATGTTATTTTTTTCATATATGATATTATTTCTTTCAATATCATTATGCCGAAGTATTGATCTGAACTTTTAATCAAATTTAAAACTTTTTGTGTCGGGATTACTATTCACGTATACGGCACTATTCACGAATACGACACTATTCATTGAAAAATGAAATTTTTTCCTTTTCGTCCAAAATATCTATTATGGATACTAGCTTTGATTATATACATGTTTTGATCATTCTTGAATTTTACTTCACTATGATTATTTATGAGGTATTTTTGGACATGAAATAAATTTGAAATCTGAATCTTTGATATTTATTTTGTTTCACTTTGGATTCATTTCCTTTAAAATATTTTTTCATCATCCTCGGTCTAAAATGATGATATTATTGAATATCTTTGGCTTTGTAGTGCAAAGATAAATGATTTTATAATGAATACCTTTGGCCCGTAGTGCAAAGATGAACAAGTGTTGAGATGAACATGACCGACTGATGAATATCTTTGGCCTGTAGTGCAAAGATTAAAATTTGATTCAAGATGAATATTGATTGATGTTACAGGGATAAAATATTGACGATGGACTTTTAAATTCATAGATAATAGTAGATTTCATTCTCTACGTAACTTATCTATGAATTATTATTTCCGCTGCTGATCTGATACTTGTTGTCTATTGTATTCTATCAGATTTTTCCCTGTTGAAGACTAACGATAATTTGTTCTATATTATCTTAGTCATAATATTCTTTATTGGGCTAGTTGAGCTCACACTTTTCCTTTTTGTTCTATTTTTCTTCTCGGGAGGCGAGAATGTAATGCGAGTCTTAGTCGAGTACTGGAATGAAGGTTCTAGGAAGTTGTTTTAGTAGTCCTCACCATTTTTGTAAAGTATTGTATCAATAATTGTAATGAGGACTTAGTTGGGTATGTATATTGTCTAGATGACAATATTTGTATTTAAACTCACAGTTTATGGGTTGTATTAATAAAGTTGTAGTTGTTTACACATACCATGTTATTGATTTACTCGAATGGGTGATGTATACCTATTTTGGGGGCATCACAAATAGGGAGAAATCCTTATTGGAAAGCCCCCTCTTTCCTGGGAACGACCTGGTTATTAAATATTGTGAGTTATAATATTAATGATAAATAAGTTCGTGTTGATTAAAGATGAATTTGATAGTTCCATTGTGTTGGGATTATTTGTGTTAGTAAAAATTGACATTTATTTCGATAATAATTGATGTCTGGAGATTATATTGTTCAATCGGGTATTCAGGGCACTTTTCGTGTCAGAGTACTATTCACGAGTTACTATTCATGAGTTACTATTCACAAGTTACTATTCATAAGTTACTATTCACGAGTTACTATTGAGTCACATTCACTTACTATTAGGGGAGTTGGTGCAAGATTGATAGTACTTGCATGACTAAGTTAAAAATGGAGGTATAGATGGAGGTACTATACTATAATTAATTTTTTCACATGTTTATAACTATTGAGTCACATGATTTACCATTGATTCACATGATTTACTATTAGGGGATGTGGTGTAAATTTGATAATACTTGGATGACTGAATTATAAATGAAAGAAAAGAAGGTTACCTAGCCCGATTTTGTAGTGCACCAAAGTCAAGTCCAGCTGGGACGGTGGCACCAAAGGCGGATACGGACAAAACAAAGTCGGTGGTTTTAGGAAGAGCGTTTTTCGTGAAGTCTCAAAAAGCGAGTAACCCGAACGAAGTTAGCACGTGTTAGTTAATTACAAATTTTTGTGAAGTCTATACCTTGTTAGATATCGGTTCTACCCATTCTTTTATCTCTCTTGCTTGCGCTCAACGTTTAAATTTAACTCTAGACAAGTTAGACTTTGACTTATTGGTTGAAACTCCGTTAGGAGAAACCTTCATTACATGTGTTATCCAAGTCATAGTTTTGAATGATATTTCTATTGTTAATAAATTTCTTGGCGTATTCTTGAAGACTTCTTAGTTTACCCCGTAACGTGAAATCGAATTTTGTATTTACCCCAGTACAAAATTCATTTCTTCAACCCTTAAATATTTGTTCAACCAAAACGAATGTATAATGTGCCAAAGACGTTGGCTCGAGCTGTTGAAGATTACGATTGTACCATTCAATATCATCGTGAAAGAGCGAACGTGGTAGCTGACATGTTGAGTAGAAGATCGTATACGTTTACGAGTGCGATGTTGTTAACACAAAGACTCATTTCGTATAATTTATAAATGATGAAGATAGAGTTAAAGACTCTAGGGACCCATATAAAGATAACGAATATACGAGTAGAATTGACTTTAATCGATAAAGTTAAAACCGCTCAAGATACACACCCGAATTTGATGAATGTGAAGAAGAAGGTTCAAAAAGGCGTTATCTCAACCCTCGATTTTATTGGCCCATTTGAAATCCTTGATCGAGTAGGAACTGTGGCCTATTGACTCGTTTTACTGCCAAGTATGTCGCGTGTTTATAACGTTTTTAACGTATCGATGTTACATAAATATGTGGACGAATCTTAACCACATTATTAAATTGAACTAGATGAGATAGCGGAAGATTTAACGTGTGAGGAGATACATGTTAAAATCTTGGATAAGAAGAATCGTATTCAACACTCAAAGGTTATACCTCAAGAGTTAGAATCTGACGAGGTATCCTCACCTCTTCAGCATACCAGGTACGTACATAAATTTCGAGGGCAAAATTCTATAAGGAGGGGAGATTGTGAGACCCCCAATTTTATGAATAAATATTTAATTTTCTCAAAATATTTTTTATATTATGGTGTGGATTTGATATAATGTTATAGTTGTGGGTAATATTTATAAATTTTGCAAAGTATGCAAGTTGTTATATAATATTCGTTTGGCCGGGAAATATTCTTTTTGTCAGAAAATATTCGTACGACGACATAATCATTGGTGGACCCCACAACGGAAGTACTGTCGTAGTTAGAAAACGACAAAAAATATTTTATGAAAATAACGACGGAGGTTTTACCGTTATCTTGTTGAACTACCCTAGTAAGTAAAAGTACGAATAATATCGCGTTAGTTGCGTAGTAGCACTGCGATTGATTATTGGTGTTTACGTGATTAGTCACTCAGTTATACTCAATTATTGCTACAGTAATTGATGCATCATATCTCTCATATTATTGATTCAATTGTTGTCACAGTATCATCTGCATAATATGATATATTGTTAAATCAATAATTGAGACGACAAAGTTATTCATATTATTAAATTACAATATTTACAATGTCTAGAAGTTCTATCAAGGAGAGGTTTGGTCACCTAATTGCGCGCCAATAAGGAGAAATCCTTATCGAAAAAGCCCCTGCTTTCACGAGGAGCGACACGGTTGTTAAATATTGTGAGTTATAATATTAATGATGAATAAGTTCGTGTTGATTAAAGATGAATTTGATAGTTCCATTGTGTTGGGATTATTCGTGTTAGTGTAAATCGACATCTATTCCGATGATAATTGATGTCTGGGGGTTATATTGATAAATCGGGTAATTAATCGGATAAATGAGCAATTAATTGCTATTAATTCACATGCTTATATAACTATTTGTTCACATGTGTGTACTATTGATTCACATTATTTACTATTAGGGGAGTTAGTGCAAGATTGATAATACTTGCATGACTAAGTTAAAGATGGAGGTATAGATGAAGGTACTATACTGTAATTCATATTTTCACATGATTATAACTATTGAATCACATGATTTAACTATTGATTCACATTATTTACTATTAGGGGAGGTGGTGCAAGTTTGATAATACTTACAGGACTAAATTAAAAATGAAAGAAAAGTTAGAGGTATTGTACTGTAATATTTCAAGCCCCAAAATGTGCAATTATCGAAACTATATTTTTCTATAAATAGAAGTTCATTTCTTCATTATTCTTCACCAATTCACTAAAGCTTTAGAGCCATTATTATAGAGAGAAAATCTATAGAGAGAAAGAACAAGAGAAGCCTGCTACGTCACTATTCCAGTATCCAGTCTTCTTTTGAGGTAAGGAGTATTATTCTTTCGTATTCATGAAGAGAATTATTTCTTTCAATACTCGTAAGAGTTGTTATTCCATTCTTTATTATTATGTTGAAATAACCTGTTTATGCGAAGTACCGCATACATGGTAAAATTCTTCTATTATTCCATTTTTGTTATTCTGTTAGAATAACCTGTTTATGCGAAGTACCGCATACATGGTGAAATTCTTCTATTATTCCATTCTTTATTATTACGCCGAATATCCTCACATGCGTGCGCTTCTGGGGACTGGGTTCCATTATTTATTATTTATTCTGTTGGAATAACCTCTCTGTGCGGTCTATCGCATGTATGATAATTTCTGTTGTTATTCCATTCTTTATTATTCTGTCGGAATATCCCGTCTGTGCATTTACGCCGGACCTGGTTCCATTATTTATTATTCTGTTGGAATAACCTGTCTGTGCGGTCTATCGCATGCATGGTGATTTTTGTTGTTATTCCATTCTTTATTATTCTGTCGAAATATCCTATCTGTGCATTTACGCCGGACCTAGTTCCATTATTTATTATTTTTTGGGAATAACTTTTATGCATGCGATCTATCGCATACGCATGGTGAATCCTTCATTATTCCATTCTTTATTATTCATTTGGAATAACTCCTTTTGTGTGGATTACCACACGCGTGGTGAATGATCCTTTGTATTCATTCCTTATTAAATTATGGAAATGATCTGTTTACATTGATTATGATGAGAGTCATAATAAAAGCATTGGACAGATGAAAATCATGGGTATATGAAGTATTAGTAAGTGTTATGATGAGTTATGTTGGTTATTATGAGAAAACATAAAAGTTACTTAGAAATCACAAAGAGTTGAAAAACAAATTTTGGTGAAAATGGAACATGAAATTCAATTAACCATATCTCCTATTATATTTTAAATTTTTGAGTGTGGTCAAGTCCTAGAGTTAAATCTATGATTTTATTAACTTATCCAAGTGGAATCACTAGAAAAAGTGTTGTAGATTTTTGTGTGGACTATTTTTAGCAAAGGAGTCAAAAGCTGGAAAATAGTTAAAAAACTACTGCCCATAATTTTGTAAGGGCTGTTTCAACCACTTAATTTGTGAGAAAAATTCCGGCCTTTTGGGACCTAAAAGTATACGGTATAAGGTACCTCCTGTCCAAAAATGAGCTCATTCCGACTTAAAATGAGCAAGTTATGACCATTTCAATATTTAGGTTTTTTCGACAAAAAATGCCATAATCGGAGTTCTATAACTCCGATGACCATGAAATTTAAACTAGAAGCTCACATTAACATATGTAAGATCCTGCCAAGATTTGGGAATTTCTGGAGTTAAACTTGAGGTAGCTAATTTCTTAAGGAATTAATTAGAAATTGATTTTTGAAAAATAGTAAATGAATTTTTAAAATTTTGAGAAAAATATATGTTCATTATGGGACTATATTCTGCTAAATTCCAGAAAAGAAATATTTTTGGGACTGATTTGGTATTTTTCATGAAAATGCACTAGTTATGAGTATATGAGTTAAATATGTTATGTAATGTAACAAAATTGAAAAATAGAATTTTATGGCTTGGGAATCCTATATAAGGTATATGCAGATTTTTGATAAGGGATTTGATCATTGGTGATGAAATCTTATGAGTATGACATTCTTTGAATGATTAAATGCATTATTTGATAAAGTGTAAACAATTGAAATAAATTGTTTATAAGTTTAGAGGTGATTAAAATATTGTTATAATATTAATAATATTAGATTATGAGTTTATTAAGTGATTGATAATATTTGGATAAATTTAAAGTCTTTAATATTTATCCTTGTTTTAGTTTGATTAATGCTTATATCATTGTCATCATCCTCATGCTTATATGGTGATGAAAGTTATCTTTGGCTTACGTGCGAAGATGGACTGTTGTTTATTGAATTATATATCTTTGGCTTACGTGTAAAGATGGATTGTTTATTATTGGTTTTATGGCTATATATCTTTTGCTTACGTGTAGAGATGGACTTGGTATGATTATGACCAGAGATTATTCGGTATAGTCATGACCATTGATGATTTAAAGAATATCATTGGCCCGTAATGAAGGGATGATTCGATGATGTGGTTTATTTATTAAGCTGAGTCACAGCGATAAAAATTGATGAAAATATTTTAAATCATAGAAGATAGAAGATTTTATTCTCTACTTGACTCTTCTAATGGATTGTTTGTTCCGCTGGAGTTAAACTTGATGTCTATTGTATTTTATCAGTTCAACATTGTTGAAGACTAATAATAATTTATTTTGCATTATCTTAGTCATAATATTTCTTACTGGGCTAGTTGAGCTAATCCTTTCTTTCACTGTTCTCTTCAGGAAATGAGAATATAAGCTGGACGAGTCTGGGGAAACCGGAGTGATCGGTCGGATGATGATAGCATTAGTAGTCCTCACTATTCTGTTAAATAGTGTGATAATAAATGTTATAAAGACTCCATTGAGTGTGGATATTGTCTAGATGACAATATTCTTATTAAAACTCTTAGTTTATGTTTGTCGTATTTTACACGACAGTTGTATTATTAAGTTGTATTTGTATTTTTGTACCATGTATTTGGCGACTCAGAATAGGTGATGTATACCTATTTTTG
Source organism: Panax ginseng (assembly GCA_020205605.1). Lineage (NCBI taxonomy): Eukaryota > Viridiplantae > Streptophyta > Magnoliopsida > Apiales > Araliaceae > Panax > Panax ginseng. The sequence goes on from CM035129.1 coordinate 153,386,584, forward strand.
GGGGCGTCACAGTTGGTATCAAAGCTTATGGATATGATCCCTAGCTGAGATGTGAGACAAGAACTAGGAGGGGAGATACGGGGGAATTCCTTCGCTAGTATGATCTACCTGAGTTTATTTGGTATTTAATTGATCGGTCAGAGTATATGGATAATATGTGATATGTTAATTAACCCTTGTTTTGTTGTAGTTTTTGAAAATGGCATCCGAAAATATTGAGATGAGCAATGAAACACGTGAGACCGTTGTGTCACCAACGATCAATGCCTAGGGTAATGTGCAACAGGAAGACAATAATCCTCATGAAAATAATAACAATCGATGAAATGGTGAGCGATGGGATGGTCGAGGCTTTATGCAATTCATGCAACATCGGTGGCGGCGGCTCTCATCCAAAATGCGGTAAACATCGACAACTCACGATTAGGTCACCATTAGCGATTCAAGGAGCTGGGACCACCGAAGTTTTTTTTGGAGAGCCAAAACCACTTAAGGCGAAGACGTGGATAAAACAGATCAGCAAGATATTTGATGTCTTGGGATGCTTCGAGGAGCAAAAGGTTCCCTTTGTCACATTCATGTTGCGTGCAGAGGCAGATTAATGGTGGGAATCTGTAAAGTGTACTCAACTTGTCGCACTGAAGATGTCTTGGGAGATTCTAAGAGCTGTTCAACGACAAGTACTTTCTTGAAAGTATTCGTCACATAAAGGAGGTAGAGTTCATCAAGCTTGAGCAAAAAAATATGACCGTGGCGCAGTACGAAGCTAAGTTTGTCGTGTTGTCTCGGTTTGCGTCCCACTTGGTTGATAATGAGGAGAGAATGACGCAGATGTTTCTAAGAGGTTTGAAACCCGAGATACGTCAATACCTCATTTCTCATAAACTTTGTTTATATTCAGATGTTGTCAATTCAACTGTCGTGTAAAATACGACAAAATATAAACTAAGAGTTTTAATACAAATATTGTCATCTAGACAATATCCACACTCAATAGAGTCCTCATTACATTTATTATCACACTATTTAACAGAATAGTGAGGAGTACTAGCTAATACTATCATCTGGACCATCACTCCGTTCCCCGACTCATCCCAGCTATATTCTCATTTCCTGAAGAGAACGGTGAAAGAAAGGGTGAGCTCAACTAGCAGGTGAAGAAATATTTGAGGGTTTTAGAAATGGGTTTTGTATTGGGGTCAATACAAAATTCGATTTCACGCTCTAGGGGTAGGATAAGAAGTCTTCAAGAATACGTCAAGAAATTTAATAAACTATTGCATAATTAATTGGAAATTAACCAAAACTATCCAAAATAGTTATTTTCCCTCTGAAAAAATCCTAACAGTAACTTAACATCATCATATAGTCAACATAACGTTTACGAATTTTTAGTGATATGTTTGCTAATTTTCATAATTAATAAACCATTAATTATTAGGTAGAAAATTAACCAAAGATATCAAAAACTGTCAATATTTCCAAATTCCAGTATAATAATTAATCATATGCCAATAATTAATTTCTATTAATTTTTCAAAATTTAATAGTCACTATTACTATTTTTAAATTAATTTCCATGTAAAAAACAATTAATAAAACATTTTTTGAAAATTAAATAGGAAAATCTGTTAAAATGGGTCAGGACCACGGGTCAGCCTCGTAGGTCGGACGAGCGGGTCGGGCCGCGACTCATCTTCAACCTCCAGACACCAGAATTTACAGAAATGCCATTTCGCGACTAAAACTTTGAGAAGCCATATCTCACTCTATATAACTCCGATTTAGGCCCATAATATATCGTTGGAAAGCTTACAACGAGAACTACACATACATACATTCAAAAATCAACCAAATCGGACAATCACGGAAAACGTTATGGCTGTTCAAAGAAGGCTGTTTGTAAACTAGAGTTTCAAATTAATTGTAAATTAATTATCCAATTAAACCCAAATTATGCAGATCATATACACTGTGTTTAGGCTACAATATACTACAATATTAGCCCCTAACATTTAGTGTATCTAAGATTGCCATTAATGATGTTTTTCAAGCTTTTTAAACATACAATCATGGCATAAAGTGTAAATATTCCATACATAGCATATATCACATCGTTAAACCTTGCTCTGATACCAATGAAGGGATTTTAATACGCATGCTATCCATATTTACACATAATTAGGAGAATCAAAGGCATACCCCTTGAAGCGTGATTAAGCCTTTGATGCGGAAAACCTTCTGCTGTTCTCCAACCTAACAGCGTCTCCGAACTACGATCGAGAACGGAGCACTAATTCACGGTACGTAACAATTAGAGTTTTGGACTGGATATTGGGAGCGGGCAATTGGAGTGTTGTTGCGTATTTTGATCAACTGAGGGATGTGGGTATTTAATACGTGAGTGGTTAAACCACTCCCCAGCACTTCCTCTACGTTTAGTCTATCCACGTTCATATTATTGAAACCCAATTGACCTTGTCAATTGGGAACTCAGTTAATGTAATTAGGTCGGATCCTCTATGGGTGACCCATTTGGATACCCAAGATCCAACAATTTGAAAATCAGATCAAAGACGTACGATCGAGTTCAAAGAAGAAGACCAGACATATATATATATGCAGTACACGCCAATTTCTATATATACAGATCGATGATGAACTGAACTACATAATCTAGAATTAATAATAATAAGTACTTCCTATATACTCTACTTACTTATTTTGAGTACAAGCTAGATTGAATTACCAAATAAGCATATGCAAACTTTAATTTAATGCACGCAACGTTGGTGGAAAATTGTCTATTGTTAAGAGAACAATTTACATAATGTAATTTTAATTTCTTTTATTCGGCAAATCGGTACTAACTCAGTTGTTCATGGTTTTAATTCAAATATAGACTTTTAATTTCCTTAGTTTTTGGTTGGAAGATATTCGAATTCTTTAATTGTAAAAAGATGTTTTTCATTACTAATATATATCTTCAGTCGTTTTGGATTAATTGTTATAAAAAAATCTAATTAATGCATGCAATTGAGCTGCATGCCTCCATATAATTAATTGGTGCGTACTGCATTGCATAAGTCATTGTAATCTGCATCCCATCTCTAATTATGCTGCCATTGAAATTTCAGCTATATTAATTAATTAAGAAATGCACAAGACTGATAAGAAAATCATACTCTGTCCAAAAAATATATGAGTTAAATGACTTATGATTTGTTTTAAAATAATTGAGCAAAATGACGGTGAAAGTATATACTTATTGTTAACGTCAAATTTATACGCTTGACGAAATCACTAAAACAGCAGGTTAAAATCGCATAAACGATTGATTGTATTGTTGTAAAATCAAACTCACAAAATACACTCATATAAACATAAACAAAGACATTTAAAATATGAACACAAGAAGAGAGAAATCCACTATAATAATATGGAGAGTACAAAATATTTATTTGTATCATGTGTTCTTGTGTCTTGCCTCCTCCAAACCCTTGCTTATTGTTGTATTTATAGATGTCATGTCCACCATAATCCAATCATAAATAGAAATCCTTTGTAGAATCACCTTATAACTACAATTAATGGTTGATAGATTCTGTGAGAACCCAGATTTTATAAATAAAGATTTAAAATTTTCAAAATATATTTTTTTTTAATATTATGGTGTGGATTTGAGATAGTGTTATAGTTATGGGTAGTATTTAAAAATTTTGCAAAGTATGCAAGTTGTTATAAAATATTCGATTGGTCGGGAAATATTCTTTTTGTCGGAGAATATTCGTACGACGGCACAATCATTGGTGGACCCCACAACGGAAGTACTGTCGTAGTTAGAAAATGACAAAGATAGTTTATGAAAATAACGGCGGAGGTTTTACCGATTATCTTGTTGAACTACCCTTAGTAGTAAAAATACGATAATATATGCGTAGTTGCATAGTAGCACCAGTATTGATTATTGATGCTTACGTGATAAGTCATTCGGTTATACTCAATTATTGCTACGATGAATTGTTGCATCATATCTCTCATATTATTGATTCAATTATTGTCACAATGATCATCCGCATTATATGTTATATTATTAAATCAATAATTGAGACGACAAAGTTATTCATATTATTAAATTACAATATTTACAATGTCTAGAAGTTCTGTCAAGGAGAGGTTTGGTCACCTAATTGCGCGCCAATAGGGAGAAATCCTTATTGGAAAGCCCCCTCTTTACTGGGAACAACCTGGTTGTTAAATATTGTGAGTTATGATATTAATGATGGATAAGTTCATGTTGATTAAAGATGAATTTGATAGTTTCATTGTGTTCAGATTATTTGTGTTAGTAGAAATTGACATTTATTTCGATAATAATTGATGTCTGGAGGTTATATTGTTCAATCGGGTATTCGGAGCACTTTTTTGTGTCGGAGTTACTATTCACGAGTTACTATTCATGAGCTACTATTCATGAGTTACTATTCACGAGTTACTATTTACGAGTTACTATTCACCTAATTAATATTCACTCTAGGATTATGCATTCGGGTATTTGGGTACAATATTATTCCATGAGGAGATGTGCTAATTTTTTAGACCGTTGATTGAAATTATAATAGTAAATCAATATGGATCGTTGAATTAAAGTTTTAATAAGAACTCCTTTTTTCGGTTTTCCAAGAGTTACTTGTCTCTTCTGTGTTCCAAGGGTTAATTGCCCTTCATGCAAATAGTAGTTGTCTCTTGATATTACCAAGAGCTATTTGCCTCTTCGATGTTCCAAGGATTAATTACCCCTTCGCAAATAGTAGTTGTCTCTTCAATATACCAAGAGTCATTTTGACCCTTCGTTAAGACCAAAGAGCCACTCTCGGTTTTTCTATAAATGAAAGCTCATTCCTTCATTATTTCTTATGAATTCACCGAAACTCTGTAGAGAGAAATTATAGAGAGAAAAGAAGAAGAGTATTACCGCTACTTCACTACTTCTATATCCAGCTTTCTTTTACGGTAAGGGATATTATTTGTTGTGCCGTTCGTAAGGGTGTTATTCTTTCTTATTCATGAAGAGAACTTCATTATTCCATTCTTTATTATACCGTTGGAATAACCTATATACGCCAGATATACCCTATACATAACTTTGTACGCGGCATACCCTGTGACTTGGTGAAATCCTTATGTTATTCCATTCTTATTTATTCATTTGGAATAACTCAGTATACGCTACTCCCTATACTTGGTGAAATCCTTATATTATTAAAATGTCTTTATTATTACATTTGGAATATCCTGTGCATGTGTTTTTTACACCGACTGGATTCTCATCTTTATTATTCATTAGAATATCTTGTCTCATGTGTTTTACAACGGACTGGTTCCGCTCTTTATTATTCTATTGGAATATCATGTATGCATGTGTTTTACACCGGACTGGTTCCGCTCTTTATTATTCTATTGAAATAACTTTTATACATCACGAAGTACCGCATGCATGGTGATTTCTTTTGTTATTCCATTCTTTATTATACTCAATTGGTTAAAGTTTTGACTTATACTCCATGAAATTAGTGGAATATCCTTGATAATTAAGGCTTCATCCAAAGATCTTTTTCATGGAAATATTCTTCAAGCATTCTTGAATTTTACTCTACAAAGAAGTATCATGTTGACAATTTGGGCGTTATTAGTTTCGGATAATTTAATTCGTGAACTTATTTTATTGAATTCTTATATAATTGTCATCATCCTCATGTTTATATTTTTTGAAAGTCATCTCGTGGCTTTTGTAGTGCATAGATGGACTTGGTATGATTATGACCGAGGATTATTCTTGTATAATCATAGTAATCGTATTGTTACAAATGATGTGGTAAAAGTCCTCATTGGCCCGTAGTGCATTGATGGATGCGATTGTTGGCATGATCATGACCATTGATAAATACACGAATGTCCTCGGCCCGTAGTGCATGGATAATTTATGGTCGTGATACTAAAGAATATCCTTGAGTCGTAGTAGTGCGGGGGTGATTCGATGATGTGGATTATTTATTAAAATTTGAGTCTCGTGATAAAAGTGATGAAAAACCTTTTAAATCATAAAAGATAGTAGATTTCATTCTCTACTTGACTCTTTTAATGGATTGCTTGTTCATTCTACAGCTTAAACTTGATGTCTATTATATTTTATCGGTTTAACATTATTAAAGACTATTGATAATTTATTCTGCATTATCTTAGTCATAATATTTCTTACTGGGCTAGTTGAGCTCACCCTTTCCTTCACCGTTTCTCTTGAAAATGAGAATATAGGTTTGGGATGAGTCGGGAGCAGTTGACAATCCGGATGATAAAGATTAGTAGTCCTCACTATTCTGTTAAATAGTGTGACAATAAATGTAACGAGAACTGAATTTAAGTTTGTATACTTTCTATGAGGACTCCATTGAGAATGGATATTGTCTAGAAGGCAGTATTCTTGTTTAAACTCTTAGTTTATGTTTTGTCGTATTTTACACGACAGTTGTATAATTAAGTTGTATTTGATTTATGTACCATGTATTTGACGACTCAAGATGGGTGATGTATACCTATTTTTGGGGGCGTCACAGATTCCTTCCCAAATCAAATCTCTTTATCTCACTAAATAAGGAAACACAATCTTACTTTAATAAAGACTCTCACTGTCAAAATAAATATATTATGGGTCAACACCAAATCTTGCCCATGAAATAAATTGGGTTACACCTTAGCTAGACCCAAATAATCCACTATAATAATTTGAAATGAGGGAGGACTGGATGACAGTGATGGATGGAAAGGAGTTTTTATAGTGAGGTTGCACGACTCCCAAGGGCGACTATTTATTGGAGGTGGCCCGGTCCTGGGAAAACGTGTAGCATTTCAAAAAACAAGGAAATAACGTTTAGGTTCCCCAGACAACTCATCATTTCTTGTTGTGACTCTTCAAAGTCTCTAATTATAAATATATTATAACAAGAGGCTGGGAGGCAATGTTTGAGATGTAAGACCCCAACTTTTATGAATAAAAATGAATTTTCTATAAATATCATTTTTGAATATCATGGAATAAATTTGATTTAATGTTATAGTTGTGGGTAATATTTATAAATTCTGCAAAGTACGCAAGTTGTTATATAATATTCGATTGGTCATGGAATATTCGATGACGGCAAGACAATCATCATTGGGACCCCACAATGTAATTATTGTTGGATTGATCGAAAAATGACAAAAATATTTTTATGAAAATAACAAATGAAAGTTTTACCGCTTTTCTTGTTGAACTACTCTAAGTAGTAAGTAAAAATAATAATATGTCTGGCATAAGAAGCGTACCTTACCAGTATTGATTATTAATGCTTATGTGAGAAGTCACTCAGTTTGATTCAATTATTGTCGATATTTTATATGTTATTAAATCAATAATTGAGATGACGAAGTTATTAATATTATTATTTGCATTATTAACGATGTCTAGAAGTTCGCGCCAAGGAGAGGTTTGGTCACCTAATCAAGGCGCCAATAGGGAGAAATCCTTATTGAAAGCCCTCTTTTCGGGAACGACCTGGTCGATTAATAGTGTGAATAATAATAATGATGATGACGTTTTGTTTTATTCGTATTATTAACGTAATAAAGTAGAAAAACTTTTTATATAAAATAAAATACTTTTATAAAGTTATTCGTTTTATTAGGCTAATAGTAAAATCTTTTAATATAAAACAGAATACTTTTATAAAGTTATCTGTTTTATTAGACAATAATTAGAATATATTATATTTTATTATGCATAGTATTTGTATAGTGCTTGCATAGTATTTGCATAATAAAATCCTTTTAAAAGTTATTCGTTTTATTAGATTATAAATAAAATATATTATATTTTATTTAAAAGATTTTGCTTTAAATATGGACCGTCTGATTAAAGTAAATCAATCTGGACCGTTCATGGATTGGTTACTATTCATTCCATTCTTCTATAAATAGAAGCTCATTCCTTCATTATTTCTTACGAATTCAATTCTGAGAGAAAGAAAAAAAGAAAAGTATTCTCGCTACTTCACTACTCCGATATCAAGTTTCTTTTACTACGGTAGGGGGTATTATTTCTTTTCTATTCATGAAGAGAACTTCTATTATTCCATCTTTATTATTCTCGTTGGAATAACTCAGATAAAGTGCTACCCTATACTTGGTGAAATTCTTCCAGATTCCATTCATTATTATTCTGCTGGAATATCCTCGTCATGCATCTTTTACTTCGGTTCCGCTCTTTTATTATTCTGACCGGTTCCGTCTTTATTATTCTCGCTGGAACATCCTGTTGGTGTGAATTTCACGACCTAGTTCCGCCATTTAGTATTCTCATTGGAATAACTTTTATATATCACACCCTGCATTTACGTGGTTATTTTTGTTGTATTCCATTCTTTATTATTCTCGTTGGAATATCCTCGTTGGTGCGTATTACACGCTTTTGACACGGTTCCGCATTTAGTATTCTCGTTGAATAACCTGCCTATGCAAGTACCGCATGCATAGTGATTTCTGTTGTATTCCATTCTTTATTATTCTCATTGAATATCCTATTTGGTCAAGTGATTACGCTGACCGGTTCCGTTAATTATTATTCTGATGGAATAACCTATCTATGCGAAGTACCGCATGCATGGTGATTTCTTTTGTTATTCCATTCTTTATTATACTTAGTTGGTTAAAGTTTTAACTTCTACACTCCATGAAATTAGTGGAATATTATTGATATTTGCACTTCATCCAGTATCTTTTCATGGAAATATTCTTCTGAGCATTCTTGAATTTTACTTTACAAAGAAATATCATGTTGACAATTTAGATGTTATTAGTTCCTGAATAAATTAATTCTTGAACTTGTTTTATTGAATTCTTATATCATTGTCATCATCCTCATGTTTATATTATTTTTGAAAGTCATTTATGGCACAGTAGTGTATATGATGGACTTGGTATGATTATAACCGAGGAATTATTCAAATGTAATCATGACCGTAATGTTATAAATGATGTGGTAAAAGTCCTCATTGGCCAAAGTGCATTGATGGACGATTGTTGGCATGATCATGACCATTGATGAATACACAAATATCCTCGGCCGTAGTAGTATGGATAATTTGTGGTCGTGACCCTAATGAATATCCTCGTCAGTAGTGCGGGGGATGATGTGGATTATTTATTAAGTTGAGTCTCAAATGATAAAAGTGATGAAAACCTTTTAAATCATAAAAGATAGTAGATTTTATTCTCTACTTGACTCTTTTTAATGGATTGCATGTTCCACCATAGCTTAAACTTAATGTCTATTGTATTTTATCGCTTAATGATCGTTGAGGACTAATGATAATTTATTCTCGCATTATCTTAGTCATAATATTTCTTCTTTGGCTAGTTGAGCTCACCCTTTCCTTTCACCGTTCTCTTCGTGAAATGAGAACGTGGCAAAGGACTAGTCGGGAACGGAGTGATGGTCCGAGATGGTGTCTTAGTAGTCCTCACTATTCTTCGTTAAATAGTGTGATAATAAATGTAATGAGGACTAAATTGAGTGTGGATATTGTCTAGATGACAATATTTGTATTAAAACTCACAACATGTATTTTGTCGTATTTTACACGACTGTTGTATAATCAAGTTGTATTTAAATTTAGTACCATGTATTTGGCGACTCAAGATGGGTGATGTATACCTATTTTGGGGGCGCCAGCTTGGTATCAAAGCTTAGGATATGATCCTCGGCCGAGATGTGAGATAAGAACTAGGAGGGAGAGACGGGAATTCCTTCGCTAGTATGACCTACCTAAGTTTATTTGGTATTTAATTGGTTGGTCAGAGTATAGGGATAATATGTGATATGTTAATTAACCCTTATTTTGTGGCAATATTTGAAAATGACATCCGAGAATGTTGAGAACATCAATGGAGCACATGAGACCGTTGAGTCTCCACAGATCAATAATCAAGATAATGTGCATCAGGAAGGCGACAATCCTAATGCAAAAACAACACTGACCAAATGATGAACGATGGAATGTTCCGAGGCTTCATGTAATTCATGCAACATCGCGTAGAGCGGCTCCTCGCCCAAAATGCAGTGGAAACACCGGCAACTCTTGACGGCCACCGCCAAACAGCTTCAAGGAGCTGACCATCGAGTTTTTGGAGAGCCAAAACCACTTAAGGCGGAGGACGTGGATAAAGCGAGATCAACAAGATATTTGATGTCTTGGGTTGCTCCGAGGAGCAAAGGTTCCTTTTGCCACTTTCATATCATGCGCGCAGAGGCGACATCGGGGACTCTATAAAGCGCATCAACCTACCGCACCAAGATGTCTTGGGAGAAGTTCCAAGAACTGCTCAACGACAAGTACTTTCCCGAAAGTATTCGCCAATGAAAGAGGTAGAGTTCATTAAACCGAACAAAACAACATGACCGTGTCACAAAGACGGGCCAAGTTTGTCGAAATCATCCTGGTTTGCATCCCATTTGGTTGATAATGAGGAGAGAATGACGCGAATATTTCTAAGAGGTTTGAAACCCGAGATACATCAATATCTTATCTCTCATAAACCGTGTTTGTATTCGATGTTGTTAATAGGGCTCGCTTATTGAGCGCGATAATGAGTCAACCCAACCAAAAGAGAGCAAAAGAAAAAATGATAATACCAAAGATAATAAATCATCGGGCGGTGATAATAAGCGTGGAGGAATCAACATGCCGTAATGGTAACCACTTCAAATGGTAATCATGGCCAAAACAATAAGAATGGACATTTTAAGAAAAGAAGATTCAACAATGATGGAAAGACGTCAAGATCAAAGACTGTCGTTAAGGAAGGAGAACGACCACCTATCATATGCTTCAAATGTGGAGGGGAGGGACACATCAGTCCAAACTGTGCGATGCCCTCCAAAGCATGTTATAATTGTAGAAAAGAAGGACACCTAGCCCGATTTTATCGTACACCAAAGACAAGTCCAGTTGGGATGGAGGCAGCAAAGGCCGTCCCAGATAAGACAAAATCGGTTGTTCAAGGGAGAGCGTTTGTCGTGACCTCCCAGAAAGTAAGGAACCCGAACGAGGTCATCACGGGTAAGTTTATCATAAATTCAAGTGAAGTATATACCTTATTTGATATTGGTTCTACCCATTCTTTATTTCTCCTACTTGCGCTCAACGCTTAAATTTGACTCGAGAAATTAGACTTTGACTTATCTCGTTGAAACTCCATTGGGAGAAACCTTCATTACATCCACTGCTTATAAGTCTTGTTTGGTTCAAATCGGTACCCTCACATTACCTGGGCGTCGATCTTATTTCATTGAAAATACTTGCATTTGACGAATTTAGGGATTGATTGGTTAACTACTCATCATGCAAAAATTGATTGTTTTCGTAAGGTTGTTAGCTTTCATATTCCTAATCAACCTATTATGCGAATTCAAGCAACCAAACCATTAAAATCAATCATCGCTATCTCAAGCCATAAAGCTATTCGCTTATTGAAAAACGGATGTCAAGCTTTCTTAGCTCATGTCACGGATCTAAACAAAATACGCCGCTTTTGAATGATATTTCTATTATTAATGAATTTCCGACGATTCCCTCAAGAACTTCCCCGCCTACCCCCTTAATGTGAAATTGAATTTTGTATCGACCTTGAACCCGGAACAAAACCCATTTCCAAAGCCCCATATCGAATGGCTCCTATTGAACTTCGTGAGTTAAAGACCCAACCGCAGGAATTGTTAGACATCGGCTTTATTCGTTTTAGTACTTCTCCTCGGGTGCTCCTGCTCTATTCGTGAAGAAGAAAGATGGGAGTATGCGACTTTGTATTGATTATCGGAGTTGAATCATGTCACCATAAAAAATAGGTACCCATTGCCATGTATTGATGACCTGTTTGACCAGTTGCAATGCGCTAAATTCTTTTCAAAGATTGATATTCATTCCGGATATCACCAATTAAAGATTAGAACCGATGACATTCCAAAGACGGCTTTTAGAACTCGGTATGGGCATTATGAATTCCTAGTCATTTCTTTTGGATTGACTAATGCTCCTCGCCGCCTTCATGGATATGATGAACCGAGTATTCAAGGAATATTTGGATCACTTTGTGGTCGCCTTTATTGATGGCATCCTTATTTATTCCAAAAGTCGTGAAGATCATGAGCAACACTTGAGGTCGATACTCCAAAAGCTTCGTGAATATAAGCTTTATGCCAAGTTGAATAAATGCAAGTTCGCTTGAGGAAGTAGCATTCCTTGGGCACGTGGTATCAAGTCATGGAATATCCGCTGACCCGAAAAGATTGAAGCCATTCAAAGTCGAGAGCAACCTAAATCAAGATCAAGACGTAGCTTTCTTTAATTACCGGGTTATTATCTGAGATTCAGTAGAAGGTTTTCTTGAATCGCTACTCCCTTAACTCAAATTGACTTTAAAGATACAAAATTCATTGAACGAGGAATGTGAGAAGAGTTTTCAAGAACTCAAAAGAAGACTCATTTCAAAGACCTGCTCGACAATACCATCCGCCTCGGAGGGATTTGTCATCTACAAAGGTCATCTACAGCTTCTGCTTGAAAAGGGGTTAGGATGTGTTCTCATGCAACATGGGAAAGTCATAGCCTATGCCTCTCTCGACAACTCAAAGAATATGAGAGGAATTATCCTACTCATGATCTAGAGTTAGCAAATGTTGTCTTCGCACTTAAAATTTGGAGGCATTACTTGTATGGGGAGAAAGTGGAGATCTTTACTTGATTATAAAAGCCTCAAATATTTCTTCACTCAAAAGGAACTCAACATGCGACAAATGACGCTGGCTTGAACTGCTGAAAGATTATGATCATACCATCCAATACCATCCTCGAAAAGCAAACGTAGGTAGTCGACGCGATCGAGTAAAGATCATATGCGGGTACAAGTGCGATATTGTCAACGCAAAGGCCCATCTTGTATGACTTGCAAAGGATGGAGATAGAATTAAAGACTCTAGGGACCCATGTGATGATGGCGAATATACGAGTAGAACCGACTTTAATCGATAAAGTTAAAGATGCTCAAGCTACAGACCTGGAGCTGATGCATATGAGGAAGAAAGTACAAGAAGGTGCTATGCCGGAAGCAAGAATCGATGAAGAATGAATACTTCGAGTCAACTCCAGACTTTGTGTTCCTAACGACCCTGATTTAAAGTATAAAATCATGATGGAGGCGCACAACACACCATTTAGAATCCATCCTGGGAGTACCAAAATGTATCGTGATCTTCGTCATACATTTTGGTGGAGCAATATGAAGAGAGAGATAACACTGTTTATCTCAAGGTGTCTAAGTTGTCAACAAGTCAAAGCGGAGTATCAAGTACCAAAAGGTCCATTGCAACCACTTAAAATTCCGTAATGGAAGTGGGAGCACATTACTATAGATTTCAAGCATCGGGTCTTCCCAAGGTTTCTCAAGGCATGATGCAATTTGGGTCATTGTTGATAGATTGACCAAGTCTCGCTTCATTTCTTACCAATACGAGAAACTTATACACTTGAACGCCTTTACTCAGATGTACATAAACGAGATTGTAAGATCGCATGGTATGCCAAGATCCATAGTTTCGATCGAGACCCAAGATTCACTTCACGATTTTAGGTTAGTTTGCAAAAAGCTATGGGCATAGATTTATGATTTAGTTCGCTTATCATCCTCAAACGGACGGACAATCGTAGAGAGGACTATTCAAACTCTTGAAGATTTATTAAGACTCTATGTCCTCGACTTCAAGGGAAGTTGGGACAAGTTCTTACCATCGGTGGAGTTTTCCTACAACAACAAAGCTTATCAAGCAAGTATTGGATATGGCTCCATTCGAGGCGCTAGATGGAAGAAAGTGTCGCTCTCCAAAGATACCGGGATGAGGTGGGTGAAGCAACGTTGTTGGGACCGGAGTTGGTACGTATGACTATGGAAAAGATTTAAACGATCCGATAACGATAAAAACCTCACAAGACCGATAAAAGAGAGTTATGTTGATCTTCATCGAAAGGACGTGGAATTCGATATCGAGATCATGTGTTGTTACGTGTTGCTCCATGGAAAGGAGTTACGAGATTTGGAAAGAGAGGAAAGCTCAATCCTCGATTCATCGGCCCATTTTTAATCCTCGATCGAGTAGGAACCGTAGCTCTATGACTTGCTTTTACCGCCAAGTATGTCTCTCGTGTTCATAACGCTTTTTATATATCCATGTTACGTAAATATGTGAAAGACCCAAACCATATTATTGAAGTTAGAACCGACTAAAATAGCGGAAGATTTAACGTATGAAGAGGTTCCCTGCTCAAATCTTGGATAAGAAGGAACATATTCTACGCCCCAAGGTTATACCTCAAGTCAAAGTGTTATGGAGGAACCACGATGTTGAGGAAATGACCGAGAGTTAGAATCAAATGAAATCAAGGTATCCTTACCTCTTCGACATACCAGTATCGCATTCTAATTTCGAGGGCTAAATTTCATAAGAAGGGAGATTGTAAGACCCTCAACTTTTATGAATAAAATGAATTTTCTATAAATATCATTTTTGAATATTATGGAATAAATTTGATATAATGTTATAGTTGTGGTTAATATTTATAAATTTGCAAAGTACGCAAGTTGTTATATAATATTCGACTGGTCAAGGAATATTCGTACGACTACACAATCATTGGTGGACCCAACAACAGAATTATTGTCGAATTGAGAAAACGACAAAAATATTTTTATGAAAATAACGGCAGAAGTTTTACCGCTGATACCGTTGAACTACTCAAGAGTAAAAGTACAAGAATACGCGCTGGGTTGCATAAGAAGCACACCTGTATTGATTATTAATGCTTATGTGAGAAGTCACTCACTTTGATTCAATTATTGTTTATATTTTATATGTTATTAAATCAATAATTGAGATGACGGTTTGTTAATATTATTATTTGCATTATTAACGATGTCTAGAAGTTCTCGCCAAGGAGAGGTTTGGTCACCTAATCATGCTACCAATAGGGAGAAATCCTTATCGAAAGCCCCTCTTTCCTGGAAACGACACAGTCGATTAATAAAGGTGAATAATAATAATGATGATGACGTTTTTGTTTTATTCAGATTATTAAGGTAATAAAATGTAAAACTTTTTATATAAAACAAAATACTTTTATAAAGTTATTCGCTTTTATTAGGCTAATAGTAAAATTTTTTAATAAAAATGTAATACTTTTTATAAAGTTATCTCGCTTTTATTAGACAATAATTAGAATATATTATATTTTATTATGCATAGTGTTTAAATAGTGTTTTAAGTAAAAATCTTTTTAAAAGTTATTCATTTTATTAGATTATTAATAGAATATATTATATTTTATTTAAAAGATTTTATTTTAAATATGGACCGTCTGATTAAAGTAAATCAATCTGACCGCTCATGGATTGGTTACTATTCATTCCATTCTTCTATAAATAAGTAAGCTCATTCCTTCATTATTTCTTACTTAATTCACCAAACTCTGTAGAGAGAAACTATAGAGAGAGAAACTATAGAGAGAAAGAAGAAAAGTATTCTCGCTACTTCACTACTCTTTCGATATCAAGTTTCTTTTACTAGTAGTGGGTGTTATTTCTTTTGTATTCATGAAGAGAACTTCTATTATTCCATCTTTATTATTCTCGTTGAATAACTCAGATACGCTGCTACCCTATACTTGGTGAAATTCTTCTATATTCCATTATTTATTATTTTGTTGAAATATCCTGTCAGGCTTTGCCGCACCGGGTTCCGCTCTTTATTATTCTCATTGGAACATCCTGCTTGTGGTGTGAATTTCACCGACTTGTTCCGCTATTTAGTATTCATTGGAATAACTCGCTCATAATCAAGCACCGCATGCACGGTGATTTCGTTGTATTCCATTCTTTATTATTTTGTTGAAATATCATGTTTGGTGTGTATTTCACGTGACTGTTCCGCTATTTAGTATTCTCGCTTGAATAACTCCGCCTATGCGTGACCGCATGCATGGTGATTTCTGCTTTATTCCATTCTTTATTATTCTCGTTGAATATCCCGCCGCCGGTCACGATTACGCCTCGACCGGTTCCGTTATTTATTATTCCGATGAAATAACCTGTCTATGCTAAATACCGCATGCATGGTGATTTCTTTTGTTATTCCATTCTTTATTATACTCAAATGGTAAAAGTTTTTGACTTCTACACCCATGAAATTAGTGGAATATTCTTGATATTTGCGCTTCATCCAAAGATCTTTTCATGGAAATATTCTTCCGAGCATTCTTGAATTTTACTTTACAAAGAAGTATCATGTTGACAATTTGACGTTATTAGTTCCTGAATAAATTAATTCTTGAACTTGTTTTATTGAATTCTTATATCATTGTCATCATCCTCATATTTATATTATTTTTGAAAGTCATCTCGTGGCCTCAGAAGTGCATGATGGACTTGGTATGATTATGACCAGGGATTATTCTGTGTAATCATGACCGTAATGTTACAAATGATGTGGTAAAAGTCCTCATTTTCCCAAAGTGCATTGATGGACAGTTGTTGGCATGATCATGACTATTGATGAATACACAAATATCCATGGCCCGTAGTGCATGGATAATTTGTGGTCGTGACCCTAATGAATATCCTCGGTCGTAAAGGCGGGATGATGTGGATTATTTATTGTCGAGTCTCTGCGATAAAAAGTGATGAAAACCTTTTAAATCATAAAAGATAGTAGATTTTATTCTCTACTTGACTTTTTAATGGATTGCATGTTCCGCTGCAGCTTAAACTTGATGTCAATTGTATTTTATCGCTTAACATCGTTGAGGACTAATGATAATTTTTTCTCGCATTATCTTAATCATAATATTTCTTCGGGCTAGTTGAGCTCACCCATTCTTTCACCGTTTTCTCTTCAGAAATGAGAACGTAGCGGACTAGAAGGAAACTAGTCGGTCTCTAGATGGTGTCTTAGAGTCCTCACTATTCTCGCTAAATAGTGGTCCAAATATAATGTCTTAGTAGTCCTCACTATTTTATGTTAAATAGTGTGATAATAAATGTAATGAGGACTAAATTGAGTGATATTGTCTAGATGATTTTATCAATTCTTTGTATTAAAACTCACAACAAAGATGTATTTTTAGTTCATATGCGGGATCTATTGGATTAGGCCTATACAAAGGTCGTCTTCAGATGGAGTCCGGAGTCATAAGGGGTTTAAATGGTTAAGGATTCTAGTCATAACCGTATTTGAATAGGTTAACTCCAAAATTAATATTTGGATAATCTCTAACTTGTACGTTCTAAGGAGTTTGTGTTAAACCCATGCAATGGTAATTGTCATGTTTATGA
The DNA here is from genome assembly GCA_020205605.1 of Panax ginseng. Taxonomy (NCBI): domain Eukaryota; kingdom Viridiplantae; phylum Streptophyta; class Magnoliopsida; order Apiales; family Araliaceae; genus Panax; species Panax ginseng. The sequence goes on from CM035129.1 coordinate 153,404,053, forward strand.
GTCCTAATCCGACTCGGAAGTGGATTCTAAGGTGGAGAATTGTGACGCCCCAAAAAGTATAATCACCTATTAAGTAAATATATCATTAATATAAATACAACTTAATTGATACAATGTTAAAACATAATCGAGTTTTAATAAGAATATATCTGTAAATCCACACTCAAAGGAGTCCTTATTAGATTTATTGTCACACTATTTAATGTAATAAGACTATCCATTTGACCGGCTATTTCGCTCCCCGACTGGGTCCAAATGTAAATTCCTCATTTCAAGAAAGAATAAAGAAAGGGTGAGCTCAACTAGCCCAAAGAAGAAATATTATGACTAAGATAATCTAGAATAAATTATCATTATTCTTCAACAATGTTAAACCGATAAAATATAACAAAACATCAAGTTTAATAATAATAATCCATTAAAAGAGTCATCTACCCTTTCTATGTTTTAAAAGGTTTTTCATCATTTTATCAATCGACAAGGATAAATAATCCACATCATCCCCTCAGCACTACGGCCAAGGATATTCATTAAGATCACAACCACAAATTATCCATGCACTACGGGTCAAGGATATTCGTATTCATCAATGGTCATGATCATGCCAACAACTCGTCCATCAATGCACTACGGCCAATGAGGACTTTACCACATCATTTGTAACATTACTACCACGAGTATACCAAATAATCCCCGGTCATAATCATACCAAGTCCATCTATGCACCATGTGCCACGTATGACTTTCAACATAATATAAACATGAGAATGATGACAATGATATAAGAATTCAATAAAACAAGTTCAAGAATTAATTTATCTAGGAACCAATAACGTCCAAATTGTCAACATGATATTGCTTTGTGAAGTAAAATTCAAGAATGCTCAGAAGAATATTTCCATGAAAAGATACTGGATGAAGCGCAAATATCAAAGATATTCCACTAATTTCATGGAGAATAAAAGCCAAAACTTTAACCAACTGAGTATAATAAAGAATGGAATAACAAAAGAAATCACCAGTATATATGATAATCAGCATGCATAAAGTTATTCCAATGTAATAATAAATAATCTGAATCAGTCATGCCAAGAAAGCGCACGTATGTGATATTCCAATGTAATAATAAATAACTAACCAGTCATGCGTAAATGCACATGCATGTGATATTCCAAATGTAATAATAAAGAATGGAATAATGAAGAATTTCACCATGTATGCGATACTTCAGCATAAACAAAAGTTATTCCAACATAATAATAAAGAATGAAATAATAGAAGAATTTCATCAAGTATAGGGTAGTTCATGATACGAGTTATTCCAATAGAATAATAAAGAATGGAATAATGTAAGAATTTCACCATGTATGCGGTATTAAGATGTAGGCGAGTTATTCCAACATAATAATAAAGAATGGAATAATGTAAGAATTTCACCAAGTATAGGGTAGTCCGCGATACAGTTTATTCCAAATGTAATTATAAAGAATGGAATAACAGAAGTTCTCTTCATGAATACAAAGGAAATAATACCCCTTACGAGTATTGAAAGAAAATATTCTCTTCATGAATACGAAAGAAGTAATACCCCTTACGGGTACAACAAATAATATCCCTTACCGTAAAAGAAGAGTATTCCGACTGGTAGGGCGAGGATATTCTTGAAGAAACTTGCACTACGCTCAAAGCTTCTTAAAACTCTAAAGAAATACGCTCAAGATTATAGAAGAGAAATCTATGAATTTCTGGTGTGATTTCAATTCTAACTAAGCATCCTATTTATAAGAGAATGGAATGGGTACTGTTAAAAAGTTTCACGGACGAACAATCGAAAAAATTTCACGGGTTGATTCTGTAACTTTACATATGCCCGTTTTTTCAAATTAAGAATATAATATTCAAGTAAAACAAAACTTATATAATATATATATATTTTTGCCTGCCGTATACGGCATTGAGGAAATGAGAATCTCACCAATTTAGTTTTCATATAACATCAGATTAAGTCCGTGAGCAACTTTTACAAAAAAAACAAGTAAGATAGCCATTATATCATTTATATAATCTATATATATATATATAATCACACTTGCACACACCCACACGGCACACACATATAATATATATATACTCTATAACTTCCTACTGATTATTTTGAAAAATGAATAAGCGGGGGTCCGAATAATAAACCAACTTACAACAAATACATCATAAAACTCCTCAATATTTTTAACAACATTTATCATCATTATAATTCACAATGTTAATAGACCAGGTCGTTCCCAGGAAAGTGGGGGCTTTCCAATAAGGATTTCTCCCTATTGGCGCGCAATTAGGTGACCAAATCACTCCTTGACAGAACTTCTAGACATCATTAATATTGCAAATAATAATATTAATAACTTTGTCGTCTCAATTATTGATTTAATAATATATAAAATATCGACAATAATTGAATCAAATAACGTGAGATACTATACAACAATTATTGTAGCAATAATTAAACAAAATTGAGTGACTTCTCACGTAAGCATCAATAATCAATACAGTGTGCTACTATGCAACCACGCGTATTCATGTACTTTTAACATCAGGTGTTTCAACAGTTAACGTTAAAACTTCCGCCGTTATTTTCATAAAATATTTTTGTCGTTTTCTCAATCCGACAATAATTCCGTTGTGGGGTCCATCAATTATTGTGTCGTCGTACGAATATTCCCTGTTAAAATGAATATTCCCCGACCAATCGAATATTATATAACAACTTACATACTTTTTAAAATTTATAAATATTACCCACAACTATAACATTATATCAAATCCACACCATAATTTTGAAAAAAATATTTCGAGAAATTTAAATCTTTATTCATAAAATTTGGGGTCTCACAATCTCCCTCCTTATGAAATTTTACCCTCGAAATTTACGTGACGCATTCACGTATCTTAGAATAGGTGAGGATACCTTGACTTCATTTCGGATTCTAACTCTTGAGGTATAACCCTTGAGTGTTGAATACGATCCTTCTTATCCAAGATTTTAAGTACGTATCTCCTCATACGTTAAATCTTCTGCTATCTCGTCTAGTTCTAATTTAATAACATGGTTCGGGTCATCCACATATTTACGTAACATCGATACGTGAAAACGTTATGAACACGCCGACATACTTGGCGGTAAAAGCGAGTCTATAGGCCACGGTTCTCCTACTCGATCAAGGATTTTAAATGGGCCAATAAAATCGAGGGTTGAGATTTCCTCTCTTCATCGATTCTTGCTTCTAGAATAACGCCCTCTTGAACCTTCTTCTTCACATTCATCAGCTCTGAGTATGTAGCTTGAGTGGCTTTAAGTTTATCGTTTAAAGTCAATTCTAATCGTATATTTGTTATCTTCACGTGGGTCTCTTGAGTCTTTAACTCTATCTTCATCATTTGTAAGTTATACGAAATGGGTTTTTGTGTTAACAACGTCGCACTCATAAACGCATACGATCTTCTACTCAACGCGTCAGCTACCACGTTCTCTCTTCCACAATGATATTGAATGGTTTGATCGTAATCTTCAACAGTTCGAGCCAACGTGTTTGGCGTATTATGTAAGACCCCAACTTTTATGAATAAAAATGAATTTTCTATAAATATCATTTTTGAATATTATGGAATAAATTTGATATAATGTTATAGTTGTGGGTAATATTTATAAATTTTGCAAAGTATGCAAGTTGTTATATAATATTCGATTGGTTAGGGAATATTCGTACGACGGCACAATCATTGGTGGACCACACAACAGAATTATTGTCGGATTGAGAAAATGACAAAAATATTTTTATGAAAATAATGGCGGAAGTTTTACCGTTGATACTGTTGAACTACTCGGTAGTAAAAGTACATTAATACGCGTGGTTGCATAGTAGCACGCGGTATTGATTATTAATGCTTATGTGAGAAGTCACTCAGTTTGATTCAATTATTGTCGATATTTTATATGTTATTAAATCAATAATTGAGATGACGAAGTTGTTAATATTATTATTTGCATTATTAACGATATCTAGAAGTTCAGCCAAGGAGAGGTTTGGTCACCTAATTGCACGCCAATAGGGAGAAATCCTTATTGGGAAGTCCCCTCTTTCCTGGGAACGACCTGGTCAATTAATAGTGTGAATATTAATAATGATGATGACGTTTTGTTTTATTCGTATTATTAAGGTAATAAAACAGAAAAACTTTTTATATAAAACAAATTACTTTTATAAAGTTATTCATTTTATTAGGCTAATAGTAAAATCTTTTAATATAAAACAGAATACTTTAATAAAGTTATCTGTTTTATTAGACAATAATTAGAATATATTATATTTTATTATGCATAGTATTTACATAGTACTTACATAGTGTTTGCATAGTAAAATCTTTTTAAAAGTTATTCGTTTTATTAGATTATAAATAGAATATATTATATTTTACTTAAAAGATTTTGCTTTAAATATGGACCGTCCGATTAAAATAAATCAATCTGGACCGTTCATGGATTGGTTACTATTCATTCCATTCTTCTATAAATAGAAGCTCATTCCTTCATTATTTCTTATGAATTCACTAAAACTCTAGAAAGAAAAACTATAGAGAGAAAGAAGAAAAGTATTCTGCTATTTCACTACTCCGATATCAAGTTTCTTTTACGGTAAGGGATATTATTTCTTTTGTACTCATAAAAAGAAATTCTATTATTCCATCTTTATATTCTATTGGAATAACCTGTATACGTGGGCTACCCTATACTTGGTGAAATTATTCTATATTCCATTCTTTATTATTACATTTGAATATCCTCATACATCTTTTTTACGCCTGGACTGGTTTCGCTCTTTATTATTCTATTGGAATATCCTCGTTTATGCTTTACACATTTTGACTCGGTTCCGTCTTTTATTATTATTCTGTTGGAACATCCTGTTGGTGTGAATTTCACCGACCTAGTTCCGCTCATTTAGTATTCTGTTGAATAACTCGCTGTCTGCTGCGAAGTACTGCATGTGCGTGGTGATTTCTGTTGTATTCCATTCTTTATTATTCTGTTGGAATATCCTCCTTCGGCGATTCGCTTTAATCGTGGTTCCGCTCATTTAGTATTCTATTGGAATAACTCTATCTATCTAAAGTCCGCATGCACGGTGATTTCTGTTGTATTCCATTCTTTATTATTCTCATTTGAATATCACATGGGTCGTACATACTTTGACTTCGGTTCCGTTATTTATTATTCTCGATGGAATAACTGCCTATCAAGTACCGCGCATGCATGGTGATTTCTTTTGTTATTCCATTCTTTATTATACTCAATTGGTTAAAGTTTTGACTTCTACACTCTATGAAATTAATGGAATATTCTTGATATTTGCACTTCATCCAGTATCTTTTCATGAAAATATTCTTCTGAGCATTCTTGAATTTTACTTTACAAAGAAGTATCATGTTGACAATTTGGACGTTATTAGTTCCTGAATAAATTAATTCGTGAACTTGTTTTATTGAATTCTTATATCATTGTCATCATCATCATGTTTATATTATTTTTGAAAGTCATCTATGGCCTGTAGTGCATAGATGGACTTGGTATGATTATGACCAGGGATTATTCGGTAATCTTAACCGTAGTTACAAATGATGTGGTAAAAGTCCTCATTGGCCCAAGTGCATTGATGGATAGTTGTTGGCATGATCATGACCAATGATGAATACACAAATATCCTTGGCCCGTAGTGCATGGATAATTTGTGGTCGTGACCTAATGAATATCCTCGCCGTAGTAGTGCGGGGATGATGTGGATTATTTATTAAGTTGAGTCTCTGCGATAAAAGTGATGAAAAACCTTTTTAAATCATAAAAGATAGTAGATTTTATTCTCTACTTGACTCTTTTAATGGATTGCATGTTCCGCTGCAGTTAAACTTAATGTCTATTGTATTTTATCGGTTTAACATCGTTGAGGACTAATGATAATTTATTCTCGCATTATCTTAGTCATAATATTTCTTCTTGGGCTAGTTGAGCTCACCCTTCCTTTCACCGTTTCTTCTCTTGAAATGAGAACGTGGCAATGGACTAATTCGAGGAACGGGTGATGGTCCGAGATGGTGTCTTAGTAGTCCTCACTATTCTCATTAAATAGTGTGATAATAAATGTAATGAGGACTAAATTGAGTGTGGATATTGTCTAGATGACAATATTTGTATTAAAACTCATAAAGATGTATTTTGTCGTATTTTACACGACAAAATAGTACTTACATAGTGTTTGCATAGTAAAATCTTTTTAAAAGTTATTCGTTTTATTAGATTATAAATAGAATATATTATATTTTACTTAAAAGATTTTGCTTTAAATATGGACCGTCCGATTAAAATAAATCAATCTGGACCGCTTCATGGATTGAATTACTATTCATTCCATTCTTCTATAAATAGAAGCTCATTCCTTCATTATTTCTTATGAATTCACTAAAACTCTAGAAAGAAAAACTATAGAGAGAAAGAAGAAAAGTATTCTGCTATTTCACTACTCCGATATCAAGTTTCTTTTACGGTAAGGGATATTATTTCTTTTGTACTCATAAAAAGAAATTCTATTATTCCATCTTTATATTCTATTGGAATAACCTGTATACGTGGGCTACCCTATACTTGGTGAAATTATTCTATATTCCATTCTTTATTATTCTGTTGGAATATCCTGTTTGTGCTTTTACGCTTTTAACTGGTTTCGCTCTTTTTATTATTCTATTGGAATATCCTCATTTATGCTTTACTGGGACTGGTTCCGTCTTTATTATTCTGTTGGAACATCCTGTTGGTGTGAATTTCACCTGACCTAGTTCCGTCATTTAGTATTCTCGTTGGAATAACTTTATACATCTTGCAAAGTACCGCATGCGTGGTGATTTCTGTTGTATTCCATTCTTTATTATTCTCGCTGGAATATCCTCATTGCGTATTACTACCGAATCGTTCCGTCATTTAGTATTCTATTGGAATAACTTTATCTATCTGCAAGTCTGCGTGCGTGGTGATTTCTGTTGTATTCCATTCTTTATTATTCATTGGAATATCCATCGGTCGTGATTCGCTTTGACACGGTTCCGTTATTTATTATTACGATGGAATAACTTTTGTCTATCACAAGCTGACCGCATGCATGGTGATTTCTTTTGTTATTCCATTCTTTATTATACTCAATTGGTTAAAGTTTTGACTTCTACACTCTATGAAATTAATGGAATATTCTTGATATTTGCACTTCATCCAGTATCTTTTCATGAAAATATTCTTCTGAGCATTCTTGAATTTTACTTTACAAAGAAGTATCATGTTGACAATTTGGAAGTTATTAGTTCCTGAATAAATTAATTCGTGAACTTGTTTTATTGAATTCTTATATCATTGTCATCATCATCATGTTTATATTATTTTTGAAAGTCATCTATGGCCTGTAGTGCATAGATGGACTTGGTATGATTATGACCAGGGATTATTCGGTGTAATCTTAACCGTAAAGTTACAAATGATGTGGTAAAAGTCCTCATTGGCCCGAAGTGCATTGATGGATAGTTGTTGGCATGATCATGACCAATGATGAATACACAAATATCCTTGGCCCGTAGTGCATGGATAATTTGTGGTCGTGACCCTAATGAATATCCTTGGCCGTAGTGCAGGGATGATGTGGATTATTTATTAAGTTGAGTCTCTGCGATAAAAGTGATGAAAAACCTTTTTAAATCATAAAAGATAGTAGATTTTATTCTCTACTTGACTCTTTTAATGGATTGCATGTTCCGCTGCAGTTAAACTTAATGTCTATTGTATTTTATCAGTTTAACACTGTTGAGGACTAATGATAATTTATTCTGCATTATCTTAGTCATAATATTTCTTACTGGGCTAGTTGAGCTCACCCTTCCTTTCACTTTCTCTCTCTTGAAATGAGAACGTGGCAAGACTAGTCGGGAACTGGAGAGTGATGGTCCGAGATGGTGTCTTAGTAGTCCTCACTATTCTACGTTAAATAGTGTGATAATAAATGTAATGAGGACTAAATTGAGTGTGGATATTGTCTAGATGACAATATTTGTATTAAAACTCACAACATGTATTTTGTCGTATTTTACACGACTGTTGTATAATCAAGTTGTATTTAAATTTAGTACCATGTATTTGGCGACTCAAGATGGGTGATGTATACCTATTTTGGGGGCATCACACATTATACGTTCGTTTTGGTTGAAGAAATATTTAAGGGGTTTAGAAATGGGGTTTTGTACTAGGGTCAGTACAAAATTCGATTTTACGCTCTGGGGTAGGCCAAGAAGTCTTCAGAAATACGTCAAAAAATTTATTAATGATAGAAATATCATTCAAAACTGTGAATCTCATCCAAGACTTGGATAACACGTCACATTGATACCTATCAACTTGTCATCGTCATTCACAACGTCCCCTATGAAAAGTCTGGCTTCAGTGCATTACACACAAGGAAGTCAACAACGAAAGGATCGGGGCTCTTCACTTATGGCTTGATATAACAATGATTGACTTTAGTGGTTTGGTTGCTTGAATTCGTATAACAGGTTAGTTAGGAATATAAAAGCTAACAACCTTACGAAAATAATCAATTTTAGCATGATGAGTAGTTAACCAATCAATTCCTCAAATAACATCAAGGGCAAGTATTTTCAAAGAGATAAGATCGACAGGTAACGTGAGGGTATCGATATGAATCAAACAAGATTTATAAACAATGGAGGTAACGAAGGTTTTCTCCTAACGGAGTTTCAATAGATAAGTCAAAGTCTAATTTCTCAAGAGTCAAATTTAAACGTTGAGCGCAAGCAAGAGAGATAAAAGAATGGGTAGAATCGGTATCTAATAAGGTATAGACTTCGCAAGAATTTATGATTAACTTACCCGTAATAACCTTGTTCGGGTTCCTCAATAAACGTTCTCACTTAAACTACCGGCTTTGTCTTGTCTGGGACATCCTTTGGCATCATTATCCCAGCTGGACTTGACTTCACTACACGACAAAATCGAGCTAGGTGACCTTCTCTTCCATAATTGTAATATGTTTTGGATGGCATCGCGCAGTTTGGACTGATGTGTCCCTCCCCTCCACATTTGAAGCATATGATAGGTGGTAGTTCTCCTTCCTTAACGACGGTCTTTGATCTTTGACGTCTTTCCATCATTGTTAAATCTCGTCTTCTTAAAATGTCCACTCTTATTGTTTTGACCATGATTACCACCGAAGTGGTTACCATTTCTGGCATGTTGATTCCCTCCACACTTGTTGTCACCGCTTTGATGACTGTTATCATTGGTATTATCATTTTGTCGGCTGCTCTTTTTTGGTTGGGTTGACTCGTTATCGCGTTCCAATAACTGAGCCCTATTAACAACATCTGAATACAAACACAGTTTATGAGAGATAAGATATTGACGTATCTCGGGTTTCAAACCTCTTAAAAATATTCGCGTAATTCTCTCCTCATTATCAACCAAATGGGGCGCAAAAACCGACAAATTTCGGCAAATTTGGCTTCGTCTTTGTGACACTGTCATGTTGTTTTGTTCTAGTTTAATGAACTCTACCTCTTTCATATAATGAATAATTTCGGAAAGTACATATCGTTAAACAGTTCTTGAAACTTCTCCCAAGACATCTTCAAGGTCATGCGGCGGGTTGGAGTGCGCTTTTACTGATTCCCACCAAGAATCTACCTCTCGCATGACATGAAGGTGGTAAAGGGAACCTTTTGCTCCTCGAGCAACCCAAGACATCAAATATCTTGTTGATCTGTTTTATCCACGCCTCCGCTTTTAAGAGGTTTTGGCTTCCAAAAAAACTCCGGTGGTCAGCTCCTTAAAACCTGTTTGGCGGTGACCGTCCGAGAGTTGCCGATGTTTCCACTCAGATTTTGTACAGAGGCCGCTTCTTCTGGATGTTGCATGAATTGCATAAAGCCTCTGAACATTCCATCGTTCATCATTTGGTCAGTGTTGTTATTTGCCTGAGAATTGTCGCCTTCCTAATACACATTATCCTGATTATTGATCTGTGGAGACTCAACGGTCTCCTGTGCTCTATTGATGTTCTCAACATTCTCGGATGTCATTTTCAAATCATCGCCACAAAACAAGGGTTAATTAACATATCACATATTATCCCTATACTCGGCCACCAATTAAATACCAAATAAACTTAGGTAGGTCATACTAATGAAAAGAATTCTCCGCCTCTCCCCTCCTAGTTCTTATCTCACATCTCAGCCAGGGATCATATCCCTAAGCTTTGATACCAACTGTGACGCCCCCAAAATAGGTATACATCATATATTCTAAGTCGCCAAATACATGGTACAAAATATAAATACAACTTAATTATACAACAGTCGTATAAAATACGACATAACATAATCTAAGAGTTTTAATAAGAATATTGTCATCTAGACAATATCCACACTCAAAGGAGTCCTCATTACATTTATTGTCACACTATTTAACAGAATAGTGAGGACTACTAATGCTATCATCTGGACCGTCACTCCGTTCTCCGACTCGTCCCAGCTAAATTCGTATTTCCTAAAGAGAACAGTGAAAGAAAGGGTGAGCTCAACTAACCCAGTAAGAAATATTATGACTAAGATAATGTAGAATAAATTATCATTAGTCTTCAACAGTGTTAAACTAATAAAATATAACAAACATCAAGTTTAACTGCAGCGGAATAAGCAATCTATTAAAAGAGTCAAGTAGAGAATAAAATCTACTATCTTCTATGTTTTAAAAGGTTTTCATCATTTTATCATTTGAGACTCGACAATAAATAATCCACATCATCCCCACTTACTACTGCCGAGGATATTCATTAAGATCACAACCACAAATTATACATGCACTCACGGGCCAATGATATTCGTGTATTAATCAATGGTCGATCATGCCAACAATCGTCCATCAATGCACTACGGGCCAATGAGGACTTTTACCACATCATATGTAACATTACTACCATGATTATACCGAATAATACACGTCATAATCATACCAAGTCCATCTATGCACTACTGAGCCACGTATGACTTTCAACATAATATAAACATGAGAATTATGACAATGATATAAGAATTCAATAAAACAAGTTCAAGAATTAATTTATCCAGGAACCAATAACGTCCAAATTCTCAACATGATACTGCTTTGTGGAGTAAAATTTAAGAATGCTCAGAAGAATATTTACATGAAAAGATATTGGATGAAGCGCAAATATCAAAGATATTCCACTAATTTCATGGAGAATAAAAGCCAAAACTTTAACCAACTGAGTATAATAAAGAATGGAATAACAAAAGAAATCACCTGGCAAGCGATAGACCGCACAGACAGGTTATTCCAATAGAATATGTGACACCCCCAAAATAGGTATACATCACCCATCTTGAGTCGCCAAATACATGGTATTAAATTCAAATACAACTTGATTATACAAAAGTCGTGTAAAATACGATAAAATATATGCTGTGAGTTTTAATACAAATATTGTTATCTAGACAATATCCACACTCAATTTAGTCCTCATTACATTTATTATCACACTATTTAACAAAATAGTGAAAACTACTAAGACACCATCTCTCTGACCATCACTCCGCTTCCCATTAGTCCATTGCGCTCTCATTTCCAAGAGAATAGTGAAAGAAAGGGTGAGCTCAACTAGCCTAGTAAGAAATATTATAACTAAGATAATGCGTAATAAATTATCATTAGTCCTCAACAAAGGTTAAATTGATAAAATACAATAGACATCAAGTTTAACAAAACGAACATGAATCCATTAAAAGAGTCAAGTAGAGAATAAAATCTACTATCTTTTATGATTTAAAAATGTTTTTCATCACTTTTATCATTTGAGACTCAAACAATAAATAATCCACATCATCCTCGCACTACGGCCAAGGATATTCATTAGGTCACGACCACAAATTATCCATGCACTTCTGGGCCAAGGATATTTGTGTATTCATCAATGGTCATGATCATGGCAACAATCGTCCATCAATGCACTTCGGGCCAATGAGAACTTTTACCACATCATTTGTAACATTACTACCATGATTACACCGAATAATCCCTGGTCATAATCATACCAAGTCCATCTATACACTACAGGCCACAGATGACTTTCAAAAATAATATAAACATGAGGATGATGACAATGATATAAGAATTCAATAAAAACAAGTTCAAGAATTAATTTATTCAGGAACTAATAACGTCCAAATTGTCAACATGATACGTCTTTATAAAGTAAAATTCAAGAATGCTCAGAAGAATATTTCCATGAAAAGATCTTTGGATGAAGCGCAAAATATCAAGAATATTCCACTAATTTCATGGAGTGTAGAAGTCAAAACTTTAACCAACCGAGTATAATAAAGAATGGAATAACAAAAGAAATCACCATGCATGCGGATTGCTTGATGTATGGCGGTTATTCCATCAAAATAATAATTAATTCGAACTGGTCAAAGGTAATACGCCGATATGATATTCCAAATGTAATAATAAAGAATGGAATACAACAGAAATCACCATGCATGCGGTATTTCGATGATAAAAGTTATTCCAATGTAATACTAAATGATTTAAACCAATTCGTGTGAAATTCACACCAACAGGATGTTCCAATGAGAATAATAAAGATTTTAACCGGTCCTGGCGTAAAAAGCCTGATATGAGGATATTCCAATGTAATAATAAAGATTTAAACCGTGTCCAGCGTAAAAGCACATACGATATTCCAATGTAATAATAAAGAATGGAATACGTAAGAATTTCACCAAGTATAGGGTAGCCTCATGATATACGTGTTATTCCAATGTAATAATAAAGATGGAATAATAGAAGTTCTCTCATGAATACAAAAGAAATAATACCCACTACCGTAAAAAGAAACTTGATATCGGAAAGTGAAGTAGCGAGTAATACTTTTCTTCTTTCTCTCTATAGTTTCTCTCTCTATAGTTTCTCTCTCTCTAGTTTTCAAAGAATTAAGTAAGAAATAATGAAGGAATGAGCTTCTATTTATAAAAGAATGGAATGAATAGTAACTAATCCATGAATCGGTCCGATTGATTTACTTTAATCGGACGATCCATATTTAAAGCAAAAAATCTTTTAAATAAAATATAATATATTCTATTTATAATCTAATAAAACGAATAACTTTTAAAAAGATTTTACTATGCAAACACTATACATAATAAAATATAATATATTCTAATTATTGTCTAATAAAATGTATAACTTTATAAAAGTATTCTGCTTTTATATAAAAAGATTTTACTATTAGCCTAATAAAACGAATAACTTTATAAAAGTATTACGCTTTTATATAAAAAGTTTTCCTGCTTTTATTACGTTAATAATAATGTAATAAAACAAAACGTCATCATCATTATTATTATTCACACTATTAATCGACCGTGTCGCTTCCCGAGAAAGATGGGGCTTTCCAATAAGGATTTCTCCCTATTGGCGCGCAATTGGTGACCAAACCTCTCCTCGCGGACCTTCTAAACATCGTTAATAATGCAAATAATAATATTAACAACTTCGTCATCTCAATTATTGATTTAATAACATATAAAATATCGACAATAATAATTGAATCAAACCGAAAGTGACTTCTCACATAAACATTAATAATCAATACCGTGTATCTACTTTACGCAACCACGTGTATTCAGACATCGCTTTACTACCGAGTAGTTCAACAAAGATCAACGGTAAAACTTCCGCCGTTATTTTCATAAAAATATTTTTATCGCTTTCTCAATCAAATGATAATTACATTGTGAGGGTCCACCAATGATTGTGTCGTCGTATTTAATATTCCCCACCAATCGAATATTATATAACAACTTGCGTGCATTTTGTAAAATTTATAAATATTACCCACAACTATAACATTATATCAAATTTATTCCATAATATTCAAAAATGATATTTATAAAAATTCATTTTATTCATAAAAGTTGAGGGTCTTACAATCTCCCTTCTTATGAAATTTCGCCCTCGAAATTAGGGTACGTCTTGGTATGTCGTCAAGAGGTAAGGATACCTTGATTTCATTTCGATTCTAACTCCCGTGTCATTTCCTCGACATCGTGGTTCCTCCATAACACTTTGACTTGAAATATAACCTTGGAGCATAGAATATGTTCCTTCTTATCCAAGATTTGAACAGAACCTCTTCATACGTTAAATCTTCCGCTATTTAGTCCTGTTTCTAACTCAATAATATGGTTCGGTCTTTCACATATTTACGTAACATGGATATATGAAAAACGTTATGAACACGAGACATACTTGCAAGTAAAAAGCAAGTCTATAAAGCTACGATCCCTACTCGATCGAGGATTAAAAATGGGCCAATGAATCGAGGATTGAGCTTTCTCTCTTTCCAAATCTCGTAACTCCTTTCCATGGAGCAACACGCATTGCAACACATGATCTCCAATATCGAATTCCACGTCCTTTCGATGAAGATCAAAGATAACTCTTTTTTTGGTCTTGTGAGGTTTTTATAAGTTGTCGGATCGTTTGAATCTTTTCCATTGTCATACGTACTCAACTCCGGTCCCAACAATGTTGCTTTCACCCACCTCATCTCAAAGATACCGGAGAACGACACTTTCTTCCATACAACGCGCCTCGAATGGAGCCATGCCAATACTTGTTTGATAACTGTTGTTGTAGGAAAACTCCACCAATGGTAAGAACTTGTCCCAACTTCCTTGAAGTCAAGGACATGTAGTCTTAATAAATCTTCAAGAGTTTGAATAGTCCTCTCTAATTGTCCGTCCGTCCGAGGATGATGATAAAGTCAACTAAATCGTAAATCTATGCCCATAGCTTTTTGCAAACTAACCCAAAATCGTGAAGTAAATCTTGGGTCTCGATCAGAAACTATGGATACTGGCATACCTTGCAGTCTTACAATCTCGTTTATGTATATACGAGCAAGACGTTCAAGTGTATAAGTTTCTCGTATTGGTAAGAAATGAGCAGACTTGGTCAATCTATCAACAATGACCCAAATTGCATCTATGCCTTGAGAAACCTTGGGAAGACCAGTAACGAAATCCATAGTAATGTGCTCCCACTTCCATTCTAGAATTTCAAGTGGTTGCAATGGACCTTTTGGTACTTGATGCTCCGCTTTGACTTGTTGACAAGTTAGACACCTTGAGATAAACAGTGTTATCTCTCTTTTCATATTGCTCCACCAAAATGTATGACGAAGATTACGATACATTTTGGTACTCCCAGGATGGATTGCAAACGGTGTGTTGTGCGCTCCATTATGATTTTATACTTTAAATTAGGGTCGTTAGGAACACAAAGTCTGGAGTTGACTCAAAGTATTCCTTCTTCATCGATTCTTGCTTCCGGCATAGCACCTTCTTGTACTTTCTTCCTCATATGCATCAGCTCCAAGTCTGTAGCTTGAGCAGCTTTAACTTTATCGATTAAATTCGGTTCTACTCGTATACTCTCCATCATCACATGGGTCCCTAGAGTCTTTAATTCTATCTCCATCCTTTGCAAGTCATACAAGATGGGCCTTTGCGTTGACAATATCGCACTTGTAGACGTATGATATGATCTTCTACTCAATCGCCGCCTACCACGCTTGCTTTTCCATGATGGTATTGGATGGTATGATCATAATCTTTCAATAGTTCAAGCCAATGTCGTTGTCGCATGTTGAGTTCCTTTTGAGTGAAGAAATATTTGAGGCTTTTATGATCCGTAAAGATCTCCACTTTCTCCTCATACAAGTAATGCCTCCAAATTTTAAGTGCGAAGACAACAACTACCAACTCTAGATCATGAGTAGGATAATTCCTCTCATATTCTTTGAGTTGTCGAGAGGCATAGGCTATGACTTTCCCATGTTGCATGAGAACACATCCTAACCCCTTGCACAAGCATCGCCAGTAGATGATAAATCCCTCCGAGCCAGATGGTATTGTCAAAACAGGTGCTGAAATGAGTCTTCTTTTGAGTTCCTGAAAACTCTTCTCACATTCCTCGTTCCAACCGAATTTTGTATCTTTATGAGTCAGTTGAGTTAAGGGAGTAGCGATTCGAGAAAACCCTTCTACGAATCTACGATAATAACCAGCTAAGCCGAGAAAGCTACGTCTTGATCCATCGATTTAGTTGCTCCCGACTTTGAATGGCTTCAATCTTTGCCGGGTCAACAGATATTCCATGACTTGGCACCACGTGCCCAAGGAATGCTACTTCCTCAAGCCAGAACTCGCATTTCTTCAACTTGGCATAAAGCTTATATTCATGAAGCTTTTGGAGTATCAGCCTCAAATGTTGTTCATGATCTTCATGGCTTTTGGAATAAATAAGGATGTCATCAATGAAGACGACCACAAAGTGATCCAAATATTCCTTGAATACTCGGTTCATCATATCCATGAAGGCAGCAGGAGTATTAGTCAATCCAAAAGACATGACTAGGAATTCATAATTCCCGTACCGAGTTCTGAAAGCCGTCTTTGGAATGTCATCGGTTCTAATCTTTAATTGGTGATAACCGGAACAAAGATCAATCTTTGAAAAGAATTTGGCTCCTTGTAACTGGTCAAACAAGTCATCAATACGTGGCAATGGGTACTTATTTTTGATGGTGACATGGTCATCAACTCCAGACTTTGTGTTCCTAACGACCTTGATTTAAAGTATAAAATCATGATGGAGGCGCACAACACACCGTTTACAATCCATCCTAGGAGTACCAAAATGTATCGTAATCTTCGTCATACATTTTGGTGGAGCAATATGAAGAGAGAGATAGCGCTGTTTATCTCAAGGTGTCTAACTTGTCAACGAGTCAAAGCGGAGCATCAAGTACCAAAAGGTCCATTGCAACCACTTGAAATTCCAGAATGGAAGTGGGAGCACATTACTATGGATTTCATTACTGGTCTTCCCAAGGTTTCTCAAGGCATAGATGCAATTTGGGTCATTGTTGATAGATTGACCAAGTCTGCTCATTTCTTACCAATACGAGAAACTTATACACATGAACGTCTTGCTCGTATGTACATAAATGAGATTGTAAGACTGCATGGTATGCCAATATCCATAGTTTCTGATCGAGACCCAAGATTCACTTCACAATTTTGGGTTAGTTTGCAAAAAGCTATGGGCACAGATTTACGATTTAGTTCTAACTTATCATCCTCAAACGGACGGACAATCGAGAGAGACTATTCAAACTCTTGAAGATTTATTAAGACTCTGTGTCCTTGACTTCAAGGTAAGTTGGGACAAGTTCTTACCATTGGTGGAGTTTTCCTACAACAACAGTTATCAAGCAAGTATTGACATGGCTCCATTCGAGGCGTTGTATGGAAGAAAGTGTCGCTTCTCGAGATCTTTGGGATGAGGTGGGTGAAGCAACGTTGTTGGGACCGGATTTGGTACGTATGACTACGAAAAAGATTCAAACAATCCGACAACGTATAAAAACCTCACAAGATCGACAAAAGAGTTATGTTGATCTTCATCGAAAGGACGTGGAATTCGATATTGGAGATCATGTGTTGTTACGTGTTGCTCCATGGAAAGGAGTTATAAGATTTGGAAAGAGAGGAAAGCTCAATCCTCGATTCATTGGCCCATTTTTAATCCTCGATCGAGTAGGAACTGTGGCGTATAGACTCGCTTTACCGCCAAGTATGTCTTGTGTTCATAACGTTTTCACATATCAATGTTACGTAAATATGTGGAAGACCCGAACCACATTATTGAATTAGAACCGGACGTGATAGAGGAAGATTTAACGTATGAAGAGTTACCTGTTAAAATCTTGGATAAGAAGGATCATATTCTACGCTCCAAGGATATACCTCAAGTCAAAGTTTTGTGGAGAAACCACGACGTGGAAGAAATGACTTGGGAGTTAGAATCTGAGATGAAGTCAAGATATCCTCACTTATTCGACATACCAGGTACGTACCCTAATTTCGAGGGCAAAATTTCATAAAAATGGGAGGTTGTAAGACCCCAGCTTTTATGAATAAAGATGATTTTTCTATAATTATCATTTTTAAATATTATGGAATGAAACTGTTATAATGTTATAGTTGTGGGTAATATTTATAAATTCTGCAAAGTATGCAAGTTGTTATATTATATTCGATTGGTTGGGAGAATATTCATTTTAGCGAGGAATATTAATAACCTGCAATCATTGGTGGACCCCACAAATGTAATTATTATCGGATTGAGAAAACGAAAAAATATATTTATAAAAATAATGGCGGAAGTTTTACCAGGATGTCTTTGTTGAACTACTCTTGTAGTAAAAAAATCTGATGCTGCGGGTTGCTTAGTAGCACACGGTATTGATTATTGATGCTTATTTGAGAAGTCACTCAGTTATACTCAAATATTGCTATAGTAATTGATGCATCATATCTCTCATATTATTGATTCGATTATTGTCACAGTATCATCTGCATAATATGTTATTTTATTAAATCAATAATTGAGGCGGCAAAGTTATTTATATTATTAAATTACAATATTTACAATGTCTAAAAGTTACATCGAGGAGGTTTGGTCACCTAATTGCTTCCATGATAGGAGAAATCCTTATTGGAAAGCCCCATCTTTCCTGGGAACGACCTGGTTGATAAATATTGTGAGTTATAATATTAATGATGAATGTTATTAAAATTGAAGTTGTGTTTAGAGTTGAATTTGGAGACGCGGACGTGATATTTGAGTCCGGAACGATGAAATTAGTAAAAATAGACTATAAACACAAAATTTTCTGAATTTTACTATTTGGTCAAAAAGTCAACAGTTGACTTTTTCGGGAAAAGTCAAACTTCAAAATTTCAAATTTTATATTTTTGATAAAAATAGTTTCATTGTGTTGGAATTATTTGTGTTAGTGAAAATTGACATTTATTTCGATAATAATTAATGTCTGGAGGTTATATTGACCAATCGAATTATTTAACTCAGTAAATGAGCAATTGATTGCTATTATTTCACATGATTATAATTATTTGTTCACATGTGTATACTATTGTTTCTCATTCCTGTTACTATTAGGGGAGTTGGTGCAAGATTGATAATACTTGCATGACTAAGTTAAAAATGGAGGTATAAATGGAGGTACTATACTGTAATTCGTATTTTCACATGTCTAGAACTATTGATTCACGTGATTTACTATTGAATCACATTATTTACTATTAGGGGAGGTGGTGCAAGTTTGATAATACTTGCATGACTAAATTAAAAATAAAAAAAAAAGTTGGAGGTATTGTACTGTAATTTTTTGAGCCCCAAAACGTGCAATTATTGAAACTATATTTTTCTATAAATAGAAGCTCATTCTTCCTTCATTTCTCACCAATTCACTAAAGCTATAGAGCAATTATTATAGAGAGAAAATCTGTAGAAGAAGAGAAGCCTGCTACTTCACTACTCCTATATCCAGTTTCTTTCAAAGGTAAGGGGTATTATTTCTTTCTTTCGTCTTCATGAAGAGAACTTCTGTTATTCCATTCTTTATTATTATGTTGGAATAACTCGGTTTATCTGAATACCGCATACATGGTGAAATTCTTCCGTAATTCCATTCTTTATTATTCTCATTTGGAACATTATGTATATCTTTCTGTGGGACTGGTTTCGCTCTTTATTATTACATTGGAATATCTCTTATGCATGCGTTTTACACCGGACTGGTTTCCTCTTTATTATTACATTTGAATATATCGTATGCATGCGTTTCTGGCAGGACTGGTTCCGCTTTATTATTTTGTTGGAATAACTTTGCATGTGTGGTCTACCGCATCTCTTGGCGATTTCTTTTGTTATTCCAATCCTTATTATACTCGATTGGTTAAAGTTTTGATTTCTATACTCCATGAAATTAGTAGAATATCCTTGATATTTGCGCTTCATCCAATGATCTATTCATGGAAATATTCTTCCGAGCATTCTTGAATTTTACTCTATAAAGAAGTATCATGTTGACAATTTGGACGTTATTAGTTCTGGATAAATTAATTTGTGAACTTGTTTTATTGAATTCTTATATCATTGTCATCATCCTCATGTTTATATTTTTTGAAAGTCATCTGTGGCTCATGAAAGTGCATAGATGGACTTGGTATGATTATGACTGTGGATTATTCGGTATAATCATGGCCCGTAATGTTATAAATGATGTGATAAAAGTCGTCATTGGCCCGTAATGCGTTGATGGACAGTTGTTGGCATGATCATGACCATTGATGAATACACGAATGTCCTTGGCCCATAGTGCATGGATAATTGTGATCATGATACTAAAGAATATCATTGGCCGTAGTGCAGGGGTGATTCGATGATGTGGATTATTTATTAAGCTGAGTCTCAGCGATAAAAGTGATGAAAAATCTTTTAAATCATAAAAGATAGTAGATTTTATTCTCTACTTGACTCTTTTAATGGATTGTTAGTTTCGCTGCAGTTAAACTTGATGTCTATTGTATTTTACCAGTTTAACATTGTTGAAGACTAATGATAATTTATTCTGCATTATCTTAGTCATAATATTTCTTACTGGGCTAGTTGAGCTCGCCCTTTTGCTTTCATTGTTCTCTTCAGGAAATGAGAACGTAGCGGGGACTAGTCGGGGAACGGAGTGACGGTCCAAAGGATAGCATTAGTAGTCCTCACTATTCTGTTAAATAGTGTGATAATAAATGTAATGAGGACTTATTCTGAGAGTGGATATTGTCTGTAGAAGACAATATTTGTATTAAAACTCACACTCTTTTGTTGTATATTAAAGATTGTATTTGTATTCATACCATGTATTTGGCGACTCGGGATAGGTGATGTATACCTATTTTGGGGCGCCACAGTTAATATCAAAGCTTAGAGATATGATCCTGGCTAAGATGTGAGACAAGAACTAGGAGGGAGAGACGGGGAATTCCTTTGCTAGTATGACCTACCTAAGTTTATTTGGTATTTAATTGGTCGGTCAGAGTATAGGGATAATATGTGATATATTAATTAACTCTTGTTTTGTGGCAGTATTTGAAAATGGCATCCGAGAATGTTGAGAACATCAATGGAGCACAGGAGACCATTGAGTCTCCACAGATCAATAACTAGGACAATGTGCATCAGGAAGGCGATAATCCTCATGCAAACAACAACACTGATCAAATGATGAACGATGAAATGTTCCGAGGCTTCATGCAATTCATGCAACATCAGGCGAGAGCGGCTCCTGTCCAAAATGCAGGTGGAAACACTGGAAACTCTCGGACGGTCACCGCCAAACAGTTCAAGGAGCTGGGACCACCGGAGTTTTTTGGAGAGCCAAAACCTCTTAAGGCGGAGACGTGGATAAAATAGATCAACAAGATATTTGATGTCTTGGGTTGCTCCGAAGAGCAAAAGGTTCCCTTCGCCACCTTTAGAAGAATTTTACCATGTATGTGGTACTTCGCATAGACAGGTTATTCCAATATAATAATAAAGAATGGAATAACAGAAGAATTTCACCAAGTATAGGGTAGTCGCGTATCTGACAAAGTTATTCCAATGTAATTATAAAGAATGGAATAACAGAAGTTCTCTTCATGAATACAAAGGAAATAATACCCCTTACGAGTATTGAAAGAAAATAATTCTCTTAATGAATACGAAAGAAATAATACCCCTTACGGGTACAACAAATAATACCCCTTACCGTAAAAGAAGAGTATTCCGACTGGTAGGGCGAGGATATTCTTGAAGAAAACTTGCATTACGCTCAAAGCTTCTTAAAACTCTAAAGAAATACGCTCAGGATTATAGAAGAGAAATCTTTGAATTTCTTGTGTGATTTCAATTCTAACTAAGCATCCTATTTATAGGAGAATTGAATGGGTACTGTTAAAAAATTTCACAGACGAACAATCGAAAAAATTTCACGGGTTGAATTCTGTAACTTTACATATGCCCGTTTTTTTCAAATTAAGAATATAATATTCAAGTAAAACAAAACGTATATAATATATATATATATATATATATATATTTTTGCCTGCCATATACGGCATTGAGGAAATGAGAATCTCACCAATTTAGTTTTCATATAACATCAGATTAAGTCCGTGAGCAACTTTCACAAAATAAAATAAGTAAGATAGCCATTATATCATTTATATAATATATATATATATATATATATATATATATATATATATATAATATAATCACACTTGCACACACCCACACGGCACACACATATAATATATATATACTTTATAACTTCCTACCGATTATTTTAAAAAATGAATAAGCGGGGTCCGAATAATAAACCAACTTACAATAAATACATCATAAAACTCCTCAATATTTTTAACAACATTTATCATCATTATAATTCACAATATTAATCGACCAGGTCGTTCCCAGGAAAGAGGAGGCTTTCCAATAAGGATTTCTCCATATTGGCCCGCAATTAGGTGACCAAACCTCTCCTTGACAGAACTTCTAGACATCGTTAATATTGCAAATAATAATATTAATAACATTTTTTGTCTCAATTATTGATTTAATAATATATAAAATATCGACAATAATTGAATTAAATAACGTGAGATCTTATGCAACAATTCTTCGTAGCAATAATTGAACAAAAGCGAGTGACTTCTCACGTAAGCATCAATAATCAATACCGTGTCTTCTTATGCAACCACGCGTATTCTTGTACTTTTAACACCGGGTGTTTCAACAGTTAACGGTAAAACTTCCGTCGTTATTTTCATAAAATATTTTTGTCGTTTTCTCAATCCGACCATAATTCCGTTGTGGGGTCCACCAATGATTGTGTCGTCTTACGAATATTCCCTGTTAAAACGAATATTCCCCGACCAATTGAATATTATATAACAACTTGCATACTTTGCAAAATTTATAAATATTACCCACAACTATAACATTATTCAAATCCACACCATAATTTTGAAAAAAATATTTTGAGAAATTTAAATCTTTATTTATAAAATTTGGGGTCTCACAAGAATGACTATAAATACAAGGCTAGACTTCAATTCACAGGTAAAGTCTCTATTATTAAATCTCATAATAGTCTGTACTTATTTTTACACTGCGCCGATAAAACTTGACGTTAACATTTATAATAAGTGAAAATCTAATTTCTCAAATTAAAGAATAAGTTATCTCATTGATTTCTACATTTATTTTAATTTAGTAAGTTGGTAATTCCAAATGGAGGAGTATTTGGTACAAATTTTACGCATGTTTTTCATAGATCCACTCAAAAGTTAATTATTTTTTATACTTCAAAATCAAAAGTATATGAAAAATATACTTAAAAATCATCATTTCAGTATTGACTTTTTGATTTTGGATGGAGGAATTAAGTTGCATGTTTTCAAAATAGCCAAACATAAGTAAGGGAACATCAAAAATGGAAAAATAAATAAATGATGTATTAATTAATTATCAAGGAAATCCTTCACTTTCATTACTTAACCATGCAAAGTGAACCCCCTATGCGTTAAGCTAGGAGAGTCCTCCATATCATATTCGCGGATATATTTGGGGACATCTCACCATCTCGCACAATAATTAATTACTCTTCCTTCTCTTTCTTAATTATTCTATTTTTTAAAGAGCAAAGTATGTAAGAATTAATTTGTCCTCTTAAATATATATAAAATATCTTATATTATAAAAAATTATTTTAAAACAATTTATATAATAAAAATGAGGAAATATTAATTAAGGGTAAAATTAACAATGTCAAGAATATTACTAACTTCGTTCCTAAAAAATTATCATTTAAAATTTTTACACATGGATTAAGAAGTAGTACTCCCTCCGTTCCTTAATATAAGTCGTTTTAGAGAAATATTTTTGTTTCTTAATATAAGTTATTTGAGAATTTCAAGTAAGCACTAATTGCTTAGTTTCCAATATTACCCCAAGTAATAAATATAACTTTGGTTCTCTCACTATTTTTTATCCAATAAATAACAATCTCTTCTTCCAATACAAGGGCAATATAGACAATTGATATTATAGTTAATGCTATATAATCATTACCTTAATACTTGTGCACAACTCTAAAACGACCTATATTAAGAAACAGAGAGAGTATCATTTACCAAGTAAAATTTATTTAAAATTTCATCACTATCCATTTATGAGAAATTGAAAACTATTAATACAAGAGAGAGAATTTCTTGTGACAATGAGAGAAGGTATGGGTAATATAGAAAAGTAAATAATTTATTCTGCTCGAAAGTTGTAAACGAGAAATATTTTGAAACAAATTTTTTCTTCTAAAACGATACTCCCTCCGTTCTTTAATATAGGTCGTTTTAGAGTTGTGCACAAGTATTAAGGTAATGATTGTAAAGCATTAAATATACTATTAATTGTCTATATTACCCTTGTATTAGAAAAAGAGAGGGTTATTTATTGGACAAAAAATAGTAAGAGAACCAAAGTTATATTTATTATCTGGGGTAATATTGGAAACTAAGCAATTAATATTTACTTAAAATCCTCAAACGACTTATATTTAAAAATAAAAATATTTTTTTAAAACGATTTATATTAAAAAACGGGTGGAGTAATCTTTTTAGGAACATACGGAGTAATTAAGAGTAGAATTAATTAACAATGTCAAGTAAAATTAGTTAATACCCCAATGTTGATTCCATGTTATTTATTCCTCTTCCGTTCGTAATTATGGTGGCACTGAAATCAAGGGGAAGGATCTTAAGAGTAGTAGTCGTATTAATTTGTATATACTAACCATACCTGTGCCGGCCACATGATTATAAGATCGGTCAACTTGTAAGAAATCTCCCCCCAATAAATAATTTTTTTTAAAAAAAAAACTGAAAAACAATGAAATCAAACAGCAGTAAATTAAAATTCTAAAATTTTATATTGAATATTATGTTTAAGAAAATGTTTATGGAAAATTTTAATATCTACAAAAAAATAATTTAAATATAAAAGAGACTCTTTATTTTATTTTATTTTTGAGACGGAAGAAGTAGTACTAGTATTATTATTGTAATCTTTTAAATTAAAACAAAGAAAAATAACTGGTTTAAGAAACCCAGGAATAGAAATTAAGAAGTTTGATCCATAATCTCACTAATAGGTTATTTTAGGCCCATTAACACATCCATTTGTTGGGTCGAAATGCCCACAAAATAGGTATTTCTAAGCCTGCTTGGGCGCAACATGAAAACACTTTTTTTTATTTTAAACATCAATATGAAACACTAGGCCAACATTACAACTTTACAAGCATAAGATTAGTTTTTTTTTATCTGTTTCTAGATCATCATTGTTCAAATGGGCTCTTCGAGCTGACTTTAGGTATTTATCTCTTGTACCAAACAATGCTAGATATATATTTACACGTTGTGTGATTTCATCTTGTTTACCAAATAATGAAAGGATAATATAATATATATATATATATATATATATATATATATATATATATATATATATATATATATATATATATAATCAATCTTTCTAGTGAACAAAAAACAAACCTAGTTTATAGCGACAATTTTACGAGATATAGCGACGGTTCGAATCGTCGTCATAATTTTGTCGTCGGCTTAGTATGTTATAGCGATGGAAAATATCGTCGCTAAGTCGATTCGTCATTAGTTCGCTGGATAAGAAGACCGTATATATATCGGTCTTTTTTTTTTAGTGAATCAAAAATAAACCCTATTATATGGCGAAGTTTTACGAGATATAACGACGATTCGAATCGTCGTCATAACTTTATCGTCAACTTTGTATGCTATAGCGATTGAATAAAAAAAATTTAAGAATTTCATTATTCAAATTTATACAATTATTCAAATATAGAGAATTTATAGATGCATATAATTCAAATTTATTCAATTTCATTTACTTAGATGCATATAATTCGAATTTATAATTGAATAAAAATTTATTAAGAATTTCATTAACTAAAAATCTCGCTGCACATTAATAGAGAACAGGATCCCATTGATGGTAAATTGGATAGTAGACATTTTGAAACCTCCAAATTTATACAAAATTTCAATTTATTTCAAAATTTAATATAAATTAATTAAAAACAAATAAATTAAATCAAATAAAACATTTACACCAAAGTATAGCTTCGTAAAAGTGTGAAGGACACAGAAAAATCTTTAAGCCTTATAAATTATGGGAAATTATTATATATGTATAACATTTTGTTATGAAGTTAAAATATTGGCATTAATTTGGTAGTGAAAGATGAAATCAATGGCTAAAATGATTAATGCATTAAACACGTTTTTCATTAATACTTTTGCAAAAGAGGAACTAATAGATTATAGCTAAATTTTCTTAGATCAATGGACTAGATTATTGCTTAATGATGTCCGACTTTTAATGAAAAATAAATCTAAGGCAATAATACACTTTTCCCTCCAACATGAATGTAGATGTGCAAGATTATATTACTCAATTCGTTTTAAAAAATAATTTAAATTAAAATTGATACAAATTCATCTAATTTTTAGAATATATGATTATAAAATTGTTAAACTATTTGAAAATACTAATAATTACAATATTTATTGTTCAAAAAATTTAAATAAGTCATATTAATGTTGAACATAAAAATATTTCAAATGAACTTTTAAAATATCACCGATAACATCAAACCAATAGTTATGCTACCAGAATAATAAGTGTCGTTAAAAATTTGAATTATTTTAACAACAAGCGTAAAATGGCGTTTGTTACGGGTCATCTAAAGAGACTATTTTAAATATTTGGTAATTTGATTGGTCATCTTTATAATCGTGTTTGTTGCACATGCTTGTTTTTTTTTTTTGTCGACATATTTAGTTTAACTAAAATAACGCATTGTCTATACTAAGTATATAGTGTTGTTTGTTATTTATTATTATAAGTTTAATTAATGTATTATTAACGACATAGTTGAAAATTTTGTGCTTAATAATTAAATAAATCATGAATTATTATTTTATAAACATATTAAAAATTTAAATATGATTTATTAATTGTAATACTAAATTAATCAGTTAGATAGTACTTTGATGATTATTGATAATTACATTTGATAATAATCATATGGGTGTAAATTCAACTAAAATTAGTACAATGATATTTTAGTAACAAATCTGTGACGCCCTCAAAATAGGTATACAACACTCATTTTGAGTCACCAAAATACATGGTACAAAAACAACTACAACTTTATTAATACAATTGTCGTGCAAAATACGACAACACATAAACTGTGAGTTTAAATACAAATATTGTCATCTAGACAATGTGACGCCCCCAAAACAGGTCCATTCCACCCAACCCATTCTGAGTCGCCAAATACATGGTACAGAAATAACTACAACTTCAATAATACAAATGTCGTGTGAAATACGACAATACATCTTATGAGTTTAAATACGAGATATTGCCGCCTGCAGACAATATCCACACGCAAATAAATCCCCATCATAATTATTGATACATTATTTTACAAAAATGGTGAGGACTACTAAACAACTCTCTCTAACCTTCATTCCATACCCCGACTCGATCCTGCTTTATGTTCTCACCTCCCGAGAAAAAAATGGAACAACAAGGAAAAGGGTGAGCTCAACTAGCTTTAGGTAAAGAATATTATGACTAAGATAATATACAACAAATTATCGTTAGTCTTCAATAGGAAAAAATCTAATAGAATACAATAGCAAACAAGTTTTAGATCAACAAATGCAATGGAATAAAGAATCCATTAGAAGAGTCACGTAGAAAAGAATTCTACCGCTTCTAAGGTTTAAAAGTCCATCATCAATATTTTATCCTCAGAATAACAATCAATATTCATCTTTTGCTTTACAGCCAAAGATATTCATTTAAATCACCAATTGGTCATGTTCATCTCAACACTGCTCATCATTTTGCTTTCTACAGCCAAAAGATATTCATCGGTTAATCGTTCATCTTTGCACTACAGTGCCAAAGATATTCATCAAGTATCACCATTAAGGACCGAGGATGATGAAAAATATTTTAAGAACGAATCCAAAGATATAGAAGGACAAATATTAGGGATTAAGTATAACAGGTTTATCCAAGATCAATAATACTTCATAATAAACGATTTTGAAGTAGAACTCAAAAATAACGATCAAAACATGGATACAATCAAAGATAGTAGTCAAAATAGACATCTTGGACAAAAGAAAAATTTTCATTTTTCTAATTGAATAAAGGCCAGTATTCGTGAATAATAGTGTAAGATATCGTGAATAGTGCCGTATACGTGAATAAGAACTCCCACACAAAAAGATAGAAATTTCACAAAAAAATATCTTCACGCTTCGTGAATAGTACTCGTGAATAAGAACTCGTGAATAAGAACTCATGAATAAGTAACTCGTGAATAAATAGTAACTAAGAACTCCCCACGACATGAAAAAAGTTCCAAATTTGATAAAAAGTTCAACCAATATTTTGGCATAATGATATTGAAGAAAATAATATCATTTATGAAAGAAATAACATCTCTTACCTCAAAATAACCGCATTTCCGATCAGTATTTCTAATATATAGTCTTTGTGAAACTACTCGCACCGTATAAAGAACATTCAAAGTATACTCACAAGAATAAGCTCGATAATATAGAGAGAAAAGAGAAAAACTTAGTTTCGGTGTGATTTTCAATTCTAACTTAGCCTCTATTTATAGGAAAATGTTAGAACGCCAAAAAAGGAGACTAAATTAATAAAATATATTATTATTTATTCCAAATTCCTACCCACATGTTTTGAAAACTCTAGCATGCCTTCTTTGGTCAAAAACATCAGCCACCCATGTGCCAACAACCACAAAAAAACGTTTTTCTTATATAAAATAATTAAAACTTCCAAAAATCAATTATTTGAACTCCTAACTTCAATAATTCATGATAAATAGCCCTTTTGTCAGAAAATTCGAATCTCGCGACTTTTTATAGGAAATTCAATTCTCTACAACTTTGCAGAAGGAAGTTTTTCCAAATTCTAAACAGAAATTATCCGAAATCCATAAATGAGCGATTTTACAGTCTATAATCAATTATTTTTTTTGGTCAAGAATTGTGTCCACCGACACACAAAACATATGTTAAACATTTAATGCCACAAAATACTATACCTCCTCATATACTCATATATCCCACATTCATTATAAAAATATCACCGTTAATATATTATTAAAATAATATATTTAAATGAATTATTTTATCAGAAAAAGATAAAATATTAATTTTCAACAATTGTCACATTAAAAATTTTCTCCATCTATATCCACATAAAATAAATATTTTCTTTATCATAATAATCAATAATTAATTATTAAAAATAATATTGCGTAATCACAAGATCGACAACCGTGTAGCTCTCCAGGAAAGAGGGGGCTTTCCAATAAGAATTTCTCCTTACCTCGCCGCAAATATGTGACCAAACCTCTCCTTAGATGTAACTTTCTAGACATTGCCAATAATGTTATCTAATAATATTATTCAGATAATATGAATTATTGCTTCGATAATGAAAAATACGTGTAATGACAATTATTGAACAACAAATGATACAAAATATCAACACAAAGAATTATTGAATCAATATAATATTGAATAAGAACTCTCAGTAACAATTATTGAGTAAAGTGCCTTCTTACGCATTTAATCAATAATTCAACAATACTCATGCATACTGCAGTGTCTTCTTGTGCAACCACGCATTCATTGTATTTTAACCACCGTGTAATCCAACAAAGGTTAATAGCAGTAACAACTACGTCATTATTTATAAAAACACATACTTGTCGCTTTCCTCTTCCGACGCTTATTACTCATTATGGGGCCCACAAATGATCTGCTACTGTCGATTTGGATATTCCCGACAAAAAGAATATTCCACGACCAAAACGAATATTCCCCAATAATAATGAATATTTTATAATCACTTGCTTATTTTGTAAACTTTGCACATTTCACCCATAACTAAAGCATTATATCAAATTACCACCTAATTAATCAAGAATAATAATTAGAGGAAATTGATTTTATTTATAAAATTTGGGGTCTTACAACCTCCCTCCTTATGAAATTTCGTCCTCGAAATTGACGTCGACGTCACTGGTGTATCGAAAAGATGAAGATACCTCGCTTTCATTTCGCTTTCAACTCCCGTGTCATTTTCTCAATAACATGGTTTCTCCACAAAACTTTAACTTGTGGTATGACCTTCAGACGTAAACATGCTTCTTCCTATCCAAAATCTTGACAGTACCTCCTCGTATGTTAAGTCTTCTATATCTCGTCGTTCTAACTCAATAATGTGGTTCGGTCGTCCACATATTTACGTAACATCGATCGTGAAAACGTTATGAACACGCGTCATACTTGGCGGTAAAAAGCGAGTCTATAGGCCACGCCTCTACTCAATCGAGGATTTCAAATAAACCAATAAATCGAAGGTTTGAGCTTTCCTCACATCGCCAATTCTCGCTTTTAGAATAACAACTTCTTGCCTCCTTCTTCATATTCATCACTCCGGTGTGTAGCTTTGGCGATTTTAACTTTATCGATAAAAAGTCGATTATACTCAGATATCATCACGTGGGTACTTAGAGTCTTTAACTCTATCTTCATCATTTATAAGTTATACGAGATGAGTCTTTGACAATATCGTACTCGTGCATCAGATATCACGATCTTCTACTCAATGCGCCACCACTACGTTCGCTTTTCCGGATGGTATGGTCGAACATGTGCCAAATGAGTCTCCCTCGAGTTCTTCAAGCTCTTCCCACATTCCTCGCTTCATTCGAATTTTGTATCTCTACGAGTTAGCTGAGTTAATGGAGTAGCGATTTTGAGAAAATCTTTCCACGAATCTTTGATAATAACCAACTAAGCCTAAAAAGTTACGTATTTCGATTACTAACTTAGGTTGCTCTCAACTGTGACTTATATCCCAACCTTGGATAACACGTCACAATGACACCTATCGATTCTTATCGCATCGAATATGGCATCCCCTACGGAGAGTTTGGCTTCAGTGCATTCCACAAAGGAAGTCATAAGATAGAGGCTCGGGTACAAACTTCTACAGTTGAATTTTTAACTCCTGAAGTTCAATAGGAGCCATGAGATTTTAGAAATGGGTTTTGTACCGGGTTCAAAGTCGATACAAAATTCAATATCACACTTTGGGAGTAAGCCAAGAAATTCTTCAGGAAATACGTCAGGAAAAATCAATAACAATAGGAATATTATTCAAATTTGACGTGTCTTTATTCAAATCCATAACATGGACTAAGAAAACTTGACATCCGTAATAAACGAATGACTTCATGGCTTGATATAAAAATGTTTGACTACAATGGTTTGATTGCTTGAATTCGAATAACAAAGTCACTTAGGAATATGAAAACTAACAACCTTACGAAAGCAATCAATTTGGCATGATGAGTAGTTAACCAATCAATCCCTAAAATCACATCAAAAACAAGTATCTTTAAAGAGATAAGATCAACAGGTAATGTGATAGTGCCAACCTGAATCAAGCAAGATTTCTAAATAACGGATGTAATGAAAGTTTCTCCTAACGAAGTCTCTAATAATAGGTCAAAGTCTAATTTCTCCGTAGTCAAGTTCAAACGTTGGCGCAACAAGACAGAGAGATAAAAGAATGGGTAGAACCCAGATCTAGTAAAGGTATAAACTTTGCAAGAATTATAATTAACTAACTTGCATAAACTCGTTCGGGTTCCTCGCATTTTGAATGGAAGTCACGACAAACGCCTTCCAAGAACCGCCGATTTTGACTTATCCGAGATAGCCCTTGGAATCACCACTTCCGCTAAAACTTGGTTTCGCTTATAAGACAATCTCGAGCGATGTGGCCTTCCTTTCCACAAATTGTAACATACCTTGGAATGTTGTGGACAATTTGGTGATATGTCCCTCCTTCCCGCATTTATAACATACTCTGAGCGGTGGTCTTTCTCCTCAACCGGAACCATTCATCTTGGCCGACGTCTTCACATGGTCGTTGTTGAATCTCCTCTTTTTAAAATCTCCTCCCACTCGCTTCTTCTATTTTCATGGCCACGATTACTACCAGAGTGGTTACTAGCCTTTGTCCGTATTTTTTTCTCCTCCTCATTGGTTATCATCGTTCGATGACTACCACAGTTGTGGTCCCTCGGTTGAGTATACTCACTATCTCGCTCTAAATAATTGAGCCACATGCTTACAACATCCTGAATATAGAGAAAATTTATGAGAAATGAGGTATTGATTTAATTTCGAGTTTTAGACCCCTCGAAACATATCTGGCGTCATACACGTTCCTCATTTTTCACCAAATGAGGTGCAAACCTGGACAACTCATGAAACTTCGCCTCATCTTCGAGACACCGCCATGTTACTCTCTGCTCCAGTCCTAATAAACTCCACTTCCTTCATATAGCGAAATACTTTCGTGGAAGTACTTGTCATTGAACAGCTTCAAATCTTTCCCAAGATATGTTAAATGCATCTGGTTTGACGCTTCTTCGATTCCCACCAAGAATCACTTCACCACGAAACATAAAGGTGGCGAATGGAACCTTCTGTTCCTCCGTCATCCCAAGACATCAAATATCTTGGTAATTTGCTTGACCCACATTTACGCTTTGATCGGATCCAACTTTCCATAGAAATCTGGTGGTCCCAACTCTTTGAATTGTTTGGTAGTGACAAACCGCTGCTACATAGCGCGTTACTATCATTTTCACCCGTATTTTGTACACGAGTCTCCCTCGTCTGATTTTGCATGAACTGCAAAAAGCTTCTAAACATCCCTCGTTCTTCATCTCTTTCGGTGGGTGTTGTTCACAGAGGAACATTGCCACTGTTGCACGTTCTCCTCGTTGGTGAGTCTTAAAAGGCGTCTCCACTCGTCTCATTTACTCCATCATTAATATTCTCAGTCGACATTCTCAAATACTGTCATAAAACAATGGTTAATTAAACAAATTAACATGTCACATAATATCCCTATATTATGACTTGACCAACAAATAAGCTTAGGTAGGACACACTAGCGAAGGATTTACTCGCCTCTCCCCCTCCTAGTTCTATTCCCCGATCTCCGCTGGAGATCATATCCCTAAGCTCGATACATAAACCGCGACGCCCCCAAAACAGTCCATTCCACCCAACCCATTCTCGAGTCGCCAAATACATGGTACGTAAATAACTACAACTTCAATAATACAAATGTCGTGTGAAATACGACAATACATAATGTGAGTTTAAATACGATATTTGCCGCCTAGACAATATCCACACGCAAATAAATCCCCATCATAATTATTGATACATTATTTTACAAAAATGCCGAGGACTACTAAACAACTCTCTCTAGAACCTTCATTCCATACCCCAGACTCGATCCTCGCTATGTTCTCACCTCCCGAGAAGAAAATGGAACAACAAGGAAAAGGGTGAGCTCAACTAGCCCAAGAAAAATATTATGACTAAGATAATATACAACAAATTATCGTTAGTCTTCAATAGGGAAAAATCTAATAGAATACAATAGACAACAAGTTTTAGATCAACAAATGCAATGAAATGATGAATCCATTAGAAGAGTCACGTAGAGAAAGAATTCTACCGCCTTCTAAGGTTTAAAAGTCCATCATCAATATTTTATCCCCAGTAACAACAATCAATATTCATCTTTGCACCACAGCCAAAGATATTCATTTAAATCACCAATTGGTCATGTTCATCTCAACACTGCTCATCATTTCACTACGAGCCAAAGATATTCATCGGGTTAATCGTTCATCTTTGCACTACAGCCAAAGATATTCATCAAGTATCACCATTAAGGACCGGGATGATGAAAATATTTTTAAGAACGAATCCAAAGATATAGAAGGACAAATATTAGGGATTCGTATAACAGTTTATCCAAGATCAATAATACTTCATAATAAACGATTTTGAAGCGTAACTCAAAAATAACGATCAAAACATGGATACAATCAAAGATAGAATAGACATCTTGACAAAAAAGAAAAATTTTCATTTTTCTATGAATAGTGCCATATTAAGTGAATAAAGGTCAGATATCGTGAATAATAGTGCCTTATACGTGAATAGTAATCCCGACACAAAAGATAGAAATTTCACAAAAAACATCTTCACGCTTCGTGAATAGTACTCGTGAATAAATAAGAACTCATGAATAAGAACTCGTGAATAAGAACTCATGAATAGTAACCCCGACATGAAAAAGTTCCAAATTTGATAAAAGTTCAACTAATATTTTGGCATAATGATATTGAAGAAAATAATATCATTTATGAAAGAAATAACATCCTTACCTCAAAATAACCGTATTTCCGATCAGATTTCTAGATAAATCTTGATGAAACTCATAGACCGTGATAAAGAACACTCAAAGTATACTCACAAGAATACGCTCGATAATATAGAGAGAGAGAGAGAAAACTTAGTTTCGTGTGATTTTTTAATTCTAACTTAGCCTCTATTTATAGGAAAATGTTAGAACGCCAAAGGAGACTAAATTAATAAAATATATTATTATTTATTCCAAATTCCTACCCACATGTTTTGAAAACTCTAGCATGCCTTCTTTGGTCAAAAACATCACCACCCATGTGCCAACAACCACAAAAATGTTTTTTTTATATAAAATAATTAAAACTTCCAAAAATCAATTATTTGAACTCCGTAACTTCAATAATTCATGATAAATAGCCCTTTTGTCGAAAAATTGAATCTCGCGCTTTTTATAGGAAATTCAATTCTCTACAACTTTACAGAAGGAAGTTTTTCTAAATTCAAAACAGAAATTATCCGAAATCCATAAATGAGCGATTTTACAGTCTATAATCAATTTATTTTTTTTGGTCAAGAATTGTGTCCACCGACATACAAAACATATGTTAAACATTTAATGCCACAAAATACTCTACCTCCTCATATACTCATATATCCCACATTCGTTATAAAAATATCACCGTTAATATATTATTAAAATAATATATTTAAATAAATTATTTTATCAGAAAAAGATAAAATATTAATTTTCAACAATTGTCACATTAAAAATTTTCTCCATCTATATCCACATAAAATAAATATTTTATTTATCATAATAATCAATAATTAATTATTAAAAATAATATTGCGGATCACAAGATCGACAACCGTGCCGCTAGTTCAGAAAAAGAGGGGCTTCGATAAGAATTTCTCTCTTCTTGCCGCAATTAGGTGACCAAACCTCTCCTGTGATGTAACTTTCTAGACATTGCCAATAATGTTATCTAATAATATTATTCGGATAATATGAATTATTGCTTCGATAATGAAAATCTTTGTGTAATGACAATTATTGAAACAACAAATGATACAAAATATCAACGCAAAGAATTATTGAATCAATATAATATTGAGCGAGAATTCACCGTAACAATTATTGAGTAGTGCCTTCTTACGCATCTGAATCAATAATTCAACAATATGCAATCATACCGTAAATTTGCTACTGCAAGCAACCACGCATATTATTTGTATTTTAACCACCGGTAATCCAACAATTATTAATTGTAATAACTACGTCGTTATTTATAAAAACACATACTTGTCGTTTTCTTCATCCGACAGTTATTCTGTTATGGGGCCCACAAATGACTGCGCCATCGTACGGATATTCCCGACAAAAAGAATATTCCACGACCAAACGAATATTCCCCAACAATAATGAATATTTTATAACCACTTGCTTATTTTGTAAACTTTGCACATTTCGCCCATAACCAAAGCATTATATCAAATTACCACCTAATTAATCAAGAATAATAATTAGAGGAAATTCAATTTTTATTTATAAAAATTTGGGGTCTTACAGACAATATCCACACTCAAATAAGTCCTCATTACAATTATTGATACATTATTTTATAAAATAGTGAGGACTACTAAGACAACTTCTAGAACCATCATTTCATTCTCCGACTAGTACTCGCTACATTCTCGCATCCTGAGAAGAACAATGGAACAAAAAGGAAAAGGGTGAGCTCAACTAGCCCAGTAAAGAATATTATGACTAAGATAATATAGAATAAATTATCGTTAGTCTTCAACAGGGAAAAATCTGAGAGAATATAATAGACAACAAGTTTCAAATCAATATTCGCAGCGAAAATAATAATTCATAGAAGAGTTACGTAGAGAATGAAAATCTACTATTATCTATGAATTTAAAAGTTCATCATCAATATTTTATCCCTGTAACATCAATCAATATACATCTTGAATCAAATATTCATCTTTTCACTACAGACCAAAGATATTCATCAGTTGGTCATGTTCATCTCAACACTTGTACATCTTTGCACTACGGGCCAAAGATATTCAATAATATCATCATTTAGGACTGAGGATGATGAAAAATATTTTAAAGAAAACGAATCCAGTGAAACAAAAGAACAAATAATAAGGATTCGTACTTTAAACAGTCCAAGTTCAAAAATAATTCATAAATAATCATAGTGAAGTAAAATTCAGAAATAATCAAAACATGGATACAATCAAAGCTAGTATCCATAATAGATATTCTGGATAAAAAACAAAAATTTAATTTTTCTGTGAATAGTGTCGTATTCGTGAATAGTGCCGTATACGTGAATAATAATCCCGACACTAAAAGACAAGAATTTCACAAGAAAAATCTTACTAGTATTCTGGCATAATGATATTAGAAGAAATAATATCATTTTTAAAAAAAACATCCCTTACCTCGAAAAGACAGTACTTCTGACTGGAATACTGTATATAGTGTTGAAGGAACTTGTACCGTATATCAACACTCAAAGTATCAAAATACTCACAAGAATACGCTCGATAATATAGAGAGAAAAATATTTAGTTTCTGGTGTGATTTTCAATTCTAACCTAAGCATCCTATTTATTGAAAAATGCTTAGAACACCAAAGCAGAAAATTTAATATAATAATAATAATATAATTTTTCTTAACTTCATACGCACACCACCAGCCCACAACATCAGCCACCCACCCACAATAAATAAGAAAAACATTTTTCTTAAATAAAACAATTAAAACTTTAAAAATCAATTATTATGAAACTTCGGAACTTCAATAATTCATAATAAATAGCCATTTTATCATAAAAATTTGAATTTTATGTCCATTTCATAGGAAATTTAATTATCTACAACTTTGCAGAAGAAAATTTTTCCAAATTTCAAGCCGGAGTTGACCGAAATCCAAATACGGACGATTTTACACGCTATAATCAAATTTCAGTCAAGAAATGGGGTCCACAAACATGAAAAATATGTTTTAAATATTTGTAGTAACAAAAACACTCTTCCTCCTCATTTATTCATATATCCCACATTCATTATAAAAATATCACCATTATTATATTATTAAAATATAATAATATATTTAAATGAATTATTTTATCAGAAAAGATAAAATATCAATTTTCAACAATTGTCACATTAAAAATTTTCTCCATCTATATCCACATAAAATGAATATTTTCTTTATCATATAAATCAATAATTAATTATTCACAAATAATATTACAGAATCACAATATCGACAACCGCACTGCTCCTTAAAAAAGGGGCTTTTCAATAAGATTTCTCCTTAATGGCGCGCATGATTAGGTGACCAAACCTCTCCTTGATGTAATTTTCTAGACATTGTCAATAATGTTATCTAATAATATTATTCAAATAATATAAATTATTGTCTGATAATGGAAAATCTTGTGTAGTGACAATTAATAAAAAACAATAATATAAAATATCAACGTAGCAATTATTGAATCAATAAAATAAAATATTGAATAAGAATTACTCGTAACAATTATTGAGTAGTGCCTTCTTACGTAAGAATCAATAATTGGTGCAATACCGGTAATGCTTCTTGTGTTTTAACCACCGAGTATTTCAACAAGATAATAGCAGTAATAACTACGCCTTTATTTATAAACAACTTATACTTGTCATTTTTTTCATCCAATCACTTTCCGTTATGGGGCCCACACAAGGCTGTGCCGTCATACGAATATTCCCCGACAGCAAGAATATTCCACGACCAAACGAATATTCTCCGGCAACAATGAATATTTTACAACCATTTGCTTATTTAAAATATTTGCGCATTTTACCCATAACTAACCACATTAATCAAATCAACCTTTACTATTTCAAAATAATAAATAGATGAAATTCAATTTCATTTATAATAAGTTGGGGTCTTACAAAATTAATATTAGAAAAAATATATTCAATAATCTTGAATTCATATCAAACACTCACAATATCAATTACCAGTAATTACATATTTTCAACTAAATTATTTTTTATTACTAATAATCAAATACCCAGTAATCTATTAATATATCGTCGTTTAACCTAAAAATTAAATTGTATCTCTAATTTTGAAACATATAAAATAATAGATTTTTCTTTCTTTGTATATTAATTTATTTTAAATCTATCGATAAACATTTTCTTTTTACAGTAAATTTATTTATTTTAAATCTATGGATTTATCCAAATGGAGCCTTAGGGCTTTTTTCAAGTGTCTATTTTGTATATAGAAAATTGATATTTTTATATAATATTTTTATATGAAAAATATAGTTAAAAATATATAATAACGAAAAAAATTATCGTTATAAAATTTATAAAGACTATTTTATGTAAAAATATTAAAAAATCATCCGTTTCCATGTATATATATTTGTGCGTGCACCTACACACTGGGCAAACAATTAATTTTGGTAAGGGAGACCCACCTAATAATAAAGAGACTTATGAAAGAATAAAGTGTTAGTAAAACAAAATTACGATAAACATATTGTTTAAAAGATTCCTTCACCGATTAAATCTCACCACCTATTGATTAGATATTTATTATAAACTTAGGTGGTGTTTAATAAAATTAAATAATTAAGATTTTAATGGTTAATATATTTTAATAAATTATATCATCTGAATTTAAAAAATTGTTTGATAATTAAAAGTGTAAAATATTTAAATGATACTATTTTACCATTTTAACCCTCTTAGTTATTTAAAAATTTTATTTGAATGATTTTAAAATTTGAAATTAAAGGAGTACAAAATTTATTGAGGCTATTTTTGTCCATAAATTTTAAATAAAGTATTAAGAGGCAACTTTTAATAGTTAAGATTTGAGTTTCCGTCTTAACGATTAAGAGGCATTAAGAGAATTTTTTTTAAGCAAATAAGATTTGCCTTTGATCGAATTAGAGACAGATGAATTAAGAGGTATTCAGACACAAACAAACACCACCTTACTTTATTATGATTAGACGACAACAAATCTGCCTAAAACCCATGGTAAGGCGACATATCTTCGCCAAAAAAAGCGGGTTTTGGGCGCGTTTTTGACCCACAAAAATCCGGGCCTTTTTGGCCCAGCCTGTCCATGACCCGACTCGTTCACTCTTGGGCCCAAAAAATATAAAAAAAATAGGCATAAAACATCCTTCGGCCTGCGGACTTTGGGCTTAAATTTTATGGCCACCAAAACCCGAAACCGTTTTGGCCTGACCGACCAAGACCTCGCTCATTGCGTTTGCGGATGTAATTATGATATATTGAGAAATAAATTTTCACTAAAAAAATTACCAATAGCCCTTCAGCTATATTCTAGGCCTCTTTGGTAAAAGGCTTAGGTTTGATTTCTCCACCCAAATTATTAAAAAAAAATCATTAAAAAATATGTCTCAGGGTTAAATCACTTTTTTCCATTGAATTAATTTCAATTTTTATTTATATCACTGAATTAATTTTTATTTATTTATATCATTGAACTATAATTTTTTTTCTTCTAAATTTGTTTGTATATAAATATGCAAAAACACGGATATTACATTAAAGATCATATCGGGTTAAAGCACCCAGACTAGGAAAAACAATTGCCTAACCTAATTGAAATCATCCTCACAACCCGACCCGAGGTTAGGCAACATTTAGCTTAACTAAAAATTAGCTATAAAAATAAAACCCACGTGAGCCTCAAAATTAGCCTGATTAGTACCCCACGTGTGAATCCAACGAAAGACATCAGCATTTTAAAATTGGGTGGACCCCAATTGTGTTTTCCAAGAACAGCAACACACTGCCCAGTGCAGCCACCGTCCGGCGAAAGAACAGAACAGCAAAACAACCACCGACAGATAAAGCGGCAACGAACCACCATGAAAGCTGGCAGCATAATCGGAGTAACACAGATCCAGACAGCAAACCAGCTACTCATATCAAGACCAAAATGAGAAAGGAACCAGAATCCGGCTAAACAAACCAATCGAAATTGGCAATGAACATCCAAATCTAAAATTTAAAAATAAACTATAGAAGCAAGCACTCAGATTCGAAGAACACACGGTAACCATATGCTTAAAACAGAGCTAAGATGGAATAACCGGCCCCAAAATAGGACCAAATCAAAACACACTAACTGATTTAATCGGAGAAAATTAATAAGTGAAAGCACAAGAATCAGTTAGGAACAACAAAAAATTGGTACTATTACAACCAAGAATTCCAAATCTAAGCAATACAAATAAAGCAATAAGAACTGCTTGAACCCAGATCGGAACAAACAAACGCTAGAATCATAGGACCCCAAACCCTAGAATTCGGTAGGCCAATTCAAGGTCTAATAACGGAATCATCAGACCTGTAAACCATCATCCAAAGCTAGAAATACATCATTAAGAAGCCAACCATGTTTGAGCCAACCAAACCGGAGCCAACCGCCATCGAAACCCCCAAACAAGATCAAAACATAATGCCTAACCATCAGAGCTCCCCCTACAAGGCTAATCGTAGAAAACCATAACCATCAAACCCTCGGCCTCGGCAACAGGTCGGTCGGAAAGGGAGCTGTTCGGAAAGTTCTTGTTTGGGCAACCAAGTTAACCATATTAAATAATAGAAAGAAATCAACCAAATAAAATATATTTAACTTCACAATTATAAAATGTATGATATAAAAAGAATAATTAGTTAAAATATGATATTATATAAAGATAAATATGTTGGTAAAAATAAATAAATTAAAAGTTAGTAAATATTAAAATAAAATAAATATTGGTAGTCTATTACCTATGTTGGGTTTGGATTTAAAGAATGAAATGGTGATTGAAATGATTCATTTCATTTTAGTTGGAATGAATTATTTCATACTCTTCCTCCCCTAACACCGTCATGGTTCAATGATAAAAAAATTATCTTTGGAGTCAAAAATTTTAAATAAAATAAAATAATGGTTCAATTCATTCTAATTGCAACTAAATATAATTTTTTTCATTCCATTCTTATTTTTATTACTTCAATCCAAACCGAGTGATCAAACCAGCCCTATGCAACTAGACCCAAATCAGTGACAATCTACCCATTATTACAAAAGCAGAACTCAAAATTCTTCTTGTTATTTTTTTCTTTGTTTATTTTTCTTCCCTTTCCTTCATATTTGTTATAGATGATGACGGTGGTTATGACTAACGGCGGAGTTTCTGACTTTCTGTAGTGGTTCATAAGAGGAGGATAAATATTTTATTTATTTATTTAATATTAAATTGGGAGAAAAGGAAATGAATGCAAATAATGTAAATTGGTAGTATAAAAAATATTTCTTAATTTTAATACACGTAATTATCGCTACGTTTTTATGTGCTGAAGCTGAACAATCTATGTAAGCATTCAACGTGGTGTCACCCATAAATAGACCTGTCAAACTGCAGCCTAAGCTCACGGGCCGGACTTTGAGTTGCAGTTTTTTAGCCTAATAAAATTTGGGTTTTTTTGGCCTGTTCATTTTTTGCCTGACTCGTTTGGGCCAAACTCAAAAAATAGTATAAAATAGGCACAAATTGATTTAGACCCGTGGGTCAGCCCGACCCGTCCACCACAGACCGAGCTTTGGACTGTAGTTTTGGCCCAATAAAAATTGAGCCTTTTTGGCCGCCTGTTTTTTGACCCGTCCGTCACTCGCCCAGCCCGTTTGCTAGGTCAATCCATAAACTCTGTTAACGATCTTAAGCGATTTTCTTAAAAAATATTGCAATTCAGCGAGTTGATTGAAAAAAAAAGGTTTGATGATGTAGATGTAAATTAAGATTTAATTCATTAAAAAAAAGTTATTTAACCCATAATGTGTCTGTATAAATATAAAATAATACTAATATTCTATAATAATACAATTTTAATATTTTAGTCTTTTTCATTTTTTTTATTTCTTTTAACTATTATATAATAGGAGAGGAAGTTTGTAAATCCAGTTGTTTTACAATTTTTTTAAATTCAAAAACTTACTAGTATTATTCTCTCCGTTCTTTAATATAAGTCGTTTTAGAGTTGTGCACAAGTATTAAGGAAATAATTATAAAATATTAAATATACTATCAATTGTCTATATTGCCCTTGTATTAAAAAAA
Organism: Panax ginseng; assembly: GCA_020205605.1. Classification (NCBI taxonomy): domain Eukaryota; kingdom Viridiplantae; phylum Streptophyta; class Magnoliopsida; order Apiales; family Araliaceae; genus Panax; species Panax ginseng. The sequence continues at coordinate 153,446,794 of CM035129.1, forward strand.
GAGTGTTATTTATTGGACAAAAAATAGTGAAAAAACCAAAGTTATATTTATTACTTGGGGTAATATTGAAAACTAAGCAATTAATGCTTACTTGAAATTCTCAAACGACTTATATTTAGGAACAAAAATATTTTTCTAAAACGACTTATATTAAGGAACCGATGGAGTATTTTTTAAAATGATTATAATGTGTGTGTCGAGTGATACTGTGACAGTCTCAAATAATTTGTCAAACAACGGGACACCATTATATTATTATATCTATTTTATAATAATTGAATTTAAAAAAAAAAATTGTGTTTTAATTTATTTATCGTTTATAATTTTCTAAAAAATAAATTATTTATTTTTATATATCACTCTTAACTTCTCTCATTGTTCTTTTATTGTTCCAATAAATTTTATTCATTGTATTAATAATTTTCAACTTCTCATAAAAAAATAGTGATAAAATTTGATACAAATTTTAATTCTTAAACGATAGTATTAAATATTTTTTAATTCATGAAACTAAAATAACTATTATTATAGAATAGAGTTAGTAGTATTTATTCCTCCATTCTTTAATATAAGTTATTTTAAAAATATTTTTTAGTAACTAACTATTAATTACTTAATTTTATTAAAATAACTTTGATTCTTTTATTATTTTTGTTCTAATAAATAACATTATTTTAATATAAATAATTAATATTATATTTAATTACTAAGTATATAATTATTTCCTTAATAATAATTGTGTAATAAAATGATTGACAGAGAGAATATTTGATTACTATTACTCCCTCCTATTCAGATTAAATGACGTTTTAGGGAGTTTAATTTTATTCTATATAAGTGTCGTTTTAGAATCTCTATGCAATATTGCACTATTTTTTTCTAATTTATCCCTCTATTTAATATGCTTAATAAATGCAATTATGAAAAGAGAAATAATTAATTAGGGACAATTGTGGAGAATGAAAAGAGACAATTGTAGAGAGAAAAATAATTAATTAGAGACGTAAAAAATATTTTGTGTTATTTTTTAATAAATGTGCTTAACTCTAAAATGTCATTTAATCTGAATGAGAAGGAGTATAATAATATGATATGGATAAGCTAACAAACTCGGCCTTGGCTCACACTGCTTTTAACACCACGCACATTTCTCTCCCCAACGCAAAGACAGTAGAGAGTGGAGACATACATACTCTCTGTGTTGTTCTTTATCAGTGGCCTCGAAAACAACTCGTGTCCTTGTCTTTTTTGTCGAAATCCCTTTTCTTTAGGATCATCATCAATCAAATTCGAACTTGATAGGCTCATGGGTTTCGTGTTTGGTCGTGTGCCTGAAAGAGTGGGAGGGAGGGAGGGAGGAAGGGAGGGACCGGACTAGGAGGAGAATACAGGCTTAGGACTTGATAATTTGGGCTGCATTTTCAGTCTGAACTCTGAAACCTATCAGTTTCACTTGATCGGATTCTAGGGTTTTAGTGTCTTGAATTTGCACAGTCATTTCACATGCTAGATAATGGGTCGTTTTGTATGTTCTTTTTGTGATCTGGGTCATGTCCATTTGAATGATTGGCAGCCTAAAGACCCGATTTTCTGTTTTGGGTTTAGTAATTTCATGGTTTTGAATTTGTTTGGGTTTCAAAGAATTTTAATTGTTTGATAATTTATTTACGATTTTGCATGTGAGAAGCTTCTTTGGTGGTTTTTTATTATTGTTACTTTTTAAGTGGGTTTCGAGGTTTGTTTTGTGTGAGAAGTTTGGGATATTTGGCTTGAGGTGGATTACAAGGGGAAAGTTTTGATGCTTTGATCTCAAATTCTAGTAAATGACAATCTAGTTTAGGGTTTGGATGAAAATGGGGTTAGATCCTGATGCTGATGAAATGGGAACTTTAGTTGTGAGTGATTCAAAGCAAAGGTCAATCGATGATGAAGAAGAAAATGATACCATGGATGCTCGTTGTTGGATAAAGTTCAGATTCCTGGGGAGGTGCTTGGCTTCAAGGTCCAAAGTAAATAGTTCAATAAATGGCAGCAGCACACAAAATGGTAATTTTTGAAAAATCATTCTGTAAAATTGTTCCGTATAGATGATGAAGTTAAATTATTTGGAAAAGTACTGTTATGCTCATTTATAAAATGCATCCGCTGTAATTTTGTTGGAGAGATTCTCCACGAATCTTGTTTCCTGAAACACTGGCGTGTTTCTCTTATATCTGTTAGCAAATTTGGTTTTAGTAATATATATTTTTTGAATGTGTCTTAGGTTTATTTTGTATTTGATTCTGAAATCTGAATTGGATGCTGTTCCATGATTTTTATTTGTCTTATAAATAAATAACTAGAATAACTTGTTGTTTGATTTTTTTTTTTTACTGTATTCAATGTTAAATTAATGACATTCTATATCGTGTGTAATCTTTAATTGCTACAAGGTGGTCTTAAACATGGAGTTATGATTGCTTTCAATTTCTCAATGTTTGATTACTATTGCTTTCATTAAGTGTTTTTTTTGGTGGTTGGGGGGGTGTTGTCCCACAACTTGAAGATGTTCCGTTGGGTGCCATTGTCATGTGGCTGAATTTAGAGCAGTCCACCCTTACATTCTTGTTATAGTTTTCGAATTCACATATGTAAGTGACTACATTCTCTATCCTTTTTAATTATAGTTTTCCGGTCTTTCATTTGCCTGTCTCTTTTTTCTAAGAGGGAAAAGTATCGAGCATTGTATAGTTGCTGTAGTTCCTGTCTTTAATGATTGTTGGATTCAACATATTTATGATGTTGATGTAGTTTTTTGAAAGCCTTTTAGTCATAATGACACGCTTATGAATTGCTTTATAAGTAGATAACACATTGCCACTAATTTAGGACATGAAGTTCTTAAACATAAAAGTTTACCCATTCATATATCACTCTGTATAATATAACAGAACCAACGGTTGAAGAACATTTTACTAACAAAACTATTACTCAACTTTTGTCAAATGAAATTTACTTGGTGGATATTTTCATTTTTTTATCCTGGAAGGTTAAATCTCACCGTATGCAATAAATGAACTTGGTAGAGTATCACCTACAACATCAATACCTTGGAGGATATCATGATTTGTTAGGTATTATGGGTATTAAAACTAAAGTTTTCCAACTCATCAGCCAAAAGTAGCCTTCTCTATTAGCATGAAACAATGTGCCATTCCAATTCTTTGGAGATTAGACTGGCCTTGATGAATGAGAGGAGCTTATGTATCGCGAATACATAGCTTTTCTTTTACCAAGTCAGTAGCAGAATGTGAACCAGTTTCTGTACTAATTCCTAAAATCAATTTCCGTAGGCTGCTTCAGACTGCTAAATGTTTAGTTTCAGTTACTTTTCCAGTACCACCGTTGATGATTTGGCCAGGACCTACATACCTGAACTGTACAATAACAAATCTTTTTGTGATGGTGTTTTGGAGAATATAAGAATGTTTTTATCTGTTAAAAAGGTACTTTGACAATGCAAAAACTTGTGTGCTCTCGTGTATTAGTATATGCATGTCATTCCTAGTGATGTAATTTAGAATTTTTTAAAATGCAAATCCACGGTGCAGGTACCTTTTTGCATTAATAATCAGTATTCTTAAAAGGAAAATTTTATACACGATCTACAAAACTCCGTAGAACAGTCTTGAACAACTAATAACATACTCATTTGTCTAAATGCAAAGTTAAGATAAATGTCTTGCTAGATAAGAAACAATTAGATTCAGTAATCAAAGTTTTAGTGATAAGATATAAATTTAGAGGTCTTTTTTTTTTTCTTTTTTTGGCATAGTGTTGTCTTATGTAGAAAAGAGAATATCAACAATACTGAGAAAAGAACATAATAACTGTTAGTTATTGGTGATGCTAGGGAAAGGCTAATGTGTTGATGGATATTAAATGTAATTTTTAATTGTCTATGAGGTTAGGTATGTAAAAATATCATTCAACACTACTTCTTACTGATTCAGCCACATTTTCTAGATGAACCATTCAGACGCATTCAGAGTTTAAAAATTATAAAACAAACAGTCTGAATGACTTAATCGGTCAGATTCAAACTCATTCAGATACAAACGAACAACGTCTAAGAAATGACATTGATTAAGGATAGACCTTAATTATTGTTTTGAGCTGTCCTATAATCTCTGAAAGGTGGAATGTGAACTATTAAAGAATAAAGGCTGCTAGGTTTGAATGTCAAAAAAGAGTTCGAATGAATGATTGATATTTATAATGGTTGAAGAAAGGGTTTATGATATGATTGCAGAAAATAAAGAAAAAGAAGGAAAAAAATACGATGCAAAAGAAAACCTATTTGCAGACAAGGAAAAAAGGAAAAAAGAAGCCTTAGTGTCTCACTTAAGATCGTCTAGGAGTCTCACCACCATTAAAGGAAAAGCAAAGTCTGCTAGAAAAGTATAATTATTCACTTCATTTAATTGTCCATAGCCGATCTCGATATTTGTTTTCAATTCAGATAGTATAATCATTAATTAATACAAATCCTTATTGTGGCATTTGTAAACATGCATGAATTTGATGATAAGCACAATCTGAGAACTTCTGGCTCATTTAACGTTTGTCATGATGTGTCAAAGTGGATACTAGGAATGTGTCCGTGCATGATTTGGTTAATAATTGATCTAATGAATACCTTTATCCAGTGATTTGCTTTTTCTGTTTGGTATTTGTATAACAGCAGAGAGTAAATCTACAAATGAAACATGTGGAGATCAACCAGTTGTTCCTGTTGTATCATCATCAACTAGCAATGGTGAAAGTACACCATCCACTCCCAATTTAAGCGACGAACTGAAAATTTCTTCTCAACTTCAAAAGTTTACTTTCAATGAACTGAAGTCAGCTACAAGGAATTTTAGACCAGAGAGTCTGCTTGGCGAGGGTGGTTTCGGCTGTGTTTTCAAAGGCTGGATTAATGAGAATGGAACTACGCCAGTAAAACCTGGCACAGGGCTTGCAGTTGCTGTAAAAACCCTAAATCATGATGGACTTCAGGGTCACAAAGAGTGGCTTGTATGATATCTCCCCAATCTGTTTTTCTTCTGGAATTTATCAGCTATATTTCATTCGTCCTTTTTATTTACTTTTCCTTATATTGATGATCCTGTTTGGCAGGCCGAAGTGAATTTTCTTGGTGACCTTCTCCATCCTAACTTGGTTAAATTGAATGGATATTGCATTGAGGATGATAAAAGGCTCCTTGTGTATGAGTTTATGCCTCGAGGAAGCTTGGAGAATCATCTTTTTAGGAGTATGTAGTTTAGTTTAATTCATTATGTTCTTGATAGGTAAATTTAGCCTAAAGTATGGGGAATGGAACCAGCTAGCTGCTAGCTTGAGGTTATTCCTCAAGGTCTTCCATTTCTCTCACCCCTTAGGGCCTAAATTTCCTTTTAATGAGAATTAATTTTGATAAATGAGATTCTGTTTTGGTTATAAAATAATATATTTTAAAGCGCGCAATAATGGAGTACAAATGAGAAGACACAGTTTTTAATTGATTTGTTAGGTTCTGTTGTTATTGGACTCAATAAAAAAGAAATACGTTTAAGGACTCAATTATACAAAATTGAGAATAGAGGGACCAACCATAAAAACCTGGGCAAAATAAAGAGATCAAATGATGTGGTAGGCTGTATTTTATGTTTGTTGGTAGTCTCTTCTGGAAAATCAAGGCAGTCAAATTTAGTAAAGAATGGCATTTTGCAAAATCTCGTATTCAGCTATTAACAAAACACTGTAAAATTTTCATGGGACTGCTAGCTGGTGTTATTATAGAGGAGAGATAGGCTAGCTAATTGATGCTTAGTTGAAACTTGAAATTGATTTATAGAAATTTGACTAAAAATTAGGGAGGTTGATGTTACAAAATTTATGAGCCATAATGATTGTATGTCGCTGGCTATCATCAGCATAGCTTAACTCCGTATGTGACTTTCCGTTGAAATATTTCTTAACATGGTGAAATGAAGTTGTTCGCTGGAAGAACATGCGTACAAGAATACTTGTGAGCTCTAGTTCTAGTGGTAACCTTCTCATCCTCTAACGGGGAGGTGCAGGGATGAAATCCTGTTAGGGAGTTAATAGAGAAGATATTATCTTGTTGCAACAAGACATCTCCACTAGCCAATATGGGCCTACCTCTTGTAGGGTTGAGGTCAGATTTTCTATGTCCTCCACCCACCTTAAATAATAATAAATGAAAACAAACATGTGTACAAGAAGATATCTTGTTATTTAGCAAAAAAAGAAGAAGAATATATCTTGTTATATAATTATTTTTCTTTTGCTCATAAGTATCTTTTCTTATAGGTTTGTTTTTTTGGCGAGTCAAATTAATCATAGATAGCGAGCCAGCAAGAAATTGGTTTTATTCAATAATAAAAATTCTGTGAAGTTAAAAATAGGAAATATGTTCCATTTTAGTCACTTTTGTTGGCTACTCTTCATTTTCTTGTATACATATATTTTATTTGGTGGAAGCAAATTACATCAAGTTTTGTTAAAAATTATTGGCTATATTTTGTAGGGCTATTTTTCTTTTAGTGTCTTCCGATCAACTTTTTGGAATTGATCCATTCCTTTTTGTTGAACTATAGTTTATGGCAGTCTTCAAGCTGGTTGAAAGCAGTTAATTGTACGTTAAACTAAATCTTCTTTAACATGATGATACATGAAACTTGAAAGATATTGATTCTTAAGAGTGTTTATTAGTTTAACTACCTGTGTTTATAAGGGTAGCAGGGTGCTTAGGTTGGCTTGCTTAGTTCTAGAGAAGACATCATTCTTGTGCTTTTTAGGCTTTAGCCTCTAAGGGCATTGTTGTCCTACATCCGAATTCTCATCTTGTGTTATCCTTGTTTCTTTTTCTTAATTTTTTCATGCACTTTTTGTTTGTTTGCTTTCCTCTTTATTATTTCTTCTTCTTACTCCTTTTTCTCGATACCATTTGTCTGGAACATTTCCATTTTTTACCGACTGTTATCAGTGACAAACTGCTAATTTGCTACTGAAAAAAATCCATTGCCAACTACTGGTTTTAATTTTTTGGGTATCAAACACGTGCTATGCGGCAGGGTCCCTGCCTCTTCCTTGGCCTATGAGAATGAAAATTGCACTTGGTGCAGCGACGGGCCTTGCCTTTCTTCATGAGGAGGCCGAAAGACCAGTTATATATCGAGACTTCAAAACGTCGAATATCCTATTGGATGCAGTATGTGGCTCAGACTCCCTGATCTTCATGACACTTGCATTTTCTTCTGCTAACTGTAGTTGCTTCCTCATAATTGTTTATGCAGGACTACAATGCGAAACTTTCTGATTTTGGACTTGCCAAAGATGGTCCGGATGGTGATAAGACCCATGTATCTACTCGAGTGATGGGAACATATGGCTATGCAGCCCCAGAGTATGTCATGACAGGTGTGCATTACTAAACTGTATCTCCCTTCTTTTTTCCAAATATTGCATTTAGCGTCTGTGCTCATGACTACGCTGATCTTTTTGCATGCTTAGATTAATTCTGATTTGGCACTAAAGTTGTTACTACATTAAACATGATATAATACGTTCTACCATAGATTAAAACTGATCTACTCAATTTGTCATTACGGTAATGTCTCTCTTTCTCACACTATATGTGTGTGTTCATGTGCTCGCACATTTGTTGCATATTTCTCTTTCTGTTGGCTTAGACATTTTCTAAGTTGTATCGCTTTTGTATTTGTGGCTAATGAGTAATGGCAGCCTTGTGAATCTCTTTCCTGATATATATATATATATATATAGTTACCCATAAACTCTTCAGCTGTTTTTCTATTTTTTTTTTTGTCATATAAGAATGCATTAATGCATTAATTTGATATTTATCATACATGCTTCTAATATGTACTTTTCAGGGTCCTCTCTTCTTGTTGCATTAGTTCTCTTCCCAGAGTTGTTAAATTAGGACAATTTGGATTGATTATTCTATTTCTCCCAAATGTTTAAAAGAGTTTCACTTATAGATTTTAAAAAATTTATAGGACAGTGAATATTTAGTATTTTACTATATGAGAATGAATGGGCATTATACATATATATAATGATATACAGATTACATTTCTTGTTTTGTAAATGGTAACTTTACAGTGTTTAATGATGGTTTGAGTCCCATTTTGATCTCTACATGTAAAAGTGTTAAATCAATTAAAAAAAAGATGAAGACAAGAATCCATAGTCAGTCAAACATAAAATTTTGAAAGGCTAAAACTAAAAGAAACTCGTTGAGATGAAATTGAAGCTGATTACTTTTTTAACTATTTCATCATAGTGACCAAGCTTTCTTAATTTGTTCTCCATTTCACAATAAACATCACTTCTTAGTCTTAGTTTTGTTTCAAAGCAAGCGCCATTCTTTCAAAAAGCAACAAAAAATTTGCGTAAGAAGACCATGTTACCCTTTTGATATGACTTGTTGAGATAAAATCATGATGGATTTTATGTGCAAGGGATTTTCATGTGGCCCATCGTGTAAGTAAAGCACAAGGGTTATCTAATGCTAAAATGGAAAATTGAAGCACAAATTAAATTTTGGCCATCAATTTTCTTTTTCAACAACAACAAAAAAAAATATAGCGTGAAATAACTGAAAGTGTGACATTGTGAAATGGAGGGACTACTTTGCAAAGGATTGGAAATTTTAGCATAAATAAAGGTTATATGCACATGATCCAGTATAGTCTAAAAGAAAGCTTTCTAGATTGCTCAAGTGAAGCTCTCTTGTGTGAAAATGTTTGGAATGTATTCAACTTCTAAACCTTCAAAAAGTTGGCTTCCCAAAATTTCCTCTGTGAGTAGGAACGACATGAAAGATGAAGATCTTTCAACCCTTGATTTGTTCAAAAACATCAACTTTTTAATCACCGTAAGACCCCTACATATCTTCAGTGGAGTATGTGTGTTCTGGTACAAGAGAATGATGAAATAACCAAAAACTGGGTGGTATGAACTAACCTTTTTGTGAAGGTTAGTAGTTTATAACTTTTAGCACTTAAATTCTTATCGGTTTCAAAGTCCTTTATACCATGGAAATTGATTTGACTCGGCACTTGTGCACTACATCAAAAAGTCTTGTTCTCATTAGTCTATTTTCTTTTAATTGAATGGTAGATTAGATTATAAACTCCATACATGATACTCTAAAATTAGCTCTTAGTCAATTGGCTACTAAACATTACTAGAGTTACTACTTCGCAATTAAAAATCATAAAAGACAGCTAAATCCTCTGATACTCTTAACTGATCCTTTTCCCCTGTTTCTAGAACCCATATATTGGTATTCCACTGTACTTTTGTTCAGAATCTTGGATGGAACATGAATCTTTATGCAGGCCATCTTTCTGTAAATCATCTATCTCTGATGTGATCCATTTTATGCCAGGACATCTGACATCAAAGAGTGACGTCTACAGCTTTGGGGTGGTTTTACTTGAAATGTTGACCGGCCGAAGATCCATGGACAAAAACCGACCAAATGGGGACCATAACTTAGTAGAATGGGCAAGACCGTATCTGTTGGAGAGGCGAAGGTTCTATCGACTTTTAGATCCTCGCCTTGAAGGTCGCTTCTCAATCAAAGGCGCTCAGAAAGCTGTTCAATTGGCCGCACATTGCCTTAACCGTGACCCAAAGGCAAGACCTTTGATGAGTGAAGTTGTTGAAATACTCAAGCCTCTACCCAATCTCAAGGACATGGCAAGTTCGTCATCCTACTTCCAGGCTATGCAGGCTGACAGAGCAGGTATCAACCCAAATGCTAGAAATGGCCAGGCGGGATTGCTAGCAAAGAACGTGCAACCAACCAGGAGTCTCTCCTTTCCAAATGGACCGCATGTCTCTCCATACCACCTGAACTATTCTCATCAGTCACCAAAACCTGTTGGAAAATCAGAACATTGAGTTCAATTTATCCTCTTACCCATTTCCTGAACTTTTATCATTCCTTACCCCTCAAGAGAATGGACTTGTTTCTGGAAAACTGAAAGATTCAATTTTGGCTTTTGAAATTAATGTTGGTTAATTCCTATTGGGTGATGAGGGGTCGCTTAGTCTCCCTGGAGATGTTTGATGAGAAAAGAGTTCTGGTGAAAATTTTAAGGGTATTTTATGCTGCATATGATTAAATTTAATGCATATATTATGGTTGCAACTTTTCTTTAAGATTGAGGTAGGTTGAAATTTTACTCTAATGGGGGGTTGCAAGTTAGATTATTTGGTTCAATTAATTTATACCACCCAACACCTGGCCAGGCCATTGAAATTCAAACAATGTTTGTCCTTGTGTTTTATTTATTACAAGAAGAAGAATCATATTTGTAGTGCATAAAAACTAATTTATCCGTCCGTCCTATAGTTGATATATGAAGCAGCAGTCTATGCAACGGTTTCTCCAGGAGCTAGAGAGTTTGCATCGGAGCTTAGACATGCAAGTGCCAACTTGAGAACAAGAATAATATCACGTTCGGTTCAACCACTTAAAAATAGAATAGAATACAAGGCTTCAAGAGCAGTTGTTTTGACACATGAGTGGACCGGAAAGATGATAATGAATTCACGAGAGTAGCTCTCCTCTCCTGGATGTCTTCCCTTCCCATCATTATTTCTAGTGCCACCACCCACATTTTTCGGTTGGAAGCATTGTGTAGGCAAGTCCCTACAATTATACTAGCTAGTAAAATTAGATGAATCTAGGTCTTACAATTATAGTAATTAATTTTTTTATACTAAAAACGGTGAAGTTTTCATTAAATTTACTTTAAAAAATGAATAATGGTCTTATATTTATCATTTTTGATATAAAAAATTAATAGAATAAATGTTAAAATGAGACTCATTATTATACATAAGAAAATTTTTTAACCGCATGTCGCTGTCATTTCATCAATTTCTGACGTGAAGCTATTCCCTACTTGAAAAAATTTAGAAGACAATTTCCAAAGTGATAAAAAATTATAAATTTTAATACATATTTATTAGTCCTTTAAATAGTATGGGCAACCTCAACCTCAATCACAATAACTAAAGCTAAGCCTAATATAACAAGAAAGGGTAAATTTGTTCACATAAAAATATTTATGGAAATGATATATCTTACAAATTTATGTCAAGTTTTGTTTGTTATCGGGGTTACGTGAATAATTATAATTGGTAATATTTTAACGATATATTTGATATAGTAGATCAATTTTATAAAATCTTAATTGATATTACATAACCAGACTCAATATTTATTATGTCCTCATTATTTTTCGTTTGTAATATTAATTTTTTGTTTTTAGATATTTTAAAATAATAGAGTTCTTTATATTCAATTAAATAAATTCTTATCATGTCGAAATTAAATTTTATAAATCAACTTAAAGTTAAATGTAAAATAGAGGGAACATTAAAAAAAATGATGAAATAAAAAGACCGAGTCTCAACTCTGAATTGTAAGGGAGTTGCATAACTTCTGCATTGTACGGTTGTACCAAACAAACGGCTCAGCTGTCTGCATTCTGCCATCTTTGATCGCAGTTTTGGTTCGGTCCTCCCTTGAGTGAAGCCCTTTTTCTTATTCAGGTGATTCGTTAAGTCTTCGTCTTTTCTAAATTCGCCTTCAATTTTATATTTTGGGTTTTAGCATGATCTAGGGCTAGGGAAGTCTATTTATCTCTATATATATTTATGTCTATATATAACGTATTCTGGTCTCTCTTTTGTTTTTGTTTTTGTTTTTTTACTTCTGTGATGCAGATGGTGATGTGAAATTGAGAAACAGTATATATTGGTCGGAAATAAGATTGGTTGGTAAGAGAAGATTGACTGAGAGATGGTGTTGGTGTTGGCAATAGGGGATCTTCACATCCCACACAGGGCAGCTGATCTCCCCGCCAAATTCAAATCAATGCTTGTTCCAGGCAAAATTCAGCACATCATTTGCACCGGCAATCTCTGCATCAAGGTAATTCACTGTATTTTAATACCCTTTTATTATTTATTTATTTATTATTAATATATAATAATCTTTATAAGAGCACATACCAGTAGAAACCCCTCTCGCACACTTATGACTGAGGAAGGATAGTGTAGGAAGAGTGAAATTTCTCCAAATATCATGCAAGCATGTCTTACTCTAAGGGACCTGTTTCCAGCGAATGTTACATTTGATCTTTTATATGGACTTTCTATTACATGCTGGATTCCATTATGTTTTACTGTTTTAATAACAGAATGAAAAAGTGGCACAGGAAAACTCACGTCTTTTGATGGTATTATGCCTTTGTGCAGTCACTTAACAAGTCAGATCCCACATCCTTGAACAAAATTAGCACCTATTGGATTTTTGGTGTGCCTGACTGATTTTTATGGTATTCAGAAGCCAGGTAGAGGCATCAGTAGTCGCTGTCAATTATACCTGATGCATCTTTCTTTTTCTTCTCTCTCTTTTTTTGGCTGTTTCTGCTGCGAGTTCTAAGCGTGATAAAGGGCTAAGGACAGCCTCTTGGCGTTGATTTGTGGGTTATCTATCTTTGGAGTTGGGTCTCCACCATCCAGTGAATATCAAGTAGCCCTTGTCAAGTCCATTGTTTAGTAGTTAATGGTTCTTGGTCATCCTACCAGTGGGCAGAGCATGCAAAGAATCTGAAATGTTGAGATATGGGTTCTGAAACTTCTATTATCCGATTTGTGGTTGTATAGAGATTTATTTTTTACAAACTTCTTGTTTGAGTTAATTGATGAAGGAAAGTTTGGACTTTGGCGTTAAACACATTTGTTCATCTTCAATTTATTCCCATGCTTGCTTGAATATGGGAACACTGTTCATTACCCTGCTTGACAGTTGACACTTGACACCTTAAATATGTACACCATTGGCTTCCAACCGTATCCGGCTACTGAAAAGCTACTTACTCCAGAAACAATTTTCATTTTAACAAGCAGAGACCCTCTCATTTTTCTTTCATAATCCCTGTATTTTCTATAATTTATCTTCATGGTTGCTAAACAGGAAGTTCATGATTACTTGAAGAGTATGTGCCCTAGTTTGCACATTACTCGAGGTGAGTATGATGAAGTTGCACGTTATCCGGAGACCAAAACTCTTACCATTGGACAATTCAAGCTTGGGTTATGCCACGGTCACCAGGTTAAATCTCCTTTAGTGCTTTTCTTTATCTTGACTTGTCATTATACAAAACTCATTTATTGCAGGAATTTTGCCTGTACATGTATCATGCATATCTCAATATATGCAAAATATATTGTTCAAATATAAATAATACTGGTTTTTCATTAGCATCTTCTCTTTGCATATCCATTTTTGATTTTAAAGTTTTTTTCCTTTTAAATGCAGACCATCTTACTGAACATACAACTTTTTAAATTAATTGAGATAGAAGCATTTTCTGTACCAAGTGATTGCTTCCATATGCAAATTCAAAATTTCATATGTATATATATATATATATTTCTTCTTTTTGATAATGTCGGGTTTCAACCGCAGTCGAACTAATCCTCCAAGCCCGGACCAGCCTTTTCTTGAAACCAGCTTGCGTTGGCGGTCCGTGACCCCATTTAAGCAGTTTTATCTATCTTTTCACAATAGAGCCATAGTATTGTAGTATCTACAGTTATAAATAACTTTATATCGGCCTCTGATACATCTTGGCTCTGTGTAACCGGTTACCTGTGTATGGATTTCATGTAGATAATTTTGAGAGATTAGCCCAGCGAAGGAATTTTTCCTTTTCAAAAAACTCGATATTAATTGGGTTCACTAATGTTATATTTTATCTTTTAATAATTTTTTTTTCTCTTCATTTTATCTTTGCGAATAAGGGACGCTATTAGCTTTGTTCATTCTGGTCTGCTTTCTTCTTTTTCGGATAGGAAGAGTCCTTGCAAATGATTCCTACAACCCCCCCCCCCTGTTTTCTAGGTTATTATTTTAGTTTTTATGTTGTGCTTCAAGGACAGACTATGGTTTTTTTGCTTGTAGCAAATCTATGTTTTTCTGATGCATAAAGTAGCATATTTCTTAGATCTAGAGTACAACTGCCTAAAAATGTGAATAAAATGTTAATTATAAATATTGCAATATAATACTGTGGAGTCCTTTTAATGAAACGGAACTGCTTTTTCCTCTAGCTGACACTCCTTTTTTTCGTGTAGACATGCACCCAACTCTTATAACTATTTATTTAATTATATAGCACAGCTGACACGACACTTATGGAGGGTGGGGTGAGGTGGGTGAAAGGAGAACAAAGTTAATGTTATAAGGCCACCCCAGTTACTAATCAATCTGTTACTAGGGGTGTAAACGAGTTGAATATGAGCTATATTCGACTCGACTCGAAAAAATTGAGCTTGAATTCGACTTATATTCGAAAAGAAATTTCTAATTTTACGTCAAATTCGACTCAAAACATTACTCGGACTTACTTGGCTCACTAGTATTCGACTCGTTTACAAAGCGAGTTACTCGTGAGCCTTCAAAACGAGTTTTGAATATGAATTGTCTGAAATTGAACCACCATATATTCAACTTATTACTGAACTATTTATATATAAAAGTTTTTCACTTTTATTTATGTAAAGAAATTACAAAGAATGTAATACAAGTTGACAATCAATTCATTGATTTATTCAAATACAAGCTTACACAATTACATAGTACACTTTATAAATTATAAAGATTGATACAAATATCACATATTTAGGTTATTAGTATGGATCAAACCAATATTCGAATATGATCCATTGAGCAGGTATCGAGTATGGTTCATGAAAAAATAAAATACTTGAACCTTTATCTGTGTGAATACTGGTATCCTCGAATTTGACTCGTGTATCATTATACAAAAAATGAGTATAGATCAAATTTGACTCAAATCAATTTCGAATTCGAGCTTTAGATCATGCCGATCTTGAGTCAAGTACCGAGCTACTTGGCTCGGCTTACACCTCTATCTGCTACCTTGCACAAAGCACAATTGTAGTGTCACCGAGTATTTTCTCAGTACTAACTCCAAGACTAGTTTCTCTTTCCTGATATTAAATGGGATGTAGAAAATGCTTTTAGCTGCATATGTCCTAACGACAAATGCTTGGTAATCCTTCTAATGCTTTCTATTCTTAGGTTGTTCCTTGGGGAGACCTGGATTCATTAGCGATGTTACAGAGACAATTAGATGTAGACATCCTTGTTAGCGGGCACACTCATCAGTTCCAGGCCTACAAACATGAGGCTGGTGTTGTCATAAACCCTGGTTCTGCCACTGGTGCCTACAGCAGCATCACCTATGATGTGAATCCAAGTTTTGTGCTCATGGACATTGATGGCCTGCGCGTTGTTGTCTATGTGTATGAACTCATTGATGGCGAGGTGAAGGTTGACAAGATAGATTTTAAGAAAACCTCAACTGCCACGAGTCAGACTGCACAATGATCTTATTATGGTGACCAACTTAGGCTCTTGTTCAATTTTTTTCTTCTGATGATATAGTTTTTTTTTATTATCCATTTTGCTGTATATGACGAATGCTTAAAAGAGTTGTTAATAATAAAGTAGGTGCATTTACAATGTATCCATCATCAAGTTTTAATGTTATGGAAGATTCAAATCTATGATGATTGATACTAAGCAATTGGATATTAGTAGTAGAGGTATGATGATGTGATACTAAGCAATTGGGTCTTTTTGTGAAATGAAGAAAGTATATATATATATATATATATATATATATATATATATATATATATATATATATTCTAAGGAAGATATCCAGAGTAATTCTTACTGATACTAATTGCCGGATATGTACCTTGGCACTAGTCCATCATCTTTATTCTTTGCAATGCATCTCACTTGGTTGATCAGTCACCTAGAACTAACCAACAAAGATTTTGAGATTACAAGTACAAAGCACTCTTTAAATTATTGGCAATTTCAAGATAATTTATGGTGCAACTTTAAAATACTGCAGAGAAGTGTCTACATTTAGACAATCTTTCATTCTTGGTGCATTTTCTCCAAGACAATACATAACTCAAGGGTACCGAACGAATTAAACAGCCCTAAATTAAAGATATGTGACAGTTTAGGTAGTGCAGCTTCTTACTTGGTTGAAAATGTAAACACCATGTTATGCTTGTAAGTCTTTCCAGGCCTAACAATCTGTGAAGGGAAATTAGGGTGATTTACAGAATCAGGGAACCCTTGACTCTCCAAACATAATGCTGCGTGAGGTTGATAAACATATCCACCTTTTCCGGTCACATTTTGTACATAATTAGCTGTGTAAAACTGCAAGCCTGGTTCGTTCGTCGATAGCTCCATTACTCTTCCGGATTTCTTATTGTACACCCTAGCGGCTGACTTCATATTTTTGCCCCCATCAAGTACATAATTCATGTCATAGCCGTTGTGAAGAAGCAGCTGGTTGATCCTGCTTCCAATGATGAGGGGTTTAAGGAAATCATACGGGGTGCCCTTAACGGACACAACTTTTCCGGTGGGGATCAGATTTTCATCGGTGGGCGTGAAGTGGGACCCAAATATCTGGATCTCGTCGGATAGAACGTCGCCACTGTTGTGACCACCAAGGTTCCAATAAGTGTGCTGTGCTAGGTTCACTGGAGTGGCCTTGTTTATTGATTTGGCTCTCATTTTTATGCTAAGCACATATGGTGCAACAATAGCATAGGAGACTGAAACATTGAGAGCCCCTGGAAATCCTATACAACATGGAATGTAGCTGAATTTAGAAAAAATAATAATTTAATTACATAATCTATAATCTAGCTCTCTTCGGTATTATGTCCATGTAACAACAGTTTAATCAATTCTTATGGATGAACAATTTGAGGTATAAAATAATAATAATAATAATAAATAAAGACTCAAATGAAAGGAATTAATTAATTAATCACCTTCTTCTCCATCGAAACTGTGATAAAAGAATGTAATTCGGTCACTCTCATGCTTTGTTACCTTCCATACAACATCACTGAATCCTACTTTTCCACCTACATTTTATTTTACAGTATAACCACATACATAAATAAAACAAATGTGAGTAAAATCAAAACTAAGGCTAATATAACTTCCTTTTTAGTTTAAACTACCTCAGATAAAGTGTGTGAAATGATAATAATTATAGTATTATTATAATAAATAAATAAAGAAGAAGTAATGGACTAGTGTTATACGTACCATGAAGCATATTTTTCTTCTCATTAGGTTTAAGCTTATAATGAATTCCATCTATGGTGAATTGAGCTCCTCCAATCCGGTTAGCTACTCGTCCAACAATTGAACCAAAATAGGTTGTATCATTCTGCATAATCAGACCATATTTGTATTAAATTAAGCATATGGACTTTAATTATAAACTCAGACCTAAAGGGATGGTGGGAAATGATGAGGGACATACATAATGATTATATAACCAGCTTGGTCTATGGCACGTGCACCGCACATGAGCCACATGTTGATGATATCAACAACATGTAAATAGTACTACTACTAATATTCTAGTAATAAGTAGAAGATGGACTTGTGTATATAGATAGGTCAACCAATTTAGAAGACCTTTTTAAAGCTTTTTGATTTTGGCCACGGAAAGGAAAGGGATAAGATTTCATAACCTTCAACTTGTTGCATGGAGATTATTCATTATCTTCAACTTTTTAGTCAAAACTTCCGTGCCCAATTGGTATTTGACTAATTATATAATGAATGGACCAACGAAACTTACTTCTTTTTTCTTCTTTTTTAAGAGAGACGTGTGATAAATAATATTTTTTTTAAAAAAATTTGCAATTGTAATTTGACAAAGGAAACTTACATAGACAAGTATTACAGGTAATCTTTTTATAAAAATATAATTATAATTTCACAAATTTATTGCAATATATAACATAACTAGTGGATGGACTACGAGATAATACAAGTGAAGAATCTTAATGGCCAAATAGATCAAGAAGGTAATTTTCCCATGTCCAAATTAAATGGAGTTTAATGAGAAGGGGTTTTGTTATATGAAGAGAAAAAAATTACAACAAGTTATACCAAGAAAAAGAAAGAGGAAGAGAGAGATAAGCCAAATATATATATATATATATATATATATATAGCTTCACTCAACTCTCTTTTAAAAAGAAATACAATTACAAAAAAGATGAATGTATATTGATTTTGAGACCAAAGATATCTTAGCTTTCCAAAAACTGGTATAGATCAATCTTATGCACCATATCATTCGTTTTTTTAAAAAAAGTATATATTTAGCTTGAGCTTTAAATACATTTACTTAATATATGTAAACAGAATCTCTGTGTTCCTCTCTTCCTGTCTCTCTCTCTATCTCTCTCTCTCTCTCACACACACACATCACTAAAAGAGAGAACCATTGGCAGAAGAAGAAGAAGAAGAAGATAGAAAAGTAAAAGAATTCGTACCATATACTCCTTAACTGACCCATAACCAAGAGCAATATCTGCCAAATTCCCTAAAAAATAAATAAGAAAGAAGAAACATATTTTTTAGATCTATATGTATGTATATGAACTTATCATTAATTTAATTATAATGATAAATGATATAATCAGTATATAAAGAGAAAAGGGAGGAGCTGAGCAAAGATTAAGAAGTTATAAATTACCATATCTGTCGGGAACAACAAGGGAGATTAGGGTTGCACCCCAATTTGTGAACTTGATAGAAAAATTTCCTCTCTTCACCTCATACACACCCACTTCTCTTCCTCCTTTCTCATGCTCATAACCATTAATTACACCAAACCCTAAACCCAATATTATGAAACAAATTATTAACTTCATGGTGTATGTATGTACGTGAAATGGATGGATGGATGAGATTTAGAGCTACCGAGTTTCAAAAAACTAATTAATGGAGTACTTGTTTAACAGTAGGATGACTGAAATGACGATCGAGCTTATGTTCATATTTATAAGGATACGTACAAACAACATACTTGGTAGCATGTGACTGAGGAACTAATAATAAAACAAGTGATACGGAGTGAGGGATTTTATTTAATGTATTATTCCCTCCGTTACGTTCTTAAAAAAAATATCTCAATTTTTTTTTTGACTTAAATGGATCTCAAATAAAAAAGCATTAAATATTTTATTTGATTTTTTATGGTATAAGCAATCATATGATATAATGACATTATTTCATATACTTTTAAGACCAAATATTTAAGACTTCTAACATTATTCGGAAAAAAAAAATTCATCTATATAAAAGAGTGAATTATTGCCCAAGAAGAATTCACTATATTAATAATCCTATAAAATGTATTAATGACGTTAATTTAGTAATACAATTTTAATATCATATTAGTAATACTAAATTAAACATTAGTAATATATATATATATATATATATATATATATATAAATCATTTAGGAGAATGATTTATAATAGACAAACATCATTAGCGTCTAATACAGAACCAACAGCGAAGATTAAAATTTAAAAATTCACATCTGCTACTAATAATAGCGGATGACGAGTTACGTCCATTAATAATAGTAACAGATGCTGCTGAAAATAGTAGCGTCGTCCGACTATTAGTAGCGAACGTAACATATCGTGCACTACAATTAGTAGTTAACGTCTCGGTTGTTGGTTCTTATATTGATCGATAATGATGATATTTGTTTATTTTTCATACATAACAAATACTACTTATTATGAATCATTTTTCATACTTCAAATTTATAAATTTTACAAATAAAGTTGTTATGGGATGAATTAATAAAGCATAATTTATGAATTTTATCCACAAACAAGGGGTATGGTTGGGAAATGGTTTAGACCCCCAAAGATACAAACAGGCTTGTCAGTTTTTTATGCCACTAGCCTGTTGGTTTGACCGAGTTAAACCTGCTCTGCCAGCCAATTAGACTCTTCGTGTAGACGTGAAGGCATTTATTTATTTAAAGCATCTTAATCCGTCAAATTCGTGGCCGCCCGTTATGGAGTAGTATAGTAATTTAATTGAAGTAACGACGATATCTTGTCTGGACTGAAATTTCAAATTGTTTGTTTTTCTTAGGTTCTGGTTTGGGATAGTAGTATAATTTAATCGGTGAGGTCTCAGTTAAATTTGAAAGTCAAATATTGATGTTTAACACTGAGACTATATGATATTTAATTATTAAATTTGTGTAAATCTATTTTTTTAAATGTAAAATTAGTTTGTCCTTTAAGTGACTTTCATTTCCTCCTTTAAAAATAAATAAATATTTTTTTCTTGGGTCATCTTATCTCACAAAATATCATCCCTAAAAGTACTATTGATAGTAGCTCACCCAAAAGATCATGATTGAAGTTACTATTGTTAGTAACTTAATTTCTTATATACCGACAAATTTTTATCATATATTTTTTATGTGGGACTAGGGTGTTACAATATATATATATACACACACACACCATACTCACCCCCTTATTTTATATACCATGTTCATCCTTTTAGCAACGGACCGAGCAACGATTCGATATTGCATAACATTATCGTATCTAGTACATATTACATGTTCATTTTCATAAGTACAGATTATTCTAATACTAGTACTGCATAACATTAAGAGGAATAGTACATATTACATGTTCATTTTCATAAAAAATAAAATAAAATATAGACTGATTAATACAACCGACGCCTATTTTTTTGGATCAGGAATCCCTAGCACTCGATAGTGATTTCGCTTATCGTGGTCGGTTTGAAAGCCACAAATTGCACATTTTCGATGAGTCTTAGAAGGAATGATTTTCTCGAGTACACTCTTGAATCTAGATTGTTTTTTGTGGCCCTTTGTTTGAGAAATATTAGGCGGCAAAAACTCTTCTTCTTCTTCCACCTCTGCATCTTCATCGTCATTATCGTATCCCATATCATGATTTGGATCTCCAACCGTCAATCAATGTCGCTATCCGCCAGCTTCAAGAATATTCTCATCCGGATCATATTGGTTGACCAACTCTTTTCCTCGTGCATTCGGTTTAAAACGGTTTTGTAACCTCGGATGAACCGAAAGCAAGCTTTTTTGCTCGCTAACTCCTAGTAATCACCCATCAAATGATTATAGCGCATTGCTTGATTTTGTTCGAAGTCAGCAGATGTGGAGTTAAAGAGTAAGTCTTCACCATTGCTTTTGTTCGCGTCTCTTGTCCACCGATGAAGGATCATGTCGGTCGGTATTTGTGAAATACTCTTTGCTATGAAATATCTCAAGATGTGCCTGCATAATTCACCGTGAGAAAACATTTGGCGATTACATATTCTCGATCCCATTAATCGATTGTTGACAACTTCTTTATATCTTCCACCACTTTCGATTGCATCGCATTATACACTACATAAACCTTAGTATCGCCGACACACAACTCACTAAGTTTATGAACATTGTATTTCATGGAATCGACGAATTGACGTTGGAAACGTCTAAACATCTCTTTTGTGTACACTTGTGCGGCGATGAACTTCTAAAGATGAACCGAAAGTACCATAATCCTTTTACGATGTTTTGTTATGTAGTGGCCTTCTTCTCCTCCCGATAAACATACTGTCTTTCTACAAAAATTTTTGACTCTGCGAAGACAAAACATAGCATACCCATTGATGCATTAACATACTCATCAAAAAA
This sequence comes from Panax ginseng, assembly GCA_020205605.1. Lineage (NCBI taxonomy): Eukaryota > Viridiplantae > Streptophyta > Magnoliopsida > Apiales > Araliaceae > Panax > Panax ginseng. Next base: position 153,468,547 of record CM035129.1, read on the forward strand.
GGCATCCATGCTCTCGCTTCTTCCAATGGTAGTCATTCCATGACAAAATATCTCTTTGTATATCTTTGGAATCCATTTACGTCAGTACATCATACAAACTTCCAAGCCATTCATTAGTATACAATTTGAATTATTTTAGGGATTGTTTTAGAGATAAATTAGTGGTGAATATTTTAGTTCAAAAAAATGCGGTCTAATTTCATTAGTGTGGTTGCACGAACATTTTAATAATTGTCCAGAGAATCTGAGTAAAGATGTTGTAGGGCGCACACACAAAGGCATACATGTTGTGGTTGTGTGGGGCAATATTATTCCCTAATAGGAATAGAAATAGTGTGCACCCATGATATATGTCTTTTATTGCCAACGCTGAAGATTGTGTAACTTACTCTTGGGGCACGACAGTGTTAGTATATTTGTACAGATCTTTATATACTGCTACTAGGAAAAGAGTTAAATACATTAATGGTTGTGTTACATTATTACAAATTTGGGCTTATGAGCGTGTAAGTATTGGAAAGCCAAACCCTTGGCCACAATCATCCTTATGGTTACCTAGGGCTTTAGCATGGTCCTATTTTGGAGCCCACAGTTACCCTGATAGACGTAAGAATCCTCATCACCATTTGTCATTTTACCGAGGGGAGTTAGATATTAAGTCTATGTGGGATGTGGTTTGGCGGCCTTACATAAATGTGGGATGATGATATCGGTGGATTTAATTTTGAAGGCGGGTTGTTGGATCCGGTGGGGTCCCTTGATCCACTTTGATATTGTGGAATTTCGAGATCTTGGATCGTGTGATGAGACAGATTCGGGTTCATGCAAGGCATACCATCACCACCAAAAACCACGGTGACCTTAGGAAGGAGAAAAAGTTTAAATTTATTGATGTCGAGGATTGCATGGCCTTGAGAGGGAATATATTTCGATGTGGGAGGCATACATGGATCATCTCAAGGACAACAAACCGAAATTGCTGATTATGTCCCAATAGATGATTACATGGTGCAGTATAGAAAATTACACGTTGGAAAATCCATCGACCTCGATGCAAAAAGCGACCACGGCAGGTTGTTATGAGCCTCGGGCCATTTACAACCAACAACACCTTATTCAAATGGTATAAAATTATATTCTTCTTTAATAAATCATGTATTGGAGTAAATACTTAATATTACATTTATTCATATTTATTGTTAATAATATTTGTTTGTGTTTATCTTATACATGACGGTGTTGAGAGTGCAAAAAGTCGTTACTTGATAAATTTTCAAGATTTACTTCACCGCCTCTCGAGTTGGTTCTGCAAAAAAATAATTGGGATTTCAATCGCCTATCGACTTGAAGCAATAGGTAAACAAATACCTCGGCGGGGGTCCCACAAATTTTGGACCACGGTCCCAATACATAACTTCAATGAAGGGCTTGGGAAACAAACTGATTATATTGTACAAGAGAGCTACATACCCACCCCATAAGTAATCGAGAGAGCTCCATTCCCACCACCCAAGCTACGAGGAGTGTTACATTCCAACCTTCCAAACCTATAAGGAGTGTTACATTCCAACCAACTCTTCATTCATGGGACTTTTCGATGCCAAGGATCTAGTTCACAAAAGGTATATATAGTTATGTTAATAGTGATGGTTTTAATTATTATTGCTATATAATAATAATGTACATTTGGTCTCTCAATCAGTGCACAAGATCACGGAGACCACATCTCTTATGGACCAAAAGGGTCCTTATCCAAAAGACTTAAAGATTGGAAGGAGACATTTGTAAATAAACATATGTTTGGAAACATGGTGGCACCAGAAGGGGATTTATATCCTTTATCACATCCGCGCCAGTTATATGAATTAGAACACAATGCAGTGCAATCCTTAGGGCCTGGGAGTTGGATATTCGAGCATGTCATCGACGCTTATATGTTGTTGCTTTCTGAGACGGAGAAAATACTACAGGTCGCGGGGAATACAAAGGTGGTCCCAATTTGGTTTCATGAATTCATTCTTCATGCATCTTGGGCAGGGCTATGTGCCATGCACTAACGTGAATACTGCATGGAGTTTTTGCGATCCGTATGTTAACCAAGATGTTGGTCCACCTTTACACGAATGCAAATACATATTCATACCGGTGTGTAGTACCAATCAACGCCATTTTGTCTTGTTCCTATTCGCAGTTGAAGATTGGATGGTTACCATAATTGACCACTTTTCTGATGACACTAAGTATATTAAGTTACATGAAATGTACTCAGAATTCGTTCAAGTTGCGGTATGTTTAGTTTTAAAATATTTTAATTTTATAATGTCCTTTAATATTAAAAAATTATTAACCAACTACTTTGTACATGCAGGTACATTTGATACCATTTTGCTTGCGAAATGGTAATCCGATGCGTGAGTGGCCCAGCGGTAATCCTACTGTGCAGACCTTAAAGATTCGACCGAAACAACACAACAACGCAGACTGTGGCATTTTTGTCTGCAAGTATGTTGACTGTTTCGTTAGGGTCAATAGTAATGTTTACAAAGAAGTGGTCCTTGGAAGATGTCACGATCTTTAATTCTTCTGCGTCGCGTAGAGAGCTCTACAAGAAATCATGAAGATTACTTCCTACCTCCGAGATATAAAGGCGTCGGTTGTATTAATCATTCTATGTTTTTTTTTATTTTATGAAAATGAACATGTAATATGTACTATTCTTCTTAATGTTATGCAGTACTAGAATTGGTATAATCTGTACTTTTAATATTGATAATCACATTATTATTATTATAATAATACTTCACTACTTTTATAAATTCGATAAGTAAATTAATTTCCTGAAATGACTTGAAAAATTATCATCATTACTTATTAGACTAATTGAACTAGTTTTATTAATAATAAAATTATTTCTTAATAATAAAATCATTGCTTAATATATAAAATCATTACTAATAATCATTGCTTAATAAATATAGATATTAACTTATTTCTAAATATCAAACCCCCATATGTATTATATAAACTTATTAATAATATTTATTTTATAAAATAATAATAATGCAAGAATATAGATTTTGGGGGATGGTGAAGTTTTAATATAAAGACATATCCTTGGTTGAAATTAACAGCTAGGCCTGTGGTGCTCGGGTGGTCATATGACGAGTGTTTGGAGTTTGAGGTTGCGAGTTCGAATTTGTTTACCAGCGAATTGTTTGAATAAAATTATTTTTTTCAATTTTTTAAAACCAGTAGTGACAAAATTTGTCTTACTTACCGATTATTTTTTCAATTTTTAATACCACCAGTATCATTTTGTCTTGTAGGATTAAAATCATTTTTTCAATTTTTAAAACCAAATAGTGACAAGTCAGACTTACTAGGTTTTTTTTCAATTTTTTAATACTACCAGTATCATTTTGTCTTAATACGGATTAAAATCATTTTTTCAATTTTTAATACTAGTAGTGATGTCAGACTTACTTAGGTTTGTTTTTTCAATTTTTTAATACCAGCCGTGACAAAATGTATTAAATGTATCAAATATATCAAAAATGTATCAAATGTATCAAAAATATATCAATTATCAAAAATGTATCAAAAATGTATCAAAAATATATCAAAATATATCAAAAATGTATCAAATGTATCAAATATATCAAAAATATATCAATTATCAAAAATGTATCAAAAATATATCAAAAATATATCAATTATCAAAAATGTATCAAATGTATCAAATGTATCAAATATATCAAAAATGTATCAAATGTATCAAAAATATATCAAATGTATCAAATATATCAAAAATATATCAAATGTATTAAAAATATATCAAATGTATCAAAAATATATCAATTATCAAAAATGTATCAAAAATATATCAAAAATGTATCAAATGTATAAAATCATTTCTTAATAATAAAATCATTGCTTAATATATAAAATCATTACTAATAATCATTGCTTAATAAATATAGATATTAACTTATTTCTAAATATCAAACCCCCATATGTATTATATAGACTTATTAATAATAATAAATCGTAATATAATAATAATGCAAGAATATAGATTTTGGGGGATGGTGAAGTTTTAATATAAAGACATATCCGTGAGAGAAATTAATAGCTAGGCCCGTGGTGCTCGGGTAGTCATATATATAACGAGTGTTTGGAGTTTGAGGTTGCGAGTTCGAATCATTTTAGCAATGAAGTTGCTTGAATAAAATTATTTTTTCAATTTTTAATACCGGTAGTATCGACTTTGTCTGTACTGGATTATTTTATTATTTTAATGCCGGTAGTATATGAGCTGCTTACCGAAAAATAAAAAAAAAATAAAAAAAAAAATGTACCACCAGATATATCATTGCTGTCTAAGTAGGATTACTTTATTATTTTAATTCCAATTTGTGATGAGCTGCACTCTACGTAGGAAAAATTAAAAAAAATTAAAAAAAAAATGTACCAAATAGATATCGACTGTCTGGTTAATTATTTTAATAATAAATATTCACTTTTTATAACTATCTTGACAAGTTAATATTCACTTAATAAAATAAATGTTCTAGATAGTAGATAATTAAACAACAACAACTGTCTTAGAACTACTATCAAATACAAAGTCTAATCTCACCATCAATTCATTTTATCAATCTGGTACAAAAAGGGTGTCAGATCTTTTCACAAAGAACCTATTACATGGAAGGGCTCCCATATATATATATATATATATATATATATATATATATATATATATATATATATAGTCCGGATCTTAAACTCACCCTTATCCATTTTCACCCGAAGCTCAACCTCCTTTATGACGGACTCGGACAGCATTGCGGTCATATACAACCGCTGCCTACTTACTTTTAGCGACGCTATATGTTGTCTGTCGGTAAAAAATATATAGACGACGGTTGTATGGTATTAATCAACCACCCGTGTCCCGTTGTTAAAGGAAGAGTGAGCTTCAGGTGAGTTGGATAAGGAGTGAACCTATATATATATATATATATATATATATATATATATATATATATAGAGAGAGAGAGAGAGAGAGAGAGAGAATAAGGATTCATTCGGACTCCTGACGGACTAAAATACTGGACTCTAATTTTTTTTTTTTGGCTTTTTTTTAGTGCAGACTGTACATATATTTTTTAGTATAGGTATCCAAATTACACCCAAAAAATATCAGATTATGTAAAAATTCATTTATATATATATATTTTTTTAATTTGAAAAAAAAAATGTGTATTTTATAAAATCCGAGATCCCAGACTAAATTCGGACTCTCTCTATATATATATTAACTAAGAAAGCATGGAAACTATTCACACAACATTCATAACATGGGTTACACATTTAGGGATAACCTATAATTAACAAGAAAGAGGAGGCGGTGCTAAAAATAAGTCAAAAGCATTGTTTTAGGATTGAGGTTTTTGTTTGTTAGAATATCCGATCCTATTGCACATTTGCACCTGCAATTATACGAATCCACCTTTTTTTTCCTTTCCTTTTCTGTGCTTAATGTGAGACTCACTGTATGTAATAAGCGAAGAGCATTTTCTGTCGTGCTCTAACACATATAGCAGCATATGATGATTGATTGATGCGGCATCAATCAAATAATAAATAAATAAATAAATAAGACTTTTATCAACAAGAAAGGTCCCACTGAAAAAGTACAGCATTCACAACATTATTTCACTCATATGTCAGTACATTCATTTATTAGTTCACATAAAATTTGTTAATTTTTTAAATGACAAAAATTATTTAATAAATATATTTAATATTATTTAGTATAATAGTTACTATTATAAAAAAAACTTTATTCAGACCATTTAGTCAAAAAAGAATACTAAACTATTTAGTCCAAATTGTTTGAATGACTGTCCGATTCAATCATTCAAATAATATTTTTTTAAAATAAACGTTCAATTCAATCATTCAGACCTAAACAAACAACTTCTTTTACTGTTAAGAATGCTCACATGAATCTCACATTTTGAAAAAATATAAAATTGTTGATTGGTTAATAAATACCGCGAGTCTTAATCTAATGACTTACGCATTGGCTAGGACTTGCCTAGGAGTGAATCATACAATTCTGCTACTGATGCTATCTATGTTCATGGGCAATCAATAAGAACATGATTTTCAATATTCAGAAAACACGGGCATTTTCTTACAATTTGAAATATTTGATCAATATCTTTTGTTTACACTTGCAGGAGGCTGGACCTGGAGGTCTAGGAGGAGGAGGCAGCTCCTGGGGAGCAGCAACAGACATAGATGTTGAGATAATTCTTGAATCTTATTTAGAAAAATATTATTAATATTGAAAGGGAGAACTCTTATTTTTAATAGGAGTATTATTTTAAAAAGAAATCAATTTGTAGTAGAAATTTTATTTTAGAAGTGACCTATTTTGAATAGGAAGATGAGATATGTAATAAGAGTTAAGACTGGGTGTGAGTGAATTTTGTGTTTGTGTGAGGTGAGAGAATTTTGCAGCTTTTAGTCCGTGCAAAAAGTTGTGCCGCAATATGGGAATAAATTATTGTAAACCCATTATTTTGAAACGGAGATTCAAAGTTTAACCTGTGATTCACTCTTGCACCATCAAATACAACCACAACTGCATGTGGTTGGGTCACCGGAAAAATTCTATGGACCACCACTAATCCTAGCAACGCCTCCGCTGACAGTGGCCAAAGGCGGCGTTGTCTTTGTGGGGTCCATTATCGAACAGGACCCATATATGATATATGCTAGCGATTAGTAGCACGTCTAGAAATATTCCATTCCATGGTCATATATATAATACAGGAGCTAGTAGTATATATGGTGGCATATCAGTTGGCAAGGGGTTTTGCAGTTATGTTGGGAACGGGTAATAGGGTAGGATTTGGAACTCTGTATCCATCCAACAGTGCAGGAACTTCTCTCTTGGCCTTTTGCGTGTAGTGAGATTTCGACGGTTCTGTCTTTCCTATGGACGGATGGATGTCAAAGTGCCATTTTATCACATCTTTTAATATTAGTAATCATAAGATTCAGTGGAGACACCAATCAAGAAACGTGAAGCACCACTGTAAAATAAAGAGAGAAAAACACACATGAATGATGTTAAATAAATTCAAACCACACTTGGGGTAACTATACATTACCTCCTAGGCTAACACGATAAATGCCAAACAACTGTTATTGGTCAAGTTCCATTTCTTTTACAACAGGATTTCTTACCATGAAAACAAAACCAAGAACTGCAGCAAAGTAGTCACTACATTTTAATGCCGACCAAACTCACCTCTTCCATCCAGCCTGAAGAAACTTCTCTGAAATGAAAAAGTATCCACAAAATTAATCATCAGGAAATAAAGGAGATTGCAAACAAACAGAAACCTCACTGTAAAAGATGAGACCATACAGTTATTAAAAAGAAAATCATGCATATGAATCTACTAGTTTGATATCTTTCCATATGCCCGATAAGAGATAGAAAGACAGATTGACAAACATACAAAAAAGTAACTGGCACAAGAAGTTCAGAATTTGTAGGCTTGTGTATAATTAAAATAAAGTTCAAATGAGCAGATCAAGTTCAAAACTGCAAGAAATTAAAGATATTAGTAACACAGAATATCTCTACTAAATCACCCTGGGAAATTTACTGCAGGATACTCAACTATAACACAAGATATAACACAAATGCAACAAAGACCACCGATATCAATTTTATAACATCTATTTACTGCATAACAGAATCACTAACACATTAAAATAAACTGAAAGTGCTATTAAAAATGCTACTCTTACCATCTTTAGAAGAAGTAAGAGATCTGTTACTTTTGCTTCCCCCTTTGCCATTTACTTGTAGCGGCTTCTGCATTCGAGGTGATGGAGAGTTCACTTTGACATTGGTGGAGGCAGGCAGAGAATGCCGCCTGGTGAAACCATTTTCAACCTCATCATCACCAATTTTTTGGGATTCTTGTGCTCTAAGTTTTGCTTTCGCGGATTCAGTTGCTTGCATATAGCTTGGCAAGGTGGGTGCATTCTGTGAAACACTCTCAGGATATTCCTGCTTCACTGGTAAAGATCTCCTCCTAGTTCTCCGGTTTTCCTTGCTAGTTTGATCTTCCTTATAGCTTTGATCCCCATTAACATTGGGACTGTTCTCGACCTGCTCACTGTTTTCTAAAGAATGTAGCTCAACAGCAGGGAGATTATCGCTCTGAATATCAACTGGTTTATCCACTACCAATGGTTCTGAAGGTGCTTCTGTCACAGGCTGTTTGGATAATGCAACAGCTGAATCACTTAATTTTTCAGTAGTATGATCCACAACCTGTTCAGAAACATCAGGAGCCAGGGAGCCAGATGATTTTCTCTGATTTTGCTGCAGTTTCTCAGTTACAGGTTCTGACTTATCAAAAGGCACTGATGCAGATAAGGAGACTTTTTTCAGGTTACGTTTAACCTTCTCGAGTTCATTTTGAGGTTGCTCTTGCGCTGATTCTGCCTGATGGCTTGAAATTGTCCTGAGATTACGTCTAGGTTTTTCATATTCTGAGGAATGTAACGAACTACTGTCACCATTTACTGCGGGGACTTTCCGCACACTTCTTTTTGGTCTAGTTGCTTCTATTTCTTCAGTTTGCATGTTAGCCTGCTTTCTTTTAGGCTTTGTATCAAGAATCTTCTTTGGCTGAGCAAGTGGTACCCAAAAGCAAGATGACGACCACCGCTCAAGCCAGTTCCAAACTGAATTTGGTTCAATTAAATCATACTGGAGGCTTAGGGGCATAGCAGTAGGTGATGAAACTAGAAGCTACAATAACCAATAAAGAATGCTGTCAACAAATCAACAAACCACAGCTCTGTGTGATACTAACAAGGGGCTGTTTGATAACCACTGAATGGAGCTGAATGACATAAAATCTAAATCGGTAAGTCATTTAGCTTGTTTGGTTTGAAAATTATCATCTGAATTGGTCTTAACGAGCCTGAGTCAAGTAGTTGGATTTCTCTACCTGAATAGCTAGCTAAGAGCAAACGCTGAATGACCTTTTTACTCAACTACCCGCATAGAAATTAAAAAATTACTCTGTATACTTTTTATTCTTAATAAATCAGACTTTCATCTTTCAGTCTCACGCCATATCTTTCACCGTCCCAACTTATCCAATGATCTTCTCTTGATCTTTCAAGTGAATGGTTTGAGTTATCTTGATTTGTAACTTCATTTAATTATCTCTACAATTTCACAGTAAGAATGGAAAGCTCCATATCATTCAAAGCCAACAATGAGAGAACTAAGCTTGTAATTCCTTTCCTGGGCTCTGTTGATCAAATGGTTATTTGAAATAAAGGGGTACTTTACTAGAATGGGGCTCTGGGCTGGAATTGGGGGAGGGATATGAATAACGATTGAGTTATATTCCTAATATATTTTTAAAGTTTCAACAACCTATCACAATAGGAAAGGTGAGTCAAACTATTTACCAAAAAAACAAGTCAAACTACCAAAAATATTTATCTTTTTTATTGTGAAACTACTACGAAGGTTAAAAATTCTACTAATACTTTTTAACATAATAAAAGTGAAATTTTTTTTGGTACAAGTATTTTATGATTATTTAATTTATTTATTTTATATATGAAAAAAGAGGCTCAAGTCCTTGAGAGAAAATGAAAATTTAAAATAGGCATATGAAGTAAGAAACTAAAACAATTTAAGATATCAAATATTATAGTAAGTTGGATTTTTATCATACATTGAGTTTTTATTTAGTCCCCAAATAAATTTTCAACTTAGAATCTGCAAATATACATGTTTAAAACAATTTAGAAGGTTTAGGAAAAATAATCTTTCAATTTCAGATGGATCCATTATCAAACAACTTTTAGTTTCAAACAGAATTTATATTTCATTCAGCTCACTCAGATATGATTACTCATTCACTATTTTTCATTCAATTTCATCAAACAGCCCCTAAAGGCACTTTCCAATTCATCAAACTTATAAAGTCTTACCAAGGGCACTATTGGAGCTTTACAACTTGTAATAGTAAGAGATTCAGTAACTTATAAAAATATAATAAAAAATGGTTCAGTAGTAATCAGTACATAGACCTACACTTGTAGCATGTTAATTTCATAAAGGCCCTTAACACAGAAAGGGGGGCCTCTCAAGGATTAAATATGGCCATAATTCAGGTGCAGTTACAAGGTTATAATACTTCTCTGCACATCATGGTGCACATAGGATTAAGAAGGCTATATTTAAGAAGGAAGAGAAAAAGAAATAAATATTATTTCAGTCAAGTAATGACTAGACTACTCTACAGAAGGATTAGATTGCCCACAACCCCTTGTGCAGTCATCTAGAACCCCTCCTTTCCCTTTGAACATGAGCACTTTGGTTTTTGCTTTTGGATTTCCACCCGACCCAAAATCCAGCCCCCAATAAAAATTAAAAAATATTAAGAAACAAGGATAAAGTTTCAGGCATGTTAAATGTAACAGAAAAGTTGAGCGCACCTTCCTAATAAAAGGATTAGTTGATCGGTTCATTGATACGAGAAATATATTTACTGCAAGCATGTCCACATGTTTGTCCTGGATGCATCATAGAACATACAATATAGACAATATTAGTTCCATGTAAAACATTGTGAAGAAGACACATTGATGAACTTGACCCGAGTGATGGAAATAGATGAAGGCAAGTAGCTAACAACAAGAGTAAGAGCATTTGGGAAATCAAGAAATTAAATAGACCAGCAATTTTTTAATATCAACCAAGGAAGATTTGTGTTCAAGATAAGTTTTACTACTCATTTTTTACCATATTGCCTAGTCTTCGTATCTTCTGGATGCTTGTTTAATTTTCAAGTGAAGATTAAATCAATCAAATAATAATTAAATGTAAACTGATTAAACTTGATTCTGAGATATTTATGTGATGACCACTTAAGTTTGGACAAGTCACAAAGGACTTCAAAAGATCTAACGACACTGCTCTAGATTACATTACTTTCTGAGCTGCATATTGCCAAAACAATAGAGGCTTTTATAAACCTCATTATCTTTGTAATCACAAAATGGTTACTGATGATAATTTGATTATCGTTGTTAATGAATTATGAACAACTCAAATGGTACTCTAATCCTTTTTTGTTGATCTATCAATATCCTCTATTTTTTTCTTTTATTTTTTTTTGTTTTAGAAAAATATACATATATAATTTATACAAATCTTTATTGATACATCCTGCAAAAAATTAAAAATAAATAAATTGCAGGAATATTGGTTTTGCTTCAGATTCCAACTTCACAGCTTTCTACATCAAATATAACTAATCGTAGTATTAAATTTGGGTAACATGTAACTCATGTTTAATACAGATAGAAAGTAAATACTATATCAAGGGTTTAAGTACGATCGGAAATAGGAAGATTTACAAACGAAGTTGGATTCGCAGTTCAGAAAAGTAAATGGACAAAGTAGGGCCTATAAAATATATTTGGACAACAAGTGACTCATAGTAGTTGCGTACTATGTAAAAAGTATACACTTCTTCCCTTTCTGTCACTCTTTATTTCTTTTTCAATTTTTAGGATATGTGAACGAGGGGTGGGGGGAGTGTGTCTGAAGGAGCTTGCATAGGCATACCAGAATACCCTTACAAAGGTAATGTGTCCAACAGCTTCGAGGGACCTTGGTCCCTACCAACCCCCCATCCTTCCCTCATTTTCCTTTTCTCCTCCGTAATAAAGATTTAAAGATGGAGTGCAACTTACAAAATTTACACACTTCTTTAGTAAAATATGGCCAACAAAAACAAGGACGCAAAAATACATGCTTAACAATTAATCAAAAATCAAAATGTTAGACATGACAAATGATATCAATAAAAACAGAATACTCTGTGCCTGAGAAGAACAAATATTAAAATGCTAAAGCATTCCAAGAGAGTAGTCATGAAGGAAATATCAACGCCATCTGTAGGATCATAAAAGGATTATAGTCATCTATAAGTACAACTCATGAGCTAAGCAATCAAGTAGTTACCATAGGTTCTCCAAGCTTATTAAAAACTTCATGTCCAGTATCAGAAAGTCTGACAATTCGCCCGCGAACCAGTGCCTGAAACTTAACAATTGATTGCATGCATTGCAAAGTTGCAACAGCCTGTCTTCGTACCAAGTGCCCACGAACAAGTGCTTGCAACCGTATGATGCCCTTCAGGGCCCAGAATGCCCTCCGTGCCTTCACATTCGAACAAATATCCAATTATATTAACACTATAACCAAATTTCTAAATGACAACCCTTAGAGGGAGAAGAAAGACATGGATCTGTGTTTTTTAACTAACAACAAACGATAATATTATTTTGATGCCAATGGTCACAGTAACTTATAACTAATGCTCATGAGCCCTGAAGTATTAAAATCTAAAAACTAAACGTTATTCAGACATTAATGCATTATCCAACTCCACTCGCCTTCCATTAATATTATAGTACTCACATAAAAACCCTGCACCTACATACATATACACAGATTTGTCTGTATCTGTATGTGCAGTACATGCTGGAATTCTCTTGTAGCAGAAACGAGTCTTCTAAGTGGTTAATGTAAACTATCAACTATGCAAGTCTACACAAGCTTTCAGGTACCAAATATTTTCTGCTAGTGCTTATTAACAATAACCTGACCTAAACACATACCTGTCAGGAAAAGCAAGCCCTGCTTTTTAGTTAACTTTTTTTCCCAAATATTAAGGGTTGTATTAGAACGCTTAGACATAATTTTTTTAATGACCTTTTGTTCAATATTAAACTACAAAAATTATTATTAGAAAAAAGTCCACAACAAAAAAATGAGGAACCACATATGATTGAATATTGCATTGCATCTTACTTTAACTACATACACAACAAAAGCCCCAAAGAATAGGACACAAACACAAATGAAGCAATTAGATGATGATATGTACAAATATTAGTTCTACAATTCTACGGAAGTTTGTTTACTTAACAGATCTAACATCAGATGTGTTCGTATGTTTTGGCTACAAACTAGAATTCTATGTGGAGGAACCATTAACAAACATAATAACTTGTGAAATATAAAGAATATCACATGATTCAGAATCCTTAGGAACTTTCTCTACAAGTCAATGTGTTTAACCAGACTGCGTTCATAAAAATATAAATTTAAGAGCAGCAAATAATAGACTACAACAACTTTTCCGCAAAAGTCTAAATATCCTATTAATGTTATACACAGAATTGGCAAATATCAAAACCCAAATCAAAGTCCCAAGCAGTATTGTTGTGGCAAGAAAAGTGGTGTTCACAGTTAATGGACATGATAAACAAAAGCAGCAACAAAAAATCATATTTACAGAATTACAGAGTGAATGCACAAGAAGATAAAAAGAATCAGTTTCACTATGTTCTTAGCAATGAGCTGATTGTCATAGGCGCAGTACTTTATGACACAGAATATTACCATGTAGCCCCTGAAAGCAGCCTGTGCTTTTGTTGCAGCTTGCTGTTGCCTGTTTAGTTCTTCACTATCTGATGAATTTAATATGGTGGTACCATGTCCATCTCCACCTTGTGTTCCAGGCAATAATGTAACCTTAGAAGATGGTAAGTTCTCAATTCCATTCTCGAATTCCATATTATCTCCAATGGTATTAGTGGTCTGAAGAGCCGGATCTAAGACAAATGGAGGATTCACAGCAAAATCACCAGACGGTGCCTTGGCAGCAAGGGACGCTTTACTCTCAATATTAACATCCTTCATACAGTATTACCCGTCAGTATTGTAAATTATAGCACTTGCAACATCGAGAAAGAGATTTATAACTCCAAATGGAAAAAATTTGATTGTTCTAGATATCAGAAGAAATATCAAGAGAAACATATACTAACCAATGCAGTACAGATGTGTGAAGGACATGAAGAGTCTAAGAACAAAAAAACTTTCTAAAATAACAGACTTGGAAGTTGAAACTGAATCACGTGAAGCTATCTTCTCAATTATATAAATGGATGAAGTTTTAAACAATCAGAGATGTAGCAAACTAATAAGTAGAATAGCTGCAACAAGACATAAAAATTTTAGACTTGTTGATGGATGAAGAAGCAGAAAAGAGAATCAGTAATACAATATACTTTCAGCAATTAAAAAAAGTAAATTAAATCAAATTGGAATCAATACATCATTATGTACAGCAATTATGTTAATTGCACTATAATTCTTATAGAAAATTTATTTGGAAAAAGTCACTAAACATAGATGTGCAGATGAATGAATAGATTAATAAAACAATATCAAAACATGTGCAAAGGTTAGTCTACTGACCGAAACAATAATTATCATGAAATCCAAATCAGTCAGAAAGAGAACTTCAAACTCTCTTCTTCTTCTTTTTTTGGGGAAAGAGAACTTTAAAGTTAAAACTCGTTAAGTGTAGGTCCCATGCAACTAGCATTGTTACACACAAGATATAAGATGCCACTAGTATCGTCTATCGACATACAGAGCGAGACCAAAATCCTTAATCAACATCATGCAATGGTCAGTAACCAGCTGTCAAATGATGATCCATTTCATATCTGAAAGATGGGAACTCATTTTCCAGACTTGTTGTCAGTGGCAACTGACAAGGTGCCATAGCCCCTTAGAATCTGTAAAGCAGGTAACCACTTCTCTTAACGTCTTGAATGACAAGCCTCATGCTGTCTCTGAGCTTAGGTTGGGATAACTAGACCAATAGACCAAGAAGAAGTAATGTATCTCATTATTGTGAAAGCGTCAAGAGTTATTTCGTAGGTGTTCAGTAAAGTGAAGCTAAAGAGACGTAGAGAACATAATTCCAGATATGAGGCCAAGGAAAAATGAAGGAGGCTTTGAGCCATGATGCAATTTCTACATAGCAACTGCTGGACTATAAAGGACTGTTCCTAAAGGGTCCTCAAATCCTAAAAGGTAAAAATATGAAAAGAGAACTGTCTAAGCAGGCTCGAGTCATTAGAATTAAAAGTCAGTCATAAACATCATAACTTCATAAGGCACAAAGCCTCAACGAAACAATTTATTGAATCGCATTAATGATCAAAAATCATGAAAAAACTCATAAAAATAAGAAAGTGAAATCTTAATTGTAACACCCCAGTCCCACATCGAAAGATAGGGGAAAAATTTGTCTGCATATAAGAAAATAAGTTACTACCAATAGTACCTTCAAGTCATGACCTTTTGGGAGCCTGTGGTGGGCTAAGATGACCCAAGAAGATACTATTGAGCCAGTAGTTTGAGTCCTTATTTTGATGGATTTGATTCGATTCGGACTTGGGATTTGACCTGAGATTTATTCCGGACTCGGGATTTGACCCGGGTTGTTTCATATGGTATCAAAGCCGACTCTCGAAAGCTCGGGTTGGGTCATCCGATCGGGTTGCCGGAGGTGGGGACACGAAAGCTGGTGGTATTATCCCACAATGGAGAGATGAAGGTCCGGAGGTGGGGACACGAAGCCAGCCAGTATTATCCCACAATGGCTAGAGAGGCAAAGATCTTTGGGCCGTGTGTGTGATCGGTTCTGACGGGGACGTCAGAAATTTAAGTGGGGGAGTTTGTAACACCCCAGTCCCACATCTAAGAAAATAAGTTACTACCAATAGTACCTTCAAGTCATGACCTTTTGGGAGCCTGTGGTGGGCTAAGATGACCCAAGAAGATACTATTGGGCCAGTAGTTTGAGTCCTTATTTTGATGAATTTGATTCGATTCGGACTTGGGATTTGACCTGAGATTTATTCCGGACTCGGGATTTGACCCGGGTTGTTTCATTAATCATTCCCATTGAGACTCTAAGAATTGTGTCATTCAAAATTGATACTCAGGTGTACTGCTGTTTGAATGGAAAAACCCTTTCTGTGTCAAAAAAAAATAGCCAAACCCAATGGCCCAAAAGGCCCACAATAGCTCGTAACAGATTAGACAGTCTCCAAGATCTTAAAACATATGTGCATATAGCAGAGTGAGACAAAAAGAAATATCATCTGTGAACATGAATAGTGAGGGGGAAAAGAAAAAGAAATCAGCAGCAATGAGTATAAAGAGCTCAAATAAACAATCCTTACTTTTGAGAAATTTGATTTTGATGATTTCTTCCCGAAAAGCACTGTTTTGATCCATTTTCCTGGAGATTTACCCATTGCTCACAGATCTCCGTCAGATATAATGGAGCCTGAAAATAGCCTGCATGTTTACAAATATGTAAGCCGAGAAGTGACTTGTACAAAGACGCGAGCTAAAAGATACTGTATATTACCTGTAAATTTACATATATATATTACATAAATATAGAAAAGAACCTTCTAAAAAATGATTGGTGCAGAATCTCACGTTCAAATAGTTTCTCAGCAATATGTGCTTAAAAGATGTGATAAATAATCAAAAAGAAATAACAGACAGAAATTGAAAAATTATATTTTACTAGCTCATCACTTGATAGTTGATACACAATCATTAAGCATAAAACAGTGGAATTCAAGCATTTTTCCTGATACATTATGATCCCATGATCTCCTTGGCTATGCCAAAGCTTGTCTTCTAACAATTACTATATAAGTGGGTAAAAATAAATACATTGAAGGTAAGAAAACAACAAAACAAATATTTGAACAATAAGAATGATTAGTAAAAAGCAGGAAACTGTTTAAAGTACATTTACAATTATCCTTTCCTAGAGACTGAAATTTGCAATAAATTGATACTGAAACCTCACAATTAACCCCAAAATCGAAACAAATGCTACTAAAACAGCTCAAACGAAAAATTCAAGCTCAACTCTTACACGCCCATTAAACCGTAAACTATCACTAAAAGTTATAACCTTTTTATTTATTTTTTTAAAAAAAGGAGAAAAATCATTCACTTGAATAAAAAAAAATAGAAATTAAACTGCAATACCATGGTAAACAGAAAAGAAGTCTTAAAATTTCCAAGATCTACTCAGAAAGAAAGAAGAAGTAGAGACATGAGAACGAAATAAAGAAATGTGGTTGGGGCAATGTGATTCAGATCTGGAAATACACCTGAAAATTGAAGGGATCTAACACCCGAAAACTGCCATTGCAAGAGCACTAATTTCTGAAAACACGGAGAAATTGAGAAAGTTGAGTGTTTGTGTGTGTCAATTGGAGCGGAGCAGCTTGAAGCAAATGGTTCAACAACAAAAAAGAAAAGGGTAAAAAGGGTATTCAAGTGAAAGAAAGATTAGAGATGGATTGAGATGGAAGTAAGATCAAATGCCTTACATACCTTGAACTACGTCACGCACTTATGGCTGAGTAGTACACCATGGACCCATCCTCCACTCCAAGGTTTCATAAGCATCTCATCACTTTCTCTCTCTTCTACCACTATGCAGTAGTACTAGTTCTTATCTCGTTCGTTTTTCTACTGTGTAGTAGTTTTTGTTATCTTTTTGCAGTCTCCTTTATTTTTTTAGTGAAGTCCCCACTTGAATTTTGATTACACCTGTTTCAACGGCGCACAGACGGGACCCGTTTGCTTTTGCTATGCACGCGTAAAAAAAAAGTGGATCACAATGGTATTGTTTTTTTAACAACGGAACACTATTTTCATATATAATTTTAATATTTTTATATAATTTTTTTTTACATTCTCAAATTCATAGTACACTTTCCTTGTAAAATATAAATAATCTCTTCCTTCTTTTTCTTTTTAGTTTCCTTCTTCACGAGGGAAAAGAAGTAACAAGCTAAAAGATTAATTTTACTATTCAGAAGTTAATAATATTATTCAAAAATATTATGTCCAACTATTTCTAATAAAACTTTAACAGTAAAAAAAAAATTCTGGTATCATTTACCATCTACAAACCAAAGGAGAGAGTAAAATTCACCAACCTACCTGCACCTGCACCTGCACCTGCACATGGGTTTTGCAGTGTGCTGTTGGAGTTTTTCTTACTATAATACTATTAGAACGAGACATGGCAGTAGAGACAGACAGCTGCAGCCTACAGCCTACAGCATAGTAGTAATAAGAGTAGTATTAGTTAATACATAGAAATTCTAAGCAGGAGGAGTATTTTCTCAAAGAATACCGTTAGTTATGAAATGACAGAACAACAAAACCCTCACCTTTATGAATTAGTAGTAGCATTTATGGGTAATATTTAATTAATTAATTAATTAATACAATACTGAAAAAAATATATATATATATATAAATATATATAATACGAATTTAGGGTTGATGCATGGTAGCAATGTTGCACGCTGTTCTAACGGGTAGTAAACGGTAATATTTGTTGGGACATAGGTTAGTTTGGTGCACCAAACAAAATTGACACCCATTAATCATTGGATAAGGACCGCACCAAAGTGTTGGCTTCCATCATCTTAAGAAGAAGTTTTTCTATTCGGACATTAGAAATTAATCACACAAAATTTAGGTGGTATTTAATAAAATTGACTAATTAAAATATGAATTGAGTGAATTAGTATATGAACTTAAAAAAATTATTTGATAACTAAAAAGTATAAAATATTTGAATGACTTTTAAATTTAAAAATATCAATTTAAATTTATTTCAAATCGACTTTTCAAAAATCAATAGTGATCTTAAAATGTGGAATGGAGGGAGTACAATATTTATAGTGGCTCTATAAATTTAAATTTTTCATTAAGAGAACTCTTAATGATTTAGATTTATATATCCATTTTACCGATTAAGAAAAGATAGGAAGCAAAATTTTTTTTATCAAATAATTGTATCCTCTTACCGAATCAGATATGGAATTGTTAAGAGTTATTAAGAGTTAACAAAGCCAATAAAAATGATGAGCTGGTTTTCTTGCCAAATATTGAAATAAATGGCGTTTGTTTCCCTTTTCAAATGTGACAGACGTTGAGTTTAAGATAGAACTTGTGATTTTCTAGCCAAATAATGGAATAAACTAGAAAGGTTAACAAAAAATGACTCTATTAATTAAACGGATTTAATTATCATAAAATTAATTTTAATTTCATAGTAAGTTGATTAATTGATTAATACAGTACTGACACGCATAGAGAGAAACATAGCATATCGACACAGTATTGTATTGGTCCATGCCAACCACTAACTACTGAACATAGTACTAATTGACAGTCTAACAACAACAGTGGAGTATTAATTAGTTAGTAGTAGTAAAAAAACAACAGCTAGTGTCGACAATAGACGGTCTACCAACCACAGACACAGACATTAGCGAGTGTATTCCTATATGACTTGTCATACGAACGTTGATGCTAAGGGAAAATATCGCATAATATGGATCGGATCACCGACGAAACAACATTTGAAAACATGGTAGATTGGAATTTATTCTTCAGTTGGCCACCTTTAATTATAAATGTGCAATGCATAGTGTGATGAGTTGTTAATGCATGCTCCCACGTCCGGCAAACTTGTGAACCTCAAAAGATTAGAAATGACCTTGGGCTTCCATGCATGGTTTAACATTACATCCACAATATTAAACAAGTCGCTGGGATGAGCTTATATATATATTCACAAGAAATCTTAATACATCCGGCAACAGTTCTAATATCACCACTGATTTGTAGTCCTACATTAAAAAATTAATAAAAATGTGAAAGATTAATATACGTATGAATGGATCGAAAACTTAATGGTTTAAGTTTTTTTGTCAAGTTGGGTACCAATTAAACATGTGTGTTAGTGTCTTTAATTTGTGTGAACAGACTCCCCGGTTCTCCCCCAACAACTCTTATCTGAGCTATAAAAGATTGATCCATGACTGGTGAACCCCTTTAAAAGATACAAGATATGCTATAGTAGTTTGAAAATTAATTAAGTTTAAGAGAGTTTCAAGACTCTTGGGTTAAGTTGTGATATTTCAAACATGTGTGTTGTTATCTTGTATATGCATGCGCACAACAAGCATGGGCTTCCCAGTCTCTCCCAACATTCTTTATAGTTCAAACTACCACATTTAGGACGGTTTATTTGCCTCGACTCTTGCTGAATATGTATTTTCTTAAAAAGTCAAATTGCACACCACAATGAATTGAACGTTGAAAATTGCGTCCTGTCATGTCCCCTTACGGATTGGAATTGAAATGAATGACAAAATGAAATAATTTTAAATTTATGTTTGGTTGTTATATATTACTATATTAGTGGTGGGTATTGTCATATATTGACAAAATTATACTAACATATTTCCATTCTATTAAAATGGATTTTATTCCACCTTCTCCCACCTAGAATAAAAAAAAATGAATGAATTAAATTTTCATTCCATTAGAATGATTTATCGTTCAAAATAATGATCAAAAACACTATTTTTATTTCATTATTTTCTGCATTTTAGCATAAGACGGCTAAAGAAGACTAAAGCAAACCTATCCGAGCAAAGTAGTCCATTGATGATCAATATGATTAATCGTTTGCAAGCAGATGCCAAGTGTGACACCATTCATAATCAACTTATCATGATTCCGATCATATTCTTGGAGAGTCCTTATGCTGCTGCATGCTATCTCTCTATTTAGATTACTTATGCTAAACCTGCAAGTGATATTTCATATTTCCATAGCAAGTGTGACACCATGCATAACTACACTGTCAGTATAATAGCCAATAATAATTCCGCAGTATAGCTGATCATGTAGTATTTATAGTTAATAAAATTATTTAAAAAAAGTTGAAGCCTAGTCAAATTTATTTAATTTTCAATTCAATTATATTTTTAAGAAAATTCAAATTAATATTTAATTATTAACAAAAATCTAGGTTATTACAAATCAAACAAAAGATTAATCAAATATTTATCCTGACGTATGGTACCCCGATAAGAATATCCAGGAAATTTTCTGTCTTTCTTCTTGGCTGTTTAGGCTTTTCACTCCCAACACAACCCCACAGCAAATATTTTAAGCTTCCAAGGAATTTTGTAAGATGCGGGGCTAGAAATTAAGGTAGCTAGCGGCTACCGCCGCAGTATAAGAGAGTTCCAGCGCTTAGCCACCCATGTAATTTACACTTCCTCCCTCACAAAAAGAGTACTCCCCGCGTATAAAAAATTAGTAGGATTTATTTTTTGATCTTTTAAAAATAATTTAAGATACTTTTAAGTTTATAATTAACATAAATTTTCTTAATTTTAGTCAGTGCAATATAAATTCTTTTAAAAAAATACTATTTAATGTAATATTTACTACGGAAAAGAATGAGATAAAATGAATTAGGTCATTTATTGGATCCATTAGTATAAAAAAAATATATTCATCATTTTATATAATTTTATGGAGCCATTAGGGATAAATTTAAATTTTTTATTCTCTTTCCTTTATTTTTACTTTTCTTAATATATGTACAAATTGTACTCTACTCTTTGGGACGGAGGGAGTATTTTATAATTTTTAATGAATTTTCTCGATTATGAGTTGAGAATTAATTTTAGTTTTAAAACAATAATTTTTATGTCTAAAACGAAGATAATAATATTTATAAAACTTATAAATATGATGAATAATTTTTTTCAATAATTATTGGGCATGAGCTGGACGAGCCTAAGACCGAATAAAACTCATTGACTGAGACTGGGTTGTGTAGGCTTACACGAACAGTTTTTAAGAAATATAAAAGTTATAGCAAAACCTAATTTGTCACAATTTTGAGTTAATTAGAAATTTGTTAAAACCATAAGCATAAATCTTAAAGAACATCACTAGGAGCTTCGAACATTGTTGAAGATAGGGAAAAAATAAATTATAAATCTATTTATCTATCAATTTATAAATATATAAAGGACATGTTTCTTTGAACCCGAATATTTAAGAAAAAAATATTATTATATAATTAAAAGCAAAAAAAAATAGGGTTCTTTACACTAGTTGACTACTTTCTGATCGTACATTCAACTTCCAAACTCTTTTCATTCATATTTTTGCTAAGATAATTATTTGGTTACCATCATCTCTTTTTTTTATAGATTTTTTTATTTAGTTTGTGTTCTATTACAATTTATATTCCTACTATCAACAATATATAATTACGTAAATATATAATGAGTTTCACACTCATGTAATGATTCTTATCTATTAAAAAGTATGTTTAAAATTGCTTATAAATGTGATTACCAATTTTGATTGCTGCTTTTAATTGTAATCAATTTTTTAAAAAAAAGTAGTTTGTGTTTGACAAATAAAAAGTACTTAAAATATTAAAAAGTGAAAGTGTTTAATATAAAAAAAAATTGTTAATCACTTATTTCAATTGAAAATTACTAAAATGAATATTTTGATAAGTAAAGATGGGTAATGGATAGAACTATTAAAATAAATAGAAATAAATTAGTAATATTATATTATAAATAGTAATTATAAATAGATTTAAAATCAAATTATATTATATTAAACACGTTGAGAAGAATTAAAATTCGGGTGGAAACACTAAAGCCGATTATTTTTGTGGTTTTATATGTATAAATAGATAATTATTAGAGTTCAAACATATCAAGTAGTGTTTATCTGCACAAAATTCATTTGTGCATATTATCTGATGTTGAACTTCACCATGTTTAGGTACATTCAATGTATACTTGATTCCTAATCACAAGAGAGACACTATAAGAAGAAGAAAAAACACAAGTATAGAAATGAAGGGAAAACGCAACAATGCACCTTCGAATGCACTTCAAAGTTCTATCTATTTCTTCTTTTTTTCCTAGCTTTTGTTCTTCTCATGGATTTACATAAAGTGCTGAGAGAGAAAGAGAGACTAGTACAACTCCCTTACTCACCCAACACAAAAAAGGAAATGAAAATAAAAACCAAATCAAGGAAAAGAAAAAAGAAAAGTTTATCTGGTATTCAGAGCTGGAAAGAAATGTCTGGGTGATTTCATTTGGCGATCTTTGGTCCACAGTAAGGCATTCCATAAACAGCTAAGCCATCAGGTTTCTCCCTTTCTTGAAGCCATGCATAGCCTTCCGTATCCTCATCAGGCACTGATGTCCCATCAGCTGGATTTTCATACAAAGAACCAAACACTGAGAAAGTGTTCAAATGTCAAGTGTTCTATACAATAACAAACGCCAACAGCCCCAACACAAAGACGAGTAAAATATCAAGAACTGTAGCATATAATCCAAAGAAAAGATGGTGTTTTACCTGAGAAACCGGCAAAGGGGTACTCAATGTAGTATGCGCAGTACCTGCCCTCTGAATCGTTGTACGGTGGGCCAAGCACATCTAGCACTGCACATTGCGTCACTGCCGTGAAGCAATGCATATTACCCCCATCAGTTGGATAGAGGATGGATGTGTTGCAGGGAGCAGTAAAATTAGTATCCACCTTGACCTTTGCCAACCGTGCCCCAGCAGAAATAACTCCATTTGCTGATAAACATAATAATCATGGTAATTTCTTATTTGAGAACAGGAGGAGAAAATGGAAAAACACAATATAGCATAACTATGAAGGAATGTATGCATTATTAATGAAAACTAACTTTAACATATTATCCAAGTACTAATTTTAACCAAAAAGTCACATTTGCAAAATTTACAAGGACGAACTTTTGTTTCATATTTATCCTTGTGATGACAAATTTGAGGAAGTTATACCATTTTATACTACTATCAATAAAAATAGGTCTCTGTCTTGTTGGGGTGGGGGGTGGGGGTGGGGGGGGGGGGTGGGGGTGGTACTCTCTTGTGCAAGAGTCTAGTACCTTTTAGTTTTTACTTATACCCCTAAAATTGCAATTAGTTACAGCACATGCCATTGTGGCTTTGGACTAAAAGGTTAACATTTTTCATTTTATTATTATTGGACCACCAATAATGATATTATCTGACCAAGCAAAACTAATATGTAGGGTATGTTATTAA
Organism: Panax ginseng; assembly: GCA_020205605.1. NCBI lineage: Eukaryota > Viridiplantae > Streptophyta > Magnoliopsida > Apiales > Araliaceae > Panax > Panax ginseng. The sequence continues at coordinate 153,492,533 of CM035129.1, forward strand.
TCATCTTTTGAACATAAGCAAAAGATGTACTTTTCATGCAGAAAACGAACATATATAGAAACATGTCTAATCAAGTACAGAAAGATGACAGGCATTCACAACGTAGAACTATACCATTTTGGGGATGGACATCCAGGGTTGTGTTAATAGGGGCAGCATTCACCCAATCAAAAGATTTGATGTGCATGGTTCCAAAAAGAAGCTTACTGAATACTGTCATTTCAGGGTGATTGTGGAATGGAATTACTGCGGAAGGCGGCAAGCAGAAGATTCCAATCTGCAATAATTTCAGAGATTTGAAGGTACAACCAAATCTGAGTTCTTTTTTATTTTTTAGGAAGTGGGAACCACAACATTTTAATTATTGCTAAAACTGATAGGAATCACTGTTACAAGTCAAGTTTACATACCGAGAATTTGGGACATTCATGGATGTGTAGATATGTTATTGGAGGAAATCCTTCTGTCCTCTGTTCCCTGAAAAATGGCATATTTGGTTTCACGCCAACATCCGCATCTGTTATGCCATCTGCATACAGAACCAATAGTATTAAGACACAGAAGAAATACGATGTGGATTACTATAATGGAATGATGCTCACGTGAAATAACAAAGATTGCTCCTTTAGAATCATATGTAACAATTGAAATGATGCTATGGACCCTATGGCATTGTTTGTGATAAATGTCCTAGCAATAAACTAGCAGTCTGCATGAAAATTAGAATACACTAGTCAGTCAGATCCCACTTCAAAAATCCAAAATTCCCACTTTTGGTGATTAAATTTGGTAGTTAGCAGAAACTAAATTTAGTGGGCTTGTCGTAGCTCCCGATGAGCCACAATTTCAAAAAACTAAGACCATGAAAACAAGGATCCAAATTAAAGTTGTCATGATTGGAGAACACAGCAAAGCCGAAACAAATCACCAGGTATTAAAAAAATCTAACATTATGCTTGGAGGCATGAAAGTTTTAGAAATAGCTACCCAATTGTCAAGTTGTGAAATGATAATTTTAATAATCCAAAATTAACTAATTCAATCAACATCACAGCTTCTGGTAATAAAATTAATAATGACAGACCCTAAAAAAACATATTCAGATATTCTCGTACCCAAAACAGCCTTGAGCTGTTCGATATTTTCTGGCGAGGGAACAATCCCAGGGCCACAATTGGCAAAAACTTCCTTGCAAGTATCATATAAAACCTGAACCGGCAACGACCTTTTCTGCCTCCGGCGGCCCTTTTTTGACTCCAAATTATCCTTGCCTTTTATCTTCTCGAACCCCATTTGCATTGAATTCACACAACCAAACTCAATTACGCAAACTGAATGGAAAAAAATCAAACCTTTACCGCCAAAAAAAGAGGGACAAATATAAGATAACAAAAAGGAAATCCGTAATGGGTTATTCAGAAAACGAAAGAAAATGCAAATTTAAGATCTGGGTATAGCAAAAAAAATACCAGAAAAATGATTCGGGAAGTTTATGGTTGAACAGGGGACCAGAGAGAGATGTGAAAGATTGCTGTATCTCTGTAGATGACAGATGACGATAGTGGTACTGGTGGGGTTTTATATGGGGGAGAAAGGGCAGGCGTACAAGAATTTACATTACAGTTGGTTTCAAAGGACGGGAAAGGAAAACCAGGGGCCATGCTTGGCTTTCCAATGGGCTGTTCCAACAGCGGATTTTTATCCTTTCCGATTCTGCTCTGATTTTGATCCTTTCCCTATCTTTGACCCTCAATTTTGTTATTTTGACAATCCATTCCATATTTATATAAAATTAAAATTTGCTTTCAATAATATGATTTCTTTCTTTTCTAGTCCTTTAATTAGCAGTTTCTTGCAAAATTGTAGTATGACCAATCAACTTAGGAAGGATTTTAAAACTCATTCAAAAGTATATAATTAGCAAGAACCAATAAAAAAAGAGGAAAAGATTTGAATTAAATTAAATTTGTTGTATTTGATAGGGCTTCAAAGGTGATAGTGATACCCTGGTCTTACATTCATGTGGATAAAGTTTTACCTCACTTTTAATCAAAGGTTCTAAAATGAAATCAAACTATTCGAATTTAATTCGTACTTGTTCGACTAAAAAATTGATTTGAGCTCGACTCGAAATATAAAAAATTTAAATATAAATAAATTTTAAAATTCGATAAATTATTCGAATATTTTTAAATTATAATTTTATATTGACACTCGAATCATATTTACTCAAAAAAGTTTAAATTATTCGAGATCGTGCTCGACTCAATACATAAACGATAAACGAGCGTCAATCAAACTATATTTTAGACTCGATAAATTATATGAACCAAATCTCAAAATATGAACAACTCAATACTCGGTTCGACTCGATTCATTTACATCCCTACTTTTAATAGTAGCAACAATTATAACATTTTGAATAAGTATGTAAACATCACTTTAAGTAAATATTATTGAGATGTAAATTAAACCTTATTTTGGGCTCGGGCCAGATCATTACATCAAAGAACCTTAGAACCCATTTAGTTGAAGTAATAGACTTTTCATATAAAAATTTTAAAAATTAATATTTTCACAAAAAAATTAATTATTTGCGCATGATTTATCTCAGATAAATAATCACCGATAAAACTACTAGTCTACTACTATTATCTATAGTAGAATTATTACATTATTGGTTTTTATAGATATTTAATTATATAGAGTAATTAATTTTTATTACTGACATTAGTGACCTATTACATTATTGTGATAATTTTTGTTTGAATAATACTATGTGTACACACTATATACAAAAAATTGTACATAAAAAATAGGACCCATGTTTTATTTATCAATAAAAATAGATAAAACATTAAATAATATGTTCCACTTTTTATTTTATCTTTTTATATTATTTATAAATATTTTTTTATAAATAATTTGTGTCAATAACATTATTTATTTGACTTAAACCCAATCACATTTCTATTGAGTTCGAGCCCTGTATCCACACAAGGGAGGATAGTGAAGTGAAAATTGTAATATTATAATTTAATTTTTTAAAATTCAAATAGTTACTATTGTGACACGTCTAATGTAACATATTTACAAGGTTCTCCACAAAACGGTAAATAAGCGTTGCTAATATTTTGGCCCCCGGAGGGAATGATTGTCGTACTCGTGTGTCATGTTACGGTTGGCAAACTTTTAATATCCTGCATGATACATTTTAGTTGCCTGTATCAAATAGAGAATTCGGTTATCATCAAATTAATTTTATGTTAAATTGATTAATTAATATAGTATTAATACGTATAAAAGGAGATTACCTCTCGATCTATTTATCAATATTATATTGATCAATTAATTAAAATTAATTTTATGTTAACCACTCCCTAAATAGGGATATAGACACAAGCAAGCAAATTGAGGTCCATTTATTATGATCAATGATCATGGTCGTTATGAATTCTTCTCAAACTATTCCTCCTCGAGAACAACCAATTGAGAAGATGTCAGATAGGGTTAAGCAAAAAAATGGATAAAATCAAATAACTGAACATAACTAAATTATTTCGATTATTAGGTTATTTTCTGTAATTCGATTATAACCGTTTTATTATTCGGTTTTCGGGTTTTAATATGATTACTACAATTATAATATTCGGTTACTCGAATAATTGAATTGACATTTTAATAAAAAAAATTAAAGACTTATCGTTAAGGATAAGGGTTTATTAATTGTTCCGTTTCATGAACAACTGAAATTATTACAGGTCTTCTTGTTCATTTTCTTAGAAATGTTGTAGATTAAAGTGCATTTGCAAGTCTATGAGAGGTATGTATATATCCTCAAAGTTGTGGTAGAATAGTATGGAATTATTCAAGGGGTTAATTCATTTAGTCATTTTGTGTATTATTGCTGCATATTGTTGTTAAGTGGTGAGTGCTGACCTTCTGGGTGCTGCTGCATGTTGTTGTCTTTTGTTTGATAAAATGGATCTTAATTTCGGTTATTAACCAAAATAATCGAATTGTAAATTTGATTTTCGATTTTTCGGTTATTTCTAAATTCAGTTAGTTGTTCATATATTGAAATTAAGAAGATTTTAGTTTTCGCTTATAACCGAATAAGCAATTCGGTTCGGTTATAACCGAATTGCTCACCCCTAACGCCAGACAAGTGGTCGGCCGGCCGACCTACCTCTGGGCTCTGTAGTATCAATCTTTGACCTCTATCAAGATTTTATTTTTAAAAAGAATAAGAAAAACATAACAACCAAATTCTTAAGTACTTACAATACTTTTATATTTTAAATGCTTAAATATGTTTTACTTACCCTAAATTATTACCATTTTTTCACTTCAATTATTCACCTTTCAATTTTGTTAATTAGATGAGTAAACAATTAATTTTTCCACTTCTGTCCAATTTATTTTGACACGTCAGAAATTGCTGACGTAGCCTCCTGAGTAGGGTAATGTCCAGCAGATGTGTATTTAAAAATAATTTCTTCATCATTTTGTTAATTTATATCGTATAAACAGGGGTAAAGTTGGCAAGTCAGCTTTTATTTCACATTAAAACAAAATAAACAAATTCTCAAACAAATCTATCGATTGGCAAATCCATCTCCCACTACGCAAAAATCCTAAAACTTCGATCGATGGAACCCTAGTCTCATAAAATTAAATTTTCACAATTTTTGAGTTCAACATATTATTAGTACCAGGATTATTAACAAGAGAAGCAAAAGCAGAAGGCTTAATAGCATTTGGGAAAAAAATGAGGTTCAAATTTGTTATACCATCAGCCTTAAATACAACATAATTTCAAGATTTTAGGTCAGAAACAGTGTAAGACCCCAACTTTTATAAATAAAGATTTATTTTTTCTCTGAATAGTATTCTAAACAGTAAGGTGATAATTTAATAAATGTTATAGTTATGGGTGATATGTGCAAATTTTGCAAAGTAAGCAAGTTGTCATAAAATATTCGTGTGGTCAGGAAATATTCTTTTTATTGAGAAATATTCGTACGATGGCGTTGTGGACCCCGAATTTTATGAAATGAAAGTATTCAATTTTCTTATAATTATTATTCTATTTAGTAAATGGTTAAATTGATAAAAGATTAAAGTTAAGGGTGATATTTGAAAAATTTTCAAAGTAAGCAAGTTTTCATAAAATAATCGGTGGTAAAAGTACAGTATACGCGTGGTTTCATAATAGCACACGATATTGATTATTGATGCTTAAATGAGAAGTCACTCAGTTTTATTTAATTATTATTATAATATTTTATATTATTAAATCAATAATTGAGATGACAAGTTATTCATAATATTATTTGCATAATTAACAATGTCTAGAAGTTCTGTCAAGGAGAGGTTAGGTCATCTAATCATTACTACTAATATGAGAGAAATCCTTATCTGAAAGCCCTTTTCCCTTTAACGATCTGGTTGTTAATATTATGAGTTATAATAATAATGAATAAATATTATTAAAAATCAAATTTGAGTTCGGAGTTGAATTTGCAGACGCGGACGTGATATTTGAGTCCGGAATGATGAAATTAGTAGAAATAGACTATAAACACAAATTTTATCGAGGTTGACTTTTTGATCAAAAAGTCAACATTTGACTTTTTCGAAAAAAGTCAAACTTTAAAATTTTAAAATGGAAAATGTTGTTAAAAATATTGAGGAGATTTTTATAAAGTATTTGTTATAAATTTTTCTTATTTTATGGACCCCCATTTACCCATTTTTCAAAATAATCGGTAAAAAATTATTTAATATAATAAAAGTGGGGCCACATGTGGAAGAAAAAAAACTAAAAATTGGGGGGAGGATTACGATAAGGAAAGGTATATTATATATATATGTATATATATATATATATATTAGTATTATATATTATATATATACACATGTGCCTAGGAAGAAAAAAAAAGGAGGGGGGGAGCAATTACGTGGAAGGAAGAGAGTTGTAATATTATTATTATTATTATAATAAGTTTTGTTTTATATGAAAAATAGAATATATTATATTTTATTATGCATAGTGTTTGCATATTGGTTGCATAGTAAAATCAAAATAAAATTTTTTCCCGTGAATTGAAATCGTCTGATTTCTTCTGTGCGTCCGTGAGAAAATTTTAAATAGTATCTTTTTCATTCTTCTATAAATAGGATGCTTAGTTGGAATTGAAAATCATACCAAAATCAGAGAATTCTTCTTCTATAATATTGAGCGTATTTCTTTCGAGTTTTAGGAAGTTTTGAGTGTAGAAAATAGTGAAATTTTTCTTCAAGAATATATCCGCTATACCAGTCAGAATTGCTCTATTTTTGAGGTATGAGGTATTATTTATTTCATATTCTGAAGAGATATTATTTTTCGTATTCGTTTGAATATTATTTCGTTCAATATTCGCAAGAAATATTATTTTCATTTAATATTCGTAAGGAATATTATATTCGTTCAATATTCGAAAGGTATATTATTTTCGTTTAATATTCGTAAAGGATATTTTTTTTTTCAGTATTCGTAAGAAATAATATTTTCTTACATACTCTGTAGTATGTAAGTAATATTATTTCGTTTCAGATTTCGAATTTCATACTCGTTTTATTAAAGTTTTGGCTTCTATACTCCATGGAATTAGTAGAATATACTTGATATTTGCGCTTCATCCAGTATTTTTTCATGGAAATATTATTCTGAGCATTCTTGATAAGTTTTAACTTTTTTTATACCGGAGTACTATTCACAGGTTACTATTCACGGGGTACTATTCAATCAAATACTATTCACCCGGGGTACTATTCATGATAAAAATTGATTCGTTTTCGGTCCAAATTATTTTTGGTACAATATTATTCTTGAATTTTACTCCACAAAGCAGTATCATGTTGACAATTTGGACGTTATTGATTTCTGGATAAATTAAATTATAAATCTTTAAAATTTATCCTTTGCGTTCATTTAATTGAATTCTTATATCATTGTCATCATCCTCATATTTATATTATGATGAAAGTCATTTGTGGCCGTAGTGCATAGATGGACTTGGTATGATTATGACCAGGGATTATTCGGTATAATCATGACCATAATGTTACAAGAGATGTGGTAAAAGTCCTCAACTGTGACACCCCCAAAATAGGTCCATTCCATCCAACCCATTCTGAGTCATCAAAATACATGATGCGGAAAATAACTACAACTTTATTACAACAATTGTATTGTCGTGCAAATACAACAACAACATATATTTCGTGAATTTGGATACAAATATATACCAACCAGTAAGTACGTCACAATGACACCTTACATAAAGGTATAGTCGAAAACTGCTTTAGAAATTAGAATCTTTGAAAGTGCTCAAGAAAACCTTCGTATACGGGAGGCCACGCGTGCAGGTTATGGTAGATATCATATGGCCACGTAATTATCCTTGGTTGACCTAATAGACCCCAAAGAAAAACGAGAAGATTATTATCATATTCTTCCCAATGATGAGTCTTCTCTTGACATATCATTATCTCCAATGCCTCTAATTGAGGGTTATATTTCAAATAGACTCCAAGATCATATAGATAGTCTTTGGTAGATATACTCGTGAAGTGGATGAACACAATCATGTCTTATGATGACACGAGGTTGTATGTCATTAGACATCTTGTATGATAGTGGCAAAACACCTTCCAAGTTAAATTCACCTCACCCTCAACATCTATAGACCACCATTCTATTCCTTGTTATTCCCCCAGCCGACCCAAATACACTTTTATTACACCGAAAGGAATTGTGAAGCAAAAGGGTGAGCACAACTAACTTCGATAAAAATATTATGACTAAAGATAATTAAATTATCAATAGCCTTCATCAATAATAAATCGAGATTTAGAACATATGGTAGATGATAAAAAAATTTCAACCATAGTTGCGGTGAACGAAGCAATCCATTAGAAGAGTCAAATAGACTATAAAGTCTATTATCTTCTCCATGTTAAAAGTTCACCAACAATGTTTTATCCCTGTAACATCAATCAACAATTCATGTCCACAATCACATGTATAACTCATAATCGTAATTGTTGTTCTAAATTCCTTTTCTCATTCAGGACGAAGATAATTTTCATCACTTGTCTTTACCTGAAATATCAAATATCATGGTTATACCAAATCACAGTTCATGTTCATAATTATACTAATAAATTCATCTTTGCACTATGGGCCAAAGATATTCATCAACAGTTCATCTTTGCACTAAAGGCCAAAGATATTCATCAACAGTTCATTTTTGCACTACAGGCCAAAGATATTCAACTATAGGTCATCTTTGCACTACGACCCAAAGATATTCATCAACAATTCATCTTTGCACTACAGGCCAAAGATATTCATCAACAAGTCATCTTCACTATGGACCAAAGATATTCATATCTCAAAGAAATACATAATCATTTCAGAATTTATATAAACCATAATTATAACCATATATGTTGATCAATTCACCTTTGCACTTAAGCTAAAGATATTCAATTATAAATTCAATGGTCATGATCATATCAAACAACAATTCAACTTTGCACTACTGGCCAAAGAGAACATATAGTCACGATCATACCAATAATCTATCCATCTTTACACTCAAGTCAAAGAGAAATATCATCATTAGGGTTATAAGAATGTTATATAAAAACAATATAATCAACATATAGATTTAATCTCAAGAGTAAGATTCATAAATCAATGATTTCATAACAACTTAATCAAAATGTTATAAATCACTTAATAATCTCATAATCTAATATTATTAATACTACCACAATATTTTAATCATTTCTTAAACTTATAAACAATTTATTTTAATTGTTTACACTTTACTAATAAATGCATTTAATCATCTTAAAATGCCAACCTCATAAGATCTCATCACCAATAGCCAAAACCCTCATCAAAAATCTGCATATATCTCATATATAATTCTCAAGCCATAAAATCATATTTTCCAATTTTCTTAATTCACATAACACATTTAATTCATTTACTCATAACTAGAACATTTTCATGAAAAATACCAAATCAGTTTTAAAAATATTTCTTTTCTGGGATTTATAAGAATATAGTCCCATATTGAATATATATTTTTCTCAAAATTTTTAAAATTCATTTACTATTTTTCATATGGCCAAAACCACTGAATATTCAGACATTTATCATAAATTGTACTTTTATCCAAAAATTTTGAAATTCACAGGGTATACTGATATTATATAGATGTACTCCCAATAAAAATTTCATCAATTTTGGAGTTAACCACAAGGAGTTATAAGCAGTTATAAGCAGTTACTTTTAAAATAGTCTTTTCTCATAAAATCCATAACTCCTAATCTATACATCCAAAAATCGCCATTTTTGGACACAATCAACAAAACTCATCAAATTATCATTTCAAATTTTTTCAGAATTTTTGAAGGTTCAGAAGAATTTCGAAATAATAACCATTAAATTCCCTTATTATCCCTTACCTCAAAAGAGCAGTACTTCTGACTGGAATAACGCTGAACGAACTTGCACCGTATAGTAATACTCAAAGTATACTCAAAATACTCACAAGAATACGCTCGATAATATAGAGAGAAAAACTTGATTTAAATTGTGATTTTCAATTATAACCTAAGCACCTATTTATAGGAAATTGCTTAACAACACCAAGTTAAAAAATTTATTAAAATATTAATATATATATATATATATATATATAATCTTCTACGTATGCCTAGAATCAAATTTTCAGCCATCAAACACATGTTAAAGATGCCCCCAAACATGTCAAAAACGTTTTTCTTAATTAATTAATTAAAAACTCCAAAAATAATAATTAATTAATCCGAAACTTCAATAATTCATAATAAATAGCCCTTTTATCAGAAAATTCGAATCTCACGAGTTTTTATAGGAAATTCAATTCTCTACAACTTTACAGAAGAAAGTTTTTCCAAATTCCAAACAAAAATTGACCGAAATCCACAAACGAAGCGATTTTTACAAAGCTATAATCAAATTTCGATCAAGAAATGGGGTCCATGACATGTTTAACATGTTTTAAATATTTTTGGTAACAAAATACTCTCCTCCTCCTCATATACTCATATATCCCACATTCAATCGTAAAATATCACCATTATTATATTATTAAAAAATATAATAATATATTTAAATGAATTATTTTATCGTAAAAAGATAAAATATTAATTTTCAATAATTTTCACATTAAAATTTTTCTCCATCTATATCCACATAAAATGAATATTTTCCTCATCATAAAAATCAATAATTAATTATTCACAAATAATATTATATAATCACAATATTAATGACAACCAGACGGTTCGAGGAAAGGGGGTTTTCCAATAAGAATTTCTCCTTACAGTAGCAATTAGGTGACCAAACCTCTCCTTGACATGAACTTTCTAGACATTGCCAATAATGTTATCTAATAATATTATTCGGATAATATGAATTATTGCTTCGATAATGGAAAATACCGTGTAGTAACAATTATTAAAATAAAATAAAATATCAACGCAAAGAATTATTGAATCAATAAAATCTTCGAGCAAGAATTCTTCGTAACAATTATTGAGTAGTGCCTTCACGTAAGAATCAATAATTGGTGCAATACTGCAGGTGTGCTTCTTGTGTTTTAACTATCGAGTATTTTAACAAGATATAAATGATGAATAACTACTGCTAGTCCATTTATAAACAACTTATATTTGTCGTTTTCTTCATCCAATCACTTTCTGTTATGGGGCCCACAAAAGACTGTGCCGTCGTACGAATATTCCCCGACAGCAAGAATATTCCACGACCAAACGAATATTCCCCGACAACAATGAATATTATATAGCCACTTGCGTATTTTGTAAAATTTGCATAATTCACCCATAACTTTAAACTTTTATCAATTTAACCATTTACTGAATAATAATTATAAGAAAAAATTGAATAATTTTATTTCATAAAATTCGGGGTCTTACATCATTAGATAAGGATGCACAACAGTGGCACAGTGCAGTGGTCTGCCCGGCCTGCCCCGCCAACCTTGCTTTTTATCCGAGCCAGCCAGAACCTTTTTCTTTGGCCTCAAGGCCGGGCCCAACTCGTTCGTGAGGTCAGGGCTCAGGCTGAGGCTGCGCAGCCAAAGCCGTGCCAGCCCAAGGTCTTGGCTGGTCTAGTCCCTTTTTTTTAATGTTACATATTAAATATTAAAAATATAAATAATAAAATATAAATTAATAAATTTTGTAAAAATGATGGAAGATTTTTGAGATTTATTTTATTTTAACATTCTACTACACACCAATATAAGTTGAATGACTAGAACAAAATAAATATATTCATCCTAAATTACAAAAAAAAAATATAATTTAGATGTAATCGAATATAAAACAAATTAATTTCTTAAATATATGTCTAATTGTACTATGCACTTCAGATTAATATTTAATCAACTATGTAACTAACTTATTATTAATATTAAATATACTAACTAGTTATATTCATTGAATATGTATATTAATTAAATGTATCAACAAGAAATCAAGAATGAATAATTAAAATTTTAAATTTTATTGATATATTAATTAAAACTAATGTACTATAATATATAAATTACAACAATGAATAAGTAAAATTTTATACTTTATTGATGAATAATTATAAATTTAAAGTTTAAAAATTACAAATAATTGGATAAAAAATCATATAAGGTCTTAGGCCAAAGGCCGGACCTCGTGGCAGCCCAGGCCGCCAGCCTTTTTTGAGCCGTGTCAGGCTAGATTTTTGTCTAAAAAAAGCTGCCTTTTTAAGTCTTCCAGGCCAGGCCTTGACCGGGCCGGGTTTTGACCAGGTCGGGCCCACGCCAGACCAAGGCCAGGTTGCAGGCCTCAGTTCTGAGCATTCTTGATAAGTTTTAACTTTTTCATGCCAGAGTACTATTCACGGGGTACTATTCACTCGAATATTATTCACCCGGGGTACTATTCATGATAAAAATTGATTCATTTTCGGTCCAAATTATTTTTGGTACAATATTATTCTTGAATTTTACTCCTGAAAGCGATGATCATGTTGACAATTTGGGCGTTATTGATTTCTGGATAAATTAAATTATAAATCTTTAAAAATGTATTCTTTGTGTTCATTTATTTGAATTCTTATATCATTTTCATCATCCTCATGTTTATATTATGATGAAAGTCATCTGTAGCCGTAGTGCATAGATGGACTTGGTATGATTATGACCAGGGATTATTCGGTATAATCATGACCGTAATGTTACAAGAGATGTGGTAAAAGTCCTCATTGTCCCATAGTGCATTGATGGACAGTTGTTGGCATGATCACGACCATTGATGAATAGACGAATATCCTTGGCCCGTAGTGCATGGATAATTCGTGGTTGTATGAATATCCTTGGCTGTAGTGCAGGGATGATTCGATGATGTGGATTATTTATTAAGCTGAGTCTCAGCGATAATATTGATGATAAACCTTTTAAATCATAAAAGATAGTAGATATCATGCTCTTCTTGACTCTTCTAATGGATTGCTTGTTCCACTGCAGTTAAACTTGATGTTTGTTATATTTTATCAGTTTAACACTGTACTTTTATGTAAAGTACCTTTGTAAGGTGTTGTGGTCGAGGCACCATGAGAGTTACATAGATTTTGTATTGAAACTCACGACTTATCTCATTGTCGTACTCACACACGCTTCAACAACAATTAGATAAATAAAATTTGTATTTGATTTTTATGGAGTGATATATGGCGACTCAGAATGGGTCGTGTGGACCTATTTTGGGGGCATCACAATTTTCATCATCCTCATGTTTATATTATGTTGAAAGTCATCTACATGGCTCATAGTGCATAAATGGACTTGGTATGATTATGACCGGTATTATTCGGTATAATCATGACCGTAATGTTACAAATGATGTGGTAAAAGTCCTCATTAGCCCGTAGTGCATTGATGGACAGTTTTTGGCATGATCATGACCATTGAAAAATACACGAATATCCTTGGCCCGTAGTGCATGGATAATTTATGGTTGTGATACTAATGAATATCATTGGCTGTAGCACAGGTATGATGTGAATTATTTATTAAGCTGAGTCTCAACGATAAAAGTGATGAAAAACCTTTTAAATCATAGAAGATAGTAGATTTTATTCTCTACTTGACTCTTTTAATGGATTGCTTGTTCCACTGCAGTTAAACTTGATGTTTGTTATATTTTATCAGTTTAACACTGTTGAAGGCTAATGATAAATTATTCTGCATTATCTTAGTCATAATATTTCTTACTGGGCTAGTTGAGCTCACCCTTTTGCTTTCATTGTTCTCTTCAAGAAATGAGAACGTAGCCGATACTAGTCGGGGAACGTAGTGACGGTCCAGATGTTTGCATTAGTAGTCCTCACTATTCTATAAAATAGTGTGATAATAAATTTATTGAGGACTCCATTTGAGTTTGAATATTGTCTAGAAGACAATATTCGTATTAAAACTCTCAGTTTATGTTTTGTCGTATTTTACACGACAGTTGTATTATTAAGTTATATTTGAATTTTGTACCATGTATTTGGTGACTCAAGATGGGTGATGTATACCTATTTTGGGGGCGTCATGGCGCAATCATTGGTGGACCCCATAACGGAATAACTGTCGGATATAAAAAGCGACAAAATAACTTTTTCATAAAATAACGACAAGATTTTTACTGTTAAACTGTTGAAATACGCGGTGATAAAAGTACAGTAATATGTGTTGTTCCACAGTGGTACGTGGTATTGCAAAGTAGCACACGATATTGTGTGACGCCCCCAAAATAGGTATACATCACCCATCTTGAGTCACTAAATACATGGTACAAAATTCAAATACAACTTAATAATACAACTGTCGTGTAAAATATGACAAAACATAAATTGAGAGTTTTAAAAAGAATATTATCATCTAGACAATATCCACACTCAAAGGAGTCCTCATTATATTTATTGTCACACTATTTAATAGAATAGTGAGGACTACTAATACTATCCGTCACTCCGTTCTCCGACTAGTCTGGGCTACGTTCTCATTTCCTGAAGAGAACAGTGAAAGAAAGGGGTGAGCTCAACTAGCCCAGTAAGAAATATTATGACTAAGATAATGTAGAATAAATTATCATTAGTCTTCAATAATGTTAAACTGATAAAATATAACAAACATCAAGTTTAACTGCAGCGGAACAAGCAATCCATTAAAAGAGTCAAGTAGAGAATAAAATTTTCTATTTTTTATGATTTAAAAAGGTTTTTCATCACTTTTATCGCTGAGATTCAGCTAAATAAACCATCCACATCATCCCTGCACTATGGCCAAGGATATTCATTAGTATCACAACCATAAATTATCCATGCACTACGGGCCAAGGATATTCGTGTATTCATCAATGGTCATGATCATGCTAACAACTGTCCATCAATGCACTACGGGCCAATGAGGGCTTTTACCACATCATTTGTAACATTACGGTCATGATTATACCGAATAATCCTTGGTCATAATCATACCAAGTCCATCTATGCACAACAGGCCACAGATGACTTTCAACATAATATAAGCATGAGGATGATGACAATGATATAAGAATCCAATAAAACAAGTTCAAGAATTAATTTATCCAGAATTTAATAACGTCCAAATTGTCAACATGATACTGTTTTGTAGAGTAAAATTCAAGAATGCTTAGAAGAATATTTCCATGAAAATATACTGGATGAAGCGCAAATATCAAGGATATTCCACTAATTTCATGGAGTATAGAAGTCAAAGCTTTAACCAACCGAGTATAACGAAATATATGAAATCGCAAATGGATTTTAAATCGCCATGCAAAGAATCCACTTGAGCAGATCATTTCCACAATTTAATAAAGAATGAATACAAATGATCATTCACCATGCATGTGATAATCCACATAGACAGGTTAGTCCAACAGAATAATAAAAGAATGGAATAATAGAAGAAATCACCATGCATGCGATAGATCGCATGCAGACGAGTTATTCCAATGAATAATAAATAACGGAACCCAGTCACGCGTAAACGCATGCATGTGATATTCCAAATGTAATAATAAAGAATGAAATAACAAAAGACTTCACCGGGCATGCGATAGATCAAGATGCATGTGTTATTCCAATGAATAATAATAAATAATGGAACCAGTCATGTAATATGCATGCATGTGATATTCCAATGTAATAATAAAGAATTAGCAAAAATCATTTTTACACCACTGTGGTTGTAGTGTTTTAAGCAATTAGCCACTGTACTTTTAAAATATTCAATTAGCCCACTGTACAATGTTCAATCAACCCATTCCGTCCAAGAAATTGGACGAACGTCAAATAATTACACACATGGCAGTTCAAAAGTAAAATAAAAAAAATAACATGTAAATGCTGATGTGGCTCATCTTCTTCCTCGATCGGTCAACCGAATTCGCATACACATTCTAAAAGGTCAAATGGGTGAGTGCATTTATTTTACAAAATGATGCAATCATTGCGAACTTGAATTTTAAATCCAATCAATCGGACAGAAAAAATAAACCCTTCAAATTCGTTTTGAATCCTCTAATACATATATTTATCGAGCTTCTAAGCTATCTCAATCCTAGAAACTCAAATCAAAAGAAGAGGATTCATCAACAACGGATTTAAAATTTACCCATCAAACCAACTAGCTATCATCATTGTCTTTAAAAAATTATGTCGACGCTTTTCACTTCGTGATATCCAAATGGGTCACATTCAACTTTCACAATGAACCGGTCATTGGACGTATGGGTTTGGGAAGGTTTACAAAGGATCCTTGATTTTGGAGCTACTACAAAGGCTATTAAACAGTTGAAATCGGTGTCGTTTCGGGATTCCTCTATGAGTTTCTCGGGATTCTCTATAAATAAACAAGCTTTTGTTGGGATTTGTGGAGAAGATGAACAGTAGAATAAAGGAAAAGATTTGTGGAGAAGATGAACAAGTAGAACATTAAAAGAAAGGAAAAGAATAAATTATAAAAAAATAATGTGGTTTTGATTGTATAAATAATTTTAATTTTTATGTCATTTGTTTAACTAATTTTTGTTAATTGTATCGAATTTCCTATTTTATGTTAATTATGTACTTACCTTTTTATATTTATATCATTAAAATATATATTAGTATTAATTTTATGTTAATTTTATTATTATTTTAATTATTTTTTTACATAATTAATAATTTTTAATTTTGTAGGAATTAATATAATGTTGTAATAGATCTCATTGATACAAAAATTTTGATATATTATTTGTATTATTTGGAATTAATTTGTAAAATAAAAATAATTATTAAAAGAAAGGAAAAGATAAAAGGAAAAAAATTATAAAAAAAATGAATTAAAATATTTATTTAATTTTATTATTATTTTAATTATTATTTTTACATAATTAATGATTTTTTATTTTTAATTTTTGTAGGAATTAATATAATATTGTAATAGATCTCATTGATACAAAAATTTTTGATATATTATTTGGAATTAATTTTTAAAATAAAATAATTATTAAAAGAAAGGAAAAGATAAAAGAAAAAGAAAAAATTATAAAAAAATGAATTAAAATATTTATTTTAATTTTATTATTATTTTAATTATATTTTTTACCACATAATGATTTTATTATTTTATTTTTTTGTTTGAGAAGAAAAGATTATAAAGAAAATCCATTAAAGAAATTATTTTATTGCCACATAAGGATAAACCACATAATTAAGCATATGCCACGTAATTTTTTATTTTTTTTAAAAAAGACACATAAGAAATTGAAGCTGATTTGTTAACGTCAGTTACGAAAAATGGACGGAATTGCCTGATTGTATATTTTTAAAAAGTACAGTGGGATAATTGAATATTTTAAAAGCATAATGACTAATTGCTTAAAACACTACAACCACAGTGGGGTAAAATTGCTTTTTGCCATAAAGAATTAGGTAACAAAAGACTTCACCAGGCATGCGATAGACCGCACAGACAGGTTATTCCAACAGAATCATGAAGAATGGAATAACAGAAGAATTTCACCATGTATGCAGATTTGGCGTGAAACGAGTTATTCCAACATAATAATAAAGAATGGAATAATGTAAGAATTTCACCATGTATGCGGATACTTGATGATGAATAGGTTATTCCAACATAATGATAAAGAATGGAATAATAGAAGAATTTTACTATGTATGCGATCTTGGCATGACAAAGTTATTCCAACATAATGATAAAGAATGGAATAACGTAAGAATTTCACCAAGTATAGGGTAACTTGCGTATCTGAGTTATTCCAATGAGAATAATAAAGAATGAAATAACGAAGTTCTCTTCATAAATACGAAAGAAATAATACCCCTTACCTTAGAAGAAACTGGATATTAGAAAAGTGAGTAGCAGAATACTTTTCTTCTTTCTCTTTATAATTTCTATCTCTAGAGTTTCAGTAAATTCGTAAGAAATAATGAAGGAATGAGCTTCTATTTATAGGAGAATGGACTGAATAGTAACTAATTCATGAACGGTCCAGTTTAATTTACTTTTAAATGATCATCTATATATTGATTTTACTATGCAATTATTAATAAAATATTCTAATAAAACAAAATCTTTTAAATAAAATATAATATATTCTATTTATAGTCTAATAAAATAAATAACTTTATAAAAGTATTACATTTTATATAAAAAAGCTTTTCTATTTTATTACATTAATAATACTAATAAAATAAAAAAAATTATATATATATATATATAAACTTCCGTGACTTCATAAAAAGATACCTCAATATATTTAACAATATTTATCATCATTATTATAATTCACAATATTAATCGACCAGTGTCATTCCTGGAAAGAGGGGCTTTTCAATAAGGATTTCTCCTATTGGCGCAATTAGGTGACCAAATCTCTCCTCATGCGAACTTACAGACGTCGTTAATATTGCAAATAATAATATTAATAACTCTGTCATCTCAGTTATTGATTTAATAATATATAAAATATCGACAATAATTGAATCAAATAACGTGAGATACTATGCAACAATTACTGATGCAATAATTGAACAAAACTAAGTGACTTCTCACGTAAGCATCAATAATCAATACCGTGTGCTACTATGCAACCACACATATTACCGTACTTTTAACACCGGGTGTTTCAACAGTTAACGGTAAAACTTCCTCCGTTATTTTTATAAAAATATTTTTGTCATTTTCTCAATTCGACAATAATTCTATTGTGGGGTCCACCAATGATTGTGTCGTTGTACGAATATTTTTTGTTAAAACGAATATTCCCCGACCAATCAAATATTATATAACAACTTGCATACTTTGCAAAATTTATAAATATTACCCACAACTATAACATTATATCAAATCCACACCATAATTTTGGAAAAAATATTTTGAGAAATTTAAATCTTTATTCATAAAATTTGGGGTCTCACATATTGCACAGTATCTCTGATTACTGATATTTATGTAAGAAGTCACGAAGCTTCATTCGATATTATTAAATCAATAATTGAGAAGACACACTTATTCATATTATTATTTACATTATTAACAATGTCTAGAAAGTTCTATCGAGAAAAGGTGTTAGGTTATTTAATTACGCGCCAATAAGTAAAAATCCTTATCGGAAAGCCCTCTTTCTTGGAAACGATCTGATTGTCAATATTGTGAGTTATAATATTAATGATGAATAAGTGTTGAAAGATTTAAAATGGGTTGATTGAAGATAAGTGATTTATGGGAGATGTTTATTCAATTTTTGATATAAATAGATAGATTAATTTGTTATAAAGCGTTTGTTGTAAGTTTTGACTTATTATTCCATGGACCCCCATGTACTAATTTGTCAAACCGTCGGTAGAAAGTTGTCTTAGTTTTCTTTTATTATTATTATAATAGTAGTAAAACAGAAAACTTTTTATATAAAACAGAAAATTTTTATAATATATATAAAGTTATTTTTTTTATTAGAATATAATAAGAATATATTATTACATATATAAAGTTTTTATTTTATTAGAATATTTTATTGCACAGTGATGATAGTAAAAATCGATTTTTTGCTGAGTGAATTAAATCTAAAATTCATTTGTTCATCCGTGATTAAATAGTGTCATACCATTCTCTTATAAATAGGATGCTTAGTTAAGAATTAAAAATCACACCAGAATCAGAAAATTTTTCTTCTATAGTATTGTATGTATCTATTTTTAGTATAAAAATATTTTGAGTGTAGCTAAAAGTGAAAGATTTTCTCAAGAATATCTATGTTATACCAATCAGATTTAGTCTCCTACTAAGGTAAAGGATGTTATTTTCTCCATACTTATAAGTGTTGTCATTAAATTCCTTATTAATTTATGGGCGCGGACTACCGCATACTTGGTAAATAACCCTTCGTATTCATTCTTTATTAAATTATGAAAATAATCTGTCTACGCGGATTATCGCATGACAGGTGAAAATCCATTTGCAGTTTCTTATATTCTTTCATACTCGTATGAGATATCATTTCTTTTGTACTCGTCAATGGATATCGTTTCTTTGATATTTTCTCCATTATGGTACGAAATTATTGTTTGTTTCCATAACCTTATTATTAAATGGTGATTTTTTTAGAAATTAGTTGAATATCCTTGAGTTTTGCATTTCATCTAGTATCGTTTCACTGAAATATTTGACCGAACCTTCTTATTAAATTTTAATATTTTTATTCGGGGTACTATTCATGACAAAATTAGTTTCTTTTCTGTCCTAATTATTTTTGATATTTTGAATTTTACTCCACAATTGGTGATCATGTTGATAATTTGGACATTTTTAAATTATGGATAAATTAAATTATAAATCTCTAATATTTATCATTAATCTCACTTGATTCATTCTTTATATCATTGTCATCCTTATGCTTATATTGTGTTGAAAGTCATCTTTGGCTCATAGTGCAAAGATAGACTGTTGATTGGTATGATTATGACCAGAAATTGTGTATTGGTATAATCATGACCTTTAATGTTATAGATAAAATTTTGTGGTGAAAGTCCTATTTGGCCCGTAGTGCATAGATAGACAGATGTTTAGCATGATCATGACCACTGGTGATACAAACGAATATCTTTGGCCCGTAGTGCATAGATAATTCGTTGATTTGAAACAATTATTGATTGTTGTTACAGGGATAAAATATTGATGATGGACTTTTAAATCATATAAGCTAGTAGACATTATACTCTGCTTGACTCTTCTAATGGATTGTTATTTCTGCTGCAGTTGTTGATCTAAAACTTGTTGTCTATTGTATTCTATCAGATTTTTCTCTGTTGAGAACTAAGGATAATTTTTTATACATTATCTTAGTCATAATATTCTTTACTAGACTAGTTGAGCTCACCCTTTTCTTTCATTGTTCTCTTTAGGAAATGAAAATATAGGTGGGACTAGTCAGAGAATGGAGTGATGGTCCAAGATAGTTACTATAGTAGTCCTCGCTACTCTATAAAATAGTGTGACAATAATTGTAATGAGGACTTCATTTGAGTTTGGATATTGTCTATGAGACAATATTTATATTGAAAGTCACAGCTTTTGTTTTGTCGTATTTTACACGTCAGTTAATTATTGTAAATAAAAAATTTGTATTTGAATTCTGTACCATTTGTTTGGCGACTCAGAATGGGTTGTGTAAATCTATTTTTGGGCATCACAAATGAGACCTTGAAGAGGGGGATTAAACTCATCTTCCTCAAGAATCTTTTCCAAAGAGTTGCTTAAATGATTATTAACATTAGTAGGAGCATTAACAATAGAAGAGGTTGTTTTCCCAAACCCAAAGAATTTGAAAACATCAGTCCACCCAAATTAGAATTAAGAGGGAGGGGAAGATGGGGAAGAACCCTTGACATTATCAGAGGAACATTCAAGAGCATTAATGGCTATAGAAGAAAAAACTTCTCTTCGAGGACTTTTATCAAACAGATCGAGTGCATTCACTTTTCTAGCAAAAAAGCTGAAATTGACAGTCATTAACATCCTTAACAAAAAAGATCATGAATAAAGTCCAGAAGGACTTGTTTTTTTATTCGCTCAGCAACCACATCAGTTCTTTCTTGCTGAGAAAGCTGATTAGCATCTTTACAAATATATTGAATTTGAGAGTCAACCAAAGGACTTTGAACATCCAAATATGGTATGCCTTCAACATCAGAATCATCCGAGTTGATCATAACATTAGCTGCGAAGGCATCTGATTCAGCCATATCAATAATCGGAGAAATAGATGAGGGAGTTAGGTCCAAAGATCCCAAACAAGATAAAGAAGCCCTATAATGGCTAATAACAGAGATTTCCTCTGAGAGAAAGCACGAATTAGACGAATGAAGAAGAGAGAATGAGATGAATCAACGAGGGAAAAGAGAGGACATAAGGCAAAGCAAAAAAACTAGAGATACAAATATCTGATAGATCATTTTGATTTATTGTTTTGCAAACCTTACCCTTGTTTAAACAATTAAATTAACAAAATGGTAAAAAAATTATTTTTTAAATACACATCAACTAGACATGGCCCACTCAAGGGGCCACTTCAGTTATTTCTGACGTGTCAAGAGAAATTAGACAAAAGTGAAAAAAATTAATAGTTTACTCAATTAATTGACAAAATTAAAATGTGAATCATCGAAATAGAAAAAGAGAATCGTTTAATGTAGTGAAATATATTTAAGCCTATTTTAAAAGAGTAAATCTATAGATACATCAAACTTACCTTCTCCTTTTCGAATGCACTATAAAACAAAAGACAAAATTGGAGTGAGATAATTCATAGGTGGACCTCCACCCCACTTGTTTCTTTTCTTCTTTTTCTTTTATAGTGCATCCGGGAAAGAGAAAGTAAATTTGATGTATCCATAAATTTACTATTTTTTAAAAGTAAAGATACTTAATTCGTCCTCAAAAGGATGATTAAATATACAAATGTTTTATCTTAAAATGATGAAATAAAGTACATAAAGTGAATGGTAAATATGTTATTTGGTGAAATTTATAAAATTAAAAATAAAAATATTCTTCACTTTATATAATTTTATGGGGTCACTAAGAATAAATTTAAAACTTTTTTATTCTTTCTTTTATTTTTACTTTTCTTAATGAGTGCAAATTATACTCTACTTATTTTTGTGATGAAAAGTACATCTTTAAAATAATGACTTATTCAAGAAGTTTATACATAATTTTATTTGTTTAAAATATATTAGCGATAACACAATTGTATTTAATTTATTCATTATTCAAGTAATGATATGTTATAAATTTTATATTAATCTGTAATTTAAAAATAAAAAATAATTTTATTTTATAATCAATTATATATATGTGTGATTATATATGGGTAAAGGTGTAAAAATGTTCCTGATGTTTACCCCGAAATCTCACTTATACTCTAAATTATTTTTTTTCCAAAAATACCTCTAACGTTATAAAACGTAGCTCAAACATGTCCCTCCCGTTAAAAACGACAGCTAGACAAACGCATGTTAATTTATCTTTAATGTGGTTGACACGTGCCAATATTAGTATTTTTGTGTAAAAAGTGAGTTGTTTTACAAATTTTCTTTTATCATTTATGTAAGTGAAAGAGCAAAATAATACTAATAAATTATAATAGATTATCCGTAAAAGTAAACTAATAACTAAATTAAACATTTAATCAAAATAAAAAAAAGTAATTAAACTACCATTTCCCTTCCCTTCCCTTTCCCTTCCCTTCCCCCGCACTACTATCATCCCTGTCCCCCTATTCCCTTTACCAGACATCCCTTTCCCCCCATTCCTTTTAGTAAATATTTCGTTCCCTTTTTTTTGTCTCTTATTCCTTGTTATTTTTATTCATACTAGATATATAGTAACAAAAGGAAAAAAATAGAAAGATTAATACAAAATAAACCATCTGCACTATCGACAACGAGTGAAGACGCCAACAATTAAATCAACGAGTGAAGACGCCGACAATCAAATCGACAACAAATGATGACACCCATGAGCAGATCTACAAACATACTTTTATTTTACTCATCTCCCTCTTGTTATTTTTCATCTCCATTTTTTTTCTTTTTTCTTTTACTTTCACAAGTAGATGTTGGTGTGATATGAAACGACTTCGGTGGTTGTTGGTGCTGGTCAGGAGCAATTGCAACAGGCGGTTGGACTTGTTGGTGACAATATTTTTGTTGATTTAGGTGTTAGGGTTTTGATGCTATCTGGGTGCCCTATTAAATTTGATTTATTTTCATGATTTTCTTTGGGTGGTTGATTTTGCTTTATTTCATTTCTTTGCCTTAAAAGGAAACTAATATTTTCACATGAAAATTGTCGCTATATATCTTATAAAACTGTCGCTATACATCTATAATGACACTTTTCATGTGTTTCATGTGAAAATATCAAAAGGTCATGTAAAAATATCAATTTTCTTGTTAAAATTGTTGTTATTGTGTTCTGGTTTGTCTTATTGTGGGTGATGGTAGTGATGACATTTTCTTGTGAGTGAGTTTCTTCCATCTTTTTTTTTCGATTTGGGCTATGGTGGTGTTGTGGTGAGTGGTATTAACGGTGGTGGGTTGTGCTAATGCCTTAACGATAGTGGTAGATCTGGTGGATCTCGTGGTGGTGGTAGTGGATCTGTTGATGTCGTGATTTTGAGAGTTGACGATGCATGGTGGTGGATGGTAAGGGAACTGAATTTTGTTGGTGGATTATGATGGTGTATGTTGACGGATCTGAATTTTGTTGGTCTTGTTGGTCTATACTGATTGTGGTGGTTCACAACATTATAATCTGAAAGTAGTAGAAGAAATAATTAGAGAAGAAAATAAAAAAAATCTTATTTCAGTAAGAGCATTAATAACAGTTTCCCTAATTAACTCTATATCCCCAATTTTAAAGAATATATCAATAAATCATTATCCATCAGTTTCCTTATCCTTATTTGACTCTCTATTTTAATCCCTATATAGGATTTTACTCCAGAGTACGAGGGAATCAAAAGACCATTCTCTATATATACAAAATGACATTTTATGTGACGCCCCCAAAATAGGTATACATCACCCATTCTGAGTCGTCAAATACATAGTACAAAATACAAATACAAACTTAAATATACAACATGAGCTGTGAGTTTTAATACAAATATTGTCTTCTAGACAGTATTCAAACTCAAAATAAGTCCTCAATACATTTATTATCACACTATTTCACACAATAGTGAGGACTACTAATGCAAACATCTATACCGTCAATCCATTCCCCGACTAGTCCCAGCTATATTTTCATTTCTGAAGAAAAAGTTGAAAGAAAGGGTGAGCTCAACTAGCCCAAAGAAGAAATATTATGACTAAGATAATGCGTAAATAAATTATCCTTAGCTTCAACGATATAACAACTGATAGAATATAATAAACAACAAGTTTTAGATCAACAACTGCAGCGGAATAAGCAATCCATTAGAAGAGTCAAGTAGAGCATAAAATCTACTATCTTATATGATTTAAAAAGGTTTTTCATCAACTTTATCGCTGAGACTCAGCTTAATAAAAAAAATCCATATCATCGAATCATCCCTGCATTACGGGCCAAGGATATTCTTTAGTATCACGACCACGAATTATCCGTGCACTAAGGGCCAAAGATAATCGTGTTTTCATCAACGGTCATAATCATGCCATAAAATAATTCATCTTTGCACCCTTGGCCGAAGAGAATCCATGGTCATAATCATACCAAAAACTATCCATCAATGCACTACGGGCTAATGAAGACTTTTACCACATCATTTGTAACATTACGGTCATGATTATACCGAAGAATCCCTGGTCATAATCATATCAAGTCCATCTATGCACTACGAGCCAAAGATGACTTTCATAACAATATAAGCATGAGGATGATGACGATGACATAATAATTCAATAAAACAAGTTTAAAGATAAATTTTAAATACTTTAACAATTTAATTTATTCAGAATTCAATAACGTTCAAATTGTCAATATGATATTGCTTTGTGGAGAAAAATTCAAGAATAATATTGTACCAAAAATGATTTGGACCGAAAATGAATCAATTTTTATCGTGAATAAGACCTCTAAATTGAATAGTACTTTCGAGTGAATAAAGACCCGTGAATAGTACTTTGTGAATAGTAACCCATGAATAGTATTCCGACATGAAAAAGTTAAAACTTATCAAGAATGCTTAGAATAATATTTTCATGAAAAGATACTGGATGAAGCGCAAATATCAAGGATATTCTACTAATTTCATGGAGTGTAGAAGCCAAACTTTAACCAAATGAGTATAGAATTCAAAATCTAAAACAAAATAATATTACTTACATACTACAGAGTATGGAAGAAAATATTATTTCAAGCAAATATTGAACAAAAATAACATCCCTTACGAATATTAAACGAAAATAATATTCATTTCGAATATTGAACGAATATAATATTCCCTACGAATATTAAATGAAAATAATATTTCTTGCGAATATTGAACGAAATAATATTCATACGAATACAAAAAATAATATCTCTTTAGAATATGAAATAAATAAACTTCTTACCTCAAAAAAAAGAGTATTCCAACTGGTATAGCAAATATATTCTTGAAAAAAACTTTCACTATTTTCTACACTCAAAGCTTTCTAAAACTTAAAAAAAATACGCTCAATATTATAGAAGAAGAATTCTCTGATTCTGGTGTGATTTTCAATTCTAAATAAGCATCCTATTTATAGGAGAATGAAAATGATACTATTTGAAATGCAAATAAGAAGGAAAAGTCACGCAAGTAATTCTTCAATGATTTCATTGAAAAATTTGATTTTACTATGCATCACTATGCAATAAAATATTCTAATAAAATAAAAACTTTTAAATAAAATATATTATACATATATATATATATATATATATATATATATATAACATATGTCAATAAAATTCACGAGATACACTCCCGTGATCAGTTTTTTCCTCCTTCCCCATTTTGTCAACTAAGTTATACATATATATATATACATATATATATATTACAAACCCTCCCTTGACTAAATTCTTCCCCCTCCCACATTTTATTTTCCTTCAACGTGGGCCCCACGTGTTTCCCTCCCATCAACATCTCATAATCACATGTGAGTCCCATTATATTTATACTAAATAACTTTCTACCGATTATTTTAAAAATGGATAAATGGGGATTCAAATAATAAGCAAATTTACAACAACTACTTCATAAAAATCCTCTCAATATTTTTAACAATATTTATCATCATTATTATAATTCGCAATATTTAACAACTAGGTC
The DNA here is from genome assembly GCA_020205605.1 of Panax ginseng. NCBI lineage: Eukaryota > Viridiplantae > Streptophyta > Magnoliopsida > Apiales > Araliaceae > Panax > Panax ginseng. Next base: position 153,519,065 of record CM035129.1, read on the forward strand.
GTTTCTAGGAAAGAGGGGGCTTTCTAATAAGCATTTCTCCCTATTGGCGCGCAATTAGGTGACCAAACCTCTCCTTGACAGAACTTCTAGACATCGTCAATATTGCAAATAATAACATTAATAACTTGTCATCTCAATTATTGATTTAATAATATATAAAATATCGATAATAATTGAACCAAATAACATGCGATACTATACAACAATTACTGTAGCAATAATTAAACAAAACTGAGTGACTTCTCACGTAAGAATCAATAATCAATACCGTGTGCTACTATGCAACCATGCGTATTACTGTACTTTTACTACTGGATAGGTCAACAATTTTAATGGTAAAACTTCTGCCGTTATTTTCATAAAAAGATATTTCTGTCATTTTCTCATTCCGACAATAATTCCATTGTGGGGTCCACCAATGATTGTGCCATCGTACGAATATTTCTCGACACAAAAAATATTCCCCGACCAATCGAATATAATATAATAATTTGCATACTTTGTAAAATTTATAAATATTACCCACAACTATAACATTATATCAAATCCACACCATAATACTTAAAAAAAAATATTTTGAAAAAATTAATCTTTATTCACAAAATTTGGGGTCTCACATTTTACACCCTCATTTAAGTGGGCAACTCATCAATCATACACATCTTGACATTTTTTTACTACTTCATTTTTAAATTATAAACTTAATATTCAGTACTATTAATTATAGAATTTATTATTTTAAAATTTAAATAAATCATATTAAATTTAAATTTAAAAATCACAAATTAACTTTTTAAAAGTTAATATTGATCTTATGTACATTTACAATTACAATCCATTCAATACTCACTCCATAAATTACTAAAATTTAAAATAAATAAAAAATATTTTACGGTGGAATATAATTGATAAATTATACGCTCTTTTATAAATTATAAGATTATTATTAATTTGATGTTTTGACTGTTAGAACTTTTAAATTTTAAATTTCATTATTCAAGGAATAATATAAGGAACTTGTTGGGTACATAGTGAAAAAATTAAATCCCTATTTTACAGAATGACCCAATAACACTACAGAATAGGGTTAAAGATAAGGAAACTGTTGTGAATGCTCTAAATATTGATGTGATAATTACTTTAAAAAATAAGTCTGAAAAAAAATAATTATTTACATAAATATAGATATTTAAAAATAAATAAATAGGTCATTCTACATAATCATTTTTACTTAATAAAATTATTAATAAATAAAACTTATTAATAAAATACACATAATAAATAAATTATAAAATGTACATAAAATATTATTTTTATACACTTCAGAAGTCACATCAGTAAATATTATCATGTGTCAACCACATTAAAAATAAGTTAATATTCGTTTGTCTTGCTGTCCTTTTTTTAACGGAAGGAATATATTTAAGTTACGTATTGTGAGTATTTTTCTTGAGTATAAGAATACTTTGAGCGTAGTTTTTCTGCAAGATTTTTTCCAGTCAAATCCAGTTTCTACTCAGGTAAAGGATATTATTTTATTACAATACTCGTGAGAAATATTATTTTCTTTCATACTTCATATTATGTAAGCGATATTATTTCATCTCGTATTCTTGAATTTGAACTTACTATGGTAAGTATTGCTTCTATAATTCCTGAAATGATTAAAAATTTTGCTTCATCTAATATCATTTCATAGGAATATTGATCTGAACTTTTTAATCAAATTTGGAACTTTTCATGACTGAATACTATTCACGGGTACTGTCCATAAAAAAAATATTTTTTTTTCCTTTCAGGATATCTGTTGTGACCCTTATTCTTGAAATTGAATCCATGTTTTTATCTTCACTATGGATTATTATGGAATGTTTTTAAACTTGAATTATCTAAAGTACGAATCCCTAATGTTTGTCCTTTTGTCTCACTGGATTCGTTCTCTAAAATGTTTTTCATCATCATCAGTCTTTAATGGTGATACTTGATGAATATCTTTGGCCTGTAGTGCAAAGATGAATGATTACCTGATGAATATCTTTGGCCCGTAGTTCAAAGATGAACAGGTGTTGAGATGAACATGACCAACTGGTGATACAAATGAATATCTTTGGCCGTAGTGAAAAGGTGAATAATTGATGCAAGATGTATATTGATTGATGTTACAGGGATAAAATATTGATGATGAATTTTTAAATTCATTGATGATAGTAGATTTCATTCTCTACTTAACTCTTATAATGAATTGTTATTTTTGCTGCGAATATTGATCTAAAACCGGTTGTCCATTATATTTTATCTAATTTATTGAAGGCTAACGATAAATTGTTGTTCTTTATCTTAGTCATAATATTCTTTCTTTGAAATTTAGTTGAGCTCATCCTTTTCCTTTTTGTTCCATTTTTCTTCTCGTGAAAGCGAGAACATAAATGAACCATCGGGGGGTAAAGAGTGATGGTCCTAGATAGTTGTTTTAGCAGATCCTCACTATTTTTGTAAAATAGTGTATCAATAAATGTAATGAGGACTTATTTGAGTGTGGATATTGTCTGAAGACAATATTTGTATTTAAACTCACAACATGTGTGTTGTTATCGTATTTCATACGACAATTGTAATAATAAAAGTTGTAGTTGTTTACGTACCATGTATTTGGCGACTCGTAATGGGTGATGTATACCTATTTTGGGGGCGTCACGGTTAATATCGAGCTTAGGGATATAATTCATGCAGTAGAGATCGGAATAAAACTAGGAGGAGAGATGAGTAAATCCTTCGCTAAAGTGTGTCCTACCTAAGCTTATTTGTTGGTCGGTCATAATATAGAGATATTATGTGATATGTTAATTTATTTAATTAACCCCTGCTTTATAGCGCTTTTTAAGAATGGCAAATTTGAGAACGTTAACAATGGAGTGTATGAGGCGTGGAACAACCATCAATCACCAACCTAGAGAACGGCAATGTGGCGGAAATATTCCTCCGTAAAACAACACTACCGAAAGCAAACGATGAATGATGGGATGGTTAGAAGCTTTTTGCAGTTCATGCAAAATCGACGAGGTAGACTCGTGTACAAAACACGGGTGGAAATGATAGCAAAGAACGGTTTGTCACAGCCAAGCAGTTCAAGGAGTTGGGACCACCAGATTTCTGGGGAAAGCCGGATCCGATTAAGGCAGAGACGTGGGTCAAGTATATTACCAAGATATTCGATGTCTTGGGATGCACGGAAGAACAGAAGGTTCCATTCGCCACCTTTATGTTCCATGGTGAGGCCGATTCATCGGTGGAATCATTTAAGCGTACCCACCAAGACCAAAGATGTCTGTCTTGGGAAAAATTTCAGAAACTGTTCAATAACAAGTACTTTCCTGAAAGTATTCGTCATATGAAGGAGGTAAAGTTTATTATACGAAATGAGTCTTTGACAATATCGTACTCGTACTTGTATACGATCTTCTACTCAACACGTCAGCTACCACGTTCGCTTTTTCAGGATGGCATGGTCAGAACATGTACTGAAATTAGTCTCCTCTTGAGTTCTTCGAAGCTCTTCTCACATTCCTTGCTCCATTCGAATTTTGTATCTCTACGAGTCAGCTGAGTTAATGGAGTAGCGATTTGAGAAAATCTTTCCACGAATCTCCGATAATAACCAACTAAGCCTAGAAAGCTACGTATTTTGATTACTGACTTAGGTTGCTCTCAATTGTGACTCACATCCCAATCTTGGATAACACGTCACAATAGCACCTATCAGTTTACTACCGCACGAATATGGCGTCCCCTACAAAGAGTCTGGCTTCGGTGTATTCCACAAAGGAAGTCACCAGATAGAGGCTCGGGTATCAACTTCTACAGTTGGGTTTTTAACTCCTGAAGTTCAATAGGAGCCATTCGATATGAGATTTTAGAAATGGGTTTTATCTGGGATTTAAAGTCGATACAAATTCAATATTACGCCCGAGAGTAGCCAAGAAATTCCTCGGAAATACGTCAGGAAATTCACTAACAACAGAAATATCATTCAAATCTAACATATTTTTGTTCAGGTCCATGACATGGCTAAGAAAACTTGACATCTGTTTTCAATAAACGAATGGCTTTATAGCTTGATATGAAAGAGTTTGACTTCAATGGTTTGGTTGCTTGAATTCGAATAACATGTTGCTTAGGAATATGAAAACTAACAACCTTACGAAAGCAATCAGTTTTGGCATGATGAGTAGTTAACCAATCAATCCCTAAAATCACATCAAAAGCAAATATCTCTATAGAAATAAGGTTAACAGGTAATGTGATAGTGCCAACCTGAATCAAGCAAGATTTCTAAACAACGGATGTAATGAAAGTTTCTCCTAATGGAGTCTCCATAAATAGGTCAAAGTCTAATTTCTCCGTAGTCAAGTTCAAACGTTGAGCACAAGTAAGAGAGATAAAAGAATGGGTAGAACCGGTATCTAGTAAGGTATAAACTTCGTAAGAATTTATAATTAACTAACCCGTGCTAAATTCGTTCGGGTTCCTCGCATTTTGACCGGTCACGACAAACGCTCTTTCGAGAACCGCTTGACTTTGACTTTTACGGACATCCTTTTGAGTCACCATTCCTCATTGGATCGGGTTTCGATACTGCATAATCTCGAAAGCGATATGTCCTTCTTTTCCATAATTATAGCATACCTTAAACTGTTGTGGGCAATTTGGGCTGATATGTCCCTCTTTCCCGCATTTGTAACATACGACCGATGGTCTTTCTCCTCCCTTGGAACCAGTTGCTACTGGCGCTGACGTCTTCACATGGTCGTTGTTGAATCTCCTTTTTTTAAAATCTCCTCCCGACTCACTTCTTCTATTTTCATGGCCACGATTACCACCAGAGTGGTTACCGCCTTTGTCCGTATTCTTCTTTCTCCGCTGGTTATCATTATTCTGATGACTGCTATCTTCGATGTGATCCTGGTTATGGTCCCTCGGTTGAACGTACTCGTTATCTCGCTCTAACAACTGAGGCCTATTGACAACATCTGAATAGAGAAAAATTTTATGAGAAATGAGATACTAACGTATGCCGGGTTTCAAACCTCTCAGAAACATCCGCGTCATACGTTCCTCATTCTCCACCAAATGAGATGCAAACCTGGATAACTCCGCGAACTTCGCTTCGTACTGGGACACCGTCATGTTATTCTGCTCCAGTCTAATAAACTCCACTTCCTTCATATGACGAATACTTTCGGAAAGTACTGTCATTGAATCTGTTTAAAACGTCTCCCATGACATCTTGAAAGTGCAAATGGATGGATACGCTTCCACGATTCCCACCAATGTCTGCCTCGTTACGGAACATAAAAGTAGCGAATGGAACTTTCTATTCCTCAAATGCATCCCAAGACATCGAATATCTTGGTAATTTGTTTGACCCACGTCTCGCCTTTAATCGGATCTCGCTTTCCCAGCACTGCGTGGTCCCAACTTTGAATCTGCTTTTGTGACCACCCGTGAATTTCTATCATTTCTCCTCGTATTTTGAACACGAGTCTCCTCGTGCGATTTTGCATGAACTTCAAAAAGCTTCTAAACATCCCGTCGTTCATCATCATCGCTTTGGTGGTGTTGTTCATACGAGGTACATTGCCACTGACTGTTGCACGTTCTCCTCGTTGGTAAATACAGGTATCTCCACGGTCTCATTTACTCCATCATTAATATTCTCGATCGACATTCTCAAATCTTCGTCATAAAACAAGGGTTAATTAAGAAATCAATATATCACATAATATCCCTATATCTTAACCAACTAACAAATAAAAGCTTGGGTAGGACACACTAAATAGCGAAGGATTTACTTGTCTCTCCCTCCTAGTTCTATTCCCCGATCTCCGCCAGAGATCATATCCTAAGCTCGATACCAACCGTGGCGCCCCCAAAATAGGTCCATTCCATCCAACCCATTCTCGAGTCGCCAAATACATGGTACGTAAATAACTACAACTTTATTAATACATTTGTCGTGCAAAATCGACAACATATATATTGTGAGTTTAAATACGAGATATTGTCATCTGCATAATATCCACACGCAAATAAATCCCCATCATAATTATTGATACATTATTTTACAAAAAAATGGTGAGGACTACTAAACAACTCTCTCTGAACCTTCATTCCATACCCCGACTAAGACTTCCACATTCTCGCCTCCCGAGAAGAAAAATGGAACAAAAAGGAAAAGGGTGAGCTCAACTAAAGACAAGAAAAGAATATTATGACTAAGATAATATACAACAAATTATCGTTAGTCTTCAACAGGAAAAATCTAATAGAATATAATTGACAACCGCTTTTAAATCAACAATCATAATGAAACAACAATTCATTAGAAGAGTTAAGTAGAGAATGCAAACTACTATCTTCTATATATGAATTTAAAAGTTCATCGTCGATATTTTATCCCCTGTAACATCAATTAATATATATCTGAATCAAATATTCATCTTTGCACTACACAGCCAAAGATATTCATCGATTAGTCATGTTCATCTAAACACTGCTTCATCTTTGCACTACGAGCCAAAGATATTAATCGATCGATCGTATGTTCATCTCAACACTGCTCATCTTTACACTACGGGCCAAAGATATTCATCAAGAAATCATTCATCTTTGCACTACTGAGCCAAAGATATTCAAATTAATATCATCATTTAGGGTGAGGATGATGAAAAATATTTTAAAGGAAACGAATCCAAAGAAACAAAAGAACAAATATTAAGGATTACATGTATTTTAAATAATCCAAGTTCAAAAATACTTCATAAGTAATCGAGTGAGGAGTAAAATTCAAGAATGATCAAAACATGGATACAATCAAAGCTAGTATCCATAGTAGATATTTTGGACAAAAGAAGAAATTTCATTTTTCTTGAATAGTCTTGGTGATATTAAGTGAATAGTGTTGTATACGTGAATAATGGTCGTATACGTGAATAAGTAACTCAGACACCAAAAGATAGAAATTTCACAAAAAAAACATCTTCACGCTTACGTGAATAAGACTCGTGAATAAGAACTCATGAATAAGTAACCCCGACATGAAAAAAATTCTAAATTTGATAAAATTTCTAACCAATATTTCGGCATAATGATATTGAAGAAATAATATCATTTTCGAATAAAATAACATCTCTTATCTCAAAAGATAAGATCTTACAGTTGAAACACCTGATATAAAGCTATGACTTGAACTTGCAATAGTATAGCAATACTCAAAGTATACTCAAAATACTCACAAGAATACACTCGATAATATAGAGAGAAAACTTGATTTACGGTGTGATTTTCAATTCTAACCTAAAGACCCTATTTATAGGAAAATGCTTAGAACACCAAAGTAGAAAATTTAATAAATTAATATTATTTATTTTCCACATCTTCCTACGCATCTATGAATCTGAACTCAGCCACTTGACATGTGTTAAAGATGCCCACCAAACACAAAAAACGTTTTTCTTATTTAAATTATTTTAAACTTCCAAAAATCAATTATTTCGGAGCTTCGAAACTTCAATAATTCATAATAAATAGCCCTTTTATCAGAAAATTCGAATCTCGCGACTTTTTATAGGAAATTCAATTCTCTACAACTTTGCAGAAGAAAGTTTTTCCAAATTCTAAACAAAAATTGACCGAAATCCACAAACGGACGATTTTACAGGCTATAATCAAATTTCGGTCAATAATTGTGTCCATCAACACACAAAATATGTGTTAAACATTTAATGCCACAAAAATACTCTTCCTCCTCATATACTCATATATCCCACATTCATTATAAAAATATCACCGTTAATATATTATTAAAATAATATATTTAAATAAATTATTTTATCAGAAAAAGATAAAATATTAATTTTCAACAATTGTCACATTAAAAATTTTCTCCATCTATATCCACATAAAATCAATATTTTCCTCATCATATAAATCAATAATTAATTATTCATAAATAATATTACAGAATCATCAAAGATCGCAACCGTGACCGTAGTTCCCAAGAAAGAGAACTTTCCAATAAGGATCTCTCCTTACTTGGCACGCATATGATTAGGTGACCAAACCTCTCCTTAGACATAACTTTCTAGACATTACCAATAATGTTATCCAATAATATTATTCGAGATAATATGAATTATTGCTCAGATAATGGAAAATCTTGTGTAATGACAATTTATTAAAACAACGATAATATAAAATATCAATGCAAAGAATTATTGAATCAATAAAATAAAATCTTGAATAATAATTATCGTAACAATTATTGAGTAGTGCATTCTTACGTAAGAATCAATAATTGGTGCAATACTGCGTGTCTTCTTGTTCAACAACGCGTATTAGTGTGTTTTAACCACCGGTATTCCAACAATATAATTGGTAACAACTACGCCGTTATTTATAAACAACTTATATTTGTAGTTTACTTCATCCAATCGCTTTCCGTTATGGGGCCCACAAAAGACTGCGCCGTCGTACAAATATTCCTCGACAATACGAATATTCCACGACCAAACGAATATTCTCCGACAATAATGAATATTTTATAACCACTTGCTTATTCGAAATATTTGCGAATTTTACCCATAACTATCCACATTAATCAAATCAACCCTTACTATTTCAAAATAATAAATAGAGGAAAATAAATTTCATTTATTATTAATTTGGGGTCTTACACATCTCCTTGGGGTGCTCATGTTCTATTTGTAAAGAAGAAATACGGGAGTATGTGACTTTGTATTGACTACCAAGAATTGAACCATGTCACCATCAAGAATAGGTATCTGCTACCTCGCATTGATGACCTGTTTGACCAGTTGCAAGGAGCACAATTCTTTTCAAAGATTGATCTTAAATTCGGATATCATCAATTTGAAAATTAAAACTAAGGATATTCCAAGAGCGCCTTGAACTCTCCGATGCGGGCATTATGAATTCTTAGTCATGTCTTTTGGATTGACTAATGCCCCTGCTGCTTTCATGGATATGATGAACCGTGTATTCAAGGAATATCTGGTTCAGTTCGTTGTTGTCTTTATTGATGACATCGTCATCTATTCCAAAAGCCGTGAAGATCATGAGCACCATTTGAAGCTGGTACTTCAAAGACTTCGTGACAACAAGCTATATGCCAAGCTAAAGAAATGCGAGTTCTGGCTTAAGGAAGTAGCATTCCTTGGGCACGTGGTGTCAAAACATGGAGTATCTGTTGACCCGGCGAAGATTGAAGCAATACAAAGTTGGGAGCAACCGAAGTCGGTGACCGAAGTGCGTAGATTTTTGGGCTTAGCTGGTTATTATCGGAGATTCGTGGAAGGATTTTCTCGAATCGCTACTCCGTTAACTCAGCTGACTCGAAAAGATACAAAATTCATATGGAGCGAGGAATGCGAGAAGAGTTTCCAAGAGCTTAAGAGGAGACTCATTTCGGCACCTCTTCTGACAATACCATCTGGTTCAGATGGATTTGTTATCTATAGCGATGCTTCAGGCAAAGGGTTAGGATGTGTTCTCATGCAACATGGGAAAGTCATAGCCTATGCCTCGCGACAACTCAAAGAATATGAGAGGAATTATCCTACTCATGATTTGGAGTTGGCAGCAGTTGTTTTTGCGTTGAAAATTTGGAGACATTACCTGTATGGGGAGAAAGTGGAGATTATACGGATCATAAAAGCCTCAAATATTTATTCACCCAAAAGGAACTCAACATGCGGCAACGACGTTGGCTCGAGCTGTTAAAAGATTACGACCATATCATTCAATATCATACTGGAAAAGCAAACGTTGTAGCTGACGCATTGAGTAGAAGATCATATGCGGGTACGAGTGCAATGTTGTTAACACAAAGACCCATTTTGTATGACTTGCAAAGGATGGAGATAGAGTTAAAGGCTCTAAGTACCCACGTGATGATATCATACATAAGAGTAGAACTGAATTTAATCGATAGAGTTAAAGCTGCTCAAACAACAGACCCAGAGATGATACGTATGAAGAAGAAAGTGCAAGAAGGTGCTATTCTGGAAGCAAGAATCGATGAAGAGGGAATACTTCGAGTCAACTCCAGACTTTGCGTTCCTAACGACTCTGACTTGAAGCATAGAATCATGATGGAGGCATACAACACACTATTTGCAATCCATCATAGGAGTACCAAAATGTATCATGATCTTCGCCATACATTTTGGTGGAATAATATGAAGAGAGAAATTGCGGAGTTTATCTCTAGGTGTTTAACCTGTCAACGTGTAAAGGTGGAGCATCAAGTGTCAAAGGGTCCATTGAAACCACTGGAGATTCCGGAATGGAAGTGGGAACACATTACTATGGATTTCGTTACGGGTCTTCCCAAGTTTTCTCAAGGTATAGATGCGATTTGGGTTATTGTTGATAGATTAACCAAGTCTGCTCATTTCTTGCCTATACGTGAGACTTAGTCCCTTGAACGTCTTGCTCGTATATACGTGAATGAGATTGTAAGATTGCATGGCATGCCAGTATCCATAGTTTCGGATCGTGACCCAAGATTCACTTCACGATTTTGGGTTAGCTTGTAGAAATCTATGGGCACGGATTCTGATTGATTCGGCCTCTAAGATACCATCCTCAAACAGACAGCAATCGAAAAGGACTATTCAAACCCTTGAAGATCTATTAAGACTCTGTGTCCTAGATTTTAAAGAAAGTTGGGATAAGTACTTGTTATTGGTGGAATTCTCCTACAACAACAGTTATCAGGCAAGTATAGGTATGGCTCCATTTGAAGCCTTGTATGGACGAAAGTGTCGCTCTCCAGTATGTTGGGACGAGGTAGGTGAAACAACATTTTTGGGACCAGAATTAGTACGCATGACTACAGAAAAGATTCAAATAATCCAGCAACATGTAAAGACTTCACAAGATCGACAAAAGAGTTATGCTGATCTTCATCGAAAGGACGTGGAATTTAATATTGCAGATCATGTACTATTACGTATTGCCCCATGGAAGGGAGTTACAAGATTTGGGAAGAGAGGAAAGCTCAATCCATGATTTGTTGGTCCATTTGAGATTCTTGACCGAATAGGAAATGTGGCCTATAGACTCGCATTACCTCCAAGCATGTCTCGTGTTCATAATATTTTTTATATATCTATGCTTCGTAAGTATGTGAAAGACCCAAACCACATTATTGCGTTAGAACCAGACGAGATAGCCGAAGATTTAACGTACGAGGAGGTACTTGTCAAGATATTGGATAGAAAAGAGCATGTCCTATGAACAAAGGTTATACCACAAGTCAAGGTTTTGTGGAGAAACCATGCTATTGAAGAAATGACCTGGGAGTTGGAATCGGAAATGAAAGCGAGGTACCCTCACCTTTTTGAAATACCAAGTATGTAAGTCAATTTCGAGGACAAAATTTCATAAGGAGGGGAGGTTGTAAGACCCCAACTTATTATAAATAGAATAAAATTTTCTCTATTTATTATCTTAAAATAATAAGGAATTAATTTGATATAATACTTTGGTTATGGGTGAAATGTGCAAATTTTACAAAATAAGCAAGTGGTTATAAAATATTCATTTTTGTCGGGGAATATTCATTTGGTCGTGGAATATTCTTGTTGTCGGGGAATATTCGTAATGCACTGCAAGTAAAATTCCATTCAGGGCCCTCATAATGTAATAATAACTATCGGATGAAAAAAATGACAAAGTTTGAGTTTTTATAAATAACGGCGTAATTGTTACTGTTAACATTGTTGAATTACCTGGTGGTTAAAATACCGTAATACGCATGGTTGCACAGTATCACACGGTATTGCACAATATTGTTGAATTATTGATTCTTACGTAAGAAGGCACTACTCAATAATTGTTATAGTGATTACTGTTCAGTATTTTATTGATTCAATAATTGCTGCGTTGATATTTTATATTATTGTTATTTCAATAATTGTCATTGCATAGTATTTCCCATTATCAAATAAATAATTCATATTATTTGAATAATATTATTAGATAACATTATTGGCAATGTCTAGAAAGTTCTGTCAAGGAGAGGTTTGGTCACCTAATTACGCGCCATTAAGGAGAAATCCTTATCAGAAAGCCCCCTCTTTCCTGGGAACGGCCTGGTTGTCATAAATGTGATTTTGTAATATTATTTGTGAATAATTAATTATTGATTTATATGATAAGAAAATATTTATTTTATGTGGATATAAGGAAGGAAATTAGTATGAAATATTTGTTGGAAGTTTGGCAATTATTTTCTCCGATAAAATATTCATTCAAATATATTATAATAATATATTAAATAATAATAATATTATTATTATTATATATATATATATGCATGTGATAAAAATGGGTGGATATGAATTAAATTCTAGCATGTTTCTCTAAGTTGGCGGGTGGAAGAATTTTCCTGCATACTTATGCTTTGTCTTTTGGTGAATGGCTACTTCATATTTTCTACATTTCATGCAAAGCATTTCCAAGAGTGGGCCCTCAAAATGAGCAATTCATTTCAAACTCTTCCTGCAAAGCTTTTTCTAAGTTAGTAGGCAAATTCTCCTCCAAACAAGTTGCCAAATTATGGGCCCAACTATTGAAAAAAATTGAAAAGTTAGGCAAGCATAGTTAGGCAAGGAAGAAAAAAATGCAAATGCTTTGATTTTTCCTCCGTGCGCTGCACTATAAATAGGGGTAATCCCTCCATACTAAAATCACACCACTTCAATATCTGAAATTCTTATTCTAAAGTATTGTGAGTATTTTTCTTGAGTATAAGGATACTTTGAGCGTAGTTTTTCTGCAAGATTTTCTCCAGTCATGTGACGCCCACAAAACAGGTATATATCACCCATCTTGAGTCGCCAAATACATGGTACAAAATTCAAATACAACTTAATAATACAGCTGTCGTGTAAACAATATGACAAAACATAAACTGAGAGATTTAATAAGAATATTGTCATCTAGACAATATCCACACTCAAAGGAGTCCTCATTACATTTATTGTCATAATATTTAACAGAATAGTGAGGACTACTAATGCTATCATCATCGACCGATCACTCCGCTCCCCGACTCATCTCAAATTATATTCTCATTTCCTAAAGAGAATGAAAAGAAAGAAAGGTGAGCTCAACTAGCCCAAGAAGAAATATTATAACTAAGATAATGCGAGAATAAATTATCATTAGCCTTCAAAAGTGTTAAACTGATACAATATAATAGACATCAAGTTTAACTGCAGCAGAATAAATAATCCATTAAAAGAGTCAAGTAGAGAATAAAATCTACTATCTTTTATGATTTAAAAAGTTTTCATCACTTTTATCATTGAGACTCGAACAATAAATAATCCACATCATCAAATCATCCTGCACTACTGTGGCCGAGGATATTATTTAGTATCACGACCACGAATTATCCATGCACTATGGGACAAAGATAATCGTGTTTTCATCAACGGTCCTGATCATGCCATAAAATAATTCATCTTTGCTCCCTTGGCCGAAGAGAATCCATAGCCATAATCATACCAAAAACTGTCCATCAATGCACTACGGGCCAATGAGGACTTTTTTCACATCATTTGTAATATTACAGTCATGATTATACCGAATAATCCCTGGTAATAATTATACCAAGTCCATCTATGCACTACAGGCCACAGATGACTTTCAACAAAATATAAACATGAGGATGATAACAATGATATAAGAATTCAATAAAACAAGTTCAAGAATTAAATTATCCAGGAACTAATAACGTCCAAATTGTCAACATGATACTTCTTTGTAGAGTAAAATTCAAGAATGCTCAGAAGAATATTTCCATGAAAAGATACTAGATGAAACGCAAATATCAAGGATATTCCACTAATTTCATGGAGTATAGAAGTTAAAACTTTAATCAACTGAGTATAATAAAGAATGGAATAACAAAAGAAATCACCATGCGTCAGTCTTGATGTATTCAGTTATTCCTATAGAATAATAAATAACGGAACTAGGTCGAGGCGTAATACGCACCGGCACGGCGATATTCAACGAATAATAAAGAATGGAATAACAACAAAAATCACCATGCATGCGGTGCCCATTATGAACAGGTTATTCCAACAAAATAATAAATAACGGAACCGGTGTCGGCAAAATTACCTCGGGATGTTCCAACGAGAATAATAAAGAATGGAATAACAACGAAATCACCATGCATGCGATTGCTTGATAGACAAGTTATTCTAACGAGAATAATAAATAACGGAACCATGTCCCAAGCGTAAAAACGCATGCATGTGATATTCCAATGAGAATAATAAAGAGCGGAACCGGTCCCAAGGCGTAAACACACGAGCAGGATATTCCAATGTAATAATAAAGAATGGAATAACAGAAGAATTTCACCAAGTATAGGGTAGACCGCGTATACAGGTTATTCCAATAGAATAATAAAGAATTGAATAACAGAAGTTCTCTTCATGAATACGAAAGAAATAATACCCCTTCCGAGTACAATTAATAATATCCCTTACCTTTGAAATAAGAGTAATCCGACTAGTAGGGCGATGATATACTCAAAGAAAACTTGCACTATGCTCAAAGCTTTCTTAAACTCTAAAGAAATACGCTCAAGATTATAGAAGAAAAACTCTCTCTATAGTTCCTCTCTCTAGAGTTTCAGTGAATTCGTAAAAAATAATGAAGGAATGAGCTTCTATTTATAAGAGAATGGACTACATAGTAACTAATTCATGAACGGTCCAGATTGATTTACTTTAAACGGACGGTCCAGATTGATTTAATAAAATATTCTAATAAAACAAAATCTTTTAAATAAAATATAATATATTCTATTTATAATCTAATAAAACGAATAACTTTATAAAAGTATTCCGTTTTATATAAAAAGATTTTACTATGCAAAAATACTATCACAGCACTTATGCAATACTATGCATAATAAAATATAATATATTCTAAGTATTGTCTAATAAAATAAATAACTTTATAAAAGTATTCTGTTTTATATAAAAAGATTTTACTATGCAAAATATTGTGCATAATAGAATATAATATATTTTAATTATTGCTAATAAAACGAATAACTTTATAAAAGTATTATGTTTTATATAAACAACTTTTCTGTTTTATTACACTAATAATACTAATAAAACAAAACTTATATATATAATATAAGAATCGACAATAATTGAATCAAATAACGTGAGATACTATGCAACAATTATTGTAGCAATAATTGAACAAAACTGAGTGTTTTCTCACGTAAGCATCAATAATCAATACTGTGTGCTATTATATAACCATGCGTATTACTGTACTTTTACTACCGAGTAGTTCATCAGTATTAACGGTAAAACTTCCGCCGTTATTTTCATAAAAATATTTTTGTCGTTTTCTCAATCCAATAATAATTCCGTTGTGGGGTCCACCAATGATTACGCCGTTGTACGAATATTCCCTGTTAAAACGAATATTCCCGGACCAATCAAATATAATACAACAACTTGCATACTTTGCAAAATTTATAAATATTACCCACAACTATAACATTATATCAAATCCACACAATAATATTCAAAAAAATATTTTGAGAAAATTAAATTTTTATTCGTAAAATTTGGCATTTTACGATCTTCCCTCCTTATGAAATTTCGCCCTTGAAATTTACTTACGTACCTTGTACGCCGAACAGATGAGGACACTTCGTCAGATTCTAACTCTTGAGGTATAACCTTTAAGCGTAGAATATATTCCAGGATTTTAACAAGTACATCATCATACTTTAAATTATTCGTTATCTAGTCCGGTTCTAAATTAATAATGTGGTTCGGGTCGTCCACATATTTACGTAACATCTATACGTGAAAAACGTTATGAATACGCGACATACTTGGCGGTAAAACGAGTCTATAAGCCACAGTTCCTACTTGATCGAGGATTTCAAAATGGGCCAATTAAATCGAGGGTTAAGATAACGTCTTCTTGAACCTTCTTCTTCACATTCATCAGCTCTGAGTATGTAGCTTGAGCGGTTTTAACTTTATCGATTAAAGTCGATTCTACTCGTATATTCGTTATCTTCACGTGGGTTCGTATATTCACACTTGTAACCGCATACGATCTTCTACTCAACGCGTCAACTACCACGTTCGCTCTTCCATAATGATATTGAATGGTATGATCGTAATCTTCAACAGCTCGAGCCATCGTCTTTGGCGCATTTTTCGTTCATTTTGGTTGAAGAAATATTTAAGAGTTAAAGAAATGGGTTTTGTACTGGGGTCAATACAAAATTCAATTTCACGCTCTAGTGGTAGGCTAAGAAGAAGTCTTCAAGAATACGTCAGGAAATTTATTAACGATAGAAATATCATTCAAAACTGTGACCCTCATCCAAGACTTGGATAAGACGTCACATTGATACCTATCAACTTGTCATCTTCATTCACGATGTCGCTTTATAGAAAGTCCGCTTCTGCGGTATTCCACACAAAAAGAAGTCAACAACGAAAGGATCAGGCTCTTTACTTATGGCTTGATATGACAATGATTGACTTTAGTGGTTTGGTTACTTTAAATTCGCATAACAGGTTGGTTAGGAGTATGAAAGCTAACAACCTTACGAAAAGCATGATGAGTAGTTAATCAATTGATTCCTAAAATCACATTAAAGGCAAGTATTTTTAAAGAGATAAGATCGACAGGTAACGTGAAAGTGTTGATTTGAATCAACAAGATTTATAAACAGTGGAGGTAACGAAGGTTTGTACTAATGAAGTTTCAACCAATAAGTCAAAGTCTAACTTCTCCAGAGTCAAATTTAAACGTTGAACACAAGCAAGAGAGATAAAAGAATGGGTAGAACTGGTATATAATAAGGTATAGACTTCGTAAGCATTTATGATTAACTTACCCGTGACAACTTCGTTCGGGTTCCTCGACAATCCCTCTCACATAAACTATCGGCTTTGACTTGTCTGGGACATCCTTTGGCGTCACCATCCCAGCTGGACTTGAATTCACTACACGACAAAATCGAGCTAGGTGACCTTCTCTTTCGCAATTGAAACACGCTTTGGATTGTTGCGTACAGTTTGGACGGATGTGTCCCTCCTGCCGCATTTGAAACATACGACCGATGGTCATTGTTCTTCCTTTGAAATGGGTGCTGATGATGTTGTCTTTATATCATTATTGAACCTTTTCTTCTTAAAATTTTCACTTCTATTATCTTGGCCATGATTACCACCTAAGTGGTTACCATTCTTGGCATGATAATTTCCCCCATGATGGTCATCATTGTTTCGATGAACGTTGCCACCGGTACGATTATTATCGTGTTGTTGGTTGTTACCTTTTGGTTGTGCTAACTCATTATCGCGCTCCAATAACTGAGCCCTATTCACAACATCTGAATATAAACAAAGTTTATGAGAAATGAGGTATTGATGTATATCAGGTTTCAAACCTCTTAGAAACATTCACGTCATTCGCTCCTCATTATCGACCAAATGGGATGCAAACTGGGATAACTCCGCAAACTTAGCCTCGTACTGCGATACGGTCATATTGCTTTGCTCCATTGCTTATCTCAACATTTTCAGATGCCATTTTCAAACACTGTCACAAAACAAGGGTTAATTAATAAATCACATATTATCCCTATACTCTGACCGACCAATTAAATACCAAATAAACTTAGGTAGGTCATACTAACGAAGGAATACCCCGTCTCTCCCCTCCTAGTTCTTATCTCACAAATCAGCCAGGGATCATATCCCTAAGCTTTGATACCAACTGTGACGCCCCGAAAACAGGTATACATCACCCATCTTGAGTCGTCAAATACATGATACAAAATTCAAATACAACTTAATAATACAGCTGTCATGTAAACAATACGATAAAACATAAATTGAGAGTTTTAATAAGAATATTGTCATCTAGACAATATCTACACTCAAAGGAGTCCTCATTACATTTATTGTCACATTATTTAACAGAATAGTGAGGAGTACTAATGCTATCATATGGACCGTCACTCCGTTCCCCGACTCATCCCAGCTATATTCTCATTTCCTAAAGAGAACAGTGAAAGAAAGGGTGAGCTCAACTAGTACAGTAAGAAATATTATGATTAAGATAATGCAGAATAAATTATCATTAGCCTTCAACAGTGTTAAACTGATACAATACAATAGACATCAAGTTTAATCTGCAATGAACAAACAATCCATTAAAAGAGTCAAGTAGAGAATAAAATCTACTATCTTTTATGATTTAAAAGTTTTCATCACTTTTATCATTTGAGACTAAACAATAAATAATCCACATCATCAAATCATCCTGCACTACGGGCCAAGAATATTATTTAGTATCACGACCACGAATTATCCATGCACTACGGGCCAAAGATACTGTGTTCTTATCATCAATGGTCCCGATCATGCCATAAAATAATTCATCTTTGCTCCTTGGCAAGAGAATCCATAGCCATAATCATACCAAAAACTGTCCATCAATGCACTACAGGCCAATGAGGACTTTTTTCACATCATTTGTAATATTACGGTCATGATTATACCGAATAATCCCTAGTAATAATTATACCAAGTCCATCTATGCACTACAGGCCACAGATGACTTTCAACAAAATATAAACATGAGGATGATGACAATGATATAAGAATTCAATAAAACAAGTTCAAGAATTAAATTATCCGAGAACTAATAACGTCCAAAATTGTCAACATGATACTTCTTTGTAGAGTAAAATTCAAGAATGCTCGGAAGAATATTTTCATGAAAAGATACTGGATGAAGCGCAAATATCAAGGATATTCCACTAATTTCATGGAGTATAAAAGTCAAAGTTTTAATCAACTGAGTATAATAAAGAATGGAATAACAAAAGAAATCACCATGCATGCGGTACTTGATGTATGCGAGTTATTCAACAATGTAATAATAAATAACGGAACCAGTCAGCGTGTACATGCCAAGCGGGATATTCCAACGAATAATAAAGAATGGAATAAAAAGCAGAAATCACCATGCATGCGGTATTGGCGTAGACGGAGTTATTCCAACGAGAATAATAAATAATCGGAACCGGTCGGTAAATTCGCACCGAGGATGTTTCAATGAGAATAATAAAGAATGGAATAACAACGAAATCACCACGCATGCGGTACTTGGCGATAGACAGGTTATTCCAATGAATAATAAATAATCGGAACCAAGTCCCAAGATAAAACGCATGATGTGATATTCCAAATGTAATAATAAAGATTTTAACCGGGTTCTAAGGCAGAAGCGCATGAACGGGATATTCCAATGAGAATAATAAAGAATGGAATAATGAAAGAATTTCACCAAGTATAGGGTGATCCAGCGTATCTGAGTTATTCCAACGTAATAATAAAGAATGGAATAACAGAAGTTCTCTTCATGAATACGAAAGAAATAATACCCCTTACGAGTAGAACAAATAATATCCCTTACCTTTGAAATAAGAGTAATCCGACTAGTAGGGCGAGGATATACTCAAAGAAAACTTGCATTATGCTCAAAGCTTTCTTAAACTCTAAAGAAATACGCTCAAGATTATAGAAGAAGAACTCTCTATAGTTTCTCTCTCAGAGTTTCAATTGAATTAAGTAAAAATAATGAAAGAATGAGCTTATTTATAGGAGAATGGAGTGCATAGTAACTAATTCATGAACGGTCCAGATTGATTTACTTTAAACGGACGGTCCAGATTGATTTAATAAAATATTATAATAAAACAAAATCTTTTAAATAAAATATAATATATTCTATTTATAATCAAATAAAACGAATAACTTTATAAAAGTATTCCGTTTTATACAAAAAGATTTTACTATGCAAAATACTATTCAGTGCACTATACAACACTATGTATAATAAAATATAATATATTCTAAGTATTGTCTAATAAAATAAATAACTTTATAAAAGAATTACATTTTATATAAAAAGATTTTACTATGCAAAACACTATGCGTAATAGAATATAATATATTCTAATTATTGCTTAATAAAACGAATAACTTTATAAAAGTATTCTATTTTATATAAAAAGCTTTTACATTTTATTAAACTAATAATACTAATAAAACAAAACTTATATATATAATATAAGAATCGATAATAATTGAATTAAATAACGTGAGATCTTATCGCAACAATTCATCAGTAGCAATAATTGAACAAAATCGAGTGTTTTCTCACGTAAGCCTCGATAATCATTACTGGTGTCTTCTTGTGCTGAACCACGCGTATTCATCGTACTTTTTACTACCGAGTAGTTCAACAAAGATAACGGTAAAACTTTACGGCCGTTATTTTTATAAAACTATTTTTGTCGTTTTCTCAATCCGACAATAATTCTGTTGTGGGGTCCACCAATGATTGCGTCGTTGTACGAATATTCCCTGCTAAAACGAATATTCCCCGACCAATTGAATATAATACAACAACTTGCATACTTTGCAAAATTTATAAATATTACCCACAACTATAACATTATATCAAATCCTCACCATAATATTCAAAAAAATATTTTGAGAAAATTAAATCTTTATTCGTAAAATTTGGGATTTTACAAGTCAAATCCAGTTTCTACTCAGGTAAATGATATTATTTTATTGCAATACTCGTGAAAATATTATTTTCTTTCATACTTCATATTATGTAAGCGATATTATTTCATCTCGTATTCTTGAATTTGAACTTACTATGGTAAGTATTGCTTCTATAATTCCTGAAATGATTAGAAGTTTCGCTTCATCTAATATCATTTCATAGGAATATTGATCTGAACTTTTTAATCAAATTTGGAACTTTTCATGACCGTAAAGACTCTTTCACTTCAGTCGCTTTTATGAGCATCGCTCACTGCACTCTTGTTCACGGGTAATGTTCATAAAAAAAAAAATATTTTTTTCCTTTCAAGATATCTGTTGTGACCCTTATTCTTGAAATTGAATCCATGTTTTGATCTTCACTATGGATTAGTATGGAACGTTTTTAAACTTGAATGAATTTTTCTTGAAAAGATGTATATTGATTGATGTTACAGGGATAAAATATTGATGATGAATTTTTAAATTCATTGATGATAGTAGATTTCATTCCTACTTAACTCTTAGAATGAATTGTTATTTCCGCTGCGAATATTGATCTAAAACTGGTTGTCCATTGTAAGACCCCGAAATTTTTTTAAATAAAAAGGAATTTCCTTTATTTATTATTTTGAAATAGTAAGGGTGAATTTGATTAATGTGGTTAGTTATGGGTAAAATGCGCAAATATTTTAAATAAGCAAGTGGTGATATAATATTCATTATTATTTGAGAATATTCGTTTGGTCGTGGAATATTAAATCTTTGGGAATATTAAATGCGACGGCAAGTGACCACCATGTGTGGGCCCATATAACGAAAGCGATTGGAGGAAGAAAACGACAAAAATAAGTTGTTTAAAAATAACGGTGTAGTTATTACTGTTTTACCTTCATTGGAATACCCGGTGGTTAAAACACGATGTCTGGCGTTATCGCGATGGCACCAGTATTGCACCAATTATTGATTCTTACGTGAAAGGCACTTTTCAATAATGGTTACGATAATTCTTTGTTCGATATTTTATTTTATTGATTCAATAATTGTTGCATTGATATTTTATATTCTTTGTTGTTCAATAATTGTCATTACGGTATTTTTTTCATTATCGGGGCAATAATTCATATTATCTGAATAATATTATTAGATAACATTATTGGCAATGTCTAGAAAGTTCATCTAAGGAGAGGTTTGGTCACCTAATTGCGTGCGGTAAGGAGAAATTCTTATTGGAAAGCCCTCTTTCCTGAACCGCTGGTTGTCAATATTGTGATTACAGAATATTATTTGTGAATAATTAATTATTGATTCATATGATGAGGAAAATATTGATTTTATGTGGATATAGATGGAGAAAATTTTTATAGTGACAATTGTTGAAAATTAATATTTTATCTTTTTCGATAAAATAATTCATTTAAATATATTATTTTAATAATATATTAACGATGATATTTTTACGATGAATGTGGGATATATGAGTATATGTGGAAGAGGAGTATTTTTGTTACCAAAATGTTTAAAACATGTTAAACATGTCGGTGGACCCCATTTATTATCGAAATTTGATTATAAACAGTAAAATCGCCCATTTGTGGATTTCGGTCAATTTACATTTGGAATTTGAAAAAATTTCTTCGTAAAGTTGTAGAGAATTGAATTTCCTATAAAAACTCGCAAGATTTGAATTTTCCGGCAAAAGGGATATTTATTATGAATTATTGAAGTTCAAAGCTCAAAATAATTGATTTTGGAAGTTTAAATTATTTTAAATTAGAAAAACGTTTTTTTATTTTTTTCTAGAAGGTTGGCATGTGTGAATTGCTAAGATTAAGATTTCAAGGAATACGTATAATATTTTTATATATATTAATATTATATTAAATTTTCTAACTTTTGGTGTTACAAGCGATTTTCATAAATAAAAGCTTGGGTTAGAATTGAAAATCACACGAAACTGAAGTTTTCTCTCTATATTATCGAGTTATTCTTGTGAGTATTTTGAGTATACTTTGGGTATTGCTATCTGGTGCAAGTTTAAGTCATAGCCTATATCCTGTGTTTCATTAGAAGTATTGTCTTTTCGAGGTAAGGGATGTTATTTTCTTCTCAAATGATATTATTTCTTCAATATCATTATCTTTGAAATATTGGTTGGAATTTTTATCAAATTTGGAACTTTTTCATGCAAGGTTCTTATTCATGAGAGTTCTTATTCACGAGTTCTTATTCACACGAGTACTATTCACGAAGCGTGAAGATGTTTTTTTGTGAAATTTCTATCTTTTGGTGTCAGAGTTACTATTCACGTGATACGATACTTATTCACGATACTCTGACTATTCAAGAATACTTGGCACTATTCAATAGAAAAATGAAATTTCTTCTTTTTGTCCAAAATATCTATTATGGATACTAGCTTTGATTGTATCCATGTTTTGATCATTCTTGAATTTTACACCACTATGATTATTTTTGAGGTATTTTTGGACGTGGATAAAACGAAATACGAATCCTTAATCCTTAATCCTTGTCATTTTGTTTCACTGGATTCGTTTCTTTAAAAAATATTTTTCATCATCCTCAGTCTTAAATGATGATATTATTGAATATCTTTGGCTTTGTAGTCAAAAGATGAATGATTTATGATGAATATCTTTGGCTGTAGTGCAAAGATGAATGATTTCGATGAATATCTTTGGCCCAGTAGTGCAAAGATGAGCAGTGTTTAGATGAACATGACCAATCGGTGAATGTCCTTGGCACAGTAGTGCAAGGATGAATATTTGATCTCATATATATATTGATTGATGTTACGGGGATAAAAATAGATTTATTTAACTTTAAAATTCATACATAGAAGATAGTAGTTTGCATTCTCTACTTAACTCTTCTAATGAATTATTATTTCATTGCGAATATTGATTTAAAACTTGTTGTCTATTGTATTCTATTATATTTTTCCTGTTGAAGACTAACGATAATTTGTTGTATATTATCTTAGTCATAATATTCTTTATCTTGGGCTAGTCGAGCTCACCCTTTTCCTTTTTGTTCCATTTTTCTTCTCGGAGAGGCGAGAATATAAGCGAAATACGCAGTCGGGGTATGGAATGAAAGTTCTAGGGAGAATTGTTTAGTAGTCCTCACCATTGTTGTAAAATAATGTATCAATAATTATGATGAGGATTTATTTGTATGTGGATATTGTCTAGATGGCAATATCTCGTATTTAAACTCAGCGCTTTACTATTGTAATAATAAAGTTGTAGTTATTTACGCACCATGTATTTGGCGACTCGAATGGGTTGGATGGAATGGACCTATTTTGGGGCGTCACGGTTGGTATCGAGCTTAGGATATGATCTCCATGGAGATCGGGGAATAGAACTAGGAGGGAGGCGAGTAAATCCTTCGCTAGTGTGTCCTACCTAAGCTTATTTGATAGTTAGTCGATATATAGGGATATTATGTGATATATTGATTTCCTTAATTAACCCTTGTTTTATGACGTGATTTGAGAATGTCGAATGAGAATATTAACATTGGAGTAAATGAGGCCGTGGAGAGCAGCAGATCTACACGAACGAGGAGAACGTCTGAACAAAGTTTGGCAATGTTCCTCCCGTGAACAACGCCAATGAAAGCGAGATGATGAACGACGGGATGTTTAGAAGCTTTTTGCGTTCATGCAAAAATCGATTTAGGAGACTCGTGTACAAAATACTGGGAGGAAATGATAATGCCAGCAGCGGTTTGTCACTACCAAACAATTCAAAGAGTTGGGACCACCAGATTTCCATGAAAGCGGATCCGATCAAGATCGAAACATGGGTCAAGCAAATTACCAAGATATTTGATGTCTTGGGATGCACAGAGGAAACGAAGGTTCCATTCGCCACCTTTATGTTTCGTGGTGAAGCGATTCTTGGTGGGAATCACGTGAAGCGTACTCACCAGATGCACTCAACATGTCTTGGGAAAGATTTGAAATCTGTTCAATGACAAGTACTTCCCTGAAAGTATTCGTCATATGAAGGAAGTGGAGTTTATTAGACTGGAGCAGAGTAACATGACGGTGTCTCAGTACGAGGCGAAGTTTGCGGAGTTGTCCAGGTTTGCACCTCATTTGGTGGAAAATGAGGAGCGTATGGCGCGTATGTTTACGAGGGTCTAAAACTCGAAATTCGTCAATACCTCATTTCTCATAAATTTTCTCTATATTCAGATGTTGTAAACAGGGCTCAATTATTAGAGCGAGATAATGAGTCTGTTCAACCGGGCGACCAACAACACGATAAAAATCATACTGGTGGCAACGACCATCGGGACAATGATAACCATCGTGAAAGAAATTATCGAGCGAGAAATGGTAACCACTTGATGGTAATCATGGCCAAGATAATAGAAGAAATAATTCAAGTGGAAATTTCAAGAAGAAAGATTAAACGATGGCGGGAAGACATCGGCGGTAATTTGATCAACACCAAAGAACAAATTCTAAGGAGGAGAAAGACCACCGTTCAGATATTTACAAATCGCGGGAAGGAGGGACATATCATTGAACTATCCACAACATTCCAAGTTATATTACAACTGTGGAAAGGAAGGCCACATCGCTCGAGATTGTACTATAAGCGAAACCAAGTTTAATGGAAGTGGTGATTCCAAGGGTCATCCCGGATAAGTCGAAATCGGCCGGTTCTTGGAAGAAGCGTTTATCGTGACTTCATTCA
Source organism: Panax ginseng (assembly GCA_020205605.1). Classification (NCBI taxonomy): domain Eukaryota; kingdom Viridiplantae; phylum Streptophyta; class Magnoliopsida; order Apiales; family Araliaceae; genus Panax; species Panax ginseng. The sequence continues at coordinate 153,544,527 of CM035129.1, forward strand.
AAATGCGAGGAACCCGAACGTGTTTAAAGCACAGGTTAGTTAATTATAATTCTTGCGAAGTTTATACCTTACTAGATCTGGGGTTCTACCCATTCTTTTATCTCTCTTTATTTTTTCAACGTTTGAATTTGACTACGGAGAAATTAGACTTTGACCTTATCTGTGGAGACTCAGTTAAGAGAAACTTTTATTACATCCGTTGTTTAAAAATCTTGCTTGATTCAGGTTGGCACTATCACATTACTGTTAACCTTATTTCTATAGAGATATTTGTTTTTTGATGTGATTTTAAGGTTAACTACTCATCATGCCAAAATTGATTGCTTTCGTAAGGTTGTTAGTTTTCATATTCTTAAGAACTTTGTTATTCAATTCAAGCAACCAAACCATTGAAGTCAAACTCTTTCATATTAAATTATAAAGCCATTTGTTTATTGAAAACGAATGTCAAGCTTTCTTAGTCCATGTTATGGATTTGAATAAAGACACGCCGATTTGAATAATATTCCTGTTGTTATTGATTTTTCTGACGTATTTCAAGAAATTTCTTGGCCTACTCCCGTGAGCGTGATATTGAATTTGTATCGACTTCAAATCCGGTATTACAAAACCCATTTCAAAAATCTCATATCGAATGGCTCCTATTGAACTTCAGGAGTTAAAAACCCAACTGTAGAAGTTGATACCCGAGCCTCTATCTGGTGACTTCCTTTGTGGAATGCACCGAAGCCAGACTCTCCGTAAGGGACACCATATTCTTGCGATAGTAAACTAATAGGTGTCATTGTAACGTGCTATCCAAGGTTGGGATGTGAGTCACAGTTGAGAACAACCTAAGTCGGTAATCGAAATATGTAGCTTTCTAGGCTTAGTTGGTTATTATCGGAGATTCGTTGAAGGATATTCTCGAATCGCTATTCCATTAACGCAGTTGACTCATAGAGATACAAAATTTGAATGGAGCAAAGAAGGTGGGAAGAGCTTCGAAGAACTCAAGAGGAGACTCATTTCAGCACATGTTCTGACCATGCCATCCTGGGAAAGCTAACGTGGTAGGCGGCGTGTTGAGTAGAAGATCGATACAAGTCTGATGCGATATTGTCAAAAACTAATTTCAGATAATTTACAAATAATAGAGATGGAGATGAAAACTCTAGGTACCCACGTGATGATATCTGAGTATAATCGACTTTAATCGATAAAGTTAAAGTCGTTCAAGCTACACCGGAGCCGATGAATTTGAAGAAGGAGGTGCGAAGTTGTTATTTCAAAAGCGAGAATCGGTGAGGTGAGGAAAACTCAAACCTTCGATTTATTAATCCATTTGAAATTCTCGATCGAATAGAACCGTGGCCTATAGACTCGCTTTACCGCCAAGTATGACGCGTGTTCATAACGCTTTTCACGTGTCGATGTTACGTAAATATGTGGACGACCGAACCACGTCATTGAGTTAGAACCGGACAAGATAGCCAGAAGACTTAACGTGCGAGGAGGTACTGTCAAGATCTTGGATAGGAAAGAACATGTCCCATGTGTCTGAGGTTATACCACAAGTTAAAGTTTTGTGGAGAAACCATGCTATTGAGGAAATAACTGGGAGTTGAAAACGAAAATGAAAGCGAGGTATTTTCATCTTTTCAAACACCAGTGTCGTGTCGTCAATTTCGAGGACGAAATTTCATAAGGAGAGGAGGTTGTAAGACCAAAATTTTTTAAATAAAAGGAATTTCCTTTATTTATTATTTTGAAATAGTAAGGGTGAATTTGATTAATGTGGTTAGTTATGGGTAAAATCTTAAATATTTTAAATAAGCAGTGGTGATATAATATTCATTATTGTTGAGAATATTCGTTTGGTCGTGGAATATTAAATCGCTGTCGGGGAATATTAAATGCGACCAGTAGCGACCATGCCATGTGGGCCCCATAACGAAAGCGATTGGAGGAAGAAAACGACAAAAATAAGTTGTTTAAAAATAACTACAGTAGTTTATTCTGGTTTTACATCGTTGGAATACCCGGTGGTTAAAACACAAGAATGTCGCCGTTATTACACAAAGAAGACACTGTATTGCACCAATTATTGATTCTTACGTAAGAAGGCACTACTCAATAATGGTTACATGAATTCTTTATTCAATATTTTATTTTATTGATTCAATAATTGTTGCATTGATATTTTATATTACTTTGTTGTTTCAATAATTGTCATTACACAATATTTTTCATTATCGAGACAATAATTTATATTATCCTCAATAATATTATTAGATAACATTATTGGCAATGTCTAGAAAGTTACATCTAAGGAGAGGTTTGGTCACCTAATTGCGGCCAAGAAGAGAAATTCTTATTGGAAAGCCCCTCTTTCACTGAACCGCACTGGTTGTCAATATTGTGATTCGTAATATTATTTGTGAATAATTAATTATTGATTCATATGATGAGGAAAATATTAATTTTATGTGGATATAGATGGAGAAAATTTTTATAGTGACAATTGTTGAAAATTAATATTTTATCTTTTTCTGATAAAATAATTCATTTAAATATATTATTTTAATAATATATTAACGATGATATTTTTACGATGAATGTGGGATATATTAGTATATGTGGAGGAGGAGTATTTTTGTTACCAAAAATGTTTAAAACATGTTAAACATGTCGGTGGACCCCATTTATTGACTGAAATTTGATTATAGCACAGTAAAATCGCCCATTTGTGGATTTTGGTCAATTTCATTTGGAATTTGAAAAAACTTTCTTCCAGTAAAGTTGTAGAGAATTGAATTTCCTATAAAAACTTCATGCAAGATTTGAATTTTACGGCAAAAGGGATATTTATTATGAATTATTGAAGTTCAAGCTCAAAATAATTGATTTTTGGAAGTTTAAATTATTTTAAATTAGAAAAACGTTTTTTATTTTTTCTAGAAGGTTGGCATGTGTGAATTGCTAAGATTAAGATTTCAAGGAATACGTTATAATATTTTTATATATATTAATATTATATTAAATTTTCTAACTTTTGGTGTTCTAAGCGATTTTCATAAATAGGTCTTGGGTTAAATTGAAAATCACACGAGAACCCAAGTTTTCTCTCTCTATATTATCGAAGCGTATTCTTGTGAGTATTTTGAGTATACTTTGGGTATTGCTATACTGGTGCAAGTTTAAGTCATAGCCTTATATCCTGTTTCAACTAAGTATCTTTTCGAGGTAAGGGATGTTATTTTCTTCTCAAATGATATTATTTCTTCAATATCATTATCTTTGAAATATTGGTTGGAATTTTTATCAAATTTGGAACTTTTTCATGCCGGGGTTACTATTCATGAGTTCTTATTCACGAGTTCTTATTCACGAGTACTATTCACGAAAGCGTGAAGATGTTTTTTTGAAATTTCTATCTTTTGGTGTCGAGTTTCTTATTCACGTGATATCGACACTATTCACGATATCTGACACTATTCAAGAATACGGCCTACACTATTCAATTTAAAATGAAATTTCTTCTTTTGTCCAAAATATCTATTATGGATACTAGCTTTGATTGTATCCATGTTTTGATCATTCTTGAATTTTACACCACTATGATTATTTTTGAGGTATTTTTGACGTGGATAAAAGCGAAATACGAATCCTTAATCCTTAATCCTTGTCATTTTGTTTCACTTTGGATTCGTTTCTTTAAAAAATATTTTTCATCATCCTCGGTCTTAAATGATGATATTATTGAATATCTTTGGCTGTAGTGCAAAGATGAATGATTTCGATGAATATCTTTGGCCGTAGTGCAAAGATGAACAGTGTTTAGATGAACATGACCAATCTGGTGAATGTCCTTGGCACGTAGTGCAAGGATGAATATTTGATCTCGGATATATATTGATTGATGTTACGAGGGATAAAAATAGACGCGAACTTTAAAATTCATACATAGAAGATAGTAGTTTGCATTCTCTTACTTAACTCTTCTAATGAATTATTATTTCATTGCGAATATTGATTTAAAACTTGTTGTCTATTGTATTCTATTATATTTTTCCTGTTGAAGACTAAAGATAATTTGTTGTATATTATCTTAGTCATAATATTCTTTATTTGGGCTAGTTGAGCTCACCCTTTTCCTTTTTTGTTCCATTTTTCTTCTCGGGAGGCGAGAATATAAATGCGAGTACAGCAGTGGGGGTATGGAATGAAAGTTCTAGGGAGAATTGTTTAGTAGTCCTCACCATTGTTGTAAAATAATGTATCAATAATTATGATGAGGATTTATTTGTATGTGGATATTGTATGCAGATGGTAATATCTCGTATTTAAACTCACGATTTTACTATTGTAATAATAAAGTTGTAGTTATTTCTGTACCATGTATTTGGCGACTCAGAATGGGTTGGATGGAATGGACCTATTTTGGGGGCGTCACATCCATTATATTTTATCTGATTTATTAAAGGCTAACGATAAATTGTTATTTTTTATCTTAGTCATAATATTCTTTACTGGGCTAGTTGAGCTCATCCTTTTTTTTTGTTCCATTTTTCTTCTCAGGAAGCGAGAACATAACGGGAACCAGTCGGGGTAAAGAGTGATGGTCCTAGACAGTTGTTTTAGCAGTCCTCACTATTTTTGTAAAATAGTGTATCAATAAATATAATGAGGACTGATTTGAGTGTAGAAATTGTCTAGAAAATAATATTTGTATTTAAACTCACAGCATGTGTGTTGTCGTATTTCACACGACAAGTGTAATAATAAAAGTTGTAGTTGTTTCTGTACCATATATTTGACGACTCAGAATGGGTGATGTATACCTATTTTGGGGGCGTCGCAACAGTTGTGTACATACATTTTTTTCTTATCAAAAATAATTTTTCAAAATAAATAATGTGACAATTTTATCCCTAATTATTATAACTCCATTTTTGAAAATATATTTTTTTTCTTTTTCCCAACGCCACACCCCTCCCCTAGTACCCTCATCACATCACATCACGTCAGCGTATACAGAATTAATAATGTAAATGATACGAGTCCTTCTACATGGACATGTTTATTGGACATTTTCAGTTTTTTTTTGCATGCGACTCTCAAAAAATGTATAATATTTATTCCAAATTACACCTAAAATATTATATTTTGTAAAAATTCTTGTTGAAATAAATACTATACATTTTTTGAGTCAAGCAAAAAAATAAAAGAATAAAAAGAGTCCAATTTTCCGATCTAATAAACCGATCTGCCTAGACTTTTCCAAATGATACCTAGCAAGTAGCAGCTCCCAATTATTGCTTATTTTTATTGTATATAATATTATTATAATAATAAACTATTATTAAGTCATATAGCCCGAATGCGTTTGTGATTTTGTCACAAACAACTTGACAAATTGTTTTGAATAATAACAATAATAATTATTATTATAATTATAATTATAATTGTTATTGTGGTGGTGTGGTGAATTATGAAAATTATTACTGATGATTTGTAAGTTTTGTAAATAGGTTTAGATTTTTCTGGATATCTATTTTTAAAAGAAAATTAATTATTATGATGGTGTGGTGAATTATGATAATTGTTATGTCTGATCGTAAGTTATTTTAAGTTGTAAAAAATCTTTAGATGTAGTATTTTCTAAATTTTAATCTAATTTTTCGTTACGCCGTGTCTTCTCGTACGAACAATTACTAATCTCTTATATTAAACAACATGACAGATCCCATATTAACCCAAATGCGTTTGTGTGTTTCAGAATATTATTATTAATTCAGAATATTATTATAATAATAAACTATTATAATTGTAATAATAACAATATACATATATATTAATAATAGATAAAAATGAAGGTACACAGTCGTGTAACTTTTAAAATTACACGGTCTATGATCGAATATTCCCCCTAATAATAAACTATATACTCATAATAATAAATTAGAGTTATATATATATATATATATATATATATATATATATATACACACACACACACATACATACATACACAGAAAGAATAAAGGGCTTAACTATTTATCCTACATACCTTGCATTCTCCCTTTAACGATGGATTGAGCGATGGTTCGGTCCGCCGCTATATGTTGTCCGTCGCTAAAAGTTAAGACGACAGTTCTCTGATATAGCGACAGACCGAACCGTCGCCCATTTCGTCGCTAAAGGAGGTGAACATGGTATGTAAAATAAAGGGATGAGCCCTTGAAATGGACTATATATATATATGTGTGTGCGTGTGTGTGTGTGTGTGTATATATATATATATATATATATATATGAACATAAAAAAAGACTGAACAAAATAATTTAATAGTTAGACATTTATTATATTTATATATAAGAGTAATATAACAATAGTGTAGTTTAAAAATAAAATTATTTTTTCTTCCCTTCCCTCCTAAACTCACAAACACAAAAAATATAATAATTATCCCATCCAATTCCTTCTTTTCTAAAATTCACAAACATGACAAGGAAAAATTATAATCTCTTCCCCTCCCTTCTTTTTACTTTCTATACTTTTCCTTCTTATTTCTTCTTTCTGAACTCACAAACGCAACATTAAACCCGAGACAGATGGATTAAAATGGCCGGTTGATTTCCCCCATAAATTAGGTTCAAAATCTGTAGACAATCTCCACGTAGTGTATAGCTTCAACCTGAGAACATCTGTTGTATGATCTACTCCCTCCGTTCTTAAAAGATTGACATTTTAGGAAATAATTTTTGTTCCAATATGTTTGACGTTTATAACTTTCTAGGAGAATAAATTATTTATTTTCTTATAACACCCCTACCTTCTATCATTATCCTAAGAAATTATCTCCCTTGTATTAATAGTTTTCAACTTTCAGTGATAGAATTTTACACAAATTTTAATTATTAAATGATAGTATTCAAAAAATTTCTTAATTCATATACAAAAATTTTAAACGACAATCTTTTAAGATCAGAGAGTATATATATTAAAAACTAGGCTTAAATATAATTTACTACCCTAAACTATGGGTCATATTCCACTTCGATGATCCACCTTTTAATTTTATCAATTAGATGATTAAACTATTAATTTTTTTCATTTTCATTCAATTGAGTCTGCCACGTCACCAATTGATGACATGGCTCTCTAAGTAGGCCATAGTGCAGCTGATGTGTTCAAATTTTTTTTTATTTTAATATCTACTTACACATTCATTATACATTAAAGGGCAAATTCGCAACTCACTTTATATTAAACATTAAAATTAAATAAAAACAACTAATTCTCGCCTGAGAAATCCCAATTTTCGGCGAAAAACAATGCCATTTAGCTCAATTTATTCCAGTTTCATCCAATTTTGCTGAAACTGAATTTTTTTATATATATGTTTTTCGGTTTTTCAGTTTTTCTGTCTATTTTCTCTCCCTAAAATGACAGTATACAACGCCTCATTAGTGAACAATGAGCTCTCGAAGCAAACATCAATCTTTGGCCTCAAACTAGGGGTGGTGATCGGAATATTCGTCGGAGCAATCATCGTTCTCATCCTATTTCTCCTCTCGCTATGCATCACCTCTCGCCGCCATTGATGCACTTCAAGCTCGAGTTGGAGAGTTGATTGTCGGTGAATTTCAGATGTGGGGTCGATAGATGGGTGGTATTAAGATATTTGATGTTGAGACCTAGGTTTTTTTGGGACTTTAATCTGTGATTTATTGATTTTTTTTGTCTAATCTCCGATACCCAGTTCCATGGATGTGACTGAGTTGCTGCGGATCTTGCAGTTCCTCCCATTTTTTACCCGATCTGATTTTTTGTTGCCGGAGATCGAGTCATCAGATTCCTTTGTAGGTGACGCCTAATCGATTTGAGAAGGGAAAAATCATCATAATCAAAACTAAAATTTTCTTGTATCAGTTTTTTAATTAAAAAAACAAGATCAGTGTGTTTATAGTTGAAAGATGAGAGATAATTGTTGGAAGAGAATGGATATTGTTTCCGTGAATGATGAAGATGAATTGGAATTGGAATTGGATTTGGATGAAGAATTGATTTCATTTTGGGTGAAATCTTAGGACGGTTTGACGAATTTGCCCTTTGATGTATAATAAATATTAAAATAGTTTTTTTTTGAACATATCACCTGCACTTTGCACTTTGGCCTATTTAGAGAGATTGAATGAAAGTGAAAAAAATTAATAGTTTAATCATCTAATTGATAAAATTGAAAGATAAATTATTGAAGTAAAATATGACCCATAGTTTAAGGTATTAATTTATATTTAAGCCTAAAAACTTATTTTCTAAGGATCATCTTCTACCCCTGCTAACTTTTATAGCAATACTCCTACATAATAGCACTGCTGCTTCCTCCTCATCTACATTTTAAACAATATAAGTTTTTAGTCGAAATAGTATATATTTATTAAAACTATGACGTTTTGAAAATTTTTTTAAAAAATAAAATGATATTAAAAGAGTGGTTTCACCTGTTTTTTTTTTTTTTTTTAAATATCACCCGCGATTCCACTTATTTTTTTAAAAAAAGTAAAACGTCATAATTTTAATAAAAATATATTATTTAAAAAGGTATACTTTAAATCGGTCATCTCTTTCTCTCTCTATATATATAAATATTATAAGGGGGCACAGCACAACTGTGGTTCCCAACAATTTCTTTCCCCGTTGTCAATTGTCATGTAAGTTTAGCTATATGGAGTACAATTTTATTCTCCCCGACACATTCTTATAAAATTCATATTTTATCCTCTCACTAATTACACACGCACGCAATGTGTGTACCAATGAGTGTTAGCTTGATAAAATATACTATAATCTTGCCTTCCACAAATATAAGTGAAGGTCAGGTCAATAAAGGAAAAAAAACCCAAAGTAAATCAAGAAGATCAATTTATTGATACTAGTATCAAAAGCACACATGTTTCGTACGTGTTACAAAAAATTTCAATGAAAATAATTATTTATCATGTTAAAAAGTTCTAAAATAATGGGTAAAGTATTGACAAAAAAGATTAATTTACAATATAATGCGCAACATATAAAAAGAGAGGGATCCGGTTAGTATGGAGTTTATTTTTTGATAAGTTGGTTAATTGATCAATAGAATATTGACACACATAGAGTCTCGTCTGCGTGTCAGCACTCTATTAGTCAATTGACCAACTTATCCAAAAATAAACTTCAAACTAACCACTTCTTATGATATTGGTCTAAACCTTCAGCCAGACATTTTGATTAGTTGCAATATTAAGAAACTTCAATTTTTCCACGTAAGAATTTTAGATAAAAAATTGTTCGGTGCTAGGTACATGGAATATAAATGAAATAAACGAAAGAGATTACTTAGGTAGGAGAGAGACCGTGAGAAGATAGAAGATACCATGATAGTTTTAAAAAATAAGATCATTGTTCACGTGATGAGGTGAATCTCATTCACTATTTATGTGAACATAAATTTGTGAAATTATCAAATTAATTTATAAAAATATTAATTTTTTAAATTTAGTTGTAACTTTGCAAGTAACAATTATAAAACAGAGAGAATAATAAGTAGGACAACACTGCAAGTAATATTTTTTAAAGCCAAGTAATGTGTTAGTACTCAATTAATTTATTAAGGAAAATGCATGTACTTTCACCAGGGTTTTCTGAAATTTTGGTGGCTTAGGACAAAAAATAAAAATGAGACTCTTTTAAAATATTGTCTTCACTTAAAAAAAATATAAAAATAAATAAATAAAAAGTACAAACTGTATTCAAAAAAATGTTTTTCGGAACATAAAATATAATAGTTCGACTACAGCAAAATACATGAGAACTTGGACTACAGTAAAATATATGAGAGGTTAGGCTACAATAAAATATATGAAAATATATTCATAGAAAGATACTTAATCTAATATTATTAGAGTCAAATTTTTTAATTAAATGTTCAAAATTATATATATATATATATAATATAAAAAAAAATTAAGACCCTTTTATTTGGAGGCCCATGACCATCGTCCCTACTGTCCGTACTTAGAGAATGGCTCTGACTTTCAATATGATCTACTCCCATTTCCATATTACCATTTACAAAAGGCACAAGTGCACGTGGAAAAATGATTTGACACTCCCATATTCTTGAGAGAATAGTACAGATTCTTTGGTTCCTAAAATAAATTGTACCTAACTAAATTTGTAAGTATTAAAAAATATCCCTCCCTTAGTCCCTTTTTTGGTGGGGGGTGGGAGGGGGGTGAGGGGGGGGACAATCTAAGAACCACATTCCACCCATTTTAACCCGCATTATACAGTAAACGGCAGCACCCCACTAGCCACTGATACACGTTGAGTTACCTTTTAGTTACAATAAACTGATCAGCATACATAATAATTTGAGGTTGTATTTTTTAAAAAAGAAAGAAAAAAGAACAAATTAAACACAAATTGTTTTGAGATTAAATTCATACAAATTTTAAGTGATTGGGAGAATATCCTATTCGCATTCACAGAGAATAAAAAAAATAGGACTAAATTGGGACAAACTTAAAACCTGTAGTAAAATTGAGGGATGAAATCGCTCATTGTTTTGGAATGAGTCAACAGTAATTACGAATAAACTTTTTGAGGCAAAATTGCAAATAACTAAAAGTTTAAACTCCGAAGCAGGTGCCAGGTTTCATAAAGTACTAAACACAATTACAAAGTATTCCTTTCCTCATCGTTTTTTACAAAATGCCCCCAACTTTATGAAAACTTTGTTTCCACCCAAACTGCCGAAATACTTCCGTCACCGTCAATCTAACGCGGGGAGATGAAAAACAGACGGGTGACCAGAAAGAACTAAAGCAACTAACTACCACCTCCCCTTCGCGGTAATCTCTTGCCCTGCAAATTTCATCTTCTCCACCTCTGCATAGATAGGGTTTTCTAAGAGGGAGTGTCTTTTTCTCTCTCTAATTCTTCATATCTGTTTTATCTCTGAGCCTCGACAAATTAATAATGTATGGATTCGAAGCTCTTACCTTCAACATCCATGGCGGTTACCTCGAAGCGATCGTGAGGGGTCATAGATCTGGGTTGCTTACCGCTGCGGATTACAACAATTTGTGCCAGTGCGAAACCCTAGACGACATCAAGATGCACCTCTCTGCCACTGAATATGGTCCTTATCTTCAAAACGGTGAGTTTAATTATCAATTGTATTCCGTGTCTATATTGTTATGATTTGTTTCTGTTACTTCCTCTTAGCTTAAGCAACTCAGTTACACAATTTACATACATATGCATAATATAATTCATATATATAATTCTCTTTTATTTTGTTGGAGATTAGGATATAAAGTGAAAGAATAGCGAGCGGAAGAAGGAATTTCACTTGTAATTGTTCCTATTTAGATCAATTAAAATTGAGTTTGTTCTGTTAGCTGCGGTGAATGAGTGAAACTATTCTACTTTAGTTACTTGTGGAGTTCATTGGCGTTGTGGGGATCAGATATGTGTTAGTGATGAAGTTCGTGCCAATTTTTTGATGTACTCTACGCCATTTGTTTTATGCAACTAATTATTAAGCAAGATGGAATCATGGGTTCATGGAACTACTTAAAGGGAGACCCAGTTATTGGTTTAACTTTGGATTTGATTAATCTAATCAATGCTTGACGTGCATTAAATGTATAGATGCATTTAAGGACTTGAACATAGGGATATATAGCTCGTCAGGTCTTTGCACTGATGGCTAATGCACTTGTTTGGTCTTTCTTCATTTCATATGTTTTCGGATGAGAACTGCATACTTCTATTTAGGATAGATTCACATTTTTCCTCCTATGTTTTATCTATCTGGTCTTAATTTTATCATGTGTACAATATAAATAATTCTATGTATTGCAAGATGTGCTAAATAAGAGTAGTACTTTCACTTGCAGAACTACATAAGTTGTTTGGATTTGGTGGAATTTCATACTTCAAGCGCATTTCCTAATGTTAATTTTGTTGCAGAACCTTCCCCGTTGCACACTACTACCATTGTGGAGAAATGTACCCTTAAGCTGGTTGACGAGTATAAGCACATGTTATGCCAAGCTACAGAGCCTTTGTCAACGTTCTTGGAGTATATTACGTATGTGAAACTTTATTGTTTTGTATTCGTTTTCTTCTGCTTTATATTTTATACTGTAGGATGAGAGTTGAACTGATTAGTTTATTGCAAATTTATGAATACACTGGTACTTAAAGGAGATGTTCTCTAGGTTAATGTAATCTAGATTTTGAATGGATTCATATGTAGGCTGGATTTGTGGTAATGTTCATACATTGCAGTCATTCTTACACTTCATCTTTGTACAACTAGAGGGGGTCCAATAGAAGTTACTGCTAAAAGTGTCCTCCTTGTCAGAACAATCAGCACAAGAAGCGAGATGTGTTCCATGTTCTGTAGAAGCATAGTTCCTCCTTTTGTCATTACAAAAACCTTGAATATCCTTTGAGATTCATAAATCATAATCTAATAGATTGATATATGGGCTATATCCTATATTGTGTGAAAGCTCGACTCTGTTAAAGGCAATTTACCAAGACCTCCTGAATGGAATTTCTATCTATGGAGATATTCCTTCTGAGTCTCTTCCATTCCTTCCATAGAATATATGTGAGGTAGATTACCTCCATGTCTATCAACCTCTCTTTATTTTTCTCTTAAGGACATTGTCTTGGAAATTCTCTTCTGATGAATCTCTAGTACCTTGTTTGTAACTGAAAATTTTTCTTTTGGCATATGCCTAGCTGTTGGATTGCTGTAAATTTTTTGGATTTTGTTTAGTGTTCTAAAAATACCTTCCTAGGTCCGATTAATCCCTGCCTAGTCCTCCGCGTAGGCAGAATTATACATCACTTTGAAGCTCTACAATACTTGAATGAATTTGTTAAGCCTTAAAAGATTGTTTTTTTGGTAATGTTTCATGTAAAATTTTAAAAAGTTCATAATACTATATGTTTTGTATTATATAACAAGTATATATACTAGAATAATAAATAATTGAGATCGCCTAAGAAAATGCCTAGTCCACCTAGGCACCGCCTAAGCGGCCTAGGCGCCCCCCTCTGCCGCCTAGGTCCGCCTAACGATTTTTAGAACACTTGTTTTGTTTTGGGAGCAGGCTTGAAGTGAGGCGCATTTGGCTTGGTTCGAAGTTTATGAATTTAATTAGATTATATTTACAACTTATGTAATTAGACATAGAGTAATATTGACTTTCTCTATTGCATTATTATGAATTCTAGGAATTTAGGAGCTCCTGGTTATTTTAGAATTTGGTATTTCAAAGCCTGATTTGAACTGGTTTAGATATTTTTAGTTACTTTCTACTTTAACATCATAGTTCTAGTAGGATTAGCTTCTCTGTTATCTTATAAATATGATGCAATACACTGCAATTTTAATGTTTTTAGTATTATTTGAATAAGCTTTGTGCTTTTCAGCCTAATGGTATTGCCTTTTCTAGCATAAATAGAGCAATTCTTGTCTGTGGGTTAGAACTCCCTTTAAGAGGGTGCCACAACTTTGTTTAAAGTTGCAGTCTCTTTGCTCCCACATCAATGTTCTAATGGACCTTCTTGAGCTCAATTTTGCATTCACCTAACTAATCAAAATTAAGAAAATAAATAAACAAACAAATAAATGTAGCTGTTTGTATGCATACCATATATGATCTGTTCTATAACTCATCTCAAGCCTTGAGGTCGGGATATACCTTAACCTCTTCAAGAGAAAGAGATCGAGAAATATAGAGAGAGCTGTGGTATGTATATATACGGGGTGGGAGAGAGAGATAAAGAGTGAGAAAGAGAGCGAGAGCTTTTATTTGTGAGTTAAACTTGTAATGTTTCAAATCAACATACTTCTTTGGTGCTGGATAAAGTTGATGAGCTTGTCCATGGCACTTACGCTGACACCCTTTCATTCAAGGTTGCCTAAATCTTTAATGAGTTTTTCCATTGCACTTACGCTGACACGCTTTCATTCTTTTTTTTTCTTTTCGATAACCGGGAATTTTCCAACTGCAGTCGGACTAATCTCCACGAACCCGTGTCAGCCTTTTTATACGAGTTTACGCCTGTGTCCCCGTGGCCCTATGAACCATTTTCTGGCCTTGACAAATTAAATTGTTGCTGGTTGGATTCGATCCCAGGACGTCCGAGTCTACGGCTCGTCCCGGAGCGTCATTTGAACCACTGTGCCAATTGTTGGGGTTGACACCCTTTCATTAAAGGTTGTCTAAAATCTTTGCTTTTTAGCGTTGTGTGAGATTAGATAAAGTTATTACCAAATGACTTTTTTTTTGTATTTTTTTTTTGCAGTAAGGCCAGCATGTTAAATTCATACAATTTGGATTGAAAGTAACTTACAATATTTACTTGGATCCCTCGTGGTGTGCACTTGTTAAGTTTCTATGCTAAGTAACTATTCCCTCCTTTCCCAAATTGGGTGTCATGTTCAAAATGATGTATGAAACATAGAATTTAAGATGTGGCAATGGCATATATATATATTGAAGTTCTTTCCAAATTGAAATTATGATGCTAATGAATAATTCTGAACATACTATAATATATTTATAAATGTGTCATTTGATCACCTTCTAATCTATGGCAAAAGTACTTTTTTCAATCTGACACTCAATTTGGGACGGTGGGAGTATATACTATGTATCATGAGAATCTTGATTAAGCTATTATAGTTTTACAATCACAAATGCTTCGTAACTTCACTCCTGTCATTTATTTATGCTTAGCATACAAACTATTGTTTGTGGTACATATACTAGATATGATCTACTCTGAGATAAACCTTTAGTATCTCAAATTTTAGCATTATTAATTAATATTTACTGATATTTATAATTATTTTCTGAATTTTTGTGTGAATTATTTCTGGTAATATGACTTGTTCAGTGATATATAATTGTCTAAAGTTTATATTTGTGCTTAATTTTGTGTGGTTCTTTGGACTAGCTTAGTATTATTACTTATTTGTATTCTTTTGGTTATCAAAATATAGATACTAAAAATCTCAACAAGTAACCCTCTGTTTGGTTTTTAGATTTTGGAAAAAGTCTGATTTTTTAAACCCAAATAAGCCAATATGAAAGTTGTGTTTCATTACAAAAATAATAATCAAATGCCAGAAAGGCAATCAAAACAGACTTAGTATAAACATTTTCATCCCAACCCAAGGGTTTGAAAATTTCCTAGAAAACCAAATTATGGAATCTTGATCCAAGGGTGATATACATTCTGTATGTTTAGTTTGTATGCGTTCGTGTGTATAATAATCCTTGCCTTGCCAACATCCATTGTTTGCCAAAGTTATGCTTAAGTTGAGGGTGTTGGTCTTTATCCACCTTAATGTGCATCCCATTTGGTTTGGAGATTATGGGGCTTAAAGCTTTAAGTTTTATTTTGGAGTCTTTCAAGCTAGTTCTTAGCCCAAGGAGGGGAAAGAGAAAGAAAATCAAAACAAAAAATCTTTCAGAACTTGCTTGAGACCTAATATCGTGTGTATTATTCAGATATGGTCACATGATTGACAATGTTGTTCTTATTGTTACCGGAACCTTGCATGAGAGAGATGTTCAAGAACTATTAGAAAAATGTCATCCATTGGGCATGTTTGACAGGTAATGTATCCATCATGCTTGTTTTGTGGATTAATAAGTATCTAAGGCAATGCTTGTTTGTTTTAATAATTATTTATTATTGTTGCCCATTTTCTTCAGTATAGCAACCCTGGCAGTCGCTCAAAATATGCGTGAGCTTTATAGACTGGTGCTTGTTGACACACCATTAGCCCCATATTTCTCCGAGTGTATCACATCCGAGGTAATGACTGCTACACTTACCTTTCGATTGACTATCTCTTTGAATGAGATGTAAGCTTTCTGACATTAAGTCACAGATTGATCTTTACATGTAGATTTTTTTTTTGCCCTTGTAGTTTTAGTTGGAAAGGGAAATAAATATCAATTTCTTTATATTCCTATGCTAAGAAATTGTGGAACACTGTGACTTACATATTTAGGTTTTTAGGTTTTTATTCTGTAATTTTATCTGAAATTAATTAATAGTAAACCTCTTTCTCTCATACTATTTGCATTGAAGTTATGACTTCGATTGAATTGGTTTTCTTGAATTATATTGTTAGAATGATAAGTTCTACTCTGTTCTGTATCATAATATTACTTAATATGTATGTCAGTTGGTAATGTTTGACTAAAAGTTTAACCATTTCAGATGCTTGTAATTTTTTTACATGCTCTTTCTCCTTCACACTTAGTTTGTATTATCTGCAGGATTTGGATGACATGAACATTGAGATTATGAGGAATACTCTTTACAAGGCGTACCTTGAGGATTTCTACAGGTTTTGTCAGGTGAGGGATGAATGCTCATTTAGCAGGCTTTTAACCCGAGTTTGTTACATAGGTCCAATTTCTATTTCGCTCTTCTTTTGTCAAAACTTTAATGTGTTCAATGGAAATAGAAAATAGGTGGTGCTACCGCAGAAATCATGTCTGACCTTCTCGCTTTTGAAGCTGACAGAAGGGCTGTTAATATCACCATAAACAGGTGTTGTCACTGCTTTGTTTTGTTTCATCAAAGATGGTGGCCTACAAGAGATACAATGATTTTCTTCATCTTTAATGCCTAATGTGTTTTACATACATTATACAGCATTGGCACTGAGCTTACTCGAGATGATCGGAGGAAGTTGTACTCTAGCTTTGGCTTACTGTAAGCTTTTGCTGAAGCTTGTTTCAGTGTCAGCTAAATGTTGAATGTATTTTTGTTCTCTGATTATGATCTATTTGTATCAAATAGGTACCCATATGGCCATGAAGAACTTGCTGTCTGTGAGGATATCGATCAGGTATGTCTTGATCCATGCATCTCCTTCTCCTTTCTTATATTGTGCTCTGTAAACACATGAAAGATGATTTTGATCTTTGAGTTTTTGATGATCCTGTGGACTTTTTTGGAACATCATTTTGGTTTTGTTGATATATCATACACAGAAAGAATATATCTACACTGGGATTTGTATTACCTATTTCCTTACTTGTACTTGTATATT
This sequence comes from Panax ginseng, assembly GCA_020205605.1. Taxonomy (NCBI): domain Eukaryota; kingdom Viridiplantae; phylum Streptophyta; class Magnoliopsida; order Apiales; family Araliaceae; genus Panax; species Panax ginseng. Next base: position 153,561,665 of record CM035129.1, read on the forward strand.
AAGATGATACTAGTAAGAAATTGGGGAGTCCACTCTAGATTTAGTTGTTGACTGTGGTTGCATGCCTTCTCTTTGATTGGTTTCGCTTGAGGAGTAATTGCACGTGGTCTATGCCTCATAGTTCTCTGTCCACTTGGTGTTGTAGGTTCGTGGCGTCATGGAGAAGTATCCTCCTTACCAGTCCATATTTGCGAAGTTATCTTATGGAGAGAGCCAGATGCTAGACAAGGCATTTTATGAAGAGGAGGTGAAGAGACTTTGCTTATCTTTTGAGCAACAGGTTTGTACTTCAGAGTAGATGTATTTATCTTTGGTTTGTTGCAAGTATTAATGTATAAAACATAAATCTGCTGATTTCTTTCTAACACTTTACCAAATATAAAACCTTCACTTGTTTGAATTCTGGTCAATTCCATATTTGAAGAATAACTTATGGGGTGGAATTTGTGTCATCATTTCTGCTCTGCAGTTCCACTATGGTGCGTTCTTTGCATACATGAGGTTGAGGGAGCAGGAGATCAGAAACCTGATGTGGATATCAGAGTGTGTGGCCCAGAACCAGAAGTCGAGGGTGCACGACAGTGTTGTTTTCATATTTTAGTTGCCTTATAAGTAGTTGGAAAGGAACTTTTGCGGGGTATGGCAATCTCTTGTTTGTTGCAAGTTTGCTAGGATTGGCAGCTTGTCCTGGCACTATGGGCACCTTTCTGAAATAAGTTTTTATCTGTATGTTAGTATATTTATAATCTGAGGGATAAATCTTGTATCAGATTTGTTAACGCCTGATTTTGTACGCCTGACGAAATCACCAAAACAGCAGGCCAAAATAGCGCCAACGGTTGATGGAGTAATTGTTGGAGTAATTGTTGTGAAATCAAACTCACGAAATAAACTCACATAAACATAAATAAAGAAATATAATGTATGAACACAAGAATTTATGTGGAAACCCAATTGGGGAAAAACCACGGAGAGATAATAATATTGGAAGTACAAGTTGATAATATGGAGAGTACAAGTTGTTGTGTTCTTGTATCTTCCCCCTCAAACCCTAGCTTGTAGCCATATATATAGAAGTCACTTCCACCCGTATCCTACTAGGAAAAGGATTCCTTATCCCTCCAAATAAGGGAATACAATCCTATTTTAATAAGGACTCTCCCACTATCATAATAAATACATATAGGCCATCACTAGATCCGGACCATTAAATAATTGGGCTGCACCATGGCTAGACCCAAATAATCACACTCCAACAACAAGATTCATCTGTCTTCGTTTTTGAATTTGCATTGTCAGATGTGATGTGTAAAAAAATATTGCCATTAATCTTTAACGTATTTGCTTACTTTGATTGACAAAACCTAGACAATGGTTCTGAATTTTGGCCAAAAAATATATTAGATAATGCAGTCGAAATTAAGATGAAGAAATGAGAGAACAAATATACCTTGTATGCAGGGCCCTGATGGTTACCTCCGGTGGTAGGACTGGACTAGTAGCCAGTAGGTCAAAGCCCGGATGGGATGGGATGTGCTTTCTACTCAGTTAATACAATACACAACGAGAGAAAGTATACAGAAACAAATGAAAGCAGTTTTGTTTGTAACTATTGAAGTTGCACGTGAGAGTTAGTTCTTCTAAGGTCAGAAGCTAGAACTCAGAATAATTATTTACGGCATGTGGATTACTTGCTCTGTTTTCATTTCCATATGAGTAATGAAAAGCTCCACAAATTCTTGATATAAAAATGAAAACTCTTCACAAATATTTGATAGAAAATATTAGAACTCTTTACAAATATCTGACAGAAAACAGAGTAGATCGTTTAAGGCAAGTGTCAGATGAAAGCCATTTCTATAACGGTGTCTCTAGCAGACTATTGTTGTGAAGATTATAACTGAAGTTGAACTGTCCTTGCAACTCAATACCATGATCAGCAGAAGAGAACACAAACGGAATACCTCCATTTCCATCATATAGTATTTCACCATACTCATCATCAATGCCAATCTGTGGTTGGTTCCTCATGTATTCCCCACTATGGCTTTCTTCTATATTGATAATGGAGTTCTTCTCCACCAATTCTTTGAAAATTGATGACCGAAGGAGTAGGCCAAGTGCCGTTGGAGGAGAAGTTGTTTTATTGCTTTGGAATACTTATATCTTTTGTTGAGATCTCAGGTTTTCTGTGGGGAAAGACTCGGGGTTGAGGAACAAAGATTGGGATTCCTCGACTGAATTGAAGTTACCGTATGTAACAGCCTGCAATTCTGTGTTCATTTCTGGTTCTTGAACAGCACCTACTAGAGTAGTAGTAGCAGCAGCAGATCCTGGCTTTAGCCTTCTGATGTAAGTACTCAAGTCAAAATTTGTGACTGCATTAATCCCTCTGTACTCTATTGCTGCAATGTCATAAGCTCTAGCAGCCTCCTCTTGAGTACCTACAGATTAGCCACTTATTGATCAGGTAAACAAAGACTTTTTATTTTTTATTTTTTTTATCATATTGAATACGATACGACTCATTGCATCATACTCAGGTAAACTTGGTAACTTACTGTAGGTTCCGAGGTAGAGATACTTATTCCCAAAAACTCTCCCTATTCTAGCTTCCCATCTTCCATTGTGATGGTGCCTGCATTTTTAGTCCCAAAGACAATATAGGAGTATTTAGAATCCTATATTTACCTCAACAATAATAAAGGAGTTATTTCATTGTATGCACTAGAATTTACCTTGCGACTCCTCTGTACTTGGACACCCCTCTTGAAAAGCCACTGCTCTTTCTGTAACAAAGAAAAAAAAAAAACAAAATCAATGTTACCATAAAATATATAGACTTATGTTACATGTAATTAACCAGATAGATAACGTGTTAGAAGTGGAACCTTCTTAGTGAGGCTAGGTACTCTTCTTTTGTTAAATTCTGCATAATTCCAAGTTCTATGTTGTAATCAGAGGCCTGATGAAGAAAATTCGAAAATGTTGGTGAGAACTTGGAACTTTTATATATACAAATAAATCCACTAGTATAATATATAAACATCACAGCCGACAATTATACCGGGAAATTGGTGAAAGTTGATGTCCCCCAATATTTCAGTGCAGCCAAGTCATATGCTCGCGCTGCAGATTCGTCTTCATCATAAGCTCCTGAAAGATTTACAGCACCAAGATTGTTATTTTATGAGTTTTGACCATAATAATAAATCAACTTCAAATCTTAATTACAACTCACCAAGATAAACTGTCCAGTTCAACATAACAATATTCCAAAGAGCAGCCAACACAAGAAAATAGAAACTTCATGTTAGGGGCCAAGATTTTTGTTATAGAAACTTAATTACAATGCATAAACTTGGAAAGATAAAAAGTAATAATTATATACCTTGTTTTCCTTTCTTCTTCTGTGTAACATTCCAAGAAAGTTTGTCCCACAAGTGTGCTTCAAATCGCCCCGTCCATCTGTGCTTGCTAACACCACGAAAACTTGAACTTCTCTTCACGGTAGTAGGCGTAGAAGCTTGATCAACTTCTTGTTGCTGTTGATCAATATTGTAGCCAAGAGCAACTGTTGCGGAACCTCTTCTTCTCTTAACACACTTTTCCTTCAAGGCCTTGATCATCATCAGGCATGCATACGCGTCTCCTTCCAGGTTTTTCTTCCCTCTTCACCATCATTGCTGCCATTAATTTTTCTTTTTATTTTGCTCCTGTATTCACTAACTTTGCTTTCTTCGGATTGTTTGCTTGATTTTCCATAAATGTGTGCTACTAGTATAAATATATATATATATATATATATATATATATATATATATATATATATATAATCACTTGGCATCTTTTGTTTTTATTGTGTTTTGTTCTCATTTGTCATGAGGAAATGTTAGACAAGACATTGAAATCGATGATTTAATTTAGCAATTAAAAAAAAATCGAAGATTTCGATGATGTTGGAGACAAATTTGACCTGTCCATACGCTAATTGCTTGTTAATTGGTACAATGAGCTGAGATTAAAGAAATAAGGTTCTTTTATCTCACAACCAATTTAATCTGTCTAAGTGGCAGAAACAAAAGACAACAGACAGCAGAGTAACATGAATTTGGCACTGCATATAGAGAAAGTGTAAAGCTAAAGATTATTCACTTTTGTATCTTCTTTACGGTTGCTCTACAGTAATTATCTGAATAAGAAGATCAGAGAAACACTTAAACCCCTGTAGGCTGTAAATTAAAGAAATGGAAGTTCAGAAGGTAAAAGTGTGGAATTTGTCGCATTGACTCGGTTGAACTTATTGTAAGTTCAATTATTTTCGGCCAATTAATCCTTCAAAATTATGCTAACAGGAAATTACTAGCTAGTAGACTAACCATATTTTGGCAAGGAATTGTGCGACAGCGAAAAAACAAAGCATAAACTTGTACATTTAAGCATTTCCTTGGGTCGTCTCCATTTGCCTTGAAACTAAGGAATAAAATCTATGGCTGGAACTGGAAGAGCTAGAATTTGTTTCTTCTATTCTATATATGGAGGCGATGCGTTCTAAGGAAACAACTGGTTTAATAATTAATATTCTTCCTACTGTTCAATTAAAACACAAATATATTTTAATTTAATTGTTTTAACAATATTATAATTTAATGGATTGTATTATATGTATTAATTAGTAACAGCAAACAAACAATTAAAGTGCAAGTGCATGTGCATGCGCAACTAATTAATCCAAAAGCATCAAATTAATTAACATTAATTCCTTTAATAATTAAGATGGTTACAATAAGACGTGATTTTTCACCATTTTTACATCAAATGATCGCAACAATATAATTAATTAAATTTGGTACTAATTAATTAACACGCTTTTACTGCAAAACAATCGAGGGCACCTGCAAACCTTGTGATCCAAGTCACCTGTGTTCCTGGTGCTGCTTGTACTAGGTTATACTTTGCCGAATATTTTTTGATGGTATTCGGATCTCCAGATTCTATGAAGTATGCTCCGTTCATCATCAAATCTCCCTCGGATCTCCAATTCCATGACTTCCATTCTGATTCTTCTGCAATCTCCCTCTTGGTCACCTAAATAAATATATTATTTATTTACCAGGACCACATGCATGCACCAAAACAAAATTAATTACAAATCTTACGTACTGAGAAATGATATTTATATATATATATATATATATATATATATATATATATATATATATATATATTTCATAACAATATTATTTACCCTAGCTAGCTAGCACATGGAGAAAGAAATGTACAACACTATGTGTTGCACCATCTATATATCTACACTGAAAAGATAAATGTTGCACTGTAAATATAAGCACAAATGCATGCATATATATATATATATATATATATGTGGGTGTGTGCGCTCGCTCGCGAGCTCTTTTTTTAATTACCTCCTTCAAACGATCGTTGAGGGGGGCAATGAATCGGTTACCCTGGCTTATAATGGTAGGGGCTTGGCTGCCGCCAATGGCATACATATTCCAATGAGTGTAGTCGTTGTTGACAACGTGAACAAAACCGTATCGAATTCTGGGCATTCTTTGTATCAATCTCTTTCCAAAATGGTTGAATGCAATTGTTGCTTGCAGCAACTTGTCTTTGGTCTGCTTATTATTTGCACCTAGTAGCATCACCTGCATCCACCATCACCATATACCATATTATATATACATATAGCTCAGCTTACTTGATGACAGACAGTTGTATATACCATATATATATACAACTTATCAATTATATATTTTATCAAGACAAGTTAATTTTGTGTAATTAATTAACTAGCTAGCGTACTCACGTCATTATGGTCAGTGAAATGGGAATTGGAAATGGTGAAGCCTGTGGATCCCTCAATGGCATCAATCAAGCCATCTTTGCAGTTCCACATGGAGACATGATCAATCCAAATGTTTGTTGATCCAAAGATCGAAATCCCATCTCCATCGCTAAACATTCTGAGCCCATAATGGTCAACAGAATCTCTAATCATTCCACCAGTACCCTGTTGAATATCATGAATGTGAAGCCCATGGATAATCACATTGTTCACAAACTGGATCGTAATTCCGGCCCCATGCGCAATATGGACTTTAACCCCACGCCCGTCAATAGTCTTATCACCTTGCATGATTAGCTCCTGGCTCAACCTAATGACCATACTTTTAGAGAAAATGATCCACAGTGGCTCCTTCTGGATCACTGCATGGCGGAGGGTTCCGGGTTTAGGGTTCACCATGTCGTTGTCAGAGGAATCGGTCACCACGTAGATTTTGCCGTTCTTTCCACCGGTGGCCTTTTTCCCGAATCCGAGCCCACAATCTGCAAGCCTCATTCGGTTGTTAGCCCAGTTTGGTTGGCATCTCCAGCACTTGTCAATGGGGTTGGTGGCCATGCAAGGACCGCCATGTTTCTTCCCCTTGAGTTGCCTCCTGGTGTTGTTGGCACCCATTATTTCAACTGAACGTCCCATCAAAGCCCTGAAACATATATAAACCATGCATGAATTTATGTAATAAACTTGTGAAAACAAAAATATATGATAATAAACATTCTATATATATTTTTTAATAAAAAATAATATATATTGTGATTGTTGTAATTTTTTTAGAGCTAGAAATGTGTAATATGATGCCCTTTTATAATTATATTCAATTTAATTTATGTAATTAATATATGTTTTGTAATTATAATTAATTAAGAATAAATTTATCGCACATGACATGACTGTTTTTACATATACAATTGCATTGCATGCAATGGCAAAAAATGGAGCACATGAATTTTTCACTTATATATATATATATATATATATATATATATTTATTGAGAAATTATGAAAACCAAACAAATAAAAGAGTATGCAATGCATGTAACAAGAATAATTAAATAATTAATCTACTTGTGGACTTGTTCATTGGTGTGATTGGTAACACTTTCTGGGAATGGAACATAGGCTTCCAGGGTGTTGTTCATTGCTGCCTCGGCACGCTTCTGCCACCATTCATCAAATACGGCAATGTGAGCGTTGAAGGCAGGGATAATTGCTGCAAAACTTATGAATAATATGACACATATTTTTAACTTAGCTCCCGCCATTTTTTATTCCTTTTTGATAGATCCAACCTAAGGGTGCGATCTATGGAACAAAATTTAGATAATAGTATGAATTAAATGAAAATCAACCAGACCGAACCCACATGCGGGCTCTGTCTGATTGAGTGGGTGGGTTGGGGAGGAGCTAGGGCTGGATCGGAAAAAGAAAAGAAGAAGAAAATAATAATTATTAAGAGGAACGGTTTTAAATGTTAGGATGTATTTTTATTTATAAAGACATGGAGTTGAGTTGTCAAGAACTCTAAAACGGGAGCTACAGACATGGTTGGGAGGAGAAAAAGGAGAACCACTTTCTTTAATGGTCAATGGTTTGTGGTTCGCATACATATGGTCAGGTAGTCATGGTCAAAAGGATATATATATAGAGGGTCAGGATCAGGTAAGGAATTCCTTACTTTCTTAAAATGAGGATTTTTTTTTTTTTTGCTTTTTTTATACTTTTTTTTTAAAACAACTAAAAAAAAATTAATATTTATGAATCGAATTTTTCATAATACATGTTTTTTTGTGTGATTTGAGTGCGTATAACAAAAACATGTATGCAAGCAAATCTGACAGACTGTACCACCACTTTTTAGTATAGATATTCAAAACACGCCCAAAACATTGTATTATGAAAAATTTCGGCCCATAAAATATGAAACTTTTTTTAGTTGTTTTAAAAAAACAAAACAAAATAAAATAAAAAAAGTCCTCATTTTTAAGAAAGTAAGGGATCCTTTACTTGATCATTTCAGATATATATATATATATATATATATATAGGGTTTACATCCGTGGCAAACGCTTTACTATGGACACTATTCGCAAAAACAAACTTTCATCCGCTGATCCGACAATAGAGGTCTAGATTTAGTCAAATAAGTCACCTGCCGCTACAAGCTGTAGCGGCAGTTAAATTGGCTTTTTAAGTATTGGTTTATTACTCATATACCCATAACAATCTAACACGTACCCTGCCGCTACAGGCTCTTGCGGTGAGGGCAAACTCAATCGCTTTTATGACATGCTTTTACGACTTTTATGATGACTTTTATGACTTTTATGGCGACAAATTTTGATGACTTTTAATGAAATCACGGATTTTGATATATTGCTTGCTACAAATTTGTAAATTCAAGGGACCAACTTTTTAAATACCGAAAGCGGATTTCTTCCGTTGTTGAATTATTTCTCCAACTTTTCCTCTCACGGATATCGTGCTCTTAGTTTCTCTCAAATTTCTTCCTTTTTACGCTTTTGGTATGTTTGTTGATGTAGTTGTCCACTTTTAATCTGAAGTCCAAGTTGAAAGTGCATGCTGCGTTTCTTCCTTCTTATTTCAAAATGGCATACAACATACCTGCTCATAAAAGGTTTGTATCAAGTTCTTCAGATTCTGTTGCTAAATTTTATTATGAAAATGAATCTGAGTTTGTAAGTGAAGTTGAAAGTAGTCAATCCGAATTGGTGCCATACGTTGGTCAATTATTTTCTAAGTTGGAAGACGTTGAATTTTTTATAGTCGTATCTAAACAAAATGGTTTTGAGATTAGAATCGCAACTAGTCATAAACATCGCCGGGTACTTAATGAGGTGTCGCTTAGTCAGATGTGTGTAAAAAAAAGCAGACACCAACTTCTCAGAAAGAGTTTGCCCGATGATGAAGATGGTAGTAAGAAAATAACTAGGCCGCGTGACTCTATAGGACGCACATTATGCAAAGCTAGAATATTTGTTGTTCATAGTAAGAAAGAAGACAATTGGCGCATTCTCTTTATTCAATTAGAAACAATCATCACTAAGGACCCCTACCAAGGTAGATTTGATCGAGACACATAGAAATATTACCCCACTGCAAGAAAATTAATTGACACTTTAAATAAGTTTCGGGTATTGACCCGAGTAGGATGATGAACGCTTTGAGCACAATGGGTGGCGGGTTGCAAAATGTTCCTTTTTCTAATGTTAATGTTCAAAATGTGGTGAGAGATTTAAGGCGTGATTCTGCAGATGAAAATGATGCACAAGCTGCTGTAATTTATTTGAAAAAACTTGGATCTGGAAGTTTGAGTAATTTTTTCTATCGTGTCAAACCGCATTTAAACAAATCGCATAAGACGCATTTTGTGGGTTGACGTCCGATCAAGATTGATGTATCAACATTTCGGAGATGTTGTGACATTTGACAGTACGTACAGGACAAATAAGTATGGCATGCCGTTTGTTCCATTTACCGGGGTCAACCACCATTTTCAGTCTATATTGTTTGGATTTGCATTGTTGAGGGATGAGATGAGGACACTTTCGTGTGGGTATTAGAGACACGGCTCGGCCATGGACTACAAGACACCTATAACCATCATCATCGACCAAGACAAAGCCATGAGTAATGCTATTTCTAAGGTACTCCTTCTACTCATCACTTATTGTGTTCTTGGCATATTAGCAACAAGTTTCACGAGAAATCGCATCATGTTTATTCTCGAAAGACCCATCCTTCAAAGACCATTTTAACAATTGTGTGTAAATTCACCGCCTCATCTGGGAGTTTGAAGAGCGTTAAGCGATTCTAGTGAGGAATTATGAATTGTATAACAATGAGTGGATTAGAAGCTTGTATGATGTACGAGAGAAATGGATTTCACAGATACAAAGAGATATTTTGCCGCAGGAATGACAACCACTGGAAGAAGCGAGAGCATGAATCATTTTTTTGTGAGTTTGTCAATGCTTCAACGGCATGAAAGAATTTGTAGTCAGAGTCGTAAGGCTATAGAAAAATAGTTTATCAGAGAGAGGAAGGCCGACTACATAACACAACATCGGAAAAGGAATATGGTACTCGGGTCATCTTTGGAAGTGCATGCTACTCAGGTGTACACAAAAAGAAGTTGCTTTAGACGCTTTCAACGCCAATTCAATCGATTCCATGATGTACAATGTTAATAAAATTAGTGAGTTGTGTGGTCCTCAAATAAAAGTTTATGCGCAGGTATAAGGCGGATGTCATTGAAGCTCGTGGAAGATATAAAGAAATCGCCAATCGTCGTCAATAGGTCAATAACATGTAATTGTCAATTATTTTCTCATTCGTGAATTATGCAGCACATCTTGAGGTATTTCTTGGCTAAGAGTATTTCTCAAATTCGAAAGCGATATGATTCTTACTCGGTGGACAAGAAATGCCAACAAAACCGATGTTGAAGAATTACACTTTAGCCCAACAACTGCTAACTTTGAACAAAAACAATTACAATACATACCGCAACTTTAACAAATTCTCTATACATTTGTTGGATGGTCATATACGGGGTATCATTGTATAGAGGGTCAAATATAGTATCATCCCATTCATTCTCGCACCGAGAATACAAATAGGATAAAATGCTTGGTCTCTTGAAGTACACACCGGCATGAATATATACGCGTGCATTCGTAAATGCCGCCCACATCCTGGGTGGACATAAGGGTGACAAAAACTCTCTGTCAGCACTCGGTTGGCTTGGGGATACAACGCTCTTGCCAAGATGCATAAAGAATGATTACATGAAGCCAAAATTTGCCCACCTTTGAATTCCTCACGGCTCTGTAAGATTCTCTCTATGCCGCAATAATAAGCATACGCTGGCGTCTAACGAATGCTCGAAAATCCAAGATCGCGTGGCTTAAGGCCTGGAATGCGTTATGATGCAAAGCAGATACAAATTTTATGGATGTGTGATAGAAATATTGATGGATTCGAAAGTTGATTCCCAAACAAGTAATTATTTATAAACTCTATCTTGTATTCCTTCATCTTTTTGGTCGGAGACTTTTTCGCACCATAAGCGATGTTTAATTCCAAGACAGTCTCGAATGCCTGGACAAATATATTGATAAGCATAAAAAATAGCATTAATAATTACTAATAGCAATAATTACTAAGTAAAATTTTTAAGTAATGCAATTAAGAGGATTTCATAAGACTGCTTACCTCCCGCTTTCTATGAAGCTTCGTCTCGAATGCCTGGGTAGTGGAACTGGAACTTAAGCCAGTTATGTCTTGGGCCTGATAATTATAATAATATTAATAATAATAATAATAATAATAATAATAATAATAATAATAATAATAATAATATTCATTTTAATGGACTTTTATAACCTCGCTTCATAAAAGTGGAATAATACTCAGAATTGCCTCATTTATGAATCCGCACTCGAATGACAAAGAGGTACATAATCTTGGGTGGTGGGGATGTACCCTTTAGCTATATCTTGAGCCCAATATTACATAAGCATGACTTCAGAGAGTTACTAATATTACAATTATTAAGACATAAAAAAATTACTTGGCTCATTTAAACTTCAATTACTCGAACTTTTGTCTTCTCCGTGAAGTCGACTCGAATGACAAATAGGGTACATAAGCTTGGGTGGTAGGGATGTAACTCTCAGATCTGCAAAGATTACTTGGCTCCTCTCGCTTTTCACCATTGTTCCTCCGACTTCGAGTTGTCAGATACACCGTAAAGATGATCCCATACCGCTTTCTCAACTACATAGCCCTGAGGGCATCTCAAGAAAAGCAAAGCACTTATCAAGTAAGGACTTTGCACTCTCAACCTGCCATGTAAGTTAAAAGTACAATATTAATATTATTAATAAACAAGAAAGAATTTATAAATGACAATATCTTGTATGTAAATGCAAATGTCAGTGTACCATTTGTATAAGATGATGTTCTTTGGTCATAGACAAATTGAGGCTCGTATGTAGGTCCTGGGTCCCCTTCCGTCGAGGGCGATGCGCTTCTATGTGTAATTTTCCTATACCAAGCCATGTATGAATCAATTTTCACATAGTTGGAAATTTCGTACTGCTGTCCCTTCAAATGCTCCATGTAAGCCTCCCAATGTGCGATGTACACTTGCCTTAAGGCCATGTAATCAACCACGGCAAATCTATCTTCTTTTTCCTTTCTAAGTTCTTTGTGATTTTCTGCCGGAGATGGTATACCTTGTAAGAACCCATACTGTCTCATCACCCTGTCTGGCATCTGGTATTCTACAATATCAAAATGAATCAAGGGGATTCTACCAGATCCCAACAATCTTTCTTCAAAATTAAATCCACCCATTTTGTCATCCCACCTCATGTATGCCGCCACATTACTTGCCATTCAGTTTGGACATCTAACTCCCCTCAGAAAATTTTAAATGATGATGGGGATTTGGTCGCCTATCGGGGTAGCTGTGATTTTCTGAGTATGCCCAGGCTAGGGCCCTAGGTAATCATAACTGTGATTGAGGCTAGGGGTTAGGTCTGCCAACTATTATACGCTCGTATGCCCAAATTTGTAAATGAGTGACACAACCATTAATATATTTTGCTCCTTTTCTAGTGGGCAAGATACAAAGACCTATATAAAATAGCCCAACACAACAAGACCCCAAAGATTACGTTACACAATTTTCAAATGTTAAAATAAAATACATATACTTGGGATGAACAGTTGTTTTTATTCCTAGTGGGGAACAATATTGCCCCACACAACCAAAGAATATAGGCCTTTGTGCATCGACCAACAATTTCCTTACTTGCTTTAGGGGACAATTATTAAAATGTTGTCAAACCATAATAATGAAATAGAGCCGCGCTTTTTTGATTCCCGATATTCTAATAGACTACTTCACTACCAAAACATTCTTTAAAATGAGCGAATGGAGTGTTAAATAATCTGACAAGTTAAGGGTTTGCAAACCACGAGCAACCCAAAAATGAAGTGTACATCCTCTAAAGTGATTGTAATTTCCCCACAATTTAAGTGAAAACTATTGCTCTCCTACCCATCTCTACCAAGGCGGAACGAGCCCAACATCGGGCCAGTGAATAAATCACGGATAAAGAAAAAATCCCAAACCCACATTTTTTCGTAAGAGTTTTTGAGCTTTTGTTAATATCCATTGATCGTATTTTTTTCGCTTAATTGACACGAGAGTAGTCTTCCCCTGCCTTTCCCATCATATATATCATCCGACACATGATTTTGTTGGTCGTTAAGACACTTGGGTCAATTGGTCCATAAATCCAACTGTCCCATCTAAGACCTAAAAAATAACAACCACATGTTTTTATATTGTCTAATAACTATAACAACACAATTATATCTATATCCTATTAAACAAAAAAATATTCATACTTAAATAATTTTAATAATTCTTTTTTTGTACATTTTCATAATAATTAATCATTATTAATCACAATACTCACATGCATATCATATCCCACATAATCAAAAATTATAATAACTACTTCACCACATAGTTATATATTTACCCAACACATATACATAAATAACAATTTTTTTTTAAATTCACACGCATATATGTAAACATAGAAATAATTTTAAATATTGTAAAGACAACATAATATCTGAATGCTGTAAATAATTTTTTTTATTTGAAAAGTAAATCTTACCAAAATAATATCTGAATGTTGTAAATGTGTAGACTTAGCCAGCGGTTGATTTTTAATTTTAACTGATATCTACAAATTCTGTTATGTGCAGCGGCAGGGAAGAGAAGCATGAAGAGAAGCATGAAGGGAGCGGCAGGTTAAATAGTGGGAGAGACCGCTACATACTGACTTGTGTGAAGCCATTCAAAATTTAATTGTTCCAAAGTTGTTGCAAATTGCGTGCGTGCCACTTCAATTGTTGCGAGTTGTGCAGTGTTGCGGCAAGCCGCAATTGCGCTGCAAACAATTGGTTGGAGGTGGTGGCTCACGCGATGAGCCTGAAGCGGCCCGGAGTTGATAATATTTTCACCATTAATCGTGGACATATTAGTAACTTCGCAATATTTTACTTTTTATTTTGGGTACCGCCACTGACTGTAGCTTAGTAGGAGTTTTAAATTTAATCTCAAACCTTCCCATTGTCAAGATCAATCTGATCGCAACTCGTTTTATTTGCAAAGTGTTTATAAAGAAAACGATACCACGGATGTAAACCCATATATATATATATATATATATATATATATATATATATATATATATATATATATATATATATATATATATATATATCCCTTTATTTTTTTTTGAGTAGAAATGAGTTTCCCAAATACTCCCTCATTTCTACAATATAAGACTTTTGATTTGTAAAAGTTACATAGTGACATTTCACCGTTCAAAATTGATATGTATTTATTAAATTTTAACAAAAAACAATTAATTATTATTCAATTCTTAAATTAACTATATATATTATAAATACTAGTACTAATTAATAATGAAATGCATTGTTTTCCAAAAATTTAAAGATTCACACAAAATTTTAAAATTTGGACTACTACGTACTAATCTAGTTCTGCCACTTTGGAGTGATATAACCATAATTATCAATCAATTAATCTCAATAATATAATTATCTATGGTGAAAATACAAATACTTACAACAAGGTATAAATAAAATTACACAAATAAAAGGGAAATAAACTCGTACAACAAGATTTGGATGTGAGATATTATCAGGACAACTTGTTTTTCGTTGATCATATTGAAACACTGCTCATATATTTATATTTTATTATTTTTTTTTACCTTGTTTGTATGTTAGAAATATTTTTGGCGTTTACTAATAATTGTTATATTCGATCGATTTAAAATTTGCTATTTTATTGAGAAGATTATCATTTGTATTTTTTTTACTGTTTGTAATCTTTTTATTTTTTGTAATAAATTATAATTTTAATATATTTTAGTAATATGAAAATACAAACTCACGTACGTAATAAGTGGCAAACCTAAAACCACTAGGTTAGAGCATTCAGAGCAGTTTCTCTAATAGACTTTTTATCCCCACATTTGAAAAATATATCAATAAATCAGTATCCAGCAGATTCTTTATCCTTATATAATTCTCTATTTTAATCCCTATATATAATTTGACTCCTCAGGGTGAGGGAATCAAAAGAGCGTTCCCTATTTATGTAAAATGACATTCACACTCTATTTATTACGATTTTATGTTGGTTAAAGGATCTTATCTCACTTAATTGCTGATTTGGGTATGTCTATCAAATTCACTCATTTTTATTTTTTAAACAGATGATTTAAAGAAGAAAGAGAACTATAAAAAAAAATTAAAAATCAGTCAAATTTTGATTTTGATCATTTTTGTAAAAATATTACTACTAATTATAAATTTTATTATTTTATAATTAAAATAATGTTGTTTTAGTTCTCATAAACACATAATGATCGTTGCACATTCTGATTTCTAGCAATATTTATTTTTAAATTAAAATAATTGCAAATTTTAAATTCAAACAACAATTACTTTTAAATAAAAAATAGTTACTGTTGAAACTTTCAAATTTTAACTTTTAAATTTTAATATTTAATGAATCAATATTAGGAACCTGTTGGGTAGATAGTGAAAAAATTGAATCTCTATCCTACAAAATGACCCAATAACACTGTAATATAGAAATAGAGATAAAGAAATTGTTGTGAATGCTCTTATAATGTCTCAATCTCGAAAGCAGATCCTCTATCCTCATTTTTTTTGTCCCCACTTAAATTTTGACATTTAGCCTCTTATTTAATTTTAGAGTTAATTAGTGTTAAGTAAAAGGCTAGGTGTCAAAATTTAAGTGGAAGGAACAAGGAAAATGAGGACAGAGGATCTGCTATCCTCAATCTCAACACTCAAGCTAAGATATTAATATGGATGATATTTACACCCGAACTTGTGGACATTACCTTAATTTAAAGAATTTAAGAGATGTTTGTTACATATCATGATGAATACTCACCTAATAAAATATAGATTAATTACTGGATCATATCTGATTATCAATAATAAAAAATTATCATATTATGTTATTTATATTTAGTAGAAGATATGTGATTATAGGTAATTGTTATTGTGAGTGTTTGGTATGAATTCAATATTATTGGTGGTATATTTTTTTAATATTGATTTTTTTACTAAAAATATCATTGTACATACTAATTTTAGTTGAATGATTCACTTATATAATTATTGTCAAATTTAATCAACATTAATCATCAAAGTACTATCGAATTAATTAATGATGCATTACTCAGTAAATTCTTTTAAAATTTTTAACATGATTATAAAATAACAATTCATGATTTATTAAATTATTAAGTATAAGACCCCAACTTTTATGAATAAAAATGAATTTTCTATAAATATCATTTTTGAATATTATGGAGTGAATTTAATATAATGTTATAGTTGTGGGTAATATTTATAAATTTTACAAAATACGCAAGTTGTTATATAATATTCGATTGGTGGGGAATATTCATTTTAACAGGAATATTAAATGCGACTTAAGACAATCATTGGTGGACCCCACAACGTAATTATTGTTTGGATTGAGAAAATGACAAAATTATTTTATGAAAATAACTATGGAAGTTTTACCGTTAACTGTTGAAACACCCTAAGTTAAAAGATAAAGAATACGCTGGTAGTTGCATAAGAAGCACTTTGTATTGATTATTGATGCTTACGTGAGAAGTCACTCAGCTTTTGTTCAATTATTGCTACAAAGAATTGTTGCATAAGATCTCACGTTATTTGATTCAATTATTGTCGATATTTTATATATTAGTAAATCAATAATTGAGACGACAAAGTTATTCATATTATTATTTGCAATATTGACAATGTCTAGAAGTTCTGTCAAGGAGAGGTTTGGTCACCTAATTGCGCGTCAATAGGGAGAAATCCTTATTGAAAAGCCCCCTCTTTCCTGGGAACGACCTGGTTGTTAAATATTGCGAATTATAATAATGATGATAAATGTTATTAAAAATATTGAGGGGATTTTTATAAAGTATTTGATGTAAACTTTGGACCCCCATTTACCCATTTTTCAAAATAATCGGTAGAAAATTATATACATACATATATATATATATATAATAATAGGTGGGGCATATGTTTGAAATTGGTGGAGGAAAAGTTTGAATGCATGTTCACGGGTGGTTTAGTTTTCAAACCAACATGTGGTTATATATATATATATATATATATATAAAGGTTGATTTTGAATTTTGGTGGAAGGAGTAATACATGTATTATATATATATGTATATATATATATATATATAAGTTAAGTTTGAAAAATTGGCAGGGAGAATGAGATGAGTTCACGGGGTTTCCACCCGTGATTTTTTTTATCTGCATATGTTATATATATATATTTGATTTTTATGGAGTGATATCTGGCGACTCAGAATGGGTCGTGTGGACCTATTTTGGAGGCGTCACAATTGGTATCAAAACTTAGGGATATGGTCGCTGGCGAAGATGTTAGTCTATAACTAGGAGGGGAGAGACGAGTAATATACTTCGTTAGGGTGTGACTTACCTAAGTCGAATTTTTTTTTACTTGATAAGTTAATAATTTGTGATATGTCAATTAACCTTTATTTTGAAGGTATATTTTAAAATGATATCTGATAATTTCTTGTGGACTGATTTTAGCAAAGGAGTCCAAAGCTGCAATTTACGAAAAAGCTACTGCCCATAAATTTAAAAGGGTTGTTTCGGTCACTTAATTTGTGAGAAAAATTCTGGCCTTTTGGGACATGAAAGTATATGGTATAAAGTACCTCATGTCCAAAAATGAGCTCATTCCGACTTAAAATGAGCAAGTTATGACCATTTCAATATTTAAGTTTTTTCGACGAAAAATGCTATAACCGGAGTTCTATAACTCCGATGACCATGAAATTTAAACTGGAAGCTCACGTTAACATGTGTAAGATCTTGCCAAGATTTGGGAATTTCTGGAGTTAAACTTGAGGTAGCTAATTTCTTAAGGAATTAATTAGAAATTAATTTTTGAAAAATAGTAAATGAATTTTAAAATTCCGAGAAAAATATATGTTCATTATGGGACTATATTCTGCTAAATCCCAGAAAAGAAATATTTTTGGAACTGATTTGGTATTTTTCATGAAAATGGTTTAGTTACGAACATATGAGTTAAATATGTTATGTGAAGTAACAAAATTGGAAAATAGGATTTTATGGCTTGAGAATCCTATATAGGGTATATGCATATTTTTGATGAGGGATTTGATCATTGATGATAATATCTTATGAGTATGGCATTTTTGAATGATTAAATGCATTATGTGGTAAAGTGTAAACAATTGAAATAAATTGTTTATAAGTTTAAGAAGTGATTAAAATATTGTTATAATATTAATGATATTAGATTATGAGATTATTGAGTGATTGATAACATTGGGATATTCTTGAATCCTGAATAAATTATATTATAAACGTTTAATATTTATCCTTTATCTCATTTGATTGATTCTTTATATCATTGTCATGATCCTCATGCTTATATTGTGTTGAAAGTCATCTGTGGCTTACGTGCATAGATGGACTTGGTATGATTATGACCGAGAGATTATTCGGTATAATCATGGCCCGTAATGTTACAAATGATGTGGTAAAAGTCATCTTTTGGCCCGTAGTGCATAGATGGACTTGGTATGATTATGACCGAGATTGTTCGGTATAATCATGATCAGTATTAAAAACACGAATATCCTTGGCCCAGTAGTGCATGGATAATTCGTGGTCGTGATACTTATTAAGTCGAGTCTCAAAGATTATTGATTTTACTGATTGTATATCTTTGGCTGTAGTGCAAAGATGAGATGAACCGTGATTCTTGGGTTATCTGATTGTATATCTTTGGTAGTAGTGAAAAGATGAATTTATTAGTATGATTATGAGAAAAAATTGTGATTTGGTATAACCATGATTTTTGATGTTTCAGGTGAAGATAGGTGATGAAAATTATCTTCGTCGTAGGTACGAAAAGGAATTCAAATCACAATTATGATTATGAGTTATTCATATGATTGTGGACAGGAATTGTTGATTGATGTTACAGGGATAAAACATTATTGGTGGACTTTTAACTTGGAGAAGATAATAGACTTGATGGTCTATTTGACTCTTTTAATGGATTGCTCGTTCCGCTGCAACTATGGTTGAAAAGTTTTATCATCTACCATATGTTCTAAATCTTTGATTTATTACTGATGAATGCTATTAATAATTTAATTATCTTTAGTCATGATATTCTTTACTGGGCTAGTTGTGCTCACCCTTTTGCTTCACAATTCCTTTCAGGTAATAAGAGTGTAGCTGGGTCGAGCGGGGATAACAGGAAAATAGTGAGATGGTCCGAGACTGTTGAAGTTTCTCAATACATTATAAAACGGCATGACATGCAATATATATTTGCATTGAGGACCTAAGATGTGCGTGTCGTATTTTATACGTCACTTGATAATTGATTTTGGTGAACAACAATAGGTTGATGAGAACCCAACTTTGGAAGGGTGCTTTGCCACTATAATACAAGATGTCTAATGACATACAATCTCATGTTATCATAAGACAGGGTTGTGCACATCCACTTGCTGAGTATATTTACAAGCACTACCTATATGATCTTGGAGTATATTTGAGATATAATTCTCACTTGGAGATAACTGAGATAATTATATGTCAAGAGAAGACTCATCATTGGAAGGAACATGATAGTAATCTTCTCGTTTTTCTTTGGGGTCTATTGGACCAACCAAGGATAATTCTCTGAGCATATGATATCTATCATAACTTAGATTCATGGCCTCCTATGTATGAAGGTTTCCTTGAGCTTTTCCCAAAGATTTTAATTTCTAAAACAGTTATTGACTATACTTTTATGTAAAGTACCTTTGTAAGGTGTTGTGGTTAGAGGCACCATGAGAGAGTTACATAGATTTTGTATTGAAACTCACAGACTTATATCTGTTGTCGTACTCGCATCTACGCGCTTCAACTGTAATATCCCGAAAAAATAAAAAAATAATATTAAATTTATATTCTTAAAACATATTGTTTGGAACTTGTCATTTATTTGGGTCAAACTAGTTATTTAAATTATGTGGGCTAATAAATATTAATAAGTGATAGATAATATTACGTGGTTAAAATTTGGGCCTTAATATTAATTTAACCCAAATAGAAGTTTATTAGGGCAAACCTAATTAATAAATAGCTAAACCTAATATTACTTCATTATACAAACCTAATAAGAAGAGGTGGCTACTTTGGAGATAAAGGAATAGCTACAAAGGGGGCTCGAAGTGAAGAAAAGACTAGAGATTTTGATCACTTTAGTGGGAAAATTTCATCAAGAATAAGTAAGTATATTATACATTATATAAATGGGGATAAATCACGTGGTTTCATATTAAATTATTAAATTTAGTATGTTGTTTTTTTCATCATGAGCAAAGTACTTTTGTAATTCAAGAACTAAGAGCGATCTTTAAAGATGGGAGAGTTTATTTATTAATGTAATACTTATACGGATGTACTTATTATTATTATCACCTTATTCCAATCAGTTGAATCGGAGGAGTAGTCTATGATTGATTTTGGAGATCCTAAAATAATAAATTGATGATTTTTTAAATAAAAATATATATATAGCAAGTAATTAAAGTTTACGAAAACTTGCATAATTTGCAAGAGATGTTATACAAATAAATATGTAAGATTATATGGAATGAATTAAATCTTAATATTATAAGTAATTATATTTTATAGTGCATACCAAATAGAAGTGTTCATATTTTTATAAATGTACTTATATTTAATATTATTAATTTGTGTAATTAGTTCGGACGGAAGGAACTTAAAGAGTTATATTTGGAATATAAATTTTGGAGTATTAATAATTGATATAAGACGATGATTAAAGGCATATTAAATAGATTATGAATTATTTTGGAATTATTGAATTGGATTATATTTAATTTGAGGTGAATATGTTTAGGTGATGAATAACGTTTACGTATTTGATATCGTTGGCATTTGAGGTAAGATTTTATGGTGTGTCTTATAAATGGTTTGGAAGTATCGTGTACGGATTTCGTACTCTTTTCGTTGATACCTTTGTTAAATTTGATTTGTTTGTTTGTTTCCTTATTTCTCGAATTCTATTATGATTTCACATAATTGTTTTTTGTGAAATAAATATATTAGTTTTATTTTAGAGTTGATACATATGACTCAGTATTTGTACTCTTTGAATTAGGTTATCATGTTTAGTATTATTTATTTTGATAATTGTAGAAAGCGGTATATGTTCTACCTTCCTTCCTTTTGAAACCTTGTGACTATAATTTGATTCGGGTCAACATGTACATATAGAACCCTTTTGTTGGTATTATGTCGCATGTGTTGTGACATGATATTTTGTTAGAATATACCGTAGAGTATACCCGAGTTATAACCACAACTGGGGGTACCACAGGCACGTCGTCTTGACACGAGAGACGTGACACTTTCCGTGGCGGTGTGATTAGTCCACGGCGTCTCCATTTTGGGCTTCGGAGGAAGTGGGCCATTTGGTGTTTTGTTGTGGGAGGCGTATGGGTTAACCCTAGTTTTCTGTTCTGCGAATTTGTGATGTTGTGCCAAACACACCTATCCGATTTGCATACATTTGGATTCGCAGTCCAATGTGTGATTTGCCTGTGTGGCATTATTTTGGTTGCCTGTGTGGCATTATTTTGACTTGCCTGTGTGGCAATGTGTATTTCTGAGCTCATTCGGTATAAAATAACTCCAGCCATTTGTTTCAGCCTATTATTTTATTGGATTAGTTTTGTTGGTTTCTGTTCAGTTCAAGTCATTGAGTTAGTTACTTCAGTTCGTTATTTCTTTATTCTTTTATTGGTTTCGTCAATTACGTTAATTCAGATATATTCATTACGTTGATTCAAATATATTCCATTCAAATCTTTGGATATTATATTTTCATTCAGTATTTACACTTGAGGTTTTGTTCATTATTTTGTCTCGCTTATTTTCATTATATCGGTTGTATATCTCATCCGTCTTTGGGCAATTGGCTCATCTTGTGTTTTTTCTTCCCGGCGGTTTTCAAGAGGGGGTGATTTAGGGCTAGTGTGATGAGATTTTTACCTTTGACCATTTAGGTTGATTCAATTTTAAGTTTTGATTATTTTGACACGATTTGGAGAATTGTACTTATTACTTTATTAATGAATCACCACTATTAATATTTTGAGGTTGTTAGTGCTCTCGCTTATTTATTTTGAGGTTTGTTGTGCTAGACGTGACCTCCCTTTCCTTTTCGGGAAGGGGGTGTTACATCAACAGTTGTATAAATGAAATTTATATTTGATTTTTATGGAGTGATATCTGGCGACTCAGAATGGGTCGTGTGGACCTATTTTGGGGGCGTCATAATTGTCATCATCCTCATGTTTATATTATGTTGAAAGTCATCTGTGGTCTGTAGTGCATAGATGGACTTGGTATGATTATAACCAGGGATTATTCGGTATAATCATGACCGTAATGTTACAAATGATGTGGTAAAAGTCCTCATTGGCCCGTAGTGCATTGATGAAAAGTTGTTGGCATGATCATGACCATTGAAGAATACACGAATATCCTTGACCCGTAGTGCATGGATAATTTGTGGTTGTGATACTAATGAATATCCTTGGCCGTAGTGCAGGGATGATATGAATTATTTATTAAGCTGAGTCTCAGCGATAAAAGTGATGAAAAACCTTTTAAATCATAGAAGATAGTAGATTTTATTCTCTACTTGACTCTTTTAATGGATTGCTTGTTCCACTGCAGTTAAACTTGATGTTTGTTATATTTTATCAGTTTAACACTGTTGAAGGCTAATGATAAATTATTCTGCATTATCTTAGTCATAATATTTCTTATTGGGCTAGTTGAGCTCACCCTTTTGCTTTCATTTTTCTCTTTAGGAAATGAGAACGTAGCAGGGACTAGTCGGGGAACGGAGTGATGGTCCAGATGATAGTATTAGTAGTCATCACTATTCTGTTAAATAGTGTGACAATAAATGTAATGAGAACTTATTCTGAGAGTGGATATTGTGTAGAAGACAATATTTGTATTAAAACTCACAGCTCTCTTGTTGTATATTAAAGATGGTATTTGTATTCTGTACCATGTATTTGGCGACTCAGAATAGGAGATGTATACCTATTTTGGGGGCGTCACATTAAGCATAAAATTTTTAAGTATGTCATTAATAATAAATTAAACTTATAATAATAAAGAACAAACAACATCATATATTTAGTATGAACAATGAGTTATTTTTTATTTTTTTTATAATGAGGAGTATCCCGATTTGCGTCGGACTAAATCTCCCCACCCTGAACAAGGCTTCCGAAACAGGCTTACGTCTTCAGTCCATGACCCCTTATGCTGCTTCGAGTGGGAGTCAAATTCAAGACCTCCGAGTTTTTATACGACTAGACCCGAGTTCTCTCTTAAACCATTAAGGCAAGCGGTGGATATTTATGTCCCAATTATTAAATATAAAGGATATTTTTATCTAAATAAAAATTTCAAGATGACCACCACTATGTAGCAATCTCAAATCACCACTTAGTTTTTGGTCATCTTTATATATGTTACATAAAAGTATAATTTTAGGATCAAGAATACATATATATATATATATATATATATATATATTATAATGGATATTACACTATCCAGCCTTTTGCAAGAAGAAGACAAAGAGGAGCATAGAGACTTGCACTAAATCTAGGAAGATTATGGGACAACTAGGTGAATGGGGGCTGGTTGGTTAACTTTGTTGGGTTTGTGATTCCAATTGCAATGAAATTGTTCCCCTCAACGGTAAATCGGTTAGGTTCGATACGAGCCCAACCGTCAAAATACTTGATCGGAATCGATAACAAAACCGATCTGTACCGAATTAATTTTTTTTGTCACGAATCGGTCTGTTCGAATCGATCCGACTTACCTTAAAAGTTGA
Organism: Panax ginseng; assembly: GCA_020205605.1. Lineage (NCBI taxonomy): Eukaryota > Viridiplantae > Streptophyta > Magnoliopsida > Apiales > Araliaceae > Panax > Panax ginseng. The sequence goes on from CM035129.1 coordinate 153,585,709, forward strand.
AAAAATTAAAAATTTTGACCACCACTAAGTGAGAAGATATATACTTAATATGTATTAAGGTGGTATTTGATTACATCTGAATTAATTTGGTCAGAGACTAAACTTGTTTGGTAATTTTTTTTTTGCCTCTTAATGCCTTTTAATCGGTAAAAGAAATATAATTTTAAACCATTTAGAGGTGGGTCTGAATGAAAGTTGCCTTTTTTGGATCAAAATAACTTCCTCAATATTACAAAATACATTTTGTATCTCTAATTACTGTTACCAAGCCTCAAACCCAACAGATCTGCGCCACTCAACACCAGATCTGTGAATTAGGAGTTTTCTTACATTGTTCGATTCCAAAAAAACTAGGTTTACCAAGTTTCCCTTTAATTTAACAAGTTTTCCTTTAATTATTTGTTTCCAATTCAGTGTTTTCATTAAATTATTTCCTTTTTTTCTACAAATTAAAATAAAGAAGGTAAAGCTGGATGTAGGTATAAATTGATTTTTGGTGAATTAACATTTAAATGGGATAATTTTTTGATTTTGATGAAAAAGATGATAATTTTAAGAGGCGATCGAAAAAAATCGGTGTGATATAAATAGTCCTAAGATTAATAATAGATTCAGTACTAGTTTAAATGATGATAAAATTATGGGTTCTGATGGATTGATGATGATTATTGTTGGTATTTAAAATATTTGATTAATGTTGATGTACCAAAAATTGATGCGGCGTAGGAGGATACTAAGGAGGAGGAGGGAAAGAAGATCCTCATTTTAAGATGTTTATGGAAGGTTGTTGGGTTTAAAAATTTAATTGCTATTTTCAATTTGGGTTCATATATTCTATCTTAAATTTGTCTTAAAACTTCGATCCAACTGGTAAACTAGGTTTTGAAGGTGACAAAAAACAAGAAGGTGGATTGTTGAATATAGAGAGGGAATGAAAGGTTAACATGGTAAAATATTATTACTTAGATATTTTGAAAAAATTAATTATTAAATAATGTTTTTTCATTTAGATACAATTTAATTCAGATGCTTTATATTATTTAAATATTTAAACTGTTCAAATCAAAGATGTCCAAGACTTGGAGATCCAATTTCAACTCGATGTTCATCTCTCTCTCGAGCGAATATAGCCTTCAACATATTGTTCTCCCTCCTCAGAGTCTCCTCATCGGACTCGGCATTTATATGTCCTGGGGCGTGAACGCTCAAGAAGACGCATTTGCATTCGCATATATTCAACAAAGATCCAAATAAGCCTCGAAACCTAACGATCTGCTACTCAATACCGGATCTGTGAATTAGAGTTTTTTTACATTGTTCGATTCCAAAAAACTAGGTTTACCAAGTTTCCTTTAATTTAACAAGTTTTCCTTTAATTATTTGTTTCCAATTCAATTGTTTTCATTAAATTATTTCCTTTTTTCTACAAATTAAAATAAAGAAGGTAAAAGTGGATGTAGGTACAAATTGATTTTTGGTGAATTAACATTTAAATGGGATAATTTTTTGATTTTGATGAAAAAGATGATAATTTTAAGAGGCGATCGAAAAAAATCGGTGTGATATAAATAGTCCTAAGATTAATAATAGATTCAATACTAGTTTAAATGATGATAGAATTATGGGTTCTGATGGATTGATGATGATTATTGTTGGTATTTAAAATATTTGATTAATGTTGATGTACCAAAAATTGATGCGGCGTAAGAGGATACTAAGGAGGAGGAGGGAAAGAAGATCCTCATTTTAAGATGTTTATGGAAGGTTGTTGGGTTTAAAAATTTAATTGCTATTTTCAATTTGGGTTCATATATTCTATATTGAATTTGTCTTAAAACTTCGATCCAACTGGTAAACTAGGTTTTGAAGGTGACAAAAAACAAGAAGGTGGATTGTTGAATATAGAGAGGGAATGAAAGGTTAACATGGTAAAATATTATTACTTAGATATTTTGAAAAAATTAATTATTAAATAATATTTTTTCATTTAGATACAATTTAATTCAGATGCTTTATATTATTTAAATATTTAAACTGTTCAAATCAAAGATGTCCAAGACTTGGAGATCCAATTTCAACTCGATGTTCATCTCTCTCTCGAGCCAATATAGCCTTCAACATATTGTTCTCCCTCCTCAGAGTCTCCTCATAGGACTCGGCATTTATATGCATGGGACGTAAACGCCCGAAGACTGCATTTGCCTGCACATATTCGACAGTATCCAGTCAATTTCAAATATTTAGGCAAGTAAACAAATGTTTAACTGAGAAAACCCTCACTTACCTTTGTCAGATAACTCATGCCTTCATCAAGAAAATTCCCGTTCGTATGGTTATCAAATCGGTGATCATCATTTTCCCGAACGAAGGCATCAAAGAGCTGGAAGGAAAAGTTGACGTTGTACCGAGGCCACAAAGTCGGCGCCCCAGTGGCCTCATCATGGAATTTTTCTGTTGAATGCCTTGGGGGGGGAAGGCATCGGTTGGTCATAAATGGGAGAAGGATCCATGTAAATATTTTCGGGGGAAGAAGATTGAGCTGGAGTAGGGTCTCGAACTGGTAAAAATACAGGCGTTGAACTTGGGTGGCTGTTGGATGGTTGTTTTCTCTTTCGAGATGGTACTGCAGCAGGTTCAGTTCTTTCTTCTTCATTTACAGTTAAAATCTCCATGGGGTTTGTTGGAGGATGAACATTTGAAGAAGTTACTCTAAGCTCATCGGGGGTTAAGGGAATGACTTTGGTTCTCAACTTTTTGATTCGAAGAAGTCGCCTACGATCATTTACAGGTAGATCTAATAAACTTGTTCGAACTAATGCTGGATTGGCATCTGGTGGTGTTGGATCAACAACATGGCGGTATTGGCCTCGTGATCCGGGTGGTGTTGGATCGATAGTTGGGGGTATCGGATTGACAGTTGGTTTAGATTCAGAAAGGGCTTCGGAGTCTGACGGGATGGAAATTAGTCGAGGCCTTCGGATGGCTCTTTTCTTTCGACGAAGTTGGAGGACTCTTTCTGAGAGAAGGGTTTCGTCATCTACGGGTGCATGGGTTTGAGGTTCATCAGTTGGTGTTTCAGTAGGTGGGTTGAATTTGGAGGAGGCTTCCGGTTGTGAAGGTTCAGCATCAACATCTGTAGATTTTTCGGCTGCATTGTCTTCGGATGGGACTTCATGTTGTGAGAATCGACGGTGGCTTCTACCGATTTTCCGCTTAACAAATCCTCTAAGTCTTTCACCCAAGGCGACGGTTTGATCAAAGTTACTACTAAGATTAACAGATTCTACATCGTAATCCATATCACAAAATTTTCAAATATTCATAAAATGAATCAGATTTACGTTTGTGGTCATACAACCACGCTTGATTGGAAAGAAGTCTATAGTTCCATTCCTCCTCTGAAATTGTCCAAAAGCTCTATCATCTCTGCCTCACGTTCTTCAGAGATATCTCCGAAGTCTGTAGAAATCTTCTCATCAATGGCCCAGTACAGTAGAGATATGATTTCGGGTCCTTTGACGAAAAACCATTTTTCATGTCATCCTCTGTTGCTTGAAGGAGTATTCACCAACGAGCGTCTCTCGAATTTCTCTCCTGTTTTCGAAGAATGTTTGCTTATGGTCTTAAATCCTTTCTCTCTGGACTGGCCGACCTTGTATACAGTAAAGAAGAAGTCGAGCGCGGGTTCGACACCAAGTTCGTGGTATAAAGCTATGAATGCTAGAATGTGAATATAAGAGTTCGGCATTAATTGGGCGAACCCAACACCCAGAAACCCTAAGAGAGTTACTACGAAAGCATGAAGGAGGAATTGAACCCCTTTCTCCAAGATGGTCATCGTAACAGTCATCCATCCTTCGGGGCGTTGATACATCCGTTCTCCAGACCTGGGAGCTTTCACCAAATGGGTATCCGGAATGTGGCAACGAGTTCAAAGCCTCTCCAAGTCAACCTCTATAACTTTCGAGGGAGTGTTGGCATAGAAATACTGTTCTTTATTCTTGAAGAATGCGGAAGGACTGGGGAGAGGATTTCGTTATCAGTTTTTTCTTAGTAGTTGCAGCGGTCGGATCAGAACTTGAAGCATTTTTGTTAGGGTTTGGGCTTAGAGGAACGGGGCAGAGTGGTGTCACTAGCAGGGGACGACCTTGCTTAGAATCTTGAGAAGCCATTGTTAACAATTTGCAGAGAATACAAAGAGGGCTCGAGAGGTAGAAAGAAAGTTTGAAGGTTCAAAATTTAAATTGGCAGGTAAAACTGTCAAAATTGGTAAAGTTTACCTTTTATATTGACGATTACACGGTAATCGAGGGCGGCATAGTTAATTCACAGCAATGATGGTGAATTGGAAGAGGTGTCGTCCGGTTTTGGGCCTAAATATCTTAACCAGAGTGGACTTATGTCTATTGGGCTTCCCATTTCTGTCTCTAATATCAATTTGGACCGACTTAGTTGGGCTTTGGTGAGTTTCACTTTGGACCTCTTGTGACTTATCATAATTCGTTATATCATGGGCCTATATTATTTATAGTCTTCCATTAAACCCCCTGTTTAATAAAAGACTAGGGGGCAATGTTGGGCCATGATCCTTTTCCTTATTGGGCCAGACTTAATGGGCTCCTCCCTTGGATTATGTTACTCTTGTCCTGTTGGTCCGAATGATTTGGGCCCAATTACTTGAGTATTTCGTTGGGTCCTTTCGGTTGGATTCGGTCATATGGGTCATTTCCGTTATTTGGGCTTAGTCATCGAATTGGCCCATTATACAAATTGCCACTTAACCCAACTTTGACCGGTAATCATTACGCCAAATAATAGTTGACTATTATGTCTGCCACCTTTCTGCATGGCATTAATGAGGATGGGACTCAGATGACCGGCGATGGCAGATAGTGGTAGCAAGTGAGGAAGTAGGCTACATACTTTCAGCTGAAATGACCGGGAGTGGGGGAAAGGTGTCAGGAGGTGATGGGTGGCACGGTAAACTGGGATTGGAGTACGTATGGGGCTAGGATCACAAAAGAGAGGTAAGTAACAAAATATTACACACACAATCGTATGATTATTCTCTCTCAGGCACTAGACATTATTTTCCATCCATTGTTAACCTTGTGATCGCCGATCTCGACTTTCACGCCGAGTTATCCCAACGGTCAAGCGTCAGTCAAGCTTTTAGTGTTGACTTGTTGAACTGTGCAGGATATCGGACGCGTCTTGGTGATTGGGACGTGGAGAAAGATCTTGGCGTTAACAAAAATAATAATAATATTAATAATAATAATAATAATAAAAATAAAATAATAATAAAAATAATAATTATATTAATGTTTGGTAAAAATCGATACCAACCCAGAATCGCTTGGTTTAGTATACCGATTCAACCGATCAAGACTTGTTAATAAATGAAATTTATTTTCTCTATTTATTATTTTGAAATAGTAAGGGTTGATTTGATTAATGTGGATAGTTATGGGTAAAATACGCAAATATTTCAATAAGCAAGTGGTTATAAAATATTCATTATTGTTTAGGGAATATTCGTTTGGTCGTGGAATATTAAGATCGTTTGGGAATATTTATGCGACGGCCATGATCTTTTGTGGGCCCTATAACTGAAAAGCGATTGGATGAAAAAAAACGACAAATACAAGTTGTTTATAAATAATCACAGGCGTAGTTATTCTGAATTATCTCGTTGGAATACCCGTGGTTAAAACACACTAATACGCTGGCGTTGTTGAACAAAGAAGCACTGCGGTATTGCACCAATTATTGATTCTTACGTAAGAAGGCACTACTCAATAATTATTACGATAATTACTCGCTCAATTATTTTATTTTATTGATTCAATAATTGCACGATTGATATTTTATATTCTTTGTTGTTTCAATAAATTGTCATTACACGGTATTTTTCATTATCTAACAATAATTCATATTATCCTAATAATATTATTAGATAACATTATTGGTAATGTCTAGAAAGTTCTGCATACAAGGAGAGGTTTAGTCACCTAATTGCATACGCCAAGAAGGAGAGATCCTTATTGAAAGCCCCTCTTCCCTGAGGAACTACACAGTCACAAAGATCTTGTGATTCTGTAATATTATTTATGAATAATTAATTATTGATTTATATGATAAGGAAAATATTAATTTTATGTGGATATAGATGGAGAAAATTTTAATGTGATAATTGTTGAAAATTAATATTTTATCTTTTTCTCGATAAAATAATTCATTTAAATATATTATTTTAATAATATATTAACTATGATATTTTTATAATGAATGTGGGATATATGAGTATATGAGGAGGAAGAGTATTTTTTGGCATTAAATGTTTAACACATATTTTGTGTGTTGGTGGACACAATTATTGACCAAATTTGATTATAAACAGTAAAATCGCCTGGTTTGTGGATTTGGTCCAATTTCTGCTTGGAATTTGGAAAACTTTCTTACGCAAAGTTGTAGAGAATTGAATTTTCTATAACAATTAAATCGATTCAATTTTATGATAAAAGGGCTATTTATTATGAATTATTGAAGTTTCAAAACTCAAAATAATTGATTTTTGGAAGTTTAAAATATTTAAAATAGAAAACGTTTTTGAATGTTTAGTGGCCTCATTTAACATGTGTAGGAGCTGAATTCAGTTTAAGCAAGTGTGCGTATGAGATTTTGGAAAATATATATTAATATTATATTAAATTTTCTACTTTGGTGTTCTAAGCATTTTCCTATAAATAAGGTGCTTAGGGTTAGAATTGAAAATCACACCGAGAACTCAAGTTTTCTCTCTATATTATCGGCGTATTCTTGTGAGTATTTTGAGTATACTTTGAGTATTGCTATCACGGTGCAAGTTCAAGTCATAGCCTATATCCTGTTTTTATTAGAAGTCTTGTCTTTCGAGGTAAAGGGATGTTATTTTATTCAAAATGATATTATTTCTTCAATATCATTATGCCAAAATATTGGTTGGAAATTTTATCAAATTTGGAACTTTTTCATGTCGGGTTACTATTCATGAGTTACTATTCACAAGTACTATTCACGAAGCGTGAAGATGTTTTTAATGAAATTTCTATCTTTGGTGTCTGAGTTACTTATTCACGATATGGCACTTATTCACTTAATAATCTGGACTATTCAATTTAAAAATGAAATTTTTCTTTTGTCCAAAATATCTATTATGGATACTATCTTTGATTGTATCCATGTTTTGATCATTCTTGAATTTTACTCCACTTACGATTACTTATGATGTATTTTTGAACTTGGATTGTTTAAAATACGAATCCTTAATATTTGTTCTTTTGTTTCACTGGATTCGTTTTCTTTAAAAATATTTTTCATCATCCTCAGTCTTAAATGATGATATTATTGAATATCTTTGGCCTCAGTAGTGCAAAGATGAATGATTTCGATGAATATCTTTGGCCCGTAGTGCAAATATGAAATGTGTGTTTAGATGAACATGACCCGGTCGATGAATATCTTTGGCTGTAGTGCAAAGATGAATATTTGATTCGAGATATATATTGATTGATGTTACGAGGATAAAATATCGACGATGAACTTTTAAATTCATATATAGAAGATAGGAGTTTGCATTCTCTACTTAACTCTTCTAATGAATTGTTGTTTCACCTGCGATTGTTGATTTAAAAGCCGGTTGTCTATTGTATTTTATTAGATTTTTCCTGTTGAAGACTAACGATAATTTGTTGTATATTATCTTAGTCATAATATTCTTTACTGGGCTAGTTGAGCTCACCCTTTTCCTTTTTGTTCCATTTTTCTTCTCAGGAGGCGAGAATGTAGCGAGTACTAGTCGGGGTATGGAATGAAGGTTCTAGAGAGAGTTGTTTAGTAGTCCTCACCATTTTTGTAAAATAATGTATCAATAATTATGATGGGGATTTATTTGCGTGTGGATATTGTCTAGATGACAATATCTGTATTTAAACTCACAGTATAGATGTTATCGTATTTTGCACGACAAATGTATTAATAAAGTTGTAGTTATTTCTGTACCATGTATTTGGCGACTCAGAATGGGTTGGATGGAATGGACCTATTTTGGGGGCGTCACAGGTGTCGTCCGGTTTTGGGCCTAAATATCTTAACCAGAGTGGACTTATGTCTATTGGGCTTCCCATTTCTGTCTCTAATATCAATTTGGACCGACTTAGTTGGGCTTTGGTGAGTTTCACTTTGGACCTCTTGTGACTTATCATAATTCGTTATATCATGGGCCTATATTATTTATAGTCTTCCATTAAACCACCTGTTTAATAAAAGACTAGGGGGCAATGTTGGGCCATGATCCTTTTCCTTATTGGGCCAAACTTAATGGGCTCTTCCCTTGGATTATGTTACTCTTGTCCTGTTGGTCCGAATGATTTTGGCCCAATTACTTGAGTATTTCGTTGGGTCCTTTCGGTTGGATCCGGTCGTATGGGTTATTTCCGTTATTTGGGCTTAGTCATCGAATTGGCCCATTATACAAATTGCCACTTAACTTGACTTTGTGCCAGAATCATTATGCCAAATAATAGTTGACTATTATATTCGCCACCTTCTGCGTGGCATTAATGAGGATGGGACTCGGATGATTGCATGATGGCAAATAGTGGTAGCGGTGAGAAGTAGGCTACATACTTTCTACCAAATATGACCGGGAATGGGGGAAAGGTGTCAGGAGGTGATGGGTGGCACAGTAAACCGGGATTGGAGTACGTATGGGGCTAAGATCACAAAAGAAAGGTAAGTAACAAAATATTACACACACAATTGTATGATTATTCTCTCTCAGGCACTAGACATTATTTTTCCTTCATTGTTAACCTTGTGATCGCCGATCTCGACTCTCACGGGAGCTATCCCCACGGTCAAGCCGCCGCTTTTTGGTGTTGACTTATTGAACTGCACAGGATATCGGACGCGTCTTGGTGATTGGGACGTGGAGAAAGATCTTGGCGTTAACATTGGCGCTAGAAGGAGGGCTGAGTTCTAGTATCCTGAGTATTTTTCAATCACAAATTGTGTTTGTTCTACGTCAGTATTCATGGTGAAGAGTAGAATGCCTACACCCGAAGGCGACCATGAATCGAGACCACGAGTGTGTCATTAAGGATCGTTTGGGACTGCATGAAAGTGTTCATACAAAGACAAATCGTCAAAACGATCACATGAAGATTTTTGGCCGAGGGCTGTGGGCAACGTTAAGCGAAAACTAGTTTTCACGGCGGAAAAAGGGTCTGGCCATGGTCGAAAACGAGTAGAAGGCACCTCGCCTAGAACTTGATATCGAGATGACCAAGACGAAAAGGCCTCACGACTAGCTAAGATGGAAGATGAAGCAGATAGGGCCATGGAGGTATTTGTGAAGCAGCGACAGGATATAGCTGAGCAGATGGCTCGAATGGCGGAGTTGAGGGACTAAGAGTTCAGTTATGTTCAGTCCGAAGAGCGAGGGCGTCGTAGTGGGAAGGAACCTGCCCATTCAGAACGTGAGTCTCGGGGCCAACCTCGAGAAAGAAGAAGATCCCGAAGTCCTACTCCTCAAAGATCGAAGAGGGCACATCACCCTGTCGATTCTAAGGAGCAGGGCCGAAACGAACGAAGAGGTCGATCCAGAGATCACACTTCCGAGAATACAAAGAAAGCACTTGTTGTTGCACATTCTTGTCATAGCGCCCGAGTTCAGAGACGAAGTATATCTAGAGGTCATACTCCCGAGAGTCTACTGAGGGTACACCACCCTGTGGACGCTCGCCATCGGAAAAGTCCCTCTAAAGTTGGAGGTTCTATTGAAAGAAACCGATCCACTCAGAGGAGGAAGGAGTCGCCGGAAAAAGAAGCATCATCTCAACCAGAAGGTGTGGAGTATCTGGTTAAAGAATTGAAGGAACTTCGGAAGCAGCTTGCCGAAGTGCAGAAAACAAAAGATACTTTGGGAAAGAAGGCATCTCCTTTTTCCGCGGAGATTCTAAAAGAGAAGGCTGACCCCACCAAGAAGTTGCCCCATATTGAAAGTTATGATGGATCGAGAGATCCCTACGACCACAGTCAGGCGTTCGACCGGCTGATGGATTATTATGACTTTAGTGATGCTGCTAAGTGTCATACTTTTGTTACGACGCTCAGAAAGGATACCCGGCAGTGGATGGGGACTTTACCTTCGGATTCAATTTCATCTTGGCGCGGACATATGCGAAGAATTTCATGCTCGCTTTGAGCAACAAAAAAGAAGGGAAAACTAATCGGTTAGTTGGCTCAAGTTCGACGATTCGAATGAATCTTTGGGCCAATATGTGAAGCGGTTCCGTGAAAGCAAGAGGCCCAATGTAGATTCTGAACGATCTACAAGTTGTGGGGTTATTTCAGAATGGGTTAGATTTGGTCAAATCAGAAAAGTTGGTGAAGAAATTAATGTTTAACCACCCGAAGAGTCTCGCTGAAGCCTTCGACAAAGCTGAAGGCTATATCGTGGTAGAGGAAGCCATGAACAGCCTCAAACGACCTTCTTCAGATCGGCTTAAGGAGATAGATTGGGATAAAACCGATGGAAACCAGAAAAAGAATGAAGGGAATAAAGACCGCTATGAAGGCGGGTCGAAGAGGTACAACAATTGGATACAGGGTGGAGGACGTTCGTCCGCTCTAGCCCAGAGAGTAAATAGGGGCGTACATCACTTAACACCGATAGAAACATTATCTTGGATCAGATTAAGGATCAACCTATCTTTGAGCCACCTCGAGATAACATCAAGCTTGGAAAAGGAATCCTCGTAAGTATTGTGATTACCATCAAGCTTGGTCATAATCTGAAACGATCGTGCTAGTTTGAAAGATTTCATTGAAAGAAAGGTACAAGGTGGGGCTTTAATTCAAGATGTGGTCGCTTAACTAATCAACAAAGCAGGATAGAGTACTGCTTCTGCGCAGCCTTCAACCAAAGTCTGTGAGGAGTTGCCGCTACCGGGGCTCGCTCGCAAGGCATGTGATAGATGTCATCACCGGGGTACTTCAGCAAGCTTCGTTGGAAAGAAGCCACCGGTTACTTGGATTCGGTCATGTCGGTGGCGGGTACCCTCCGAAGACCGATAGACCTTATCCGAAATCTGATAATCTCCTTTACTGATGAAGATTACCCTTCGAAAGTCATCGAACCGCATGAGGGATCATTGGTGCTGACTGCGCAAGTGGGTTCGGTGGATATGAAGTGGATGATAGTAGATAATGGGTCTTCTGTAGATATTCTGTATGCCCACGCTTATCAGAGGATGCATCTAGACGGGCGGAAGATGAAGATAGGGCAGTAGGCTCCTTTGTACAGTTTTAGTAATGATCCGGTCAAGGTGGCTAGAACCATTGAGCTACCGGTCATCTTCGGAACGGCCCCTCAACAGGTAGAAATTATTTGTAAATTTTATGTTGTGCGTGTAGATTCTGCTTATAATGCTATTTTGGGGAGGCCTACTTTAATTGCTTTACAAGCTGTAACATCAATCCCTCATTTTAAAATCAAATTTCCTACGGCTCATGGGGTTGGTGAGGAGAAAGGAGATTTGGATCTGGCCAGAAGATGTTATAGAAATGCTGTGATCACTTCGGGAGTGGGGGTGTCGAAACAAAAGCAGACCATGGCGATAGAGATTGAACCCTTCACTGAGAGTAGTTCCGAACCATTGGTCATGCCAGCTGAAGAAACAGAGGAGATAGAGCTCATCCCGGGCAAGGTGAACAAGACGGTGAAAGTAGGTTGGGTTCCGCGGAACCTCTCTCGACGAACCTCATGGAGCTCCTGCGATGCTATGTTGATATCTTGGCATAGAACCTCGTGATATGCCGGAGTAGCGGGATATCGGCCGAGCATCGGTTGAAATGACCCGTCAATAAAGAAAACCAGGTTCGACAGAAGAGGAGGATCTTTGCACCTGAACGTCAGTGGATCATCGATGAAGAGATTGCAAAACTGTTGGTAGCTGACTTCATTTTTGAGATCGACTACCCGCAGTGGATGGCAAATGTGGTGCTGGTCCAGAAATAGAATAGTAAATGGCGAGTCTGCATCGACTATATCGATATGAACAAAGCTTGTCCAAAGGATTTCTACCCGCTGCCCCACATCGATCAGCTCATTGATGCCACTTCGGGGTACGCTTTGTTGAGCTTCATGGATGCATTCTCTGGATATCATCAGATTTCCATGTGTGAAGAGGATATACTGAAGACGGCGTTCATTACACATCGTTTGGTATATGCCTATAAGAAAATGACTTTCGGCCTCATCAATGCCGGAGCCACATACCAGAGGATGATGAACTATGTCTTCAGATATCAGCTGGGCAAGAACGTGGAGGTGTATGTGGATGACATGATTGTCAAAAGCATGTTGGTGCATAAACATCTGGATGATTTAGAAGAATGCTTTCAGACAATTAACCATCACAACTTGAGATTAAATCCCACTAAGTGCACCTTCGGTCTAGGGGCTGGCAAATTTCTGGGTTATATTGTCAATCAAAGAGGAATTGAAGCCAATCCAAAGAAGATTCAAGCGATCCTGAACATGAAGACTCCTCAGTCGTTTAAAGATGTTCAACGTCTGACTGGAAGGATTGCAGCTTTGAGGAGGTTCATGTCCAAGTCGGCAGAAAGATGTTTGCCATTTTTTGATACATTGAAAGGGCCGAAGAATGCAAAGACGTTCCAATGGACTTCGGAGTGTGAGGACGCCTTTCGGAGCATCAAGTCCTATCTGTCTTCGGCGCCTTTGTTGGTGAAACCCGTTCCTGCTGAGCCTCTATATTTGTATTTAGCAGCTAGTTCGTTGGCAGTAGGAGCCGTTTTGGTGCGTGAAGTTGGGGGTAAGCAACACCCGGTTTATTATGTAAGCCATGTCCTTCGGGATGCTGAAACAAGGTACCCAAACATTGAAAAGTTTGCTTTTGCTTTAATAACTGCTAGTGAAAGTTTAGGCAATACTTCCAGGGTAGATTGGTAATAGTATACACGGATCGACCTTTGAAGAAGATTATGGGAAGACACGAGGTATCGTGGGAGATTAGGCTAAGTGGATGATGGAGTCATCCCAATTTTTCATTGAATATCATCCCCGAACCGCCATCAAAGGGCAAGCATTGGCCGATTTTGTAGTTGAATGCTCGTTTTCTGAAGCTGATGAAGCTGTGACAAAAGCTGAGGGATCTGACAGAGCAGTTGTAGTTCTTCAGCAGAAGCAGAGTTCGTGGACACTGTATGCAGATAGGTCTTCTACTACGGACATCAGTGGAGCAGGAATTATTCTGACGAGTCCGGAGGAATTCAAGGTGCAACAGGCCATCAGATTTCAGTTCAAAGCGACGAACAACGAAGCTGAGTATGAGGCGGTACTCGCAGGGTTACGACTAGCGAAGAGTGTTGAAGTGCGGAGAATAATCATCTTCATGATTCTCGCTTAGTCGTTAAGCAACTCTCTGGGGAGTCTGGCTCGAGGCCCAAAGAATGATCAAGTATTTGGCGTAAGTGAAAGAATCGGCTTGATGATTTTAATCCTACAATTTCAAGGGTCGAGCGTAATAACAATTCCATTGCTTTAATTTAAATTAAAGTTAAGAAAGAAGCATTTCACAGGTATCTTGTAAGATCCCAAATAATTAATAAATGAAATTTAATTTCCTCTAATTATTATTTTGAAATAGTAAGGGTTGATGTGATTAATGTGGATAGTTACGGGTAAAATACGCAAATATTTCAAAATAAGCAAGTGGTTATAAAATATTCATTGTTGTTTGGGAATATTCGTTTGGTCGTGGAATATTCAGATCGCTTTGTGGGAATATTCGTATGCTGACAGCAAGCTTTGACCATGTGTGGGCCCCATAACGAAAAAAGCGATTGAAGGAAGAAAATGACAAATATAAGTTGTTTAAAAATAACTACGTAGTTATTACTGCTATTTACATTGTTGGAATACCCGGTGGTTAAAACACAGTAATACGCGTTGTTGAACGGTAGCACACGGTATTGCACCAATTATTGACTCTTACGTAAGAAGGCACTACTCAATAATGGTTACAGTAATTACTGTTCAGTGTTTTATTTTATTGATTCAATAATTGCTGCGTTGATATTTTATATTGCTGTTGTTTTAATAATTGTCATTACACAGTATTTTTCATTGTCGAAACAATAATTCATATTATCTGAATAATATTATTAGATAACATTATTGGCAATGTCTAGAAAGTTCTGTCTAAGGAGAGGTTTGGTCACCTAATTGCGCGCCAGTAAGGAGAAATTCTTATTGGAAAGCCCCCTCTTTCCTGGGAACTGCCTGGTTGTCAATATTGTGATTCTGTAATATTATTTGTGAATAATTAATTATTGATTCATATGATGAGGAAAATATTGATTTTATGTGGATATAGATGGAGAAAATTTTTAATGTGACAATTGTTAAAAATTGAAATTTTATCTTTTTCTGATAAAATAATTCATTTAAATATATATTATTATATTTTAATAATATAATAATGGTGATATTTTTACAACGAATGTGGGATATATGAGTATACGAGGAGGAAGAGTATTTTTGTTGCAATAAATGTTTAAAACATGTTAAACATGCTCTATGGACCCCATTTATCGACCGAAATTTGATTATAGCCTCTAAAATCACCCGTTTATGGATTTCGGTCAATTTCTGTTGGGAATTTAGAAAAACTTTCTTCCGCAAAGTTGTAGAGAATTGGATTTCCTATAAAAACTCAAGAGATTCGAATTTTCTGATAAAAGGGCTATTTATTGTAAATTATTGAAGTTCAAGTTCAAAATAATTAATTTTGGAAGTTTAAATTATTTTAAATTAGAAAAACGTTTTTTTTTTTTTTCTTCTAGAAGGTTGGCATGTGTGAATTGCTGAGATTCAGATTTCAAAGAATACGATAATATTTTTATAAATATTAATATTTTATTAAATTTTCTGCTTTTGGTGTTCTAAGCAATTTCCTATAAATAGGTCTTTAGGTTAGAATTGAAAATCACACCGTAAACTCAAGTTTTCTCTCTATATTATCGAGCGTATTCTTGTGAGTATTTTGAGTATACTTTGAGTATTGCTATACGGTGAAAGTTCAAGATATAGTCTATATCCAGTATTCCAGTTAGAAGTACTGATCTTTCGAGGTAAGGGATATTATTTTTTTTAATGATATTATTTATTCTAATATCATTATGCCGAAGTATTGATCTGAACTTTTTAATCAAATTTGGAACTTTTAGTGTCGGGAGTTACTATTCACGTATACTGCACTATTCACGTATACTGATCTTATTCACGAATCACTAAACTTATTCATCTAAAAATGAAAATTTTTCCTTTTCGTCTAAAATATCTATTGTGGATACTAGCTTTGATTGTATCCATGTTTTGATCATTCTTGAATTTTACACCACTATGATTATTTTTGAGGTATTTTTGGACGGATAAAACAAAAGTACGAATCCTTAATCCTTAATCCTTGTCATTTTGTTTCAATCGGATTCGCTTTTTAAAAAAAATATTTTTCATCATCCTCGGTCTTAAATGATGATATTATTGAATATCTTTGGCTCAGTAGTGCAAAGATGAATGATTTATGATGAATATCTTTGGCCAATGGTGCAAAGATGAATGATTTTTGATGAATATCTTTGGCCGTAGTGCAAAGATGAACAGTGTTTAGATGAACATGACTAATCGGTGAATGTCCTTGGCTCAGAAAGTGCAAGGATGAATATTTGATCCCGTATATATATTGATTGATGTTACAGGATAAAATAGACGATGAACTTTAAAATTCATACATAGAAGATAGTAGTTTGCATTCTCTACTTAACTCTTCTAATGAATTATTATTTCACGCGAATATTGATTTAAAACTTGTTGTCTATTGTATTCTATTATATTTTTCCTCGTTGAAGACTAACGATAATTTTGTTGTATATTATCTTAGTCATAATATTCTTCTTTATCTGGCTAGTCGAGCTCACCCTTTTCCTTTTTGTTCCATTTTTCTTCTCGTGAGGCGAGAATATATAGTAAGATTTAGCCTGGGTATGGAAAAAAGTTCTAGGGAGAGTTGTTTAGTAGTCCTCACCATTGTTGTAAAAAAAATGTATCAATAATTATGATGAGGATTTATTTGTATGTGGATATTGTCTAGATGGCAATATCTCGTATTTAAACTCACGCTTTACTATTGTAATAATAAAGTTGTAGTTGTTTCATCTGCGTGTATTGACAACTCGTAATGGGGGATGTAGACCTATTTTGGGGTGTCACAACTGGTATCGTAGCTAGGGATATGATCTCCCATGGAGATCGGGAATAGAACTAGGAGGGAGAGACGAGTAAATCCTTCGCTAAGGTGTCCTACCTAAGCTTATTTGATAGTTGGTCAAGATATAGGGATATTATGTGATATATTGATTTCCTTAATTAACCCTTGTTTTATGACAAGATTTGAGAATGTCGATCGAGAATATTAACAATGGAAATGAGACCGTGGAGACGCTCAGACTCACCAACGAGGAGAGAACGTGCAACAGTCGGGTAATGTTCCTCCTGTAAACAACACCACCGAAGCGATGATGAACGAGGGATATTTAGAAGCTTTTTGCGCTTCATGCAAAATCGAATTTAGGGAGACTCGTGTTCAAAACATAGGAGGAAATGATAGCAATTCACGGGTTGTCACAAATGCAAGCAAGCTCAAAGAGTTGGGACCACCGAATTTAAGGAAAAGCCGATCCGATCATGGCGTAAACATGGGTCAAGCAAATTACCAAGATATTCGATGTCTTGGGATGCACGAAGAACGAAGGTTCCATTCGCCACCTTTATGTTCCGGTGGAAAGGCGGACTCATCGGTGGAGTCTCGTGAAGCGTACCCATCCACCGCCGGCCAAGATGTCTTGGGAGACGTTTCAGAACTATTTAATGACAAATACTTTCCTCGAAAGTGTTCGTCATATATGAAGGAAGTGGAGTTTATTAGACTGGAGCAGTAACAACATACGATTGTCTCAAAGACGAGGCGAAATTTGCAGAGTTATCCGTGTTTGACCTCATTTGGTGGAGAATGAGGAACGATGACGCGGATGTTTCGAGAGGTTCAAACCCAAGATACGCCAAGATCTCATCTCTCATAAATTTTTTCTCTATTCAGATGTTGTTAATGTGGCTCAATTGTTAGAAATGAGATAACGAGTACGGCCAACCGAGGTACCACAATCGAGGATCATATCTAGGAGATAGCGAACAACAAAACAACAATAATCAGTGGAGAAAGAAAAAGGCGACAAAATGGTAACCACTCCGGGTGGTAATCATGGCCATGAAAATAGAAGAAGCGAGTCGAGGAGGAGATTTTAAAAGAGGAGATTCAACAACGACCATGTGAAGACGAGCAGTTCCCAAAGAAGAATCGGTTCCAAGGAGGAGAACGACCACCACCATATATATGCTATAAATGCGAAAAGAGGACATATCGGTCAAATCGCCCACAACAGCCTGTGTATGCTATAATTGTGGAAAGGAAGGACATATCGCTTTCGAGATTGCACTGGTGGCGAAACCTAGTTCAATGGGGATTTGACTCAAAAGATCGTCCCCGAAAAAAGTCAAAGTCAATCGGTTCCTCGAAGAAAGCGTTTGTTGTGGATCGGTCAAAATGCGAGGAACCCAAACGAGGTAATCACGGGTAAGCTATTTATAAATTCTTGTGAAGTTTATACTTTACTAGATACCGTGTTTACCCATTCATTTATCTCTCCCGCTTGTGCTCAACGCTTAAACTTGACTCGGGAGAAATTAGACTTTGACCTATCTGTGGAAACTCCGTTAGAGAAACTTTCATCACATCCACTGCTTATAAATCTTGTCTAATCCATGTTGGCACCCTTATCTTACCTGTTGACCTTATCTCTTTAAAGATACTTGCTTTTGATGTGATTTTAGGGATTGATTGGTTAACAACTCATCATGCCAAAATTGATTGTTTTCGTAAGGTTGTTAGCTTTCATATTCCTAAACAACCTGTTGTTCGAATTCAAGCAACTAAACCATTAAAATCAATCACTGTCATATCTAATCATAAAGCTATTCGCTTATTAAAAAACGGATGTCAAGCTTTCTTAGCCCATGTTATGGATTTGAATAAAGACACGCCAAAATTGAATAATATTCTATTGTTATTAACTTTCCGACGATTTCTGAAGAACTTCCCGCCACCCCGTAACGTGAAGTTGAATTCTTTATCGACCTTGAACCCGCACAAAGCCCATTTCTAAAACCCCATATCGAATGGCTCCTATTGAACTTCAGAGTTAAAGGTCCAACTACAGGAGTTGTTGGACATCGGTTTCATTCGGCCCCAAGACATCTCCTCGGGGTGCTCCCTGCTTTATTTGTAAAGAAGAAAGACGGGAGTATGCGACTTTTGTATTGACTATCTGGAATTGAACCATGTCACTATCAAGAATAGGTATCCTCTACCTCGTATTGATGACTTGTTTGACCAGTTGCAAGGAGCACAATTCTTTTCAAAAATCGATCTTCGTTCTGGATATCATCAGCTGAAGATTAGAACTGAGGATATTCCAAAGACTGCCTTTAGAACTCGGTACGGGCATTATGAATTCTTAGTTATGTCTTTCGGATTGACTAATGCTCCTGCGGCTTTCATGGATATGATGAACCGAGTATTCAAAGAGTATTTGGATCAGTTCGTTGTTGTCTTTATTGATGACATCCTAATATATTCCAAAAGCCGTGAAGATCATGAGCACCATTTGAAGCTGGTACTCCAAAGGCTTCGTGAAAACAAGCTTTATGCCAAGTTAAAGAAATGCGAGTTCTGGCTTGAGGAAGTAGCATTTCTTGGGCATGTGGTGTCAAAACATGGAGTATCTGTTGACCCGGCCAAGATCAAGCAATACAAAGTTAGAGCAACCAAGTCAATGGATCAAGACGTAGCTTTTGGGCTTAAATGGTTATTATCGGAGATTCGTGGAAGGGTTTTCTCGAATCGCTACTCCGCTTAACTCATCTAACTCCTAAGGATACAAAATTCGTTTGGAGCGAAAGAGTGCGAGAAGAGTTTCCAAGAGCTTAAAAGGAGACTTATTTCTAAGACTGTTCTAACAATACCATCCGGTTCGGATGGATTTGTTATCTACGCCGGATGCTTCGCAGCAAAGGGTTAGGATGTGTTCTCATGCAACGTGGGAAAGTCATAGCCTATGCCTCATGACAACTTAAAGAATATGAGAGGAATTATCCTACTCATGATCTAGAGTTAGCGTGAAATGTTTTCATTGTTAAAGATCCGGAGGCACTATCTATACGGAGAGAAAGTGAGATATATTCGCACCATAAAAGCCTTAAATATTTCTTCACTCAAAAAGAACTTAACATGCGGCGTGACGTTGGCTCGAGCTATTGAAAGACTACGACCACACTATTCAATACCATCCCGAAAAGCGAACGAAGAGATGATGACGTAAGATCATATGCAAGCGTTGAGTAGAAGATCATATGCAGGAATGAGTGCGATGATGTCAAATATACGCATAGAACCAACTTTAATAGAAAAAGTTAAGGTTGCTCAAGCCACCGACCCGGAGCTGATGCATATGAAGAAGAAAGTACAAGAAGGAGCTATTCCTAAGCGAGAATCGATGAAGAAGAATACTTGAGTCCACTCTGCAGACTTTGTGTTCCTAACGATTCGATTTGAAGTACAAGATTATGATGGAGGCACACAATACACCATTTGCAATCCATCCGAAGTACTAAAATGTATCGTGATCTTCGACATACATTTTGGTGGAACAATACGAAGAGAGAGATTGCAAAGTTTATCTCAACATGTTTAACTTGTCAACGCAGTAAGGCGCAGAGCATCAAGTGCCTAAGGGACCATTGCAACCACTTGAGATTCCGAAATGGAAGTGGGAACACATTACCATGGATTTCACACTTGGACTTCCCACGGTTTCTCAAGGCATAAATGCTATTTGGGTTAATGTTGATAGATTAACCAAGTCTCGCTTCATTTCTTGCCAATACGGAGACTTATTCCCTTGAACGCTTGCTCAAATGTACGTAAATGAGATTGTGAGATTGCATGGCATGCCAGTATCCATAGTTTCGGATCGTGACCCAAGATTCACTTCAAGATTTTGGGTTAGCTTGCAAAAAGCTATGGGCACGGATTTAAGATTCAGTTCGGCATACCATCCTCAAACAGACGGACAATCAGAGAGGACTATTCAAACTCTTGAAGATTTATTAAGACTCTGTGTCCTAGACTTCAAAGGGAGTTGGGATAAGTATTTACCATTGGTGGAAGATCCCAAATAATTAATAAATGAAATTTAATTTCTCTAATTATTATTTTGAAATAGTAAGGGTTGATGTGATTAATGTGGATAGTTACGTAAAATACGCAAATATTTCAAAATAAGCAAGTGGTTATAAAATATTCATCATTGTTTGGAATATTCGTTTCGTCGTGGAATATTCAGATCGTTTGTGAATATTCGTATTTACGCACAAGCAAATGCATGTGTGGGCCCCATAACGAAAAAGCGATCGAGGAAGAAAATGACAAATATAAGTTGTTTAAAAATAATCTACAGAAGTTGTTACCGCTATAACACGTTGAATACCCGGTGGTTAAAACACAAGAATACGCTATTGTCCGAATCCAGAAGACACCAGATTGCACCAATTATCGACTTTCACGTAAGAAGGCACTACTCAATAATGGTTACGAATTATCGCTCAAAGTTTTTTTATTTTATCGATTCAATAATTGTCGCGCTGCTGATATTTTATATTGTCATTGTTTTAATAATCACATTACACAAGATTTTTCATCGTCGAAACAATAATTCATATTATCCTAATAATATTATTAGATAACATTATTGGCAATGTCTAGAAAGTTCTGCTCTAAGGAGAGGTTTGGTCACCTAATCAAGCCACCAAGAAGGAGAAATTTTTATCGAAAGCCCCTCTTCCCTGAACCGCCTCGTCATTAATATCAGGATTCTCGTAATATTATTTGTGAATAATTAATTATTGATTCATATGATGAGGAAAATATTGATTTTATGTGGATATAGATGGAGAAAATTTTTAATGTGACAATTGTTGAAAATTGAAATTTTATCTTTTTCTCGATAAAATAATTCATTTAAATATATATTATTATATTTTAATAATATAATAATGGTGATATTTTTACAACGAATGTGGGATATATGAGTATACGAGGAGGAAGAGTATTTTTGTTGCAATAAATGTTTAAAACATGTTAAACATGCTCTGCGGACCCCATTTATCGACCGAAATTTGATTATAAATTTCTAAAATCACCCGCTTATGGATTTCGGCCAATTTCTGTTGGGAATTTAGAAAACTTTCTTCCGCAAAGTTGTAGAGAATTGATTTTCTATAAAAACTCGCGAGATTCAATTTTCTGATAAAAGGGCTATTTATTATGAATTATTGAAGTTCAAGTTCAAATAATTAATTTTTGAAGTTTAAATTATTTTAAATTAGAAAACGTTTTTTTATTTTTTTCTAGAAGGTTGGCATGTGTGAATTGGTTGAGATTCAGATTTCAAAGAATACGATAATATTTTTATAAATATTAATATTTTATTAAATTTTCTCGCTTTCTTGTGTTCTAAGCAATTTCCTATAAATAGTGCTTAGTTAGAATTGAAAATCACACCGTAAATCAAGTTTTCTCTCTATATTATCGAGCGATTCTTGTGAGTATTTTGAGTATACTTTTTGAGTTTTGCTATACTAAGAAAAGTTCAAGATATAGTCTATATCCAAAGATTCCAGCTAAGTACCGATCTTCGAGGTAAGTGGATATTATTTTTTTCGTAATGATATTATTTCTTCAATATCATTATGTCAAATATTGATCCAAGTTTTTATCAAATTTGGAACTTTTGGTGTCGGGTTACTATTCACGATACTATACTATTCACGATACTAAGACTATTCACTTATCATTTATACTATTCATCTAAAAATGAAAATTTTTCTTTTCGTCTAAAATATCTATCAGGGATACTAGCTTTGATCAGTATCCATGTTTTGATCATTCTTGAATTTTACACCACTATGATTATTTTTTTTGAGGTATTTTTGACGGATAAAACAAAGTACTAAATCCTTAATCCTTAATCCTCACCATTTTGATTCACCGATTCGCTTTTTTTTAAAAATATTTTTCATCATCCTCGCCTTAAATGATGATATTATTGAATATCTTTGGCCCAGAAAAAAAAAGATGAATGATTTATGATGAATATCTTTGGCCAAGAGTAGTAAAAGATGAATGATTTCGATGAATATCTTTGCCCAGAAGCAAAGATGAATGATTTTCGATGAATATCTTTGGCCCGTAGTGCAAAGATGAACAGTGTTTAGATGAACACGACTAATCGGTGAAATGTCCTCGCCTCAGAAAGTGCAAGGATGAATATTTGATCCCGTATATATATCGATTGATGTTACAGTGATAAAAATAGATTTATGAACTTTAAAATTCATACATGTAAGATAGTAGTTTGCATTCTCTACTTAACTCTTCTAATGAATTATTATTTCACGCCATGTAATATTGATTTAAAACTTGTTGTCTATTGTATTCTATTATATTTTTCCCTCGTCAAGACTAACGATAATTTTGTTGTATATTATCTTAGTCATAATATTCTTTATCGGGCTAGTCGAGCTCACCCTTTTCCTTTTTTTGTTCCATTTTTCTTCTCGTGAGGCGCAGAATATAAAGCAAGTACAAGCCTGGGTATGGAATGAAAGTTCTAGGAGAGTTGTTTAGTAGTCCTCACCATTGTTGTAAAATAATGTATCAATAATTATGATGAGGATTTATTTGTATGTGGATATTGTCTGTATGGCAATATCTCAGATTTAAACTCACGCTTTACTATTGTAATAATAAAGTTGTAGTTGTTTCGCACTGCATCGACAACCTCGTAATGGGGGATGTAGACCTATTTTGGGGGTGTCACAAATGGTATCGTAGCTAGGGATATGATCTCCATGAGATCGGGAATGTAACTAGAGGGAGAGACGAAAAATCCTTCGCTAAAGGTGTCCTACCTAAGCTTATTTGATAGTTGGTCAAGATATAGGATATTATGTGATATATTGATTTCTTAATTAACCCTTGTTTTATGACAAAGATTTGAGAATGTCGATCGAGAATATTAACAATGGAAATGAGACCGTGGAGACGCTCAGACTCACCAACGAGGAGAACGCAACAACAGTCGGGCAATGTTCCTCCCGTGAACAACACCACCGAAAGCGATGATGAACGAGGGATATTTAGAAGCTTTTTGCAGCTCATGCAAAATCGCATTTAGGAGACTCGTGTTTCAAAACATAGAGAGAAATGATAGCAATTCACTGTTGTCACAAATGCAAGCAGCTCAAAGAGTCGGGACCACCAGAATTTAAGGGAAAGCCGATCCCATCACGGCGTAAAACACGGGTCAAGCAAATTACCAAGATATTCGATGTCTTGGGATGCACAGAGAATGTAAGGTTCCATTCGCCACCTTTATGTTCCGTGGCGAGGCGCATCATCGGTGGGGAGTCTCAGTGAAGCGCACTCCATCCAAATTGCACCAAAGATGTCTTCGGGAGACGCTTTCAGAACTATTTAATGACAAATACTTTCCCGAAAGTGTTCGCTATACGAAGGAAGTGGAGTTTATTAGACCGAGCAGTAACAACACGACGGTGTCTCAAAGACGAGGCGAAATTTTGCAGAGTTATCCAGTGTTTGCACCTCATTTGGTGGAGAATGAGGAACGATGACGCGGATGTTTCGAGAGGTTTGAAACCCCAAGATACGCCAAGATCTCATCTCTCATAAATTTTCTCTATTCAGATGTTGTTAATAGTGGCTCAATTGTTAGAGCGAGATAACGAGTACTACCAACCGAGGTACCACAATCGTGATCATACCGAGATAAGAAATAACAAAACAACAATAATCAAAGGAGAAAGAAAAAAGGCGACAAAAATGGTAACCACTCCGTGGTAATCATGGCCATGAAAATAAAGAAGCGAAATCGAGGAGATTTTAAAAGAGGAGATTCAACAACGACTATGTGAAGACGACAAAAAGCAAAGAAAGAAATCGGTTCCAAGGGAGGAGAACGACCCACCCCCCATATGCTATAAATGCGAAAAGAGGGACATATCACCAAACCCCCCACAGTAGCCTGTGTATGCTATAATTGTGGAAAGGAAGGACATATCGCGCAGATCGCACTTTTAGAATAAACCTAGTTCAATGGGGGATTTGACTCAAAGATCGTCCCCGTAAAAGTCAAAGTCAATCTGCCTCGAAGAGCGCTTGTCAGATCGGTCAAAATGCGAGGAACCCAAACGAGGTGATCACGTAAGCTATTTATAAATTCTTGTGAAGTTTATACTTTACTAGATACCGGCATACCCATTCATTTATCTCTCCGCTTGTGCTCAACGCTTAAACTTGACCGAGAAATTAGACTTTCGACCTATCTCGTGGAAAAACTCCGCTAGAGAAACTTTCATCACATCCACCGCTTATAAATCTTGTCTAATCCATGTTGGCACCCTTATCTTACCCGCTGACCTTATCTCTTTAAAGATACTTGCTTTTGATGTGATTTTAGGGATTGATTGGTTAACTACTCATCATGCCAAAATTGATTGTTTTCGTAGAAGGTTGTTAGCTTTCATATTCCTAAACAACCTGTTGTTCAATTCAAGCAACTAACCATTAAAATCAATCACCGCTATATCTAATCATAAAGCTATTCGCTTATTAAAAAACTGATGTCAAGCTTTCTTAGCCCATGTTATGGATTTGAATAAAGACACGCCAAAATTGAATAATATTCCCGTTGTTATTAACTTTCCGACGATTTCAAGAACTTCCCTGCCTACCCCCCGTAACGTGAAGTTGAATTCTTTATCGACCTTGAACCCGCACAAAGCCCATTTCTAAAACCCCATATCGAATGGCTCCTATTGAACTTCAGAGTTAAAGGTCCAACTACAGTGAGTTGTTGGACATTGGTTTCATTCGGCCCCAGACATCTCCTCGGGGTGCTCCTGCTTTATTTGTAAAAAGAAAAAGACGGAGTATGCGACTTTTGTATCGACTATCTGAATCGAACCATGTCACTATCAAGAATAGGTATCCTCTACCTCGTATTGATGACTTGTTTGACCAAATTGCAAGGAGCACAATTTTTTCAAAATCGATCTTCGCTCGATATCATCACCAAGATTAGAACCGAGGATATTCCAAAGACCGCTTTTTAACTCCTGGACGGCATTATGAATTCTTAGTTATGTCTTTCTTGATTGACTAATGCTCCCGCGCTTTTCATGGATATGATGAACCGAGTATTCAAAGAGTATTTGATCATCATGTTGTTGTCTTTTATCGATGACATCCTCATATATTCCAAAAGCCGTGAAGATCATGAGCACCATTTGAAGTCGGTACTCCAAAGGCTTCGTGAAAACAAGCTTTATGCCAAGTTAAAGAAATGCGAGTTCGCTTGAGGAAGTAGCATTTCTTGGGCATGTGGTGTCAAAACATGGAGTATCTCGCTGACCCGCCAAGATCAAGCAATACAAAGTTGGGAGCAACCAAGCTTGCATGATCAAGTACGAGCTTTTTTTGGGCTTAATGGTTATTATCTGAGATTCGTGGAAGGGTTTTCTCGAATCGCTATCTGCTAACTCATCTAACTCTAAGGATACAAAATTCGCTTGAGCGAAGAGTGCGAGAAGAGTTTCCAAGAGCTTAAAAGGAGACTTATTTCTAAGACTGCTCTAACAATACCATCCGTTTCGATGGATTTGTTATCTACAAATGATGCTTCGCAAAAGGGTTAGGATGTGTTCTCATGCAACGGGAAAGTCATAGCCTATGCCTCATGACAACTTAAAGAATATGAGAGAAATTATCCTACTCATGATCTAGAGTCAAGCAAGCAAGCTTTTGCTACTTAAAGATCCGGAGGCACTATCTATATGGAGAGAAAGTGAGATATATTCGCACCATAAAAGCCTTAAATATTTCTTCACTCAAAAGAACTTAACACGCGGCAAATGACGCTGGCTCGAGCTATTGAAAGACTACGACCACACTATTCAATACCATCCCGAAAAGTTTAACGTGGTAAATGACGCTGCTGAGTAGAAGAAGATCATATGCAGAACGAAAAGCGATGATGTCAAATATACGACAGAGCCAACTTTATAGAAAAGTTAAGGTCGCTCAAGCCACCGACCCGAAATGATGCATATGAAGAAGAAAGTACAAGAAGGAGCTATTCCTAAGCGAGAATCGATGAAGAAGGAATACTTCGAGTCCACCTGCACTTTGTGTTCCTAACGATTCTCGATTTGAAGTACAAGATTATGATGGAGGCACACAATACACCATTTTGCAATCCATCCGGAAGTACTAAATGTATCGTGATCTTCGATATACATTTTGGTGGAACAATACGAAGAGAGAGATTGCAAAGTTTATCTCAACATGTTTAACTTGTCAACGGTAAAGGCAGAGCATCAAGTGCCTAAGGGACCATCAGAACCACTTGAGATTCCGAAATGGAAGTGGGAACACATTACCATGGATTTCAAGCATGGACTTCCCACTTGCTTTCTCAAGGCATAAATGCTATTTGGGTTATTGTTGATAGATTAACCAAGTCCGCTTCATTTCTTGCCAATACGGAGACTTATTCCTCTTGAACGCCTTGCTCAAATGTACGAAATGAGATTGTGAGATTGCATGGCATGCCAAGATCCATAGTTTCGGATCGCGACCCAAGATTCACTTCAAGATTTTGGGTTAGCTTGCAAAAAGCTATGGGTACGGATTTAAGATTCGGGCCGCATACCATCCTCAAACCAGACGGACAATCGTAGAGGACTATTCAAACTCTTGAAGATTTATTAAGACTCGTGGTCCTAGACTTCAAGGGCGCTGGGGATAAGTATTTACCATCGGTGGAATTCTCCTACAACAACAAATTATCGTGCAAGTATAGTGTGGCCCCATTCAAGCATTATATGGACGAAAAAGTGTCGCTTCCAATATGTTGGGATGAGGTGGGTGAAGCAACATTGTTGGGACCCGAAAGTTAAGACGTATGACTCACCGAAAAAAGATCCAAATGATTCGACAACGATACAAACCAAGACAAGATCGACAAAAGAGTTATGCGATCTTCATCGAAAGGATGTGGAAATTTAGTATAGGGATCATGTATTGTCATGTGTTGCCCCACGGAAGGGAGTTACAAGATTCGGAAGAGAGAGAAAGCTCAATCCACGATTTATCGGTCCATTTCAAATTCTCGACCGAGTAGAAATGTAGCCTATAGACTCGCTAAGCATTCTCCAAGTATGTCTCTCGTTCATATATGTGTTTCATATATCCGCATTTCAGAAATATGTGAAAGACCCGAATCACGCTTATCGAAGTTAGAACCTGACGAGATAGTCAAGACTTAACGTATGAGGAAGTACCACAAGATCTTGATAGAAGGAGCATGTCCCACGACGAAGGTCATACCACAAGTTAAAGTCTCAGGAGAAACCATGCTATAGAGGAAATGACCCGAGTTGAAACGGAAAATGAAAGCGAGGTATCCTCATCTTTTCAAACACTGTATCGTACGCCAATTTCGAGGACGAAATTTCATAAGGAGGGAGGTCAGAAGATCCCAAATAATTAATAAATGAAATTTAATTTCTAATTATTATTTTGAAATAGTAAGGGTTGATGTGATTAATGTGGATAGTTACGTAAAATACGCAAATATTTCAAAATAAGCAAGTGGTTATAAAATATTCATCATTGTTTTGGAATATTCGTCATCGTGGAATATTCAGATCGCTTGGGAATATTCGTATTTACGACAAGCAAATGCATGTGTGGGCCCCATAACGAAAAAGCGATCGAGGAAGAAAATGACAAATATAAGTTGTTTAAAAATAATCTACAGAAGTTGTTACCGCTATAATCGTTGAATACCCTTATGGTTAAAACACAAGAATACGCTATTGTCGAATCCAGAAGACACCTGTATTGCACCAATTATCGACTTTACGTAAGAAGGCACTACTCAATAATGGTTACAGAATTACCGCTCAAAGGTTTTATTTTATCGATTCAATAATTGTCATGCTGATATTTTATATTATCATTGTTTTAATAATCATTATTACACAAGATTTTTCATCATCGTCAAACAATAATTCATATTATCCTAATAATATTATTAGATAACATTATTGGCAATGTCTAGAAAGTTCTGCTTTAAGGAGAGGTTTGGTCACCTAATCAAGCCGCCAAGAAGAGAGAAATTTTATCGAAAGCCCCTCTTCCCTCGAACCGCCTCGTCACAATATCAGATTCTCAGTAATATTATTTGTGAATAATTAATTATTGATTCATATGATGAGGAAAATATTGATTTTATGTGGATATAGATGGAGAAAATTTTAATGTGACAATTGTTGAAAATTGAAATTTTATCTTTTTCTCGATAAAATAATTCATTTAAATATATATTATTATATTTTAATAATATAATAATGGTGATATTTTTACAACGAATGTGGGATATATGAGTATACGAGGAGGAAGAGTATTTTTTGTTGCAATAAATGTTTAAAACATGTTAAACATGCTCTGCGGACCCCATTTATCGACCGAAATTTGATTATAAATTTCTAAAATCACCCGCTTTATGGATTTCGGCCAATTTCTGTTGGGAATTTAGAAAACTTTCTTCTCGCAAAGTTGTAGAGAATTGAATTTCCTATAAAAACTCGCGAGATTCAATTTTCTGATAAAAGGGCTATTTATTGTGAATTATTGAAGTTCAAGTTCAAATAATTAATTTTTGAAGTTTAAATTATTTTAAATTAGAAAAACGTTTTTTTTTTTTTTTTCTAGAAGGTTGGTATGTGTGAATTGTTGAGATTCAGATTTCAAAGAATACGATAATATTTTTATAAATATTAATATTTTATTAAATTTTCTCGCTTTGTGTGTTCTAAGCAATTTCCTATAAATAAAAGCTTAGTTAGAATTGAAAATCACACCGTAAATCAAGTTTTCTCTCTATATTATCGAGTTTATTCTTGTGAGTATTTTGAGTATACTTTGAGTATTGCTATACTATGAAAAGTTCAAGATATAGTCTATATCCAAAGATTCCAGCTAAGAAGTACCGATCTTCGAGGTAAGAATTATTTTTTTCAGAATGATATTATTTCTTCAATATCATTATGTCAAATATTGATCCAAGTTTTTATCAAATTTGGAACTTTTGGTGTCGGAGTTACTATTCACGATACTACACTATTCACGATACTTCAAGACTATTCACTTAATATTTAATAAGACTATTCATCTAAAATGAAAAAAAAAATTCTTTTCGTCTCAAAATATCTATCAGGATACTAGCTTTTCGATTGTATCCATGTTTTGATCATTCTTGAATTTTACACCACTATGATTATTTTTTTTGAGGTATTTTTGACGTGATAAAACAAAGTACTAATCCTTAATCCTTAATCCTCATCATTTTGTTTCACCGGATTCGCTTTTTTTTTTAAAAATATTTTTCATCATCCTCACCTTAAATGATGATATTATTGAATATCTTTGGCCCGTAGAAAAAGATGAATGATTTATGATGAATATCTTTGGCCAAGAGTGCAAAGATGAATGATTTCTCGATGAATATCTTTGGCCCGTAAGTAAAGATGAATGATTTTTGATGAATATCTTTGCCCGTAGTGCAAAGATGAACAGTGTTTAGATGAACACGACTAATCGGTGAATGTCCTCGGCCTCAGAAAGTGCAAGGATGAATATTTGATCCCGTATATATATCGATTGATGTTACAGGATAAAATAGATTTATGAACTTTAAAATTCATACATGTAAGATAGTAGTTTGCATTCTCTACTTAACTCTTCTAATGAATTATTATTTCACGCATAATATTGATTTAAAACTTGTTGTCTATTGTATTCTATTATATTTTTTTTCCTCGTCAAGACTAACGATAATTTTGTTGTATATTATCTTAGTCATAATATTCTTTATCGGGCTAGTCGAGCTCACCCTTTTCCTTTTTGTTCCATTTTTCTTCTCGTGAGGCGGTAGAATATAAAAAGAAGTACGAGCCTGGGTAATGGAATGAAAGTTCTAGGAGAGTTGTTTAGTAGTCCTCACCATTGTTGTAAAATAATGTATCAATAATTATGATGAGGATTTATTTGTATGTGGATATTGTCTGATGGCAATATCTCGATTTAAACTCACAGCTTTACTATTGTAATAATAAAGTTGTAGTTGTTTCGCACTGCATGTATCGACAACTCGTAATGGGGGATGTAGACCTATTTTGGGGTCTTTTCTTTGTTCTTTTCTTACTCTACTATCCTTGTTGCGAGCTTTTTGCCTTATTCTTACTAATCTCTGCCAGAGCACCTTTTCTAGTCCAGATGGTTTTCTTAAAGGGTTTTATAGCATATCCACTAGTAACCCTTCCTACAACATTACACTGAGCAATAGGACCCGATAAACGCGCTTTATTGAGGCTTCTGTTTCTTGTAAGAATATAGTAGCTAGGCCTCCTCTACCGTCCCGCTGAACACCGACCCAAACTGCCGCTTCCCCGAGGGCCAAAGCTCAGCTTTGGTTCACCTCCCCGGGGGGTGAGCCAACAAGTAAAGGAATTACCCTTCCTTTCTCGAGAAGCTACTTGAAGGTAGGATCGTAAGAGGGATGATACCTACTATAAAAATCTCACTAGATGAGGGCAACGATAGTTGGTGCTCGATCAACCCTTTGGCGCCTTCAACGAATTCCAAGCTTGAAGCTCTCTCGCCTTACCCGACATCCATCAAACATCGGATCTTCAAAGAGATCCGACAGAAGCTTGAATCGCACCCGCCCTTCCATTCACATCGGTGCAAAATATTAAAGACAAGACACTTGTTCCACATCGATCGGTGACAAAGTCTGAAAGGCATTCTAGCGACCCTCGAGTAGTAGCGCTGAGGTACTTTCGAACATTGGCTCGATGTCCCGAAGAGAGAGACCCCATCTAGTAGCCCCGCTTAAATGGTGATTCAACATAGATTCTACATCTTGAAACCAAGCCAATTTTGGAGCGACTTTATGATAATGAAACCAACCAAAGAAAAAGCATTAATGTCAAGCAAAGATCAATGCACCAATTTGATGCACTCTCCAAACTAGCCAATACGGATGTTAACGTCTTTGATGGGTCGGTTTACTTAGAAATTTTGCAACATCCTAGTGTTCATCATGAATCGGTAATGTGCGTTGACCGAACCAACTGCTGGTTGACTCCATATCTGGAGTATCTGGCAGATGGCGTCTTACCTTCGGATCGGATGCTAGCCAAGAAAATCAAATACAAGAGTGCTAATTTTGTTCTGATTGATGGGGATCTGTTCCGAAGGGCTTTCTCGTCTCCACTACTGAAATGTTTGACTCCATCATCCGTCGAATATGCTTTCTACGGGAAGTACATAAGGGCATCTGTGGTGACCATATGGCTGCTAAGTCATTAGCCTACAAAGTTCTTTGTCGTGGGTATTATTGGCCTACCATCTTCAAGAAGCGGTTAATCGAAAGACGTCAAAAGTGCGAGAAGTGTCAACTCAACAAATCGATACCACATCGACCACCGTAAGAGCTATACTCGATCCTATCTCCTATACCCTTCGCTGTCTGGGGGGGTTGATATACTGGGTCCACTACCAAAAGCAAAAGGTCAAGTCAGTTTTGTTATAGTTGCCATCGACTATATGACCAAATGGGTAGAGGCAAAGCCACTTAGGTTAATAACGGAACAAGAATGTTTGAAATTTTGAAAGAATCGGTAGTATTTCATTTGAATTCTTAAGGTGGTAATATCGGACAATGGGCGCCAACCAGTGGGATCAAAATTTGAAACATTTTGAAAGAACGAGGATTCAAAGACGAAAGACTCCAATGAGCTCATCCTCACCAAAGCGGACAAGTTGAAGTGACCAATGAGCATCTGCTTGAATGGGATCAAGCCACAGATTGGACGAAGCTAAGGGAAGATGGATGGGAGGAGTCTGCTAGTGTGTTATGGGCTTATCGAAACTACTCCGAGGACTCAACGGGGATTCACCTTTCGGATCGGCTCTATGGTATCGATGCCTTAGTCCCATTGAAATTGGATCTTTAAGTCTTGAGTTAGTCAATTCAAAGAGATCTACAATGAAGAAGGGCTGAAAGCCAATCTTGATTTGCTTGAAGAAGTCAGAGAAACAGCCTTGATCAAATTGGCAGCCTATCAATGGAGAGTAGCCAAGCATTACAACAAGGGAGTAAAGTTTCGCAGATTTGAAGTGGGAGATTTTGTTCTCAGGGAAGTTGAAGCATCTACACCTCAGGATTTGGGAAAGCTGATGCCGAACTGGGAAGGACTGTATGAAGTCACTGAAGTGCCGAAGCCGGGGACTTATCGGCTGAAGGCATTGGACGGTCGACAATTAAAACACTTGCTTACGCCAAGTGAGCTTAGGGAAATACTTTCAGTAAATATAATGTCAGTACATTGGAGGTCTATAAATATTCACGTCATCATTAATAAAAGTTCCCTTTTTTCTCAAACGAATCCAGTCTTCGTTCTGCTCGATTCGATGGTGTAAGGAGGTTCGTGGACTTCACGACCATTCGATGGCGGCCTTTAATGGCGAGTGGACCTTATGGGTTTGTCGGGCCCTTCGTGGTAAATGAACGCCATCTTTAAGACGTTGTCAGGCCCTGCGTGGTAGGCAATTGTCGACATAGACCTTGTTAGGCCCTTCGTGGTAGGCAAGTGTCATTTTTAAGACGTTGTCAGGCCCTGCGTGGTAGGCAATTGTCGACACTTAGACCTTGTCAGGCCCTTCGTGGTAGGTAAGTGTCATCTTTAAGAAGGCGTTGTCGAGCCCTGCGTGGTAGGCAATTATCGACACACTTAGACCTTGTCGAGCCCTTCGTGGTAGTGCAAGTGTCATCTTTAAGACGTTGTCGAGCCCGCGTGTAGGTAAGCAATTGTCGACACTTAGACCTTGTCGAATACCTTGGTAGGCAAGCGTTGTTCTTTAGACTTTTTCGTGCCCTTCGTGGTAGGCAAATGTCATCTCTTGGTTTTGTTAGGCCTTTGGGGTAAACAAATTCTTAATGAAGCGGTCCGTCTCACACTTGATAACTAATAAGTATCCCTTTACTTTATTACCTAAAATTTTTCTAAGTGTCGAGTTCGAATGCCTTATTCTTTAACTTCACCTTATACTCATTATATGACATATGCTTAGTTGTTAATTAACGATTCGAGTTGAATCCTTGAAAGAGTTTGTACATTTTTCCAGTTGAATTAACATCAAAGTATTTGCAGAAAGTAAATGCACCGAAGTCATAAGGAATGAGATCACATTTCATTAATGTTTAATTTGATTACAAAATCAGAAACTTTTTACACAAGTCCTATAAATTAAAGAAAGTAAAATTATCTTCAGACAGCAGCTTCGTCTCCGGAGTCTAGCAAAGACGGATCCAGTTGGACCGCCACCAGCTTTTCCTTGCCTCGACTTCGGCAATCTTTATATCCTTCATAGTATACTTTTCGAAATTTACGTCTTGAGCTCGTCGGATGTACGATAATCCGCTTTATGATTCGCTGACCAATTCTTCGATTAGAGGAGGGTCCCGTTCTTGAAGTACCTTTATCTTGCCACGAAGCTTACGACGTTTGGCCTTGTGGACTTTCCTATCAGACCGAGCCTTTGTCTGAACTTCGTTGAGTTGTATTGACAAGTTTTGATTGGCTACAGCAAGCCCCTCTTTGGTAGTCTTCAAAGCTTCGGTCTCTGCAACGAAACGGACATTCATGGTAGCCAATTTTTGTTCGCTGGCTTTTGTCGTCTTCAGTTCTTCTCTGACCGAGCTCAGCACGTCATAGGTTTCCTTCATATCCTCCTTGGTTTGGGCCAATTCCCTCTGAAGACTTTCATTGGCATGAAGAACAGATTCATGTTCATCTCTCTCTCGAGCCAATGTAGCCTTCAACATATTGTTCTCCCTCCTCAGAGTCTCCTTATCGGACTCGGCATTTATATGCTCGGGGCGTAACGCCTGAAGACGCATTTGCTGTCGCATATTCAACAAAGATCCAAATAATTTCAAATATTTAGGCAAGTAAAGAAATGTTTAACTGAGAAAACCCTGACTTACCTTTGCCAGATAACTCATGCCTTCATCAAGAAAATTCCCGTTTGTATGGTTATCAAATCGGTGATCATCATTTTCCCGAACGAAGGCATCAAAGAGCTGGAAGGAAAAGTTGACGTTGTACCGAGGCCACAAAGTCGGCGCCCCAGTGTCCTCATCATGGAATTTTTGTGTTGAAGGCCTTGGGGGGGAAGGCATCGGTTGGTCATAAATGGGAGAAGGATCCATGTAGATATTTTCGGGGGAAGAAGATTGAGCTAGAGTAGGGTCTCGAACTGGTAGAAATACAGGCGTTGAACTTGGGTGGCTGTCGGATGGTTGTTTTCTCTTTCGAGATGGTACTGCAGCAGGTTCAGTTCTTTCTTCTTCATTTATAGTTAAAATCTCCACGGGGTTTATTGGAGGATGAACA
The DNA here is from genome assembly GCA_020205605.1 of Panax ginseng. NCBI lineage: Eukaryota > Viridiplantae > Streptophyta > Magnoliopsida > Apiales > Araliaceae > Panax > Panax ginseng. The sequence continues at coordinate 153,620,561 of CM035129.1, forward strand.
TTTGAAGAAGTTACTCTAAGCTCATCGGGGGTTAAGGGAATGACTTTGGTTCTCAACTTTTTGATTCGAAGAAGTCGCCTACGATCATTTACAGGTAGATCTAATAAACTTGTTCGAACTAATGCTGGATTGGCATCTGGTGGTGTTGGATCAACAGTTGGCGGTATTGGGTAGGCGGTCGGTGGTGTTGGATCGATAATTGGGGGTATCAGATTGATAGTTGGTTCAGATTCAGAAAGGGCTTCGGAGTCTGACGGGATGGAAATTAGTCGAGGCCTTCGGATGGCTCTTTTCTTTCGACGAAGTTGGAGGACTCTTTCCGAGAGAAGGGGTTCATCATCTACGGGTGCATGGGTTTGAGGTTCATCAGTTGGTGTTTCAGTAGGTGGGTTGAATTTGGAGGAGGCTTCCTGTTGTGAAGGTTCAACATCAACATCTGCAGATTTTTCGGCTGTATTGTCTTCGGATGGGACTTCATGTTGTTAGGAATCGACAGTGGCTTCTACCGATTTTCCAGTTAACAAATCCTCTAAGTCTTTCACCTTCGAAGGCGACGGTTTGATCAAAGTTAATATAGAAGATTAACAGTTCTACATCAGAATCCATATCACAAAATTTTCAAATATTCATAAAATGAATCTGTACTTACGTTTGTGGTCATACAACCACGCTTGATTGGAAAGAAGTCTATAGTTCCATTCCTCCCTCGGGAAATTGTCCAAAAGCTCTATCATCTCGGCCTCACGTTCTTCAGAGACATCTCCGAAGTCTGTAGAAATCTTCTCATCAGTGGCCTAGTCCGGTAGAGATATGATTTCGGGTCCTTTGACGAAAAACCATTTTTCATGCCATCCTATGTTGCTTGAAGGAGTATTCACCAACAAGCGTCTCTCGAATTTCTCTCCTGTTTTCGAAGAATGTTTGCTTATGGTCTTAAATCCTTTCTCTCTGGACTGGCCGACCTTGTATACAGTAAAGAAGAAGTCGAGCGCGGGTTCGACACCAAGTTCGTGGCATAAAGCTATGAATTCTAGAATGTGAATATAAGAGTTCGGCATTAATTGGGCGAACCCAACACCCAAAAACCCTAAGAGAGTTACTACTGAAAGCATGAAGGGGAATCAACCCTTTCTCCGGGATGGTCATCGTAATGTGACCATCCATCCTTGAGCGTTGATACATCCGCTTCTCCGGACACAGGAGCTCTCACCAAATGGGTATCCTAATGTGGCAACGAGTTCAAGCCTCTCCAAGTCAACCTCTCAGAACTTTCGAGGGAGTGTTGGCATGGAAATCTTTCTTCTTTATTCTTGAAGAATCTGGAAGAATGGAGAGGATTTCGTTATCGCTTTCTTCTTAGTAGTTCTTGGATTGGATCGAACTTGAAGCATTTTGTTAGGGTTTGGGCTTGGAGGAACAGTAGCAGATTGGTGTCACTAGCGAGGGACGACCTTGCTCGAATCTTGAGAAGCCATTGTTAACAATTTGCCAGAGAATACAAAGAGGGCTCGAGAGGTAGAAAGAAAGTTTGAAGGTCCGAAATTCAAATTGGCAGGTAAAACTGTCAAAATTGGTAAAGTTTACCTTTTATATTGACGATTACACGGTAATCGAGGGCGGCATAGTTAATTCACAGCAATGATGGTGAATTGGAAGAGGTGTCGTCCGGTTTTGGGCCTAAATATCTTAACCAGAGTGGACTTATGTCTATTGGGCTTCCCATTTCTGTCTCTAATATCAATTTGGACTGACTTAGTTGGGCTTTGGTGAGTTTCACTTTGGACCTCTTGTGACTTATCATAATTCGTTATATCATGGGCCTATATTATTTATAGTCTTCCATTAAACCCCCTGTTTAATAAAAGACTAGGGGGCAATGTTGGGCCATGATCCTTTTCCTTATTGGGCGAGACTTAATGGGCTCCTCCTCGGATTATATTCTTTCTTGTCATCTGTTGGTCCGAATGATTTGGGCCCAATTACTTGAGTATTTCGTTGGGTCCTTTTCGGTTGGATTCGGTCGTATGGGTCATTTCAGTTATTTGGGCTTAGTCATCGAATTGGCCCATTATACAAATTGCCACTTAACTTGACTTTGACAGGTAATCATTACGCCAATAATAGTTGACTATTATATACGCCACACCTTTTCTGCGTTTACATTGATGAGGATGGGACTCGGATGATGGCGGTGGCAAATAGTGGTAGCGGTGAGAAGTAGGCTACATACTTTCTTTGAAATGACCGGGAGTGGGGGAAGGTGTCGAGGAGGTGATGGGTGGCAGAAACCGGGATTGGATGCGTGTGGGGCTAGGATCACAAAAGAGGTAAATAACAAAATATTACACACAATCGTATGATTATTCTCTCTCGAGCACTAGACATTATTTTCCTCCATTGTTAACCTTGTGATCGCCGAATCTCGACTCTCACGCCGGAATTTATCCCGACGGTCAATGCCGTCGAAAGCTTTTGATGTTGACTTGTTGAATGCGGGGATATCGAGACGCGTCTTGGTGATTGGGACGTGGAGAAAGATCTTGGCGTTAACAAAATAATAATAATAATAATAATAATAATAATAATAAAAATAATAATTATATTAATGTTCAAGAAAAATCGATGAGACAAAGAATGCAATCGGGTTTGATATACCGATTCAACCAAAGACCATTGTTTATGAAATTAGTTATTATCGGTATTTGGTTCGGGCCGGACCGATTCAATCCGATTTTTTTACCGTTGAACACCCCTAATCAAAAGATTTCACTCCCATAAAATACCAAAAAACCATTATTTTTATTTTTCTTGAACAATAAAAACTTTCCTGTCTTTTTGGCAAAGAAAGAAATAAGAAGCAATCTTGTATTAGCCGCAGCTACGTCAAGTCGGTAAAAACAGCAAGACTACGAGCCACGTGTCTTTTGTATTCCTAAACTACCCTCCGAAGCAAAAATATTTACAACCTCCACTCTATAATCGACGGTGAAAACAGACTTAAAGGCCAACGGTGCAGATCCTACGATCCCAATTAACCGAAAATAATGTAGCAGCACACCGTTCGAAAAGGGCTCAGAATTAGGGCTTTTCATATATATACAAAACCCTCATTCCACCGAAATTTTGCTTCAAGCAACTGAGCTTTCAGTCTCTTCAGTCTTTTTTCCTCTGTATATTTTCATTCCTATTTTTCTCCATTTTTGAAAGAAATCATGGGCAAGGGTCCTGGACTTTACTCTGACATCGGCAAGAAAGCAAGAGGTGATTTTTCTCACTCCAGTTCTCTGTTCGTTTATGTTTTATATATATGTATATATAGCGGACTTTCAGTTGGTGGTGTATTGAGTTGAATTTCTGAATACTGTAATTCTTTTTGGTGTGCTAGATATTCTGTACAAGGATTACCAGAGCGACCACAAGTTCACAATCACCACCTACTCTCCCACCGGAGTTGTGAGTTCTTCAGTTTTCTTATTTAAGATCTGTTTATTTACTTGTCGTATATGTCTTCCTATTTATCTGTTTAACTAGTAATTAGTTGCGTTAGTAAATGTGTTCAAAAGAAGTTTGGTTTCATTAAATAAATATTTATGTTATGTAAATTCTTAATTATACTGCTACATGCTAGGTTATATATTTGTCTTCCTAAATATAATGAGTGTTTAATTTACTAGTTATGGAATGATTGTGAAATTGTGTGATTAAAACGAGGACATTATGTCATTATTTACTGTCATCAATAAAAAGTGGACTCCTATCGTGGAACAAATTTTATTTTTGTAAACAGGACCCTTTGTGGAACAGAGGGATTATATTTTAACTGGATTCAACTTGTGGTATAACCTATGCATATAGGTTATGTGATGAAAATCTTAGTTTCAATTGTTTTGAATTTTTCCCAAGGGACAGGCTGACTCTAAGAAGTAAAGACTATTTTTGCTGATGTATTTATTTATTTGTGTAGATTTTCTTTAAACTGATAGACTATTACAATATTAGACTGATTTAAATGTTCATATTTAACCTTCTAGCTCGATTCCCTCGTACTGTTTGTCTATTCAGTGCAATTGGAGTTTCTCTGTAGTTTTTAGTTTGAACGCGGTTTGGTAGTCATTTTGGAAGCATAGCAACTGTAATGTTAATGCTATTTTCGTGTACTAGGTATGCGGTGGTCTTGTATATGTTTTTATATGTCATCATCCTTGTGTTCTTAGTGAGAATGTTTACTTATAGTTCAAGATTTTTCTAGTTTACTATAGTTAGTAATTTGGTATTATGGTGTTTAGTTGATAATGATGCTTTATGTATCTTTTCACTTTTGACATAGTTATGGTCTAGGGTATGATTTGTTGACTGCATTTTTAGCTCTGAAGTTTAATATCGGGTTCTCTTCAACAATGCCATAGGTGCTGTAGTCTTGTGGACATTGAAGTTGATGAGTGTTAATGCACTGTCTAAAGTTTTCATTCTTCTTCATCTTTCTTTATATCCTTTTTCTTTAACCGTTATCAGTTGCTCAGTTTGAATTATAAACTATAATTCAAGAAAAATGCTGGAGAAATAATTTGTCTGTAAATGTGGTTCTTCAATGGAGGTTTTTCTTTTGGAATCCAGAATTGTAGATTTATGTGCTAGTATAATCATTAGTTTTAGGTTTTCTAACTAGTTTTTGCCTATGTTTTCTCTTGTGTGGTTGCTATGTTTCTGGCTTTATTTTGCACCACACCTATGTTATAACTATATTCATCTCAATGTTTACTAATCCTTTTTCTCTCTTGTTCTAGGCTATCACATCATCAGGAACCAAGAAAGGTGACCTATTCTTGGCTGATGTCAATACGCAGCTGAAGCACAAGGGCACCACTACTGATATCAAAGTGGACACAAATTCCAATGTAATTTGCATCTTATTCATTGGGTGAAATAGTAACATTTCTTTTACCTTGAGCTTTTTATTATTTACTAATTTAAACTGGAAAATTAGATTATTGTTGTAATACATTTTTTCAGGCTTGAAGTATTTAACCTTTTCTTCCCCTTAATGTTGATAAATTTTTTGGTGATATGTTACTATGTCAATGTTGTACCAATTTTTTTATGACTTCTTAGGCTTGTGCTGCTATTTATATGACTTTTTAGGCTTGTGTTGCTTTATGTTTAAAGAAACTTGTTATGTTTTATGTTTTAGCTTTTGGCTATTTTTAACTATGTTGTGAAACAAGAGTTATGGCCCTTTTGTCAGACATTACAACCTGCATTTGTTAAATTATGAAATATTTACATTTCACCTTTTTGGTCCTTGGATTTGGCTTTCTGCATGGAAAATACTTCTTTCCTCTTATCTTCTGTTGTGGGAATGTGATATTATTTGGTAGGGGAGAGGTTCTCAAAAACTTATTTTTCTCATCATCTCCGTTATTTGTCTTATATGTACTTTTCCCAAGTTTTGATGAAATCTTGATTGTTTTTCTTCATTTTCTTTTATCTTTCCTTTATGGATTTATGTCCATCATTTGTTGTCAAAATACATCTGACAATTTTTTTTGGAAATAAGAGTTGGGTTTAGTCGTTCAGATAATTAAATCAGGTTTACCTTTGTCTTTGTTAAATTTTAAAATCGACTGGTCTTTAATTGCTTAATTCTTAGTCTCATGTGTTCCCTTAACGATACACTCCTCTAGTTTACTTTGATCATCAAACTAACTCTTTTGCCGATCACCAGCTTTTTACAACCATAACTGTTGATGAACCTGCTCCTGGCTTGAAGACAATCCTTAGCTTCAAAGTTCCTGACCAAAGATCTGCCAAGGTAAGTAAAGCAATATTTGATTTCTGTAGTATAACAATCTTAGTCTAAGTGAATAATCTTATTAAGTATATTTGGTTTCTGGGAGACATTTGTTTATAAATGTTATAAATTCTTTTTTCTTTTTTTGGAGTGGGGGGTGGGGGGAGGAGGTGAGGGATGGGCATAGGAGTTATAGTTCTTAAAATAGTTGTGATGATATGATTTTAATTATTTTATGTTTATTAAAATGTAACAGTTGGAACTTCAATACTTACATGACTATGCTGGGATCAACACAAGCATTGGGTTGACTGCAAACCCCATTGTTAACTTCTCAGGTGTGGTGGGAACTAACCTTGCCTCACTTGGGACAGATGTGTCCTTTGATACCAAAACAGGAAACTTCACTAAGGTTAATGCTGGATTAAGCTTCTCCAAAGCAGACCTGATTGCTGCCTTGACTCTGTAAGTATTTCTTTTTTGCTTTATGAAAAATGTTTTATCAAAGTAGTTGGAATGCATGTCTGTCCATCAGAAAGAGGAAAAATGTTAGGAAGGTTTCATATTGGAGGCTAATTATTAGAAACAATCACAGCTCCATTTAGCTGCAAAGGGATTTTCTTCTTGTTGCATGAGTGGTGTGTGCTTAAGTCAGTCTTATGTCAGTTTCTTGGTGCATAATCTGATGAACCTTGAATTTGATTCAGGAATGACAAGGGTGACAAGTTGATTGCGTCATACTACCATACGGTGAGCCCCTTGACCAATACAGCAGTTGGTGCGGAGGTAGCTCATAGCTTCTCAACCAATGAGAACACCATCACTCTTGGCACTCAGCATTCATTGGATTCTCTTACCACAGTGAAGGCACGGGTCAACAACTTTGGCATTTTAAATGCACTTATCCAGCATGAGTGGCGCCCAAAGTCCCTTCTCACCTTATCAGGTGAAGTCGACACCAAAGCTCTGGACAAGACTGCAAAGTTTGGTTTGGCCTTAGCTCTCAAGCCATAAGTGGCTGTTCAGCTTATTTTGGTTGGGTATAATAAGGTAGGACATGAGGAGCGCAGTACACAGTTTCTGTTAGACATTCGTTTACAATTTCATGTTTTGAGACTCCAAAAATAATTTTAGATGGTTTTGCCATGAGTCCGCATTGGTACTTGGTTCTTACTTGATCTACTCATCCCTTGTTATACTGTGGATGATGGGTGATAACTCGGAGAGATTTGACTTGAGATTTTGTTGGGACCCAATTAATGGGTATTTTCATCCTTACCCCAAGGGAGTATTTTTTAAATGGTTGTTGTGCCTTGTTATTTTGTTTTTCTGACTCCTGACTCCTCATGGGCAATCTGGTTCATTGAAGGGATCTTTAGCAGTTATCCCACTCTGAATCTGGTTGACATGCATGCTTTTGTGTGCAAGTGAGATTTTTTTTTTGGGGGGGTGGAGGATGAGGGAGGTAAAATTGTTTGATCTGTTATCAATAGATGATACAAAAAAAGCAATTGAGAACATACGATTAAAAAAAATAACAAATGCAATGTAAAAGTACCAGCAATTAATGGCGTTGATAGAAAATTGCTAAATCGCACAATTATTAGTGTAAATATCAATATCAATTCCTCTTCCGCCCCTTTTGGATTTGGCTTTCTTTCTGAAACTTAAACAACAAGAATACAGACCAAATATATCTCGGAAGTAGAGTCTCTATGCTAAAGTAAAAGAGAGAAGCAATGCAATGCACCACTTGGGTATCCGGTTACGGTTAGCATGAAGTGCTGACACACACACACAGGCAGGAAGTGAACTTACTATTAAGTTAAGTTCACTTCATGCTATTTTTCTCTGGATTTTGTCTCTGCATAATTAACAAAGAGAAATTTGCCAATTCGTGAAAGTAATTTATCTAATTCTTCAGCAAGAACTGAATGCATGGATTTTTACATCAACCAATCTTGTATGTTATGTTTGGATTGGAGTAATGAAGGTGATAATGAAATGAAAAAAAATGTGTTTGGTTGCGATTGAAATAAAAAAAATTGTTGGTTCCTTGGGGGAGGGAGAACATATGGAATAGTTCATTTCAACTATAATGGAATGAATCATTACACTTTTCATTTCATTCTTTCAATCCAAACGTAGTAATAAGATTTGCATGTGCACAAATTGGTAAAACTGAATGAGGTGCCTGTAAGATTTATAATTATATTAAAGTTAAATGTATTCATATTAATTTTGAAGTTAAATATATTTTTTGATGGAAGGAGCATAATATTTTCATCGATATTTAACATCTAGAAAAACATAAAAAGTGTTTAATTATCCAACATGTGTGAAATATGTGCTTATGCTTGTACTCCGTGACAGAGTCTAAGGACACAAGTGATTACTGGTTGCTTAGCAAACTTGAGTAAAATAATTACATCATTTTAACCTTTCACTTTAAAATCCAACTATACTTAAAAAAAAGAAAGAGGAAAGATTATGTAAATTCTATTATTGTACTCTATACAAGAACTATTTTTCGATGGTTCAAATTTAATTACTAATCTTGAAATCTTTCCTTATGAATTAAGGGAGGCTGTTATAAAACTCTAGTAAAGTATAGAAATATACTCTTATAATTGCTGCATAAATTTAGAGAGAATAAGTAAGAGAGAAAAGAGAGAGAAATTCTTCAGATAGAAGTTCTTATTATTTCCTTCAACTTTTATTCTATTATATAGGAGAAGAATAAGAAGAGGTGTATGAGAGAAGTCATCAGGAAGTGTATGAGAGAAGCCATCAGGAGGTGTATGAGAGAAGCCATCAGGAAGCGTATGAGAGAAGCCATCAGGAGGTGTATGAGAGAAGCCATCAAGGGAATCGTGAGGGAATCATATTATAACACTTCCCCTGATTTCCTACGATAGAAGATTATGTCTCATTAAAAACCTTGTTAAGAAAACCCAGTGGGAAAAACTTAACGAAGGAAAAAAGAGTACATATCTTTTACATAAATATCTTAATTATTTGCCTCGTTAAAACCTTGTCGGGGAAAAACCCATTGGGATAAAAACAAGTGACTAAGGAAAAAAGAGACAGCCTCTTCCCTCAAAAGGATTCATTACTCCTTGATGAAATGTTGTCATAAGTCTTTCAGTCGACACATTCCGATCCTTTTCCGAAGTTTTGCAAAAGTTGCATTTGGTAGTGACTTTGTGAATAAGTCGGCTGGAATATCACATGATCGAATTTGGTGCACATCAATATCACCATTCTTTTGTAGCTCATGTGTGAAGAAGAATTTAGGTGAAATGAGCTTTGTTCAATCTCCCTTGATGTACCTTCCTCTAAGTTGAGCAATACGTACATCGTTATATTCATATAGAATTGTATGAATGTCTTTGATTGATGTTAATCCACATGACTTTTGAATATCTTTGAATAATTGATCTCAACCAAACACACTCTCTCTTTGCTTCATGTATAGTGAGAATCTCGAGTGATTTGAAGATGTAGGCGTCATGGTTTGCTTTGTGGATTTCCGGGATATAGGCGTGTCACAATATGTAAATACATAACTTTGTTTGTGATCTTCCATTGTGTGGATCGATAAATATCCCAGCGATCGGCATATCCAACCAATTGCGACTTTGAATTTCTTGGATAAAATAACCCAAGATCTATACTTCCACGGAGGTATCTAAATATGTGTTTGATCCCATCCCAATGTCTCTTAGTCGGAGAAGAACTGTATGTATCTTGCAAAGAGACAAGCAAGAGAGGATAAAATAAGAGAGAAATATGGAGAAACCTTCAATCTTCTTCCACAGGACTTAGGCATGGAACTTCAGGTCCAAGAACTTTTTCTATTGTACTTACGCATGGAGCTTCAAGTCCAAGAACTTCTTCCATTGTACTTAGGCATGGAACTTCAGGTCCAAGAACTTCTTCCCCGCTTTCTAGATGCTGAAATGGATCTTTATCAACTTCTAAAGATCGAACAACCATCGGGGTAGTCAAAAGATGAGCTTTATCCATATGAAAGCATTGAAAATCTTTTCACATATATGTGATGATGAGCAAAGATTTCGGATGCTAAATGCTCCACTTGTATTCCCAAATAGAATTTTGTCTTTCCAAGATCTTTCATTTCAAATTCATCTTTTAGATAAGTAGCGAGTTCTTGTGAGTTCTTGAGAGTACCTACAAAATTCAAATCATCCACATATCTGATAATGATGGAAAAAAATCACTTTGTGATATCTTAATAAAAACACATGGACATACATGATCATTTATATATCCATCTTTTATTAAATATTCACTAATTGATTATACCACATATGACCGCACTATTTCAATTTATATAATGAGCATTATAACTTCGATTGAATATATGTGATGGGCTTTTATGATTGACCATTTTCAATCCTTGAGAATTCTTATGTAAATCTCACTTCAAGTGAGTCATATAGGTATCTTTATTACAACATCTATCGACGTGTTTCCAAACCTTCCATGGTTTTCATACCTATCACAAAAGTGAAAAGTGACTCTATCCATTATGTCTTGGAGAGTACAGTATCTTGATAATCAATATCGATTTTTTGTGAAAAACCCTTGAGCTACTGAGTCGGGCTTTATATCTCACAATTTCATTTTTCTCATTTCGCTTTCGTACAAATACTCATTTGTTTTCAATCGGGATTACACCCAGTGTTTGAACTCATCGTCCAAATATATACTTCTCTTTTCAATAGAGATTTTATTTCCAACCGGGACTTCACCCGGTGGTGTTTGACTCTTGGTCCAAATACTTCTCTTTTCAATAGAGATTGTAGCTCTGTTTGAATAAAGATCTTTATATTTTGGCCAATCTTTTTTTTCCGACATTCTTCCACGCTTTGTGGTTCGAGGATCCGTGTCGAGAATCAAAGTAATATCGATGCTATAGAGAAAGCAAATATATCGTCAATCATGACTTTGCTTCGATCCCATATTTTCTCATCATGTACATAATTTATTGAGATCTCTTGGTGTTCATCTCTTATCCCTTTACTGAGATTTTGAACCTCTTCCGGGGCTATTCCCACTCTTAGAATATGTGTTTCTTCTACAGAGCAATTTGTACCTCTTCTTCTGGGGCTATTTCCACTCTTGGAATAAGTCTTTCTTACGGAGTGGGTATTTCTTCGGATCCCCTTTATTTGCTTTTAATTTTTGTGGTGCAGATGTCTTTTGCACCAATTCTGGTCTTCCACGCTTCTAAGCGTGGTTTAGATCTTCTATTACCTTATTCGTCAATTCTCCGTGAATTGATTTTTCAATAGGTATTTCTATCTTTCTTTGGAGTATTCACTGCGGTGTATGTGATTTTATCACTTTTCTTGCATCATTAAATGCATCGGCATTTGATTTGCAATATTTTGTAAATGAATAATTCTTTGAACTTCAATTTTACATTGTCTCGTATGAGGATCAAGTGAATTTAAATCGATGCATTCCATGATATTTTTGAGAGGTTTTTTTTTTTAAAACTTTCCTCCACCTAATGTTGGAAATATAGATTCATCAAAATGACAATCTACATAACGTGCGAGAAAACATCTCCGTAAGGGTTCAAGATATCTAATAATAGAAGGTTAATCAAAACCAACATAAATACATATTCTTCGTTGGGCTCCCATTTTAGTTCTTTGTGGAGGTGCATCGGAACATATACCACACTTTCAAAAACTTGAAAGTGTGATATGTTGAGTGTCTATCCAAGAACTAATTGTAGAAGAAAATTTATAAAGAGTCGTTCGTCTTACCTTAATGATGACTTGACATGAATAATTGCATGACCCCAAACCGAGGTAGACAAGTTAGCCCTTAACATTAATGGGCGTGCAATTAGTTGAAGTATCTATTAAAACTATGAAATATCAAAATCGCTTGAAGACAATGGGTGAATAGGTCCACAAATGTCTCCTTGAATTCCTAAGAAATTTTGGGACTTCTTTAAAACTTTTGTTGGTGATGGTCGAACAATTAATTTTCCTCGAGAACACGCAAAGACAAGGAAATTTACTACCGGAAAAACCTTCTTATTTTTGAGAGGATGACCAAAAGAATTTTCAATAATCGACACATCATAGAAGTACTGGATGATCGAGTCTTTCATGCCAAAGTATAAAGGATTTGGGATCTATGATTTTTGGAATCACAAGAGTATGAGACTCAATTGCTTCTAATTTTCATAGTATATAATCCTAAGATATTTAATGAGGTTTTTCTAGGATATTCTATTTTTCGAAAATAGTAGAACTCGATGCGAAGATCTTCATTAAAGATGGTCTACGACACATGTAAAAACATAAATAAGAAATATTATTCATGAAAAACACATACCACGTATAGAATCGAAAACTAATAATATTATATATATATGCGTGGTGTTTAATTAAAACAAAATTAAACGTTATCCCAAAATATACTTTCAGAAGGTCCAATAATATCAATAACCTTTTTCTCATTGTTGGTCATTGGTGGATCATCAACAATATTCATTTGATGATTAACAAAGTTTGTTTATACCTCTATTACTTTATTCTTTTGAGACTCTTGGAATAAATTAACCAGATGCCTCGGCGTACGACAGGTACGCGACCAATGCCTTTCATCCCACACCTAAAACAAACATCTGGTTTGTTCTTATATCTATGTTGCATTTTCTTTATTTTTACCCAACTCAGACACTTGCCACTTCTGGTGGCTTAAATTGTCGCGGTTCTAGAATTTGTTGTTATGATGGCCTCGTTTATTCTTTCGCCCCAAGGCTTCTTATTATATGGCCATCTATAGTCACGTTTATTCTGCTGGAATAACGTGCTATTAATATCCGGCAATGGGGTATCACCCGTTGGCCGTACTTGATAGTTTTTCAACAACAATTCATTATTCTTTTCTGCAACAAGGAGGATAGACAATAAGTCACTAAATTTTGTGAACTTACTATGTCTATATTGTTCTGACAGAATCATGTTGGTGGGATGAAAAGTTGAGAGAGTTTTTTTTTTCTATAACATTTGGGTTTCAGAAACTGGATCTCCACATAAAGTCAAAAATAGATGTTTATTTTATAAACCTTAGAACTATATTACGTAATTGTCTTTTCTAACTCATTTGCACTAAGGTGCAATTCTGCATCAAGTGCCCAAACCAAATAGTTGTCTCAAGGGATTTTAAAATAGAAAAATTTATTTTTTTTTTACCAAGTTTGCCATCTATTCTGGGTTAAAACACAATTCTATTATTTATTAAAACAATAAATAATTGCATGTATGATATAGAAAAAATAAATAAATTATGATCACGACTTCAGGTGGTGATAAAGTGTAAATATAAATAATTTTATATTTATATTATTAGCATATTATTTTAGTAAAAAGAATATGCAATCGTTAATGTATATATATACAATTACAAAATATATATATATATACAAAATTGCAAATGGATCTTTACACATGATACGCAGAATCCACGTAGACATATTATTTCCATAATTTAATAAGGAATGAATATAAAGGATCATTCACCACGCGTGTGATGAGTTATTCCAATGTAATAATAAATGCGGAATAATAAATGATGGAACTGTGTCCTACAGATAAAGATGAGATGAGGATATTCCGACAAAAATATATAAAGACGAAATAGTAAAATGGAACCCGAATCCTGTGTAAAACACATAGAAAGGGATATTCACATAATATTAAATCTTGAAAATAATAAAAAGATTTCACCAAGTACTGAGGTATGCCACTTATACGAGGTTATGTATAGGGTATCTGCCATATCTGAGTTATTCCAACAATTTAATAAGCGATAAAAGGTCCCACCAAGTCTTGTAAGATTAACAAGGATAGATGGTACCATTATAAATAATGAAATTTAAATGCAATTATAAAAATAAAATTATATTATTGGTGGTATAACCCAACCAGTAGTATAATAATAAATTGCAAGAATTTAACTTTACCGTCTCAGTTGGTTAGAGTTTCGTGCTGATAACGTGTTATAAAATTCTAGTAAAGTATAGAAATATACTCTTATAATTCTTTGCGTAAATTTAGAGAATAAGTAAGAGAAAAGAGAGAGAAATTCTTCAGATAGAAGTTTTTATTATTTCCTTCAACTTTCATTCTATTATATAGGAGAAGAATAAGAAGAGGTGTATGAGAGAAGCCATCAGAAAGTGTATGAGAGAAGCCATCAGGAGGTGTATGAGAGAAGAGAAGCCATCAGGAAGCGTATGAGAGAAGCCATCAGGAGATGTATGAGAGAAGCCATCAAGGGAATCGTGAGGGAATCATATTATAACAGAGGCTATTAAATTTATGATTTCATAACTAATTTCTTACAATCATAAAAAGAAAACTTAAAGCAAAAGCAAATGAAAAAAAAACAGAAAGAAAGAAAGAAAGAAAAAGAATAAGAGAAGAAGAAAGTCGGAACATAAATAGAGAGAGGCCGAGAGGCCGTATAACTCTAACCCTATTACCCTAGTACTAGAAACGTCGTCGTTGGCTACTGATACAAATCCAGGCTAGACTGGCTGAAAACTCCAGAGAAATCAGACACCTCCGTAACGAAGAGAGAGAGAGAGAGAGAGAGAGAGAGGGGGAAATGGGAAAGACAACGTACATGAAGCTAAAAGGAAGTAAGAGCCTGAGGCAGCGTTTACTGCTCTCAACGCTCTCTTCTACACCCGTTCTTATTGAAGACATTCGTGCCGACGCCACGTGGCCCGGCCTCCGTTCCCACGAGGTCTCCTTCCTCCGCCTTCTCGAAACTATCTCCGATGACTGTAAAGTCGAAATCAACGAAACTGGTAATTTCCAAGTACAAATTGTAGTTTGTATAATTATATATATATATATATATACATACATACAATTGTAGTTCGGGTTTAGGGTTTATGGTTTCGTTGTATTGTTGTGAGGCAGGTTCTAAGTTGAAATATAAGCCTGGGGTAGTAATGGGTGGGAAGAATCTCGTGCATGACTGCGGTGTTAGTCGCTCAATTGGCTATTTCTTGGAACCTCTACTTGTGCTTGGTTTGTTTGGGAAAAAACCCCTTTCCATTAGGCTGAAAGGTACTATCCTTTTTCCTCCCCTTTTTAAATGTATTAAATTTTGTTTGCCCCCTATTTTTGGGTTGTAATCTTAGGATGAAGCTTTATTGGTTTTTATTTTTCAAATCTAATTGTTTGTTACTGGTTTATTGACGTGTTTAAAACTATTTATAACTTGTGTCATACACATTAAATGGTTCACTGGTACTAGCAAATTTGAAGTTGGAATGCATTGAAGTGGTTTAATTTGGTTATGGTGAAGTTGGATTCAATATCTAGAATAGAGTAGAATTGAAGTGGTGGAGCAGCTGGAGCTAACAAGTCACGGCATTGGATTAGTGAAGATGATGATGTTTCAAGTAATATACTAAAGATGATTGGTAAATTATTGATATATTCCATAACTTGGCTGTGGTTCAATGAGGAAAATTGGTTCAATATTGTGTTAAATTGGATTAAAAAAATGGGATAATAAATAATTTTGACCTAATTGTGGGTGTTGACCCAGGATATGATATCTTGTAACTCACTCTAGATGTTCACTCATTTTGTTCTGATTATTATTTCAATAACTATAGAAAAGTTCAGTAAATGCATATTTAATTATTTATCCATTTTGCATGTCCCATGATTTCATAATGGTTATTTGGTAATTTGTTTTTTTGAGCCGATATCATGCCGGTGGATTGCATCTATCCCACTTTCTGTGCTGAACGAGAGTAGTCTGTTAGAGACATTAGATGTATGGAATTTCCGAGTAAAATTTTGAAGCAAGATGTAGGTCTGTGCCCTTTGGGGAAATGGAAGGATGATTTTTCGTTGTTTATCTGCTTAAAATTTTTGAGCCATCAGAGTAGCTGTCATTTGATACTATTTTATGGATTTAGAAATTAAAGACACAAGGAATTTGTATAAAAAAGCAGGAAAGACACTTTTATCCTAAAGTTAAATCATTTCTAGTTTTCTACTTCTACCTTTCTTCCAAAACAAGCCTCTACTACAAGCTTAACCTATGCTCTGGAAAGTGTGGGACTAAAGGCAAACTAACTTTGTCATTTGCTATACAAAAAAACATATATATGAGTCTACTTCACTCACTATGTGACCGATGCCTTGAATTGTATGTCATTTGCTATACAGAAAACACATATATATGTATCTACTTCACTTGATATGTGACTGATGTCATGAATTGATCACTCTAGCACGAGTTTACTGGCTGAACATAGTGTTCTATTAGTGTTAATTGGGATTTATATAGTCCAGAATAGGTATTAGTTCTCTCAGCATGGCTAACAAATAATGTTGATCTTAGGGATCACCAATGACTCCAAGGATCCTTCTGTTGATACTTTCCGATTGACTACTATACAAATATTGAAGCTCTTCGGAGTTCCTCCAGAAGGACTGGAGCTAAAAATAGACAGCCGCGGAGTTGCTCCGAATGGTGGTGGAGAAGTCGTTCTGTCTGTTCCCATTGTCCACAATTCTCTAACAGTGAGTTTCCTCATTTGAGTTATCAATCTTTTGCATATCATTTTTTTTACATATATTGCTCTACAGGCAGTCACATGGATAGATGAGGGAATGGTGAAGAGAATTAGGGGAATTACATTTTCAACTAGAGTGTCTGTTCAGTTTGAAAATACCATGATACATGCAGCCCGTGGAGTCTTTAATCGCTTGCTCCCGGATGTTCACATTTTTACCGATCACAAAACGGGTGCACAATCTGGGAAGTATGTAATATTTCAAGTAGCTATCATGTATTATTGTTGTTATATACATCAGAATTTGCAAGATGATATTCTGGATTTCTTTGATTATGTGTGAGTTGTTTCATTTGGAGATAATTTTATAATGACAGGTCACCTGGCTATGGAATCTCATTAGTTGCCGAAACAACATCTGGTTGTTTCATCTCCGCTGATACTGCAGTTTCTTATGCACAAGTGGAGGAAGAGGGTGGATTCAATGATGAAGAAAAGAATGAGTTAACACCTCCAGAGGATGTTGGTGAGCAAATTTCTTCGCTTTTACTTGGGGAGATTGAACAAGGAGGCGTGGTAGATTCGACACACCAGGTTTTTATTCTGATCTTCTGCACCCTTTCCACTATAGTTATAATTCATATTATACTTCACTCAAGTAGGTGGATTATATACCTTTAGACACTTGTTTCTCTTTAATTATCTCTAAAAAGAACACTTTGTTAAGAAAATTGTTTAAAATTTACCACCTACAGATCTTGAGTTATAAATTAGTTTGTTGATATTAAGTACCCGCATATTAGGATGATGGAATTGTGCGTGGTGCTTCATGATATGCAAATTTTCTGGCAGTGGTAGGTTTAGCTTTCTTACTATGGTCGGCTGGGTTTCCTCGTCTAGCAGCAAGTTCTAAACTTTAACTTCACCTGAACAATATTTGCACCATATTGAATAATTGCTATTGGACTTGTAACTTTAATGCATTTCTTAATTTTGAAATGGAGCTTAAGCTATAACTGAAATGCAATTTTTTAAACCATTAGAAATAGCAATACTTTGTTGTAATCCTCCTGGTTTGAAGATATATCTGTATATGTTTGTCGTGGTTGCTCACCTGATGGTCATTTGGTTGAATTATGTGATACAGGGTTTGTTGTTTCTTCTCTGTGCCTTGTGCCCACAAGATGTTTCGAAGGTTCGTGTAGGGAAGCTCTCACCATATGGAATAGAAACACTGAGACACATCAGAGATTTTCTGGGGGTTAAATTTGTGATTAAGCCAGATCCATCAACCAGAACAGTCATACTTAAATGTGTTGGATGTGGTTTGAAGAATTTATCGAGAAAGATGTCATAACTTTTTAAGATTATAAGCTGGATGTTGCGTTGCTGAATGAGTGAGACAGGGTTGTTTGGCATCAAATCCCCTGTAGCTTGAAATTTTGATATTATCATTTCAATTGTAATACATCTCCAATCATATATCTGTCAGTTTAATCTAGAGGTTCTTCTTCTTCTTCTTCTAAATTAGCTAGCTTGCAGCAGAGTCCAAAATGCCATTTAAAGCCGTGTGCAACTACTAATTTGTTGTTTGATAAGCAAAACAAAAGGAGAGTTGTATGGTTGTTATCTTGGTTTAATCTTCAATTGGAACGTATACCTACCTGGTTCACATTTTTCAGAAAAAGTTGCATTATCAACTGTTTGAAGTAGTAAGACATTGACTATTATTTATTCCATTGGTTTAGTGGAAATTTTTGACTAGCTCTAGCTGGAGGGAGCAACATCACATCATGATTCACATTGTATTGTATTGTATTGATTTTGTTTTTGTTTTTCTGCCAATCATAGGAACTAGTGGGTTTTTCTTTTTATTATCAAACTAGTATTATAATAATTTTCTTTCCACAATTCAAGTTCACATTCAAAATCTTATTGAGTAATACACCGGGATGGGGCTCACCCGTATGAGAGATAGATGATGATGTGAAAATATCGGATTTTTTTTTTAAGGATGGAGTAGGATGTATCGATCCCCGTACGTCAATGGTCTATCAAGACCGCCAAGCGAGCGCTCTACCGTGTGCAATACATATATCCTCATCAATAAGGGAGAGCGAAATTATATAAATAATAAGGATTTATAACCACTCCTACACATTACTACATCTCAATCCTGGTAGGTAAGGTAGTGACTTCTCTGATCTCAGTCCGATAAACAGATTACTTTTTCCGACTCCGGGGAAATAATGCTGAGAAGGCTAGTAGTTCAAGCTTCGACTCAACGCCGTCGTTTCTTCTCCTTTCGACAATGTTCTTCCTCCTCCTCCTCCTCCTCCTCTTCCTCTTCCCCAGCTCCTGTGACTTCTTTCGTCAAACACTTGGAGGAGGAGGAGGAAGAGGAGGGCACAAACCTATCCCATAATTTCACTCCTCAATCTTCTGCCAAACTATCCATCGATCGCTCTGGCTTATATAACCCCCTTGGTTCACTCTCTCTCCTCCAATTCTATACAATACATATTAGGACTGTAGGATTTTAGTGTTATAGCCTGTTTGTGACAATTTTATTTTATTTTGCAGAGCATTCTCATGAAGCATCTTCAGACTCTGAGCTTGTTAAGCATCTAAAAGGCATCATCAAGGTTTATGATACACCTTTCTCTTTCTGTTTTTCATGTTGTAGATACACTGTTTGTGGAAATTTCATTGATGCTTGCATTTGGAATATGGGAAAATATTTGAATTTCTGGATTTTTGATTTTCTTCATGCACTACTAGATATTTGGCTAGATGGAAGTCTTTAATATCGGTATTTGAATGTTTTTTAATGTATCCAGTTCCGTGGAGGGCCTATTTCAGTTGCCGAGTATATGGAGGAAGTTCTGACAAATCCTAAAGCTGGGTTCTATATGAATAGGGACGTTTTTGGAGCAGGAGGCGATTTTATAACTTCTCCTGAAGTAAGCCAGATGTTTGGAGAGGTAATTAAATTAGGTAGATATCAGCTTTTGGTATTATTGCTTACTTTCCTTGTAATTTTGTTCAGTGATTTCAATTTTCTTTTCTGGACCACTAGGTCCAACATTTTAACAAAAATATATTGCGTTTCTAGTACTATGATTTATTCAAGATTCATACCATCACCAGAATGTGATTTTACTCTCTCATCTTTCTTTAGATGGTTGGTGTTTGGGCTATGTGCCTGTGGGAGCAAATGGGACAGCCAAATAAAGTGAACCTAGTTGAGCTGGGTCCAGGAAGAGGAACTCTTATGGCCGACCTTCTACGTGTACGATACCATGGAGCTCTCTATCTTTCAACTCAATCACTATCTCCAAATAAAGGAAAAACTAACTGTAATACTTGGGACACTTTTATACGTACACACACACACACACACACACACACTCACTCTTATGATATTAGTTTATTGGGATGGTTCAATACGTACACACACACACACACTCACTCTTATGATATTAGTTTATTGGGATGGTTCAAGTTTTTAATTGGCAGCTTGTGGCATGTCTCTGTAGGGTTCATCAAAATTCAACAGCTTTACTAAATCATTGCACATACACATGGTTGAATGTAGTCCAGCATTACAGAAACTTCAACATGGAAACCTAAAGTGTACGGATGAAGATGGTGCCTGCGAGAATGTAGATAAACAAATCATTAGCACGCTGACCGGAAGTCCAATATCATGGCATGCAACACTAGACCAAATCCCGTCAGGATGTAAGGGGTTATCTTGAGCATAGGCCTTTTCTATGATAATTACTAATTTACTATGATGTTGTTATTAAATGATGCCATCAGGATCAAAATCAGGACCTTTCGCTTGTAAGACAAATGTGATGTTAGACAGTCATATAAGCATGGAGCTGTGCTGTTAACGCCTGACAAGCTAATTGAGGATTTTTGTGTGCATTTTGTGGTTGATGGAAGTTTTGCCAGTGGTGACATCCAGGGAGATAAAGCTCTCAAAAAGGTAGTGATTCATAGATGTTTGGTTTTGTAGTGGATTGGAGGTGTACGTAAATCTCAAGCTGGAGCTGGATGTGTCAATTGGTGTGACATCATGATGATTGTGGGATGGCACTCTAGCAATGATGGAAGTGATGGTTAAGTCATGATGGGAAATACTGCTTTCCTTTGGAGAAGGTGTGTAGGGTGATTTGAGTGGGGAAGGAGGGGGTGGAGTACTGGTTTAAAATACAGGTGGGTGATGATGTTGATTTGGGAGCAGTAATGGTTGTTGTTAGGTGCTTGTCATTCTGTCATATCTTATGGCACGACACTCTTTATTTCTTCATGTTTTTCTAGTTTTGCTGTTGGAAATAAATAAATTGTTTTACTGTTTGTCATAAAGAAGTTTTTATATGATTTGAGAGTAGACTAGTAGTTGGCATACTTGAAAAAGTTGCAAAATTATGTTTGATTTCAATAAAATATCTTACAACATTTAAAATATTCAGAGTTTGTATTTTAGTTAAACATTATGAAATTGGTGTTTTTAATATTTGGGCTTGGTCTACTTGGATATTAGTCCTACTTTCTAATTATCATAACAAAATAGTTTTTTACTGCGCTTTCTTTCAGTGCCAACTATCATCATTGCCCACGAGTTCTACGATGCCTTACCAGTTCATCAATTTCAGGTATGTACGGTTACTTTTGAAGCCTTTGTTGTTTTTCTACTTCCAAAGTATGTTAACTTTCATGTTTTGATCCTGTTAATAAGTGCCCTGGGGCACTTGTTTATCAGCGACTTCCACAAAATTTGGTTATTGGAACTCTCACTAATAAATTAGACGCATTATCATCGACTTTCACAAAATTTTCTAAATTATGTTAATTATACTTTTACAAATCCTCAATATTACTTTTCAATACTTTCTAAAATAATATTTTTAGGACATCATAAATGCTTCTTAACAAGGGGCAACTTTTTAGCATTTGTCTTGATATAATAATATCATAATCTTCTTGGTGTGATTAAGTTGATACCAACTATTTTACCCTTACATGTATCTTTTATTTATTTAAAAAAAAAACATAATAATCTATTAGAGGCGAAAGTGGTACAAAGAAGTTGGAGGACAAGAATTTCTACTAAAATTAAGTACAAAAAGAACAAGAAAGCTAACAAGTAAACAAAAAAAATAACTTCATGCTTGTTGTTTCTTGTTGTGTATATTAGTGGCTAATTTAATTACTTTATATGCATCGTTTGATGTTATGATTTAACTGAAACAAGAAAGCGAATGAATAAACAAAAAAAATAACGACTTCATGCTTGTTGTTTCTTGTTGTGTATATTAGTGGCTAATTTAATTACTTTCTATGCATCATTTGATGTTATGATTTAACTCCAGAGAGCTTCTCGTGGCTGGTGTGAGAAAATGATTGATATTGCAGAAGATCAGTCGTATGGTTTCCATTCCAGTTTCAAGTTATTAGTCTCATTCCGGGCATTCCTTCTACAAAATTTGATTTATTTGGTTGATTTCTTTTTATTTTATCATTGGTCAGGTTTCGTGTTGTACTATCTCCGCAGCCTACACCTGCTACTCTTTATCTAATAAAGCGCTGCAAGTGGGTTGAGAGCGAAAATATAGCAAAACTTGATCAGATTGAGGTTTGCCCAAAAGCAATGGATTTGACTCAAAGCATTGCTAAAAGAATAAGCTCTGACGGTGGTGGAGCCCTCATAATTGATTATGGCCTGAATGGAGTAGTCTCAGATAGTCTTCAAGTATGCTGTCTTTAACTCTCAACTGTGTTTGCTTCTGTTTGACTTTGTTTCCAGTGACTGAGTTTTTGTCATGTGATGATGGGCTCTATTACCTACTCAGCATCATAAGTAGTGTGCATCAGTTTCTGCACACTATATATGGCAGAAGCTGACCTTCTTCATCAATATATTATATATGCATTTCAAGCGTTGGTTCTCTTTCTCTTCTCTCTATAATATATGTACACACATACACTTAAAAAAGTGATGCAGTACAAACGCATGTAAAGCATGTGTCTATCTATCAAAGAATCATAGGTTACGTAACCTTGATTTCCAGATTTTGATTCATGCAGGATGCATTGGGACCTTGTCTGCATGTGCCTGAGCAGTATTCTGTTATCCCTACAGATACAAGACAGATGACGTATTTAATAAAATATTTCTCTGTTTTGTCTCGAAGGAAACTTTGATATATCAATTCTTAATATCGTAGATCAAGCGTGCATCACATATCAAATACCACTTGTTTTATATGTATCAATTACTTCTGGGTTACCTGGAAAGATGTTCTTCCAGTGATGCATGATATTTTACTCTCCCTTTTTTTTTCTTTTCTGTTTTTCATTTTTTCCCTTCCGTATTTTTGCATTCTAGTGCAAGGCAGTTTTACATTATCATATATCTTGCAGGCAATTCGGAAACACAAGTTTGTCAACATATTGGATGAACCTGGGTCTGCTGATCTCAGTGCCTATGTTGATTTTTCTGCAATCAGGCACTCTGCGGAGGAAACTTCAGGTGTTCATCCTTGTGATGGCTGTAGATTAATATTATTTTACTACTACTTCCATCTAGAAATGAGAGCCCTATTTCTTTTTGTGCATATCAATATTGCTTTGACGTATTGGACATTCTTGAAATTTCAATATTGAACTTACAATAATAAAAAATATTATTATGAAAAATCTTTTTAAGCCTTATGTGTCGAATGAAAATATTAATATTTGGAAAAATGTCAATAAAGTAAGACTCTTTCCTATACGGGCTTCAGGGCTACTAGTATTTAGTTTCAGAAAGTAAAGGGAGCTACACTGGGCATTGGTCTCATAATGCTAAACTTTTTTTGCAGATGATGTGTCTGTCCATGGTCCTATTACCCAATCTCAGTTTCTCGGCTCTCTTGGCATAAATTTTAGGGCTGAAGCTTTACTACAGAATTGCACGGAAGAGCAGGCTGAGTTTCTGAGGACAGGGTACTGGCGTCTGGTAGGTGAAGGTGAAGCCCCATTCTGGGAGGGTCCTGATGAGCAGGCACCCATTGGGATGGGAACACGATATATGGCAATGACAATAGTGAACAAGAAGCAAGGTATTCCAGTACCATTCCAATAAAGTTGGAGAAAAGAATTGGCGACGCAAAATCTGCAACTGCAGTCATATGTAGATTATATAATGCCCTTTTCTACTATATCATAACTGTTATCTTGATCAACTTGAAAAGTATAAGCAATTTTATAAAGTTTTGAATAAGCCATTATGTTGTTTTGCTAATTTAATTATTTCATAAATGGGTCGGGTGTCTTTTTTACTTTATCAGAAGGTTACACTAGTAGTGTCGTGGTCAAACTTCCTATACTTCTGGACGTTCATTTGATTTTGTAATTTTGCCTGATACGAAATTGGACGCCGACGATCACAGCGATGCTGGCCTGGCATGCTGCAAACTCTTCATATTTGAAAAGAAAGTAAAGTAGTAAATATAAGTTTATATTCCACCAGTCCATTACGCAAGATAGCAAATCTGAATTCTGAAGCATGAGGCAGCAACGTTCAATCCTGGTGCTAATTTCCCACGGAATGCTTATTTTTATTAACGGTCGGCTTGGGTGCTTTTCGGTATTCTTAAATAATTGCATCTCATATCTTTTTGCTAGTACAAGTTTAACTTCTACATTTTATTAGGCAATTTAACTTTAAAACTTGCAATATTAGCGGTATGGATTAAAAGAAAAGTTTAGGTACCACATGAAAAATTAAGAACTAAAACCTGGGTCTCCATTTCTTCTTGTTTTTCCTTTTTTAGAAGAAACAGTGTATCCATCTTTGCAATATACCGGAAAAAGTATTTATGGAATTATATTTGGAAATCAAAATGTCTAACAATATTCTCATTTCAATTCTTTCATCACACTTTCTATTGCAATATTATCGAGTTATATACATAAATGAATAATATAGAAGAGTGCAGTGTCGTGCCGCAAAATTCCCTCTGAAGGACCACAACCACTCACTTGGTAGTAAGTCAAGTCACCAAGTAAGAAGAGCAAGAATTTGAAAGAAAAGTTGAAGAAAAAAGGTTAAGCTTTACTTTCCATTGGTAGTTCCATGCTTGTGGAAGGGCCAAAGATTTACCAAGCGCTCCAACACTGCTGCACTTTTAGAAAAGTAGCCAGAGAATCCCTGTGGGCTTGATGGCGGGGGGAAATCTTCTGCTGGCATTGCAAATGGTCGAATCATTTCTTCCATCTTCTCTAATGTCAGATATGACCCTACTTCTTGCAGCCTCTCGGGACCCATTATTGGTAATGTGTGCTCCTGATGCAATGAAGTAGCCTCACTGTCGTTCTTCTGCAAAGCAAAACAGGAAACACAATAAACCTTGTGAAAAAACCAAAAATCTCATTATCAGCTTCAATTCCATACCTCAATCGCTCCATGACATTATGTAATTCAATTGTTCAAATAAATGAATTATGACTAAGGTCTATAATCTCTAATTAAAGTCAATCTGTTGAGTGGCTAGATATTTCTAGAAAGTTGGTTATATATCTCAATCCTACTTCTGCCAGGAAGTTTCCAACATATTCAATAAACTAAGTGTTCCAAAACAAAATAGTACTAGACTGTGATATTGCATACACAAGTGTTATACATGGAAGAAAATAGGAATACTAACGGTTAAAATTTATGCGAAAAGATTATTGAATAGAAATTATTTGATAGAGGTAGAAAATGACGGGGTCCATTGACAATGGCTCTCACCCTTAGTAACAAGACCTCCCTCCACTCCCCCACCCCCCTCTTTTCAAAACCCCAATTAACAAGCAGAAGCTTTGCTTCCTTTATAAAGTGAAAATTTAAAAAGATGCTTCATTTTAAAAAAGTAGAAATATAGATAAAGAGTACTATCAATTAACAAAAATGCATTCTACGATACCATTTCAAACAGGGACTAAAGTAGCCTTATCAAGTCATGCTTCCAAAAGTATGTTTTAAACACCAGTAAAGAACCGTGTGACATTTCATAGAAACCAGAATACATGTGCCTAAAAAACAGTTCATATCAAGGTAATGTTTCAAGTATATATTCTGTAAATAAAGATGTATTACCTCCAAAGGGGATAAATCTGCACCTCGGCTAAAGGTCATCTCTATGCGGAAGCGCTTTGGGTCTTCTAGCGCCAACTGCATTACAATTACACAAACTCAATGGGATGGGCTAATAAATAAGAGCTATATAATTACTTATAAAAGGGAGCTGATATTAACTTGACAAAAATTATGGGCACGGGGCAATTATGTTTATTTGGGACAATCTGCCCTTGACAATTATCTTTGGTTATGGTGTTTGTGGTGGCCCATACTATTTTAATGACAAGGGCATATTTGTATAAGAAAAAGAAATTGTGCTGTGCTCCTAATCTTTCCCTGTTAAAAATACTAAATAGTCATTAATTAATTAGTACATCACCAAGAAAAAAAAATCCTCAAGTTGAGTACGGAGCATTCAAGCATATACAAGAAGAGTAACAGTACGGTTCACTGTGGCCAAAATAGCAGATCTATATGAGTGGTTAATTTGCATTATTCTAGTTCTATATATGAAATGTTATTGTCCGAAATTAGATACAAAAAACTATGCGCGATGCAAAAAACCATGCGATTTTGGGATACTACTTGCACATGAAAGGAACCCTCTTGATGTGCAAAGAAGACAAACTTTTCAGTTACAAACTAATTAAAATGTGAAATGTGAGTTTTGGATTTAGTTGCAGAACTACCAAGTGATGTATGTAAAACAATTATGACTACGAGATGTACAAGTCATTTTTTATTAATGAAAACAATTTAGCAAAAAAAAAATTATGACTACAGGATAGGTTCTGGCATGTTCAGAGATCACATCTGTTCCTCAAGGACTAAAACATAGTTTTTTTTAGTGAAGCAGTTCCTCTGAAGAACTCATAGTTTACAGTGGTGGGTGGGGGCAGGGACGGAGCCAGGATTTGTTCTTTAGGGGGGCCAAAAAAAATTTTAACAGCATAAAATATATTCATCACTAAAAAGTAAAATTTCACTATTACAAAACATATTTTTACTAAAACAAAAATAATGTAGTAATAGATATCAAAGTTTCGTCAGAACTTGAGAAGGCCGTAGTCTTACCAAACCAAATGTATAAATGAGTTTTATAAAATTTTCAAACTTTGGGGGTGAATTATAAAAATTTCAAATCTTGGGGGGCCGTGGCCCCCTCCAATATGCATGTGGCTCCGTCCCTGGGTGTGGGGGGGGGGGGTAATGAATCAATTAGCCTGATAGGTAATGTTAATTATGAAGCTTCCACCTGAAGAAACAAGTAGTAGATGCATGAAGCAACAAAATGCTCATTACAAAGCTCAAACTTGCCTATACCTAGGCATGACAAAATATGGTTATGGGTTGGTTTTGGTTTTCAAAATATGTTATGGTTCCATTTAAGAACTAAAATCATATTAACCATTTTTAATATGGGTTGTGTGGGTTGGAACTATATAGTTATGGTTCAAAACCATATTAATCATGTTAAGGTGTTTTAACTTTTAAACAGAACTTTTGAAAAATGATATGCGTAATTATTTTATTGATATGCTTCTTTGGCATATTTTTTTGCTTTTTCAAAAAAAATAATAATTACAAATATCATAAACTATTTAAAAATTACTACTATTTATAAAATTTATTATTTTAAAATTTTAAATAAATCATGTCAAATTTAAATTTAAAAATATCTTAAATCAATTTTTAAAAAACTAATATTGATCTTATATTTTGAAATAGACGAAGCATGTTTTTTTTTCAATAAATTGATTCCAATGTGGATATGAATGAGCTTGATGCAATTTGGAGTTATAGCAGATGAACTGGCTTTATGTATATTAGTTATTTGACAAACAATCGTGTGTAAATTTAAAAAATAAAAATATAAATTTAATTAGTGAGAGAAATCATGAGTTGATTAATAAAAGAATTGAAAAAGAAAAGAGTAGAAATATAAACATTAAGATAAATTTTTTTTAAAAATATGACAAACCAAGAGTTTAAAAAATAATCGTGCTCCTCTTCATAAGATATTAAGATATATAATTATCATCATCATGAAATATATACACATTTGTATGTGTGTGTATATATATATATATTATAAATATTTTTTGGAATTATAATTTTTACAATAAAAAAGGGATATTTGTATGAGTTGTTTCTCACATTATTGTGGATCTCATATATTATGTATAATAATTATCGGTGTACGGTAGTAGTAGTAGTTGGGGCAGACTGAAGGAGGAGTGTGGTTGAATGGAATATGGGTTGAAAAATGGTTAACCGGTTCAGAACTATATTTGTTTTAAAAAATATGGGTCCAAACTTTAACCAACCTGAATAAATAAAAATGGTTAACCAACCCATTTGGTTCCAGTTAATATGGTTTGACCCAACAATTAACTAACTATATTGCTAGGTCTACCTATACTGTCTTTAATTTTGAAATGGAAGGAAAACAAACCTCTGTGTTCTCAAACATCCTCAACACAATATAACTCATGTAGTCAAGCTCCTTGGTTTTAAACAAACGGTCCAAAGCATTATCACAGACCAGGCTAGCCTCTCCTTGAAGTGATTCATCCAAGTTGCAGTACCGAAGAACATTCATTAGGGAATGAATATGTGATTCCTGTCATTGAACAACACAAAGAGATTAATTTTAGAGGATGAACACAAAAAAGAAGTGAACAAGGTAGCAATAACTATAAAAATGAAGTTCGGGGTATATACATCTCACTTTGAAACTATATAAGAACTAGAAAAATTGACTAAGAAACTTGAAAGCTAACTGATAAAGGTTTTCATAGTTTATTAGTTAAGTGGAAAGAAGTAAAAAAACGACATAAAAAAGCTTCTTTACACAACTTAATAATACAAGTGTTGTAAAAAGAAAAAAACTAAATATGTAGGCCTATTCAATTTTGAGTTTTGAAAAGACATCACTGAGTGGGTTTTTGCAGTTAGAAATTTCTGGGCTGTGAAAAAGTTGGCCATCTATAAAAATAATCTGAACTCATTCCTTAGAATTTATCAACATAATTGAAGGCTACAGGGTGGCAATTGTAAAAGGAACCACAATAACTCTTATTCATAGGCAAATGATTTTTAGCTCGATGTTGCAAGTTTATGTATTATCTAATAGTGTGAAACTAACAAAGAGAATAACAAACATTTTGGGGTAATGTAAACTGACCGATGTAAAGTAAAGGCGCGTTCGGACATGTCTTTCTGGTGTCTTCACGTTAGCATATCTGATGGAAATAATTTATAACATTAATACAATCAAGAATAAAGATGTACCCTTTCATATTTTCTATTGTTTTCTATATAAGTTTATATAGCAGTTGCCCATGGATAAACAAAACAATGAGAAATTCTACACATGAGAATGGGTGGTCGTAAGTAAAGAAGCAAAAGTATCACGTATTTACTTTGGATCTAAGCGGTATTTGGTCTCTTTGTCATCATCATCATCCTTATCCATTGACATTTCACTTGACATTTCACTTGTTAAACTGGTCTTTCTAGTGTCTTCATTCTTAGTATGAGACTTTCGTTGATAATCTGTATCTTCTTTCCCAGTCCCAGTCTTAGTGAATGTTGATTCTTGATCTTCGTTACTCTTCAAGTCAGCAACACTGATTGCCTCTTCACGAGTATTCCTCA
Source organism: Panax ginseng (assembly GCA_020205605.1). Lineage (NCBI taxonomy): Eukaryota > Viridiplantae > Streptophyta > Magnoliopsida > Apiales > Araliaceae > Panax > Panax ginseng. Next base: position 153,649,730 of record CM035129.1, read on the forward strand.
GATCAATCAAAATCTTACCCAACAAACGGCGAGCAACCTGATATGTTGACGATTAAAAAAAAATCTCATTAGGTTTATGCATTTATTCATTGGTCTATTACTTTTTGCAAACAAAAATATTGCTTTATACTATCAACAAACACTGGCATTATAACACAAAGGATACTAAATTTAAAAGTAGAGAGACCAAATAAGAGTGCAGTAACAATAGCAGTGAATACATTTTAACACAATGATAGGAGCCCTATGTTCATGAGAACCTCAAATACACACTAACTCACCAAAACCAAAAATATCTTGAGCCGTTCTACCATTCATTATTCACTCTTGGATAAAAAATTAAGCCCCTGCATGTTAAAATGTGTTAACCCTCACCCCCCACCCCTCTCCTCTTTGTATACATCAAGTCCTTTTCTGGCGATCTTTAATCACATTTCCTTATGAAAGATAAAATAAAATAGTATGAAATTAAGATGGGATAAATGTTATGACATGGTTTTTACCTTCGAGCCAATCTTCAGTTTCTGCTTTGGATTAATCCCATACTCGTTTGGAATAACACCATCTGCAAGTAACTGAAATATAAAGGCAAAACATTAAGGCAAATAAGGATAACATCACAAGACTTGACAACCCTCAGGTAGCTTATCTCTTTGCACTCTGTTTGCTGTAACTAGTTAGTTTTTTTTCTCTTTATAGATGTTTTTGTGTGTGTGTGTGTGCACGCGCGTACATGCGCAAGGGTGTTTTAATATGAAGGTGTACTTTTATTTTACCTATCTCCATGCATTTCTATTCTTTTATTTTAAAGTATTTGTTTTATTCTTTGCTTATTTAATTTGTTTTATCTTTTTAGTTTCTTCTCGCCTTTCTACTTTTTCGCTTACATGTGGGATTCATTGAAAGCCTATCCTAACTAGTTTGGGACAAAGTCATTGCTGAGTTGAGTTGAGTTGAGTTATACTTGAAATCACAACAGAAGTAAACTTGCTCTCTGCCGCAGGAGTTGAAAAGGGCATGACATTGAAAAGTTACTCAGAAAGAGGGAGGGAAAAAGGGGGGAGGATGGAGAGAGAAAAATTCTTTTATATACTAATAAGAGTTGATCAAGTGTACCTGGGCAACTTTGAAGAGTTCATCCAGACCTTCTAAATGAAGATGTGCATTATGCAGGAGATCATACCTGTTAAAGGGAACCAATAAATTTACAAGCATGCTAGGATACAATAACATATATACCATAAACAATTTTTATCAGTGAATTCCAGTAAAAAAATATGTCAAAGTAGGACATCCATTTTGTATATCTACTACACTGCATAAGATGTAGCAATAGGAAACAAATGTACTGATAAAACTTTACCACATCAATACTTAGGATTGCTAATTATGGGTCAGCTCATTCCAAAGTTCAAGATTTTATGTACATTAATATGCATGTACTGAGCACACATATTTGTAAAGAAAAGATATACCGTAAAACATAAAAATAAAAGAACCAATGAAAGACAACCACAAAATACAAGATACACAAACATGACATGTTATCATTGTCCTTCTCTCAGAATAAGAGTTGTATTCAGTTACCAGAATCAGTTTAGAGACTTCATTGTGGAAATTTATGAAATCACAAGAAGAAGTTATAATATTTTGAAAAGCAGAAATCTGAAGAACTTGGATACATGTCGGTATTTCTTCCATACATTATACATCAGACTTTCAAATCTTGTAGAACACGTACTTGCATGAGTCATAAATATCCGGAATCTGTGTTATATCAAACCGCCTGCAAATGAATCACAAAATTAATGAAAATGATAATGACACTTCTATCTTATCCCACAAATTAATGTATTCAGTTGAAAACTTTCCATGACTGAAACGAACGATGAATTAACTTCATCCAAAACATGAAAACTTTTCTAGTCTTGTACAAGCATAGTTAGGTAAGTAAACAATTAAATACTCACTCTTTCCGTTCATTATACAAGTCTCTCTCAAGTTTCCTCCACCGAGCATACATCAGAAGGAATCCCTCACTACCACAGGGTAACCCAGCAGAAATACGATCAATGTCTATACTAGTTTTACCAAGTGCCTTTGCTTGATCATATGGAAGTATAACATCATATGAGCTCTTTTCTGCCAGGTTCTCATCTTCAACCTTGGCGAGCAGCCTCACTTTTTCAGTAACATTTTTTGTCAATTTCACCTATTTGAAAGATAATAAATTGTTTTTGAAGAAATTAGTGGATACACCAACCTATTACGAGGTAATTGATAATTACAGGCTATCCTTGCATTCCAGACATAACTTTATACTTTGCTTCTATTGAACATTTTCGATGAACACTTCAATTGAACATATTGCCAAAATGTACATACATCATTAATATTAGTGACAGAAATGCATTAAGTCAGCAAGTTAACTTACAGTGAAATATTATTGCTATCTATCATGCAAGTAAATAACTCAGCTACACAGAACTTTTTAATCAAATCATCAAACATATACTACAACTCACAGTATCATAATCACTACTTAAACCTTTTTTTTATGTCGTCATATCACTGCATAATATTTTGACAGTAAACACCTCTGTCTTTTCTCCAACTTGGTACTTCCTCCACCTTCAGAACAACCAACACAAACCAATAGCCCACGTTTACAGTTAAGCATCTCAACCATCAACATTCAACCACAATCCCCCTTTCTTACTCCCCATTTCTTCCTATCCCTCCTATCCTTGTCAAAACTGCTGGATATCAACCCATCAGTGACATCTACCATCATCGACCACCTTCACTATCCTGTCTTGCTATTCACAAATAGAAATGCTGCATCAACTTAATCAAGGTATCTCTAATGTCCTCCAGCTTTCTTTGAAAATACTTTTTCTGCCCTTCCTATAATCTCCTAGAATTCATCACCTATGAACACCAAAATCATCAACACAGCAGATTAAGAACATATTTATTATGTATTAAACAGTGTTATTAATTCGAACAATTATGTGTTGGTTTAACCCTCGCAAGTTGTTTAACTTAACAATAAAGATGTTCACTGAGGGTTTTATTTCTTTGGTCTCCCCACCCTCCCGAATATTTCAATCATCATTGGGTGTTGAATATTTTCATTGAGGTTTACATTTTCTGTTACTGAACTAGAAGAAGTGATTTTCTAACCCTTCGTTTTTCCAATAGATTCTGTTTGACGTGAGAACTAGTACAAGGCTTTTCTTCTAATCTTTTTGCAGATTATAGAACTTGACACTAGTACTCTTTGTTTTAAGTTGTTATCATTCTTATTTTACTAAATTTCTAGGTATTTGAATAGAATGATTGCAATAAGAGCACCAATAGATATAGAAGGTACAAATGATGGTGGAAATATATTGATTAAATCAGGCGTTAGAATTGCTTCTTCTTCTTCTTCTTATTTATTTTTTTTTTTTTTTTTTTTTTTGGGGAGGGGTGGTTGTTCACATGGTGGCACTGAGAGTAATGAATGCTTTAGAGGAAGATGGCAGCATAGTTGGGTTTAGTTCAGTAAGGCTGTGAGCGGCAGTTAATGAATTGCACTTACATTATTGTAGTTGCCATGTCTTAGTTTGATAAATTAATTTTTTGCAATTTTGGTATTTTATGAATTTTAGACAAATAATTTCTACTTAATCGCATAGAAACCAAGGATAATTATTTAAAACCGTAGTCTCTACCAATCAGGTTTACCTCGTGACAAGTTAAAAAGCGGTTCCTGATGTTATATGGAATATATACATATACATAGTTAAAAAATAATAAATAAAAGAATGAAGAAGAAGAGGGTATTGTAAAAAATCACCAATCACTTAAATGAATAAATTGTGAAATTTGCCTAGAAAGTTATTTTGGCTGGCAATAGATACTAGGACCTCAACCAATTTGGTCAGAAGTTAGCAGAAAAAAACACTCATTTTTGGATTCAAAGAATAATGATATCACTCAGGAATACTATCCAGGAAAGCAGTACATAAGATGAATTACCAATTCCGGGAGGAGTTCAGAAGCATTTGAAGGGAGTCCAGATCCATTAACCATCCAAGGTTTAGCGGACGATCCATTGCTATGAACCGTCTTTGCTCCAGAAGTTATAATCTCAGTCAACCTAGCCTGGAATAAAAGAAGGTGGGGAAGGGCTTTCAACATCCTACTAATAATCCTGTTCCAATTTGGTGATTTAAATTGAAACCCTAGGTTAGGTCTTAGGTGGGTCAGAAATATTAACAGGCAAATAGCCATAATATACTCAAAATTACATGTTCAAAACTTCAGCAGACTCAAACTTAGCCCTATTGGACAGTGAATATCAATCACCAGTCTGGAATTTTGCTCTTTGACTTCGTTAAAAAGCATAGCAACATAATGCAGTAAAAGGCACAGGAGAAACCTTAGCTTCTTCCATCTGAATACTGGCATTGTCAAGTCCATCCAACATAGAGGAGTCCTTGCTAACAAGTGAAACCTTTAGAAGATAGAATGTCAGTCATCAAAAATAGAAGTCAGAAAACAGAAAAGAAAACCCCTGAGAAGAAGAATGCAAACCTGGATTGGTGTTAATTGTCCTTCTAAATCAAGAAGGCCCTTAGCGAAGGCAGCCGCGGACATCTGTTGGCAAATATTCAGTCAATGGTGCAGCTCATACACAATACCAAAGTCTGAGATTAAGCAATATACAAGTTGGAAAACAAGTGAAAGAAAGTGATAACTCTTACGAGACTAAACTGGATAAAAAAATTGAAATCCAACTAACATTAGGAGCACAACATGATGGTGCTCAAACAAGCAGCCAAATATATCCACTTATATTTCAGACTATACCTGAACACGGCCCTCATCTGAGCTGTATATTTTTAAATCATGACGATATGTACTGTGAAGACGAAGCAGACCGGTACCTTCGCCTGAGATTAAAAAGATAGAGGTAAGTAGCAAACAAGAGGCAGGCAAGTACTGAATCGTCACTTCAGTAAAATGAGTTGTTAAATAGTGCAGACGAGGATGGTAGTAAATTCATCCACGTCATCTTAAGGGTAAATGACAATCATGTAGAATATGAAGACCACATAAGTTCTTTAGGTAGTAAATGTTTGATCAAACCTAAGGGCTAGACACATATTACGATTTCCTTACAAAGATGAAACTGAAAAATTAGTTTGGAAGAAAAGTAACCAAGCAAAGATCAAGTGATTTAAACCATAAACAGAAGCACCGAGGAAAGAAAGAACACTTAGTCTTACTTCTTCAGTGCTTCCTACAATAAAGTTCTTGTCAAATTCCTTCAAAAAAAGTATTTGTAGAATACAAGAAATTACTAAAATAGACTGTGAATGTGGAAACTTGCTGCAAGTCATTCACCCACTCTGGGCTTTTATAAGAGCAATATCTTGCAAGGCAACACGTAAGTCTTATGAGAATGGCACATAGAAGTTGGATTGCAAATGCAATGTCTCAACATTAGTGCCTTCATCTGGCAGCATAGCACGGCATAATTCAAGTGGAACTTTCCTGAAAATATTATCATGAAAGGCTGAGTGGAAAAATTACAAATAATATTCTTGCCACCAAATACTTTCATCCCTATCTAATAAAAATATTCTTTTATCTAAAAAAATGATAAAAATATGCATGCAACAGAAACTGATGCCTGTTCATAATTTTGATTGAAGGAATTTAAGGCCAGTTGTCAGATGCGAAACATATTCTACTATGCAAGCAGTGGATCTTGCATTGGGAAAAAAGAAAATCTCCTTCTAATAGATCCATCGTCACTCTCTCTTATTCATCTCCTTGCATATATACAGAAGTGACAGATTATTCCTTCAAAATATTAAGTTTTAATTTAACTTCAAGTACAATCCACTAAGATCACAACAATCAAAAAGTGAAAGACAATAGTCCGGCAGTTTATAAACACCATTTAACACCCAAGAATTCCTTTACTTTGTTGTTTAACACAGAGATACAACTTCAACCCATAAAAGCATAAAACTTTTATTTAGAAAAAAAAAAGTAGTACAATAGCAAATGTGACAATTAGTTTAGCATTTTATGCACTCGACAAAAGATGGAAGACACAAAATTTATTGACTTCATAAATGAGCAAGTTTCAACTTCCAAAGAAATACATCTTACTTGTAAAAATGAAATACTGAGAAGTACTAACCTGGGTACATATCATTTCGAAAATATCTTCCCAGTTCTTCAGCCTGCCGAGTGATCAAGGGAAGGGAGCATTTGTTATAAGAGAAAATAATCACTGAACATGATTAAAATATAACAGCACAGTCAAGAGAAATAAACTAACATATGCAAGGTTCAACAATTGTTAACACCTGTTTTCTGCCAGCATGTGTAAGAACACCCCCATATTTAAGAATCATCAATGCTTCAGCAGGTCTTTCTTCTTCACCTTCACCATTAGATTTTGCAACTTTAACCCACTTTAGTGGTTTTAGTTGAACCTTCCGATAAATGCCAGAGAAATGCCCCCCCTGGATAACAAAAAGTTGCACCTTAAATTAATGATTATGATTTAAGAGGATGAGGAAAAGTTTTCTACATCTTAAGGTAAAGTTAGGTTGTTCCAGTCTTCATGTTTAACCAAGTTGCATTTTCAAGGGAAGGAACTTCCAAATACAGTAATACTTCATCCAGGAGGCATTGCTCTTAGAGAAGTTGCTAGTTTAGATGATCATCAAGATTGTCAGACAGTACTTCATTCGTGTTTCTTTATTTTCTCACTTGTATATCCTTGAAGGACTCCTTGTTCTCCCTTTTTGTACTCTCTCTTCAATCTTATATTACTTATTTAAATAGAAAGAAACAGATAAAAAAAATATTCATGGAGAACACAAACATGCCCACAAAATAAAGTAAGATATGTTGCATCCCCACATTTATGCACATAGAATTCAAGGGATTCTAGATTCCAACAAAAAATCTTACCCCATATAATCTAAATGTAAATAAAATACAAAATTGCAAAGGTTCCTGTGCAGCGACTATAACTTCCTGGGTTGAAGCATGATATACATTGTTGGGTCCTCTCTTTAACAACTTAAGCGATGTGAGTGGATAGAACAGAGTACGGAGGAATCAGAACTTAGGGGCTTCCAAGAAAGGAGAAGGATAAATGGGGGAGGGGGAGCAATGCTTAATCCATTGATAAAATATTAAGGATAAATTTTATAATTAATCTGAATTCTGCAATCTGTTTACATCTCATAAGATTTACATAGCCATTATCCATCCTTTGAAATAATTATGTACCTCATACCATACTCTAGATTAGATACAACATACTAGGTTAAATCTACTATGGACAATTAATAAGGTAACTTATAGGAATGTAATATTCTAGATTCAAAATCATCTTTTTGTCTTCTAATTATCCAAATACAATCATGAAAGTACTCACTGGTGTACATGCATAATCCCCCACTTGAAAAGAATTCGTCCTCAAATTCCAAGTGTACCATGAATATTTTTTCTAGCATTGATTGTTGAAAGAGCTTTTCTTTTCATGGTAGAGAACAAAAACTCAAACATCATCATTCCCATATTTTATCTTATTACCTATATACTTCCAGACAACTATCATAAAACCATCCTCAAAATCAAAATACAAATGACCTCATGTCACCGGATATGGTTCAAAACATGAATGTCAAAAGTGAAAGAAAGTAAGAAAAGAAGAGTAGAGAAAACTCTTAACATGCTAACCATAATCACTACAGTTTCGATGTCCCCCACCCCCAAGGAGCCCAAAAAGGTCAAACTACACAATCTAAGTTCATTCTCATGCTGATTAAAATTTTGAAGATTCTATAAATTGCTCGTGATAGATAATTATCTTGAGCAATCTACCTAACTTCAGAATCTGAAAACATCTACTTCATGTAGCTCATATCATTAAATAATGTCTTTAAACCAGGGTTACCAAGGAACTTTTAGTATCCTCCATTCCGCGTACAGGGTTCTATTGTTCTGAATCGTGGTACAAGAACTAGATGCCTTGTGCATTCTACCGTAGGTAGCGTTCCTTGTACCTGATTTCATTAAACCCAGTTGCTGATTTCATTAAACCCAGTTGATTAGCGTTCCTGGTAACCATGCTTCAAACTAGAGACCTCTTTATGCAGCATAATCATACTCAAAACAAATATTCATAATTTAACCACAACAAAAATGAAAGTGCAATAATGCATGATTTGAGAGAACTATGTAAATCCGACCTCCTCAAGAACTGCTTTAACTTGTCGTAGTTTTTCAGCATGCTCAATGTCTTCTGCTTCACTATCACTTTCCCGATCAGGTCTATATAAAATTTCCAATTATTTCAGACATTAATTTGTTTGAAACAAAAGCCTCAATAAGCAAATATAATGTGTCCTTTTCAATAATAAAATACGTCACTCAACAATAAGATTTAAACTAACAAGCCACAAAGGCAGGCCTAGCATACTCTGTAACAAAAAAAAAATCGAAGACAGTCTGGATGAATTTTGAGGCACGTATGCTTGTATTGTTCTTACTTGTATAACTAATGAAAATCATTTAATGTGTACGGAACAAATTTCCATACGCTAATTGGAAATAAAAGTAAAGACAGAAGTTTCTTTATAATATAAGCAGGTTGTAGGTACCATGTGACTCGTTATATGCATTAATTCCGCATTAGAAGCTATATAAAAGCATCAACATGAATGAGCTATATGAGTACAAAACAGTGCAAACATGAAGAGTTAACATATTAAACTGGAAGATAAGAGGGTATGCAACAATTTAAGAATGTATGAACTAATCCATATAGACATTTGGAGATAGTTAGAATAGACAAACACTCCGAGTTCCAATTCTACATCACGTGAATACTGAAGGGTAACCTTGCTTAGATATTGACTACACACCATATTTTACAATATAATTATGCTTAATCTTTCTTTTATTCTCCTGTTCAGAAGATAGTCTAGACAGTTGAAACCTCTAAATGACTTCCTCTTCAAAATTTGGTACAGTGAAACAATAAATTTTTTATTCCAATGTCTGCAATGTGCATGATGCCTTAGACATGAGTCAGAACTAAGAAAGAATCCATACCCTTTTAATGTATAATATCTCAGAATCAATAACCATAAAAAAAAAATTGGACCCAAACTCCACTTATCCTTGTACTTCCCTCAAGAAATCTTAGAACATTTAAAATGACCCGAAGTTTTTAGGTTCATGTTTGGACTTTCGTCTAGGGAAGAAGATTCCAAAAAGCCTTGTGGGGCTCAAAGATTACAACACGTCCTTTCTCGCATATGCTTGGAAAGGCAGAACTCAACAAAAGATGTGCCAATCCCAAAGGGATCTAAAGCCTACATATGGTGCAGTCTACCTTTGTCCCTTTAATCCTTAAAGTCTCGGTGCATCTATTTTTTTTTTCATTTTTATTAATAAATCATCTTTTCTAAAATTAATCTTTCTTATCTTATGGTTAAATTACATATGTTCTTAATTGAGCCTTGTTATGCTTCTCAATCCAAAACTGTGTACCAGTTTCCAAACACAGATAATGTAAAGAGCAATCTCTTTTTTCCTCCAATGTTATTCTCTGTTGATCTTCACATTTTAATTTACATGGTGGCTGTTAGTTCATTATGAAAACAAACTAAAAATTAGAATCAAAATATTTCCCATGAGGCTCAGGTTTCCATACAATGAATAGAACGAGTAGTATTTTTTGTTTTTCTTTTTTTAAATTACCACCGTTTAAGACATGAATTTGAGTAAAGTCATGTGTATTTGCATTTGGAGATAAATTTGAAAAGAGGAGTGACAATGGCTACAAATGAGTTGTACATAACAGATTAACCAATGTACTTTCAGAGATAATTAAAAGGAAAACAAAATTTCATATGGATCGAGACCTAGAACGTGGAACAAGAATTCGTGTGGCATCTAACAGATCTTGCAACTGGACAGCACTTTTGAGTTTTGTCTGCCAAACAGGACAGAAATAAGAAACAAAAGTAGTATTTGTTAGAGATGTTGAATGTTTAAGCAAAAAAGATGGAAGATAGGATGATATTGAGAAAAAGAGCACCTCAGATCTAGGTCTCCCGCCATTGTATTTCAACATCAAATTCAATAGTTTTTCCTCAGTTACCTTCAGCTTCACTTTTTGTTTTGGAGTTCTATCACCACTGCCCAAGTAGAACATGACTAAAAATAGGAAAACAAAACTTGCCCCCTAGAAAGGAAATAACCAAAAGGATGTTGATCTTACTGACGAATAATAGCAATTACACAACGAAGCTCCTCAGACTGCCCAAATGTGCCAATAATCCCACTTCCCATACGTGTTAGTCCCTCAGAAGGTTGAACTGGTTCATTAACCTTCCATGGCAAAATTGGTGGAATTGTTGATGAAAGATGGGGGGCTTTTGCATCTAAAAACATCTTCCTCAAAACACAAGCAGCATCATCATAATACCTATAGTTAGCAACTAATGTCATAACTATATTTTTACAAAAAAAAGATACGAAAGCATCGCATGGATGAAAAAAAAAATTACATTTCACAAATATACCATACACATGCCTGTGCATACATGAGACCCAGACGCACACAAACCAATATATAGAAATAGGGGCAGATCCACCTTCTAAGCAAGGTGGGAAGGCCTGTCATGATTTTGGTGGAAATATTTTTAGTAGTATTAAAAATATTAATTTTAAAAAAAAATACAGTGCTCACGCTTCCACAAGCGCATAAACACAAACAAAAGGGGCTGATTGTATATGTTATGTTGTATCCAATCAGACCAGAGGTTGGATTAATTAAAATATACAAATCAACAATCCATCTTGTTAGCTTAACTACTTATCCTTTGATTTTCAAATAATCAACATAAAGATAAAAAAAAAAAAAGAAGAGGTAGAAAATCACAAGTTTTAAGATATGTACTATAATACTAATGCCTATATTTAAAATATTAAAAAAAACTATTAGAGAGAAGTAGAAACGCTCTATGTTGATATGGATTTAAAAGGAAAAAAGAAAGAAAGCAAATGAATCCACCAGAAAAAAGTATCATGAAAGATTCAGGTATCATATGCCGTAAGTTAATTTTTTAAAATTCCTACATAGAATAGTGCATATATGTAGCACTACTCCTCAACCCAAAATATCCCCCTTTCATGTAAGGATTAGCAGTGATGATATGCAACAAAATCCTTCTATTGCCTTCTTTCTTTCCTACACAACAAAACACAAGAAAGGAAAGACAGTATCCCTCCTATTTTTCCTTCCCTCAATAATTCAATCACTTATATGCTCCTACCAAGCGCACCATTTAGGACAGGGGTATGATATATATATTATAGACAGAGAGAGAGGGAGAAAAGGAGAGAGAGAGAGAGAGAGAGAGTAAAAAAGAGGTCGTAGAGGTTGATTAAGTTTATCATTATAAGGACATATGATTTAAATCATCAAATGCAATTGAAGTAGACACTGAATGACAAAATGATAAAAAATTGAGGTATCAACAATATTAGCTCAGTTCATACTGCAAGTCCGTGCAAAAAATTTATCCATACCCAAAAGAAAAAAGTAAAGAAAGCTTGATTATGGACAAATATAAAGACTACATTACAATACTAACGAGATAATCACTTAAATAAATAAGGAAATAATGAGGTTACTTGTGGGAATTTTTTACAAAACTCCATCCATTAACATCGCAGACATATGAACGGCCCTCACAACGCAAGAGATCAAACCCACAAACCTGCAAGCATCATGAAGAGATGAATTACAACAGCCGATAAAATTTTTTGGTAGAAACAGTTAATAACTGTGCATGTCCAGTGGGTTTGTGGGTTTGTTATGCACTTCAATGAATTACATCATCTAAACAGTAAAGAGCGTTAATCTTTATGACAAACCCCTCCATTTAAAGTCGAGCACAAATAATTAACCTAATAAAATTGAATGCAGTGAATGGGAAACCAAAAACTGAAAGAGCACGATCAAGGTTACGCAGCTTAATCTTGTAGTATTGAAAAGTTACACATCTAGGTAATTAGTAATTCTTCCAATGCAGAGAAACAACACATATGAGACAAAGAAAAAGAGGGGGGAGAGGGTTAAGGGCTGAACGAGAGAAACAAGAGGGGCAGGGGACAACAAATAGCATTCTAGATAATATAACTTCAGAAGTGGGGGAAAATGACAATTATCATAATGAACCCTTAACACTTGAAACAATAACTACTGTATGAGATTCATCATAAAGTTGGCAGCTTTAACAATGACCAGCATTATTTTACGGGTAAAAACTGACTTACTGATTGCCTAAATGCAATGCAAACATCTCTTGCCATCTGCTTCTCAGTAGGAGTGAGTAGCACAGGATATCTGACCTGACAAAAGATAACAAATTCAGATGCAATTCAAATGCACTTAAAACTCAATAGCATGTGCATTACTTGGCAAAGGTTAAACGTGAAAATGTGTTTTCGATACATCTTGAAAACTGATTTGAGATGGAGTTTTGCTGATGTCTAAATGTAAAAAGTATGTACTTCTTTTCCATCTGGATTTCTCATAACAACGCCATCTACAACAGGAGACTTCCTTGCCTCCGCATGTGCATATTCAGGGCCCACTGTATAAACCTACAATAACATGAAGGTAAGTTCAAGCAATCTTTATGAAAAATGAATGTTAAAAAATGTAAATTAGATTAAACTTTGCCAAGATAAAGAGAGCAGAGCATATGACCATCATAGATACAAATTCAAAAGACCTGACAGATGTAAGAAACATAAGCAACAAACGCTGAACTGATTGATGCCACTTGTTTTGATACTAGCACGCACTCCTAATGTATGCTTGTAAAACATCATACACTGCTTCAAAGCACTCTATTAACAGAAATTTTCATTCAACTAATTGATACAACTTTTTTTTATATAAGACTTTTAATGAATATTCATGATGAATTCGCACAGAAATAATTTAGATTTAGAAAGCAAGAGAGCAAGGAAAAGAAAACTCTCACAAGTATCTGCCTTGTGCATAAAAGGTGGAGACCACTAATCACTAGGTCTTTCTTCATCTACAGCATGCCTCCTCCAGTAAAATTGTTTAACATGCTGGGATTTACTTGGTGTCATAGTTGTTATGGCGTCACCTAGGTGACGCCTAGGTGGCACTAGAGAAAGGCAAGGCGAAGCCTTGGACACCGAGCCACCAAAGCTCACGCCTTGGTAGCTATCCTAAGTTAAGTGATTGTCATTTTTACCCATGACTCATCATAACCCATGGATTTGTTATGTCGTATAATTTTATTACTTATTATACTTGTAATGGATGATGGGCAAGTCATCATTCTTTATTTTCTATGTGGTGTTTATTGACTTGTTCTACTAGTTTATAATGTTAAGTGTTTTATTTTTGAATTTTGATTGTGAAGTACTCATATAATTGTATTCTATATTGTTAGTTATTATGATTTGGGTATTAATGTATATAAAATATTATTGTTCAATATACTTTTGAAGTAAAATAATAATGTATAAATTGCACATTGTTAAAGACTTGTCACCATACGGACGCCATGACGGACGTCTTATTGCCTAGGCGTCCTAGCGGTCAACTACCGTCACATCTTGCCATGGCGCCGTGACAACTATGCTTGGTGCTTCTAGATATACGTGTGTCATTTTGTTTGGTGAATACTAGAATAATAGTTCAACTATTGAATTATTAAGGTTTCAATAGCTGCTACTTAGACCTTCAAATGCATAGCATGAAAAATTGTTGTCAGATTGGATTTACACCTTTCTCCAACCAGTTCACCCACTCCTCTTGGCTTGATTTCATGAGATTCTAGCAAACAGTTCTCTGTTGAAGGTGTTACTCCCAAAGTCTCGATAATCAATCAATTTTCATGCAATAGTCAATGCAACATCCTTAACCTTGAAACTTTTTTCTTGACAACCTAAAACAGTTGTTGATTCATGAATGTTTTCAAAAATTCAATGCAATAGAATTACTACTTTAGGGAGGAGCAAGAAGAATAGCACATGCTTTCATTATCTAATAATTGAAAAATAGATAAATCCATCGATGGAGCTACAAGATCATAAATTAGACAACCTTGACATCTGTCCCTCCAGTTGGCATAAACTCCTCATACAAATATGAGCCTTCACGTCTCACTCTTCTTACCTCTGGATGAAACTCACTTGACCGGTTACCAACCTGAAGGCAAAAAAACAAAGCTTAAATGAATTGGGAATGCATGAATAGAAACAACAAATATGGCCAATAAATCAAAATAAATGTAGATTTCAAGTTGGATAGAAAAGCTTCAACTGTATAAGTTTCTAAAAAAATTTAATGAAGTACTAATTTTTTGAATAGGTAAGCTTGGTCTTAAGTGTGAGGATTGGTACTAGCGACTTTTTATGTTCCTTCAAGGCTTCTGCCATTCACCCACTCCTCTTGGGGTTTCAAGAAGTTAAATTTTTGAGAGAGCGATTGGACAGAAAAGAAATACTTGGTGTTTGATTGGAACATATATATATATATATATATATATATATATATATATAGCTGAAAAGGTAAAGAAGAAGGTTTTATGTATGTTTCTCCTTATCTTAGAAGCTCTGAAAGTAAATTATGTTCTCTCTTTTCACATTTTCTAGAATGTTAATTGCAAATGGATTAACAACAAAGTTTCTGATATGACATGATAACTAAAATATTTTGAAATCCTTATAAAGCTTGTAAATGTAATCTTATATGATTAATAAAAGATGTTTTGGTGATTGAAATTATGTGTTATATGATTGAATGTGTGTGGTTTCATTCTAAGTATAAAGTATTGAATTTTTTTGTAAAACTTAACTAAATCACTATTCATAAAAAAGTTAAATCATTATTCATAAAAACGCTAAAGTAAACTTTGGGAAAGTCAACAAATTTTGGCTAACCGAATTAATTAGGAAAGCTAACTAATGAGTAACTAGAAGCTAACTAGAAAGTAAACTAAGTTTGGAATAACTAAACTAAGTGGGATCAGATTATGGTGTAGAGAAAGGGAGGGCTTTTTGGCGATTATGGAAGTATGTAATACTTACAAAGTTGTAAGTATTGTTACTTGCTTTGAAGAGTTAGTCATCAATTTGGCTTTAACTTGCTTTAATGTGTTGTCAAGCCTAGGATGGTGAGATGTGGCTTATTAATTTGCTTGTGGTATTGGCCTGTTTTAAGAGGTGAGATGTGGCCACATTTCTTGCTTGTGCCCTAGGTCTTGCTTGCCTATAAATAGAAGCCTTATGCCTAGCTAATAACCTTCATTAAATCCCAAAGCAATTCTAAGAGAGAGCATAGTAAGTATACTTATAATTGAGAGAAAGATCAAGTCTTGCTTATTCAAGATAAACGTAAAGCTTACAACTTCAAGAGGTTGATCGAAAGACACAAAATTATCGTAAACTGAAGCGGAATCAGGTAAGTTTTTCTAACTATGTGCAATTTCTAACTGTTTTTATGTGCAACGATGTGCTATAAAACTGTTTTGAATTTCAGTTGTTGTGTGAAGTTAGTTGTGATATGTGAATTACTTGTATAACTTGAGTATTGTGAACTCTATAACTTGAGGACTGTGAATTCTTTAACTTGGGCAATATGAACCCTATAACTTGGGCAGTGTGAACCCTATAACTTGAGTAATGCGAACTCTATTATCTGTGTAACTTGAGTAGTGTGAACTTTAATATCTGTATAAACGTGAGAAGTGTGAAATGTGTTATCTGTCAGACTTGTTGAGCATGCATTTGTGCTCATTCTTGTGAATAAAATCTTATTTGCAGGTAAGGAAGAATTACCAGTAGAATCTGGCAGTAAAGAGAAAGTGAAAGAAGAGTAGTTAGGTTAAGAGATTATTATCGTTGTCTTCTTTGCATGTAATAGAACTTAACGTTGTAATAACTTTGGAGATATGATTAAAATAGTTGGGAATTATTATAAGAATGTATTGTTTGTGTACTGTACATTTAAGCTAGTAGATTTAGGAGTCAAATAACTATGCTAGATTAATATTATTGGTGATGTCTAGAAAGTTCTGTCGAGGAAAGGGGTTAGGTTATCTAATTGCGCGCCAATAAGAAGAAATTTTTATCCAAAAGCCCACTCTTTCCTGGGAATTGACTGGTTGCTAATATTAAAAGTCTATGATAGATAAATGGTGATGAAGTTGAGAAGAAGGGTTTAGTGATGGATTGAAGTTATGGAATACTCAAGAGGAAGTAGGGTTGGAGGATTTGCATATTTAATACATTAGAATAAGTTGTAATTTTTATAACTTTGAGATGTAACCAAAAATTATAAAGTTTACGATTCTGGAATAAAGAGTATGATGTTAAGTTTTTAATTAAACGAGTTTTCACCAAGTTTATTGTTGGGGAATGTTATAGAAGATGATGTTTAGTCAGCACCAGATCCGTTGTGGAAAGCACTCGGATTTGGGGGTGTTACAATAACACATACTTATAATATGCACTAAGAAAGGTAAAAATAAGTCGGCTGAACTCAAGTAATCCTAAAACAAACATGACTTGAAAAGTGAAAACAGGTTAGATATGGCCAATAATGACATAACCAAAACCAAAAAGTATTTAAAGTTGATTTCTGCAATTTCTTTAATCCCACTTCAAAACATATTAGTAAGCCCTAAAAGCATACAAATGGCATTACATCACAATGGAAAATAAGTTGTATTTCAGCAATTTAAGCCCAAACCGAGAGTGACTAAAAGATCATACCAAAACTCACCTTTCGGAACAATTCTTTCATGCCCCCACCTGCTGAACTAGGGTAATATATCATTATACTGTGGTCGTCACCTTCACAAAAGACCAAACAAGTCTCATTACTTTACATTGAGAGTAATATTCGCACCTTAATGTGCTACTAAATTAAAAGTATCAATTATGTAGTATGGCAACATTAATTAGCTAAGTTAAACTGCTAAAGTATTAAAGGTGAAAATTTTCACCTTCACATAAAGTCAAATACTTTTTTTTGACAAGTTAAAGTCAATATTGTTGCCATATTATTTTTAGTAATTTCTTTTATTGGCATATCCTGATACCTTCTGGCTAATAAATTTGACCATCCGCTGGAATGAGACCTAAAATTCCTGTGAAACATTATTTCTTTCCTTCTATTTCCAAATAAAATCATTTCAATATTGGCCTTAGTTATTAACCTAAAATATTCACCATCTGCTAAAGCTTTAATCACTTTGACGGGAAAAGAAAGAACGCGTGTCATGTTGTTTAAATGTCTTTTTTCTCATTCCTTTCTTCATTCATCGTTCAAATTCTGGTGCCCAAAGCATAGAGGAATTAGGACAATCCATTTTAGATACCATATTTCTCACGTTGTTCATTGCAGACCTGAAGTTAAGGCTAAATGATTTCTCCAGCATTTTTGTTTTACTATTTTATGGGTAAGCAATTACCCAGCACTATTTTTTGGTTAACTTCCATCTAAGATTTGAAAGTATGCATATGCAATAATGTTTTGAAATAATTACTATAATAAAGTCGTGATGTGTCAAAACTCAAGAGAATCCAGTCTCTATTCAAGATACAGTGTTTCAACAACCCAGTCATCATTTACTATGGCTGAGCTTTTCCTAAGGTAAGATTAAGTGACTTGTATTTCAAATTTCATAAATTGGATCCAATTTCTTTCATCTAACCCCGCCAAGAAATAACAGACTGCCACCAAAATCAGTATTTCATAAAAACGTTCCATCATAGTTGTTAAGGTGTCGCATAGGCGTCCAGGCAATGAAAAACTGATACGGCGATGGGCGCCTTGATGTGGAACTGCTAAGGTTGGGACGCCTTAGCAGCTCTGGCCCAATCAAAGTATTTTACAGTTCCGATTCATTAACCCATGACCCATCGATTAAAAACCAGGGAGAAAGGAAATAAAACTCTAAAAAACTTATCAATAATCGGATTCGACACATTTTTATCAGACTACATATTTGTGAAGGTTGCAACTTTATTTTTTATGTGATGTTTGTTGAATTCTTCATTTCTTTTACTAATTTTTAATATCAAGTGTTTTATTTTTGGATTGTTATTGCTAAGTATTTACATAATTATGCCTTTAATGTTATTCCATAGTGTTATGTTTTGAGTTTTAATGTATATGAAATGTTATTGCTAATATACTTGTTAAGTAAAATAAATAATATATAAATTGCACATTGTAAACGATTTATCGCCATACGGACACCATGGTGGTCGCCTTGTCGCCTAGGCGACTAAGCAGTCGGATACCACCATGACTCGTCGTGGCGCCATGACAACTATGCGTTCCATGTATAAGCTTGGTTTTAATTTTCAGTTGATCATCTTGTTTTGCAGCAAAAACATGGCATAAAATCATCAGACATTAGTGAAAATAGCAGCAAAGAGAAATAAATCCATCATTATGAAGAAAAAACTCACCATCAACTGGTTTCTCCACAAAAGGCTTCCAAAAACGGTTCCCACGAACCTCAACAAAATCTTCTTCCTCAACGAAATAATCTACTTCTTGATATGGAACTTCTCTATTCACAAGGGCATATCTTGGAACAGGAATACCATACATTTCAAGACACTGGACCAACAAAACAAAAAAGATGCATATCAATACATAAGAGAGAGGAAAGAAGAAAATAGAATTCTTCTAGTATTCAAGGTTTAGATGGACCAAAGGATGACCAAGAATAATAGTTAGACATCCAAATGGATATCGTATCTTTGCAAAAATATATACTTTCTTTGCCATTCTAAGGTCCGCATCTCAAAGCTAAATTAGTGAATAGTGACTTCATATGTATGCTCATTATCTCCTCCATGAATAATGCATGCATCTCCATATACCTTTTCAAGAAATAAAATTCTAGATTGTTGACCCTTTAAAATTCCCACTCACTAAAACAAATCTTTAATTCTACCTTGTATCACCATTAGATCCACATGCCCATAAGACCAATCAGCCACAATATCAGCGTTTCCCCAAATAAATCTACAGAAGAAGGTGTTCACTCGAAAAGTTTGCATAAAGCTAACAAGGATCCTCTGCATTCTGCAATAACTGAAGGGAGGTATATATATCTCTTTAAAGGATTTCCTTAGATTACTGGTTAATCCAACATTAGACTATCAACCTCACTACATAATAAGCAGCCTTTTAACAGGCTTCCATGGTTAAAAAACCAGACCAAAGCTAGTAATACAGGATGAATCTAAACATATACTATATCATCTATAACTGATTGTCTGATAATGATATCCTAGCTCAGTCTATTAAATACTCTAAAAACAAAAATAAAATTGTCCACTTTTCAATGTCAAACTAGCATAGTATCATACCTCATATACTTTCGTTCTATCGTGAAGAAGGTGTTGAGGATCCAATTCATTTACAAGGAAAGGCCTGAAACAAAGAATGCATACAGTATTGTGACACGTGGGTTCTTCAGGAATTGCAAAAGGGTGCAAAGCAGCATTCGAGAGTTTATACTGACCCCATACATCTAGGATAAAGGTACTAACAAATATAGTAACAGAAGAGGAACTCCTCTGAAATAAATCTCACAGAAATGAAATTCATATAAAGATTTGAGACTCCTTTTTAGAGAAAATTAAAGTGCATCACTCTTTTAGGCATATAGAGAGCCATGACCAAATAGATATAAAGCAGCGGGACAGAGAGAGAACGAACAAAAACACGACTATGTTCACTTTCTTTGGCTTCCGCACATCCAAAGTTCCAATAGTACAGACATTCCAACAAAAATAAAGGCATTATGCACTCATGTCAAGTATAAAGAAGTAGAGATCTATAATGAGCTAGGAAATGGGTAATGAATAAATAAATTACCCACAAAACCTTATTTCATTTGGGCATACCTCTCTACAAGCCAAAAACTGCTGCTTTATGAAAATATCATACAACACCATATACCATAGGGAAACAACCCACGTCCAAATCAAAACAATTTCTAGCCGAAAACAGCTAGAAAAAGTGTTTGCCTTGTGATTCAGTTGATATCCTATCAGAAAGGGCAATGGTCGAGGGGTCATGAAACTTATACCAGGGTCAAAATTAAGATAGTCTGCTCATACATGCAGTGGTACTGTTGTGGTGAAATAATATGGAAGTTGTCATAGTACCAACTACCACTTGTGATGACCACATAGGTATAGTGTGATATAAATGACGCTGGAATAGAAATAGTAACAAGAGGCATACTGGCCCGGTGCCAGATTGATACCATGGCTAGTTTAGTAGTTTGGCCAAGGAGGTCGATGATCGAGTGGCCATAGCATCGGAGGTGGAGATTGTGGAACCAAGAGCAACACCTTGGAAAAATGATAGTCGTGACAGAGTGAGGTAACTCATGATAATGATGTCATCTGATAAAGACCTTCAATCCATAGTAGATATATTCAAGTATGATTCAAAATTCATGTACGTGGCAAAATCCACATCAGAGTCGTAATTTCAACTACGGTCAGAAGGGTTCACATTCTTATAAAGACATCATTTTACTTTATTAATGATGCTAGTGGCCCTGACCCTGACATTGTTAACAATTGAACTGTTATGGCAATGGAAAGGATGAGCTTATTCTTCCTAGTCCTTTTCCTCCCTGTTCCAATACTCCCCAACTATACCATCATGCAAGAAAGCATTTATTCAATAATTTTTCAAGAGGTAAATCAAATATTAGAATTTCAATATTTCACAGCCAGGCAAAACCATTGATCAATGCCTGATTTAGGGTTATTATAATTTAGCTTTAAATAAATATTCCAAAAATAATCATTACTGACATAAAACTTTGTGTTAGATAAAGCATATTTATGAAGTGCTTTAAGTTACTTAACTATCCTTCTGCACCTAAGAAGTCAAACAACTCTATGGCTAACATTCGCAAACAGAACTCAGTTAATTCGTTTATTTAAGTTGTCCATTAACAATGTTGACAAACATGCATATGATAGTAAGAATGTCACCTAGGCCTACAAGCCTAAAATATATTATAAGGACCTCCCATACATAACCTAAAGCTTCTCAGAAGTAATCTGCAATCATGGCATGGCACAATAATTATACATGCCTCCAAGTATATCGAACGCAACTTAACCATATAACCATTTATGCAGCAGGTACACACATATATAGTCAAATCTTGTAAAGTTTTATTATTGTAGTAAGAATCATATTTATCCGAGTTGCACCCCTGAAGATAAATAAAATCTTTTATTGCATGGCAATCTCTAGTCTCACTACAATCACGAGGACTAAGTATTTCATTAAGATTCATTCAATCAGAAAATAATAGAGTTAATAAAGTTTTGAGAACAGCATAAATAAAGCAGAATGAAAGACTTACTTTCTTAATGCAGCATATGCTTCAGCCTTTTCAAGGGGGTACCCAGAGGAATAAAAGGCAATCAAGCAATCACATATAGGCCAGCTGCAAAAATAAAGACAACAACAGAATTTAATCACTATTAGAAACTGAACTGTCTCCTACATCCTAACAATGGTCTTCACACCAGAAAAAGAAAGGTCAAGGTGAGTTAAAAAAAAGTAAGGTGAGTTCCTTCCTTTACTAAGAAAAAGATGTTGGATTTCATAAATGAAAGAAAATAAACGAACATGGGTCACTTGAAAAAAGATAATGATCAGCTTATCGAAGTATCGTCTATGTATTATTTTCAGCAGAAAAACGTAAAATTATTTCATCTACTAATAGCACTCATCTAATGAGGTCCCATGTAAATGGTCCAACATAAACAAGTACAGACATGGGATACCAGGAGGACACAACACTATATGCTTACATGACATTTATAAAACGTAGGATATTATACATATCTATGTTTATATTAATAGTCATATGTTTACCATGTTATTTATCATATATATAATCCACATATACTCCTGTTCAAAATAAGATTCTTTTCTGTTTCCTTCAGTAATCATACTTCTTTTACTTGAAGAGAAAACACATATCATATTGTTTAATGTTCATACTCCATAGGTACACGTTAACAAGTATCTAAGGAGAGAATAAATCATGCCCATAATTTAAAAATTATTTTCAAATTATGGGCACATTGAGAAGTGTCAGACGCATGCCTAATAGTATCCATAAAGTATCAGTATCCGATACGGGCTCATTCCAGACTTACAAGTTTTTGCGCTTCTAAAGCACATATAGATAACTACCTCCAATTTGTTTTTCAATCATCCGACTGTATCTAAGAACTTTAAAAATATGCTAACGCGTATAACTTTTTTAATAGACATGATGTATTTCCTTGAGATACAATGTTGAACAATTTGTGTGAGCAATGTATACACTAGAAAATGACATTAATAAGTTGATTTAATAAAGATTTACCTCTCTATAGGATCCTCGAGGATAACCTTGTCACCAAAATGTATGATCTAGAAGGAAATAGTATGACACAATATGTTATGAGAAAGAATACAGCACATGATACCGACATAACAAACAAACAAACAAACACAAAGCAAGAACATAATAGATAGAGTTCAGACGTACATTTTCCCTGTAGTCCGTTCTAAAATTAGATAAACATTTCCTATTTTCAAGCTATAAATTGATACGCAATTCCTAACTTGCCATTACATTATCGTATATGTAGATAGATTGAATACTATCACACCATCACTACTATATTCTAGCCAATGTTAGGGATATATTTAGAAAAATAAAAAATTTCTTATAAGTCAGTCGTTTTAGGGTGGTGTTCGGCACTGACTTATAAGTCATTTGCTACTTTTGAGGTGTTTGGTAATGACTAATTTTTTAACTTATAAGTTGACTTATAAGTCAAAATAAATAAGCATCAATTTAGTAGTTATTTAAAAATGACTTATAAATCATTCTTAATAAGTTAGTTTGACCAAATATAATGTCCATTTTGCCCCTTTTTTACTTTGCTATTAAATCAATGTATCTTTTTAGTAATGTCCTT
The DNA here is from genome assembly GCA_020205605.1 of Panax ginseng. Taxonomy (NCBI): domain Eukaryota; kingdom Viridiplantae; phylum Streptophyta; class Magnoliopsida; order Apiales; family Araliaceae; genus Panax; species Panax ginseng. Next base: position 153,672,863 of record CM035129.1, read on the forward strand.
TTTAGTAATTTTTAAATTTTATTATAACTTATAAGTCATATCAATCTAACACATTCATGACTTGTTTTAACTTAACTTTTGACTTATAAGTCAAATTGGTACCAAAAGCTTTTACTTTTGAGTCACAACTTAAAATAATTTATAAAACAACATAAATTTTAACTTGTCATTTTAAAATAAATCATTGCCAAACGGGCTATTCTAATGTAGATGCATGTCTAATTTTGGAAGGGACAGAGTAATAATAACAAAAACAAACTATTCACAATGAGTCACAATTGCACAGTGAATTTTGCATCAGAAATAAACCTAATACTGCTATTATGCATTTTATTTTATAAAGATAACATGATAAACAATACCTCAAATTCGCCAAATGCTTGTAACCGATCCAGAATTTGCCCCATAGGAGCTGAAAAAACCTAATTAAACACACCGAAAAACAAACGAAAAATGAATCTACTAGAACGGAACGCAAAACGAGACTCTACTGAATATACGATTCGCACATTCTCTGTTTTTTTATTTTTTTTTTCTTTTGAAATGAAGCAACAAGAACAGAACCTCGGAGCCGCATTTCAATTTCACCTTCTTTTCCATTACGCATACACCAACCGTAATCTTTTTATAAAGACTCACATCCTCCGCCTCCATCTCTCTACTTTCTCTCTGTAAAACTGAAGATTCAAATGTCTTCCTCTGTCTCTCGTCTCTCTCCAACTGCGCTATTAAATATCACATTCACATCTGAAACTCAATTAAAAACACATAAATGAATATAAACATAAAAGGAATGGAAAATAAAATAGCATTAAAAGTGAACAACGAAATCGCCATAATCTTTACCAGAGATGCAAGAATTCCGGGAAAGAAAAGGAAATGGATATAGTACAGGAACGCCGACGTTTTCGGCAACCTCTTGAAGGCTATGCGGAGTATTGAGGAGAAAGGTGATATATATATATATATATATATATATATATATATATATATATATATATATATATATATACCGACTTGGAAATTTGGAATCACGAGAAATAGGGAATGAGGAAATATTTGTTGGATTTGATTTGTTTTTTAAGCAATTGAAATCATAAAAAATATTAGTAGTATTTTCTCTAAATTTGGATTATTTATCAAGTTTGAGTATTATGGCAAATACGGATTTAATATATGATATTTGGATTCTGGTATATACACAAGGGGATCTTGGTGCTGTAGACCCGAGTTGACGTGGAAAGGTGGGCTTGTTGTTTTTGGATAAGCAAGTTCATAATTGGGCACTCAATTATAGTTTGGCTTTATCGAATGCTCTCGTAAAGACCGCGTTGATTTGAGTTTGTTTGGAATTTAAAGTTTTGGGTGATGCTCGGGCTGTTCCGCAGTCAGTTATAAGTTGGTCAAATCATTTGCTAATGTTTGAGGGTTTGGTAGCTACTTATTTTTTTATTTATAAGTTGATTTTTAAGTCAAAAAAATAAGTAACTATTTGTGACTTAGTTTGACAAAATATAATGTCTATTTTGCCCCTCTTTATTGATATCCTTTTTAGTAATCTTCAAATTATTTTAACTTATAAGTCATTATGAGTCGAACACCTTCGTAACTTGTTTTAACTTAATTTTTGACTTATAAGTCAAATTGATGTCAAACACTTTTATTTATAAGTCACAATTTAAATCAACTTATAAGTTAACTTATATTTTAATTTATAAGTCATTTAAAATAAGTCGATCCCGAACAGGAGAAAGTGTTCGATGAAACTTCTGATAAAGATCTTGTTCAATGTAATGTTTTCGGGATATGTTTGTGTACGGAGTTGAGGCGGAAGAGTTTTTGTTTGAGTAACTGGGATTCATGGTACAGCAATTGTCAACATGAATGCTAAGCGTGGGTGCATTGGACTGGCTATGGAGGTGTCTCAGGGGATGCCCAAAAGGAATGTGATGTGTTTTATTGGACAACAAAATTAATATTCCATACAAAGGCATTTCCTTGTACAATATTTACAGTCTAATGATAAACATGGATGCTAATTTATTTTCTGGAGATAATATTGCAAGAACTCCTCATCTATGCCGTTTAGACCTTTAATTTGGCCAACCAATCCCAAAAGAAGAGGGAACCATCAGCGATACTGAAAAAGGAAAATACACAAACTTCATACTATTACTTGAATATTCTTCATACTTCTTGGTAAATACCCAGGAAGATTACATCCAACAAATAAGCAAATACTAATTTGTAAACCTGGCAAGCTATTATAGTTGGACAACAGAAGTTTTACTGAATACCCCCCAGCAATAACCAAAACATGTTCACGATGATTATTCCTTTCTTCATTAGTTCAGAGTACAGCACTTCTCTCGCCTTTGTTCCACTTTTGTATGCCATTTTTAGTTTGAAACAGATATTTCGATGCAGTTGGTGTATGCCAGAGGTCATATTGAAACTGAAGTCTCTAGCGCAAATTCTCTCGCCACTGATAAAACAACAAAGATGTGCAGTGAACGATTAGGAGAACATAGCTACTAAAAATAACAAGCGACAAGAGGAGGCCATTGAATGAAAAAATAAGGTCAATAAACAGAAAAGACAAGCAATTTATGGCAAACATTTTGAAGAAAATTATGTACCTTCATGATTGCAAAAATACAGAATTAATGTGTATGATAACAAAATTCAAAAGGATGTGTTACAATATCTTTTAAATCACCAAACCTGGGATCAAATTTCCAGTGATACATATGCAGCTAAAATCTATTATAGCAACTATTCTAAGTTCTCATAATCATATAGGAAGAATTCATAAACAACTACTCTACATTAGAAACTTTCACTTCTTTCTATTATAGGCTTCAAATGAGGAGAATATTTTATAAAAAGCTACAACATGAACATGTTGCAAATATGTTGAGCAGTATTTGTAAGACCACTTTTTTTCCCAAAAGAGTAAATTTTATAAGAAAAAAGGAAGCACTCTAAGGAAATTGTACCTCTACTACAAAATAATGAAAATATGAAGAGTCTTGATCAACAATAGACCATAGTTGTCATCGCGTCACCTAGGCGACGATCAGGTGTCCTGGCGTTGGAGAAGGGCATGACAACGCCTTGGACGCCGAGCCGCCAAGGCTCACAAATTGGTAGCGGACACAAGTTAAGTGATTAAGTTATTTTTTATCATGACTGATCATAACTAATGACTTTTCCAATTATACCCAAGTAACTCAATCCATGACCTTAACCTAACCCATGACCATACTCCTTTGAATGAGATTAATGCTCAAGATGGAAATGATTTCATAGGTGATGACTTTGCTTGAGCTATGACTAGAAACAGAATAAAGAGTGGAGACTTTTTAGTGTTAGTTATTATGTTTTGGCTTTTAGTATATATAAAATTTTATTATGCCATATACTTTTGAAATAAAATAAATAATGTATAAATTGCACATTGTTAACGACTTGTTGCTATACGGACGCTATGGCGGGTGCCTTATCGCTTAGGCGTCCTGGCGGTCAACTACCGCCGCGCCCCGTCTTGGTGTCATGACAACTATGCAATAGACATACGCTATCCGTGAACATAATGTTGCCTTTGCTGGCCAACATCAAGATGGCCAAATTACTCAGGAGTTTAACCCTACTTTTTCATGGCCATGTACCAAAAAGATTTTGGGTTGATGCTTTTGCAAGTGCACTTGTTGATAGATTTCCTACAAATGTTCTAGGCATGTCTTACCCCTTTTGAAAGGTTATTAGGAAAATTTCCAGATTATGCATGTTTGGCAATTTATGAGATTAGATACTTCCCCTATATGTGTGCTTATGACCAAAACAAATACAAACTTTGCTCTTTACCATGTGTTTTTTTTTGTGGGTATAGTGATCATATTAAGGAGATGCATGGCATTAAGGTTTTCCAGGTTACCCAAATGTTCTTTTATACTAATACTTGAATGGCAACAACAAGAATCAGATGTATGGCACTAAGGTTGCAATAAAAACATCCTATTACAAAACAACATGATTTATTCAAGTATTAAATCTATAATATGTTATTCATGTCAAATCAAGATAATGAATTAAAAAGGGGGGTTAGATTGAGAAATTCAGATAGTGCATTGACTACTACATTCTCAATTCAAGTTTTCACGCAGTTGTGTAATTGCCATTAAGAGTGGGTTAAGTTTGAAATCCTCAAAGGTAGCACCAAAAGTATCAATTGCAATAACATATGCGAGCACTATTTTAACCATCAATTGCACTTTACATACGCACACAGGACAAGCTCAAAAGTATCCCATGATTATAATCAATTATTGAGCATAAGAATCGAATACCAAGAAACCATATAAGTAAAAGACATCGGATAACTACACTATACCATTGCATCAAGAGAGGCTTACACTAACCTCTTGATGTCGAGGGAACTACAACAATATTCATAGTTGCATTGTTGGGTGGAAGAGCTAAGCGACGAGGATAAAGCTTTCCATTCAAAGGATTGCGCGAGCACACAATAATTTTCTCCAACCCTGTTTCTTCCACCAATTTCTGAGTCAATTGTTCCAAACCATGCCCTTTGAAAATAAAAGAATTCCTTTCAGTTCCATCATCAACATTTCCCTTATCATCCACCACAATATAATGAATAATCCGGCCATCTGACTTCGCCGATGAACCACCAAAATAATCACTAGACTGCATTTATAAACAATCAAACAAAAACCCATCAGTATTATTAAATCCCATCTCATAAAAATGATTGTAAATTCACCGAAAATTCAAACAAACCTCAACTTGGGATGATTTGGGAGATCTAAGATGAACAGTTGATGAGCTTAAATCCATTTCCATAGATTCAGATCGCTCAACTTTTTTGGGTGAATCTGGCTTTTTTTTCAACAATATCAATTTCCCATAAAATCCAATCTGAGTGCCTATGCGGAATATCATGTGTAATAGAATTTCTCCAAGGGGGTAATCCACCGTTTGCTCTTAAAAAGTTACCGTATCTAGTTTTGAGCTTCACCTTGAACCCATCTCTAATGGGCTCCCATTCCACCGACGAGCCCAATTTTCTGGGCATAGTTTGAAGGACCTTCCGGCCTGTGAGGCCCAGGATTTTTTCCTGGTCGGTGGCCGTGAGGTATTGGCCGTAAATGCTTTTTAAGCGGACCACATTATTGCCAACACATTCAACAAACTCCACTGTCCACACTGCGCTTCTGATTGATCCATGGCGATCTTGGAACACAGATTCTCTGTCATCATCGGCTATCAGGTACTTATCGTGGTGGCTTTTAAGGCGAATAGATTTAGCGTTTTGGAAAAATTCCATTCCACTGCTCTGAAAATCAATCAACAAAGAGAACCCAATCAAATTAAGAAAGTTTCTGCTGCAAGAAGGAAATAATGGGTATTTTTGTGTGTGTTAAATTCGCAACAATTCAAAGAGATCAGACTGGATTTGACTAATTCTTTTGGGATAAAAAATGGACAGAAATCTGCTGATGGGTATGAGTTTTGAGGTTAATGAAAGAGGAAGGAAGTGGTTTTATTTCAAAGGTGAAGGGGATTAATGGTTATGGTATGGGTGCAAGTGTGAGCAAAAAAAATGACAGTTAAAACTTAAAAGATACGTTATGGATGCCACGTGTGGAGCCCATTTCATTAAGTATATTTCTGTTTTTTGTCTTTTTTTTATTGACTTTCTTTAATTGTAGACTTTATTGGCAATAGGTGCACATTCGGCCTTGCAGTCTGCCTTTGGTCGGCCTGGTCCCGGTCTGGATAAAGTATGGTCAAGGCCGGCTGTCATCAACTGACTTATATTTTGGACATCAAGCCCGGCCTGAACCGACATGACAAAAATCTGCCTTATCCGGACTCACCATTACCAACTATCAAAACAAAATTGAAAAGTTAGTTAATATTACAAAGTTTATTTAATATTAACAAGTTGGTTGATTAAATTTTAATATTAATATACTAGTTAGTTTATTTAATATTAATAAGTTAGTTGATTAAATTTTAATTTTAATATACTAGTTAGTTTATTTAATATTAATAAATTAGTTGATTAGATTTTAATATGGATATTGCTACACTTACAAATAGTTTTTATAAAAATTAATTTACAAAATGATGGGTTAACTGTCAATGTATAATTGATGACTAAAAAATTATAACAAAAATAAAATACTAAATGAAGTGTACGACTTTGATTGGTTACAAGTTAGTTGCCTAAATTTTATTAATACTCATAATTATATAAATAATTAAATATAATGATAGGTACAAATTGACCAACACAACACATGGGCCTTACATCAAGTGTAAGGCTTTAACTGCCATAAATCCAAAACTAAGGCATAAGACCAGTAACTAGTAAGGCTATAACTGCTTTAAGTTAGTAAGTGTAAGCCCCAGGCCCCAACGGTCAGACACGGTACATGGACATGGATCAGAAGCCTACAACACCCAAAGGCTCCCAACGGTCCAAAAATAAAAAAGACTAGCATGGCTTGGCTTAAAGTTTAGGTATGGCCTGACCTAATAAATGGTCAAGGTTGAACCGAGCCAGACCGGTCTGTTGTGCACCTCTGTAGACTGTTCAAACTCCCAACAACTTGACTGAACAAGATAAATCTTTAAAGAAGCCTGTTTATTTTTGTTTAGTTACTTTTTACTGTGTTATGTTTATTGTTTTATGTATTTGCAACAAAAATAAGCAAACCTTAATAACTTATTAGTCATTATAACTCTAAAGTCTCTAATATACATTTATTATTTTTTGGGCTATACAAAAAAAGTTTATTTGTAATTTTCTTATCAAGCTATAAAATCAAGAAAAAATTAAAATAGATGTCATAATAGTTTTTTTTTTGAACGCCCCCATTTTAGAGAAATAATATAAGTACAAGTATAATGAATTATATAATGGGAGCCCTTCCATAACAAATAGGTTCTTATGAAAGATGTCTGTAACACCCCTTTTGACCCGTTGATAAATTGAATTGATGGTTGCGATTAACTTTTCTATTTGATAAGCTAAGACAAAGTTATTGTGCCTAATTATTTACTTGCATTCTATTTCTATTTTAATAAGGAGGCCCAATGAAAATTAACTTGTCAAGATATTTATAAAAATGAATATTTATTATTAAAATAATCCCACTTAAAAGCTTGTCTTATTACTACATATTTTTTTTTTTTTTTTTATTTATCCATTATATGTCATGACTCAAAGACATTAAAATGGAATAAAAAATAAAAAATAAATTCTATAGGAAGAGCTTGTCTTGAACTTACACATATTTTTTTTTAATTTTTTTATTTCTCCATTATATGTCATGACTCAAAGACATTAAAATGGAATAAAAAATAAAATAAATTACTACCAGATGCAGTGATACGTCTGGTACAGCATTAAAATAATATTAAAATACTGAAGTAAGAATGCAATGATCTGACTTGCAATATAAAAATTAAAAAAAATAGCCACGAAGACAAATTTTGTCACTACCGACAATAAAAAATTGAAAAAATGATTTTATTCAAGCAATTCATTAAAATGATTCGAACTCGCAACCTCAAACTCCATACACTCGTCGTATGACCACCCGAGCACCACGGCCTAATTAATTAATTTCAACCAAGAATATATCTTTATATTAAAACTTCACCATCCCCAAAATCTATATTTTTGCATTATTATTATATTACGATTTATTATTATTAATAAGTCTATATAATACATATAGGGTTTTCTATTTAGAAATAAGTTAATATCTATATTTATTATTATCCCTTTAATATTTTTTCTTATTTTTGTAATAATATCAATAAAAGGATTATTAATATATTAAAAAAATATCATTCTTTAATAAAATATAAATAATGATTTTATATTCATGTATTACTATTATTATTATATTCATGTATTACTATTATTAAAAATAATATTAATAATGATTTTTAATATTAATATAAATAATGTGATTATTAATATTAGTCCTAATAAAAATATCTATACTGATTCAACAAAATAGATAATTTTTTTTTCAGATTAATAATATGAAGTGGTTTTTATGTGATTCATTAATATTCATATTACTAAGTTATGAATTTGAAAATCCCATAAAGTTCAACCAAATAGACATTCTTATTAATTAATATATACATTAGATAACGTTGGATAAGTTCAATATCTCGTAGGTCGGAAGTAATCTTGCAGATTTCTTGTAGAGCTCCCACGCGACGCAGAAACGAAAAGATCGTGACATCTTCCAAGGACCACTTCTTCGAAAATATTACCACCGCCCTAACGAAATAACAAGATACTTGCATACAAAAAATGCCACAATCACGAGTTGTTGTGTTGTTTCTATTGAATCTTTAAGGAGTCTGCGCAAATGGGATTACCACTGGGCCACTCATCGCGATCGGATTACCATTTCGCAAACAAAATGGTATCAAATGTACTGCATGTATAAAGTAGTTGGTTAATAATTTTTAATATTAAAGGACATTATAAAATTAAAATATTTTAAAACCAAACATCACCGAACTTTAACGAATTCTCGAGTACATTTCATGTATCTTAATATACTTAGTGTCATTGTAGTGCGTCAATTATGGTAACCATCCAATCTTCAATCGCGAATAGAACAAGACAAAATGGCGTTGATTGGTACTACACAATCGGCATGAATATGTATTTGCATTCGTGTAAAGGTGGACCAACATCTTGGTTAACATACGGGATCGCAAAAACTCCATGCAGTATTCACGTTAGTTAGGGGCACATAGCTCTGCCCAAGATGCATGAAGAATGAATTCATGAAACCAAATTGGGACCACCTTTGTATTCCCCGCGACCTGTAGTATTCCTCTCTGTCTCGTAACAACAACATATAAGCGTCGATGACATGCTCGAATATCCAACTCCTAGGCCCTAAGGATTGCACTGCATTGTGTTCTAATTCATATAGCTGGTGCGGATGTGATAAAGGGTATAAATCCCCTTCTGGTGCCACCACGTTTCCAAACATATGTTTATTTACAAATGTCTTCTTCCAATCTTTAAGTCTTTTGGATAAGGACCCTTTTGGTCCATAAGAGATGTGGTCTCCTGCATCTTGTACCTGATTGAGACCCAAATGTACATTATTATTATATAGCAATAATAATTAAAACCATCACTATTAACATAACTATATATACCTTTTGTGAACTAGATCCTCAAGCGTCGAAAAAGTCCCGCAAATGAAGAGTTGGTTGGAATGTAACACTCCTCATAGGTTTGGAAGGTTGGAATGTAACACTCCTCGTGAGGCTTGGGTGGTGGGAATGGAGCTCTCCTCGATTATTTGTGGGGTGGGTATGTAGCTCTCTTGTACAACATAATCGGTTTATTTTCCAAGCCCTTCATTGAGTTGTGTGTATTGGGACCGTGGTCCAAAATTTGTGGGACCCCCTGTCGAGGTATTTGTTTACCTCTTGCTTCAAGTCGATAGTATGTATTGAAATCCCAATTATTTTTTTCATAGAACCAACTCGGGAGGCAAATGAGTAAATCTTGAAAATTTATCAAGTAACGACTTTGCACTCTCAACTCAATCAAGTATGAAGATAAACACAAACAAATATTATTAACAATAAATATGAATAAATGTAATATTAAGTATTTACTCCAATACATAATTTATTAAAGAAGAATATAATTTTATACCATTTGAATAAGGTGTTGTTGGTTCAGTAATGGCCCGAGGCTCATAACAACCGTGGTAATCGTCATTTTATGTCGAGGTTTGGTGGATTTTCCAACGTGTAATTTTCCTATACCGCACCATGTAATCATCTATTGGGACATAATCGTAAATTTCGGTTTGTTGTCCTTCGAGATGATCCATGTATGCCTCCCACATCGAAATATATTACCTCTCAAGGCCATGCAATCCTCGACATCAATAAATTTAAACTTTTTCTCCTTTCTAAGGTCACCGTGGTTTTTGGTCATTGATGGTATGCCTTACATGAACCCGAACTGCTCTCATCACACGATCCGCATCCAAAATTCCACAATATCAAAGTGGATCAAGGGGACCCCACCGCATCCCAACAACAACCCGCCTTCAAAATTAAATCCACTAATATCATCATCCCACATTATGTAAGGCCGCCAAACCACATCCCACATATGACTTAATATCTAACTCCCCAGGTAAAATGACAAATGGTGATGGGGATTCTCACGCCTACTGTGGTAACTCAGGCTCCAAAATAGGACCATGCTAAAGCCCTAGTAACCATAAAGATGATTGTGACCAAGGGTTTGGCTTTCCAATACTTACACGCCATAAGTCCAAATTTGTAACAATGTAACACAACCATTAATGTATTTAACTCCTTTCCTAAGTAGCGATATATAAAGATCTCAGACAAATATGCTAACACCGCCACACGCCCAAGAAGTAAGTTACACAATCTTCAACGTTGGCAATAAAAGACATATATCGTGGGTGCACTATTTCTATTCCTATTAGGGAATAATATTGCCCCACACAACCACAACATGTATGCCTTTGTGTGTCGCCCTACAACATCTTTACTTGCATTCTCGGGACATTTATTAAAATGTTCGTGCAACCACACTAATGAAATTGCACTGCGTTTTTTTGAACTAAAATATTCACCATCTAATTTATCTCCAAAATAATCCCTAAAATAATTCAAATTGGTGACAAAGAAGGGGAACCGATTAAGGGCTTTCCCACCACCGGTAACCCAAAAATAAAGTGAACATCCTCTAACGTGATTGTTATTTCTCCACGCTTTAAATGAAAAGTATTGGTCTCCGGCGCCATCTCTCGACTAAAGCGTATATCGACCAAGATCGGTTTGGTGTACAACACCTTGATATCTAAATACTCCAAATCCACATTTATCTAAAAGGATTTTTGTTCTTTTGTCAAAGCCCACCGATTATATTTCCGATCAAGATATCGATTGAGCTTAGTTTTCCCCATCTCTCCCATGATATATGTCATCGATACATGATCTTGTTGATCATGCAGAAACACTGGATCAATTGGCCCATATTCCCAACTATCCATCTTTTACCTAAAAAATACATCAATTCCATATTAGTATTAAGATACATGACAAAATGAAGTTGAAAGTAACATCTTTGCAAAATAGACAAGAATAACAATACACACTAACATGCATTAAAAAGCCCAACAACACGCATGTAATAATAATAACGCATATATATAATGTAATAATATTAACATGCATTAAAAACTAGTAAAAAATGTAAACTATTAAAACAAAAAACAATAAGAAGAAAAATAAATTAAAACAATAAGTGAACAATTGAGTACACTTGAATAAAATAAAAACAATAAATGAAAAATAATAATAAAATAAATACTTATCAATGCATGCTATCATAAAAAAAGTTTTTTTTTTTTTTTTCTACGTCAAACTTAAACCTAAGCAGCTTTTTTAATTTTTATCTTCTTTTCTCCATCAGATAATGATGACTCAAAGAAATTAAAATAAAAAATATATATAAAAAAGCATCCGACCGAAGACAAACTTCATCCCATTGACAAGACTTTACGTAGATAGACAAATTTATCCTTACCGACAAATGGAATAAAAAAAATCGGTATCCCAAACTATTCATTGCTAAATGTATTCAAATCGCAACCTCAAGCACCAATCCTCATCATATGACCACCCGAGAGCACCACTTGCCTACCGCTAATTTTACCAAGGATATATCTTTATAGTAAAACTTCACCATCCCCAAAATCTATTAATTGGATTTGTTAAAATAGAAATAAGTTAATATCTATATTTATTATTATCCCTTTAATATTTTTTCTTATTTTTGTAAAAATATGTCCAATTAGTCTAATTAATATATTAAAATAAATATCATTCTTTAATAAAATATAAAGTGATCATGCATTAATGACAACAAAAATTTCCAAAGAATAACATGCATGCATAATATGCAAAGTGATAACATGCATTAATGACAACAAAAACAAATACATGCATGGTATTATATCCCCTTTAATTCAGTAATAACATGCAGTGATAAAAAAAAAATGGCTTGATTGAGTACAATCGTAATAAGTTTTTTCATTTATATCATGTAATAATATTATTTTACTATTATACTAAAATAATAACAACAATGTAAACTATTAAAAAGCCCAACAAATAACAATAAATAAAAACTTACTTGTTGAAGTTTTTGCTCCTCTCTTCCTAAATACTCCTCTCTCCACTCTCATTCGTAATTTTATCTAGTTATATAACTGAACTTTAGGTTGAACAACGTGCGCTCTCAATAGATCACTATAGATGGTTAAATAAGCTCATGCAAGCTTCTATAGATACATGAAATACATTTAGGACCAAATTCAAACACCGACATCGTTGTTTAATTCAAATTTTTAGTTTACCGAGCTTGCAGTGTTCTTTTCCCGAGGCGATGTTGCGAAAAAAGTGGTCAAAATATTATTCAAATGCATTTCCAGAGGCAATGTGGCGCATAAAGGTTTGGCACTTTGTTCTACTTCTAAGACAAAGCTTAACCTACCGGGAATATATATTATTAATAAATTCTTTCTACTGGTAGAGGCTATAACGGCTGGAAAAATAAAAAATATATATATTATTAATAAAATCCGTTCTAAGTAAGATGCAGCTTAACCTATTAGAATATATATATATTATTAATAAATTATTTACTTAGGTAGAGGCTATAACGGTTGGAAAAATAAAAAATATATATTATTAATAAAAATCGTTCTACTTAGGTAGAAATCAGAACGATCGAATAAATCAAATTTTTGTCTTGCTTAGCTAGACTCGAACCCGCGACCTCAAGCTCCAAACATTCGTCATATGACCACCCGAGCACCACGGGCCTAGCTGTCATATCAGACCTTGGATTTGTATATATCTTAAACCATTCCATCTCCCCCCAAATTAAATTTCTCAATATTTTATTATACTTATTCGATTATTATTATTATTCTATTATTATTACGAATTGAGTATAAAGCCGTTCCATATTCTAGCGGCTTATGTACTTTTAATTATTTTATTATCATTATTATTATTATTATTATTATTATTACAGATATAAACACTGTCTGGTGAATAAGTAGTCAAACATAATAATACAACACTATGGGAATAGAAAAAACTGACATTGATTATATGAGAAAAGTACATTAGTTTGACTTCTTGAGCATTAACCGCGACAAGCTGTACCGGCTAGTCCTTTTACCTTTAAATATTGTCTAGGAAGCTGCTATTTTCTCATGTTTATTCTGAGCACCCATCTTCTTATCCTTCCATAGAATTTGTTCTCTGATATTATTTTCTCTTTTCTCCTCTACTCATAATTTGTTTCATCTGGTTGCCCACTTTCACTTCAGAAAATCAAGTTGAAGTTCTGATCGAGCAAAATTCATCACTATTATTCACAAGTAAGTTTTTCAAAATGTCATATAATACATCTGAATTTGTTAGTGAAGTTGAAAGTAATAAATCTGATATTGTTCTGTACGTTGGTCAATTATTTTGTACGTTGGAAGAGGTTGAATATTTTTATAGATCATATGCTCGCAAAAATGGATTTGAGATTAGAATTGCAACTAGTTATAAACATGCTAATACGAATGATATCAGATCTAGGCAGTATGTATGTAAGAAAGCCGGTACACCAATTGTTGGCAAGAGTTTACCTGATGATGAAGATAGTAGTAATAAAATAACTAGACAGAGAGAGACTCTATAGATCTAACAATGTGCAAAGTTAGAATATATGTTGTCCACAATAAGAAAGAAGAAGATCATGGCGTATATCTCTTTGTTGAATTAGAGCACAATCATCACTTAGTTACCCCCACAAAAGTAGATTTGATCGAGACTCACGTAAATATTACTCCTGTTGCAAGAAATTTAATTGACACTTTAAATAAGTCCCAGATTGGTCATAGTAAGATGATAAATGTTTTGAGCACAATGGGGAGGTGGGTTGCAAAATGTTCCTTTCTCTGCTAATGTTGAGAATGTGGTGCGAGATTTAAGGCGTGATTCTCGCAGATGAAAATGATGCACAAGTCATTGCCATCATCATTTGAACAAACTTGCATCCTAAGTGCCAACAAATTTTTTTTCCGAGTGAAACCCGGTGAAAACAACCGATAACTTGTATTTTTGTGGGTTGACGCCCGATCAAGGTTTATATATCAACGGTTCGAGACATTGTGACATTTGATAGTACATAATCGGACAAATAAGTATGGCATGCCGTTTGTTCCATTCACGGGTCAACCACCATTATCGCCTATATTGTTTGGATTTTCACCGCTATTCGAGATGAGACAGAGGACACTTTCGTTTGGGTATTACATGATACGGGCTTGAAGCCATGGACTACAAGGCACCTACAACCATCATCACTGATCAAGACAGAGCCATGAGTAATGTCATTGCTACGGTACTTCCAACTAGTTATCATTTATTGTGTTCTTGGCATATTAGCAATAAATTTCCTGAAAAATTGCATCATGTTTATTTTGAGCACCCATCGTTCAAAAATGATTTTAACAACTGTGTGTATAACTCATTGTCCATCGAGGAATTTGAAGAGCGTTGGCATATTCTGATAAGTTCCTATGAATTGTATACTAATGAATGGCTTGGAAGTTTGTATGATGTACGACAGAAATGGATTCCAGCATATACAAAGAGATATTTTGCCGCGGGAATGACTACCACTGGAAGAAGCGAAAGCATGAATGCCTTTTTTGATGAGTATGTTAATGCATCAACAGTATGCTATGTTTTTGTCTTTGCAGAGTCAAAAGGTCGTAGAAAGACAGCTTTATCGAGGAGAGGAAGGCCGACTACATAACAAAACATCGTAAAAGGATTATGGTACTTTTGTTCATCTTTAGAAGTTCATGCCGCATGAAGTGTACACAAAAAAAAGATGTTTAGACGTTTCCAACGTCAATTGTCGATTCCATGAAATACAATGTTCATAAACTTAGTGAGTTGTGTGTCACCGATACTAAGGTTTATGCAAAGTATAATGTAGATGCTGTTGAAAGTGGTGGAAGATATAAAGAAGTTGTCAACAATCGACAACCGGGATCGAGAATATGTAATCGCCAAATGTTTTCTCACTACGTGAATTATGCAGCACATCTTGAGATATTTCATAGCAAAGAGTATTTCACAAATACCGAAATCGGCACGATCCTTCATCGGTGGACAAGAGACGCGAACAAAAGCAATGGTGAAGACTTACTTTTAACTCCACATCTGGCGACTTCAACAAAAAATCAAGCAATGCGCTATATAATCATTTGATGGGTGATTACTGTGAATTAGCGAAGAAAAGCGGCTTTGCTCGATCCGAGGTTACAAAACCGTTTTAAACCGAATGCACGAGGAAAAGAGTTGGTTGACCAAAGATGATCCGGATGAGAATATTATTGAATCGGGCGGATGACGACATTGATTGCACGATTGGAGATCCAAATCATGATATGGGATACGATAATGACGATGAAGATGCGCAGAGGTGAAAGAAGAAGAAGAGTTTTTGCCGCTAATATTTCTCAAACAAAGGGCCGCAAAAATAATCTAGATTCAAGAGTGCACTCGAGAAAATCATTCCTTCTAAGACTCATCGAAAATGTGCAATTTGTGGCTTTGAAACAGACCACGATAAGCGAAATCACTATCGAGTGCTAGGGATTCTGAGCCAAAAAAATAGGCGTCGGTTGTATTAATCATTCTATGTTTTTTTATTTTATGAAAATGAACATGTAATATGTACTATTCATCTTAATGTTATGCAAAGACTTAGTATTGGTATAATCTTTACTTAATATTGATAATCACATTATTATTATTATAATAATACTTCACTACTTTTATAAATTCGATAAGTAAATTAATTTCCGAAATGACTTGAAAAATTATCATCATTACTTATTAGACTAATTGAACTAGTTTTATTAATAATAAAATCATTTCTTAATAATAAAATCATTGCTTAATATATAAAATCATTACTAATAATCATTGCTTAATAATAAAATTATTAATACTAATAATGCAAGATTTATAATGATCATTATTTATATTTTATTAAAGAATGATATTAAAGGGATAATAATAAATATAGATATTAACTTATTTCTAAATAGAAAACCCACATATGTATTATATAGACTTATTAATAATAATAAATCTTAATATAATAATAATGCAAGAATATAGATTTTGGGGGATGGTGAAGTTTTAATATAAAGATATATCCTTGGTTGAAATTAATGTACTTCAGCCTGTGGTGCTGCTCCGGGTGGTCATATATAATGAGTGTATTGAGTTTCAGTCATGAAGTTCGAATCATTTTAGCAATGAATTGCTTGAATAAAATCATTTTTTTCAATTTTTATTGTCACCGTAATAACAAAATTCATCTTACTATTTTTTTTTTCAATTTTTATTATAGTCGTGTCATTTGCACTTCTACCTACGGCATTTTAATATTATTTTAATGCCACCGTAGTGTATCGACATCTTACCATATTTTTTTTTTTATCTTAATCTTTGGTCAGACGTGTCATTTTGTCTTCAAATTGAATTTATTTTATTTTTTATTCCATTTTAATGTCTTTGAGTCATGACATATAATGGAGAAATAAAAAAATTAAAAAAAAATATGTAAAAGTAAGATAAGCTCTTCCGACAAGAATTTATTTTATTTTTTTATTCCATTTTAATGTCTTTGAGTCATGACGTATAATGGAGAAATAAAAAAAAAAATAAAAAAAATATATGTAAATTTCTAAGATGTTCTCTTCCAAATGGAATTTATTTTATTTTTTATTCCATTTTAATATCTTTGAGTCATGACATATAATGGAGAAATAAAAAAAAATTTAAAAAAATATGTAAGTTCTAAGATAAAAGCTCTTCCTACGGATTATTTTAATAATAAATACTGACAAATTAATTTTACGTGGGCCCCTTATTAAAATAGAAGCAGGTACATGTAAATAATTAAAAGCACAACAACCCGCGTCTTGGCTTTTATCAAATAGAAAAAGTTAATCGCAGACCATCTATTCAATTTATCAACTATCCAAAAAAGGTGGTGTTAAGACTCTTCATCAGAATCCTTCTTATGGAAGGGCTCCCTTATATAATAATCTAGACATATTCTGAATCTTTTAATATTAAATACTAATAATCATTGTATTGATGATTGAAAAAAATTAAGAGCTTCTTTTTCGTTATTGTTTTGATAGACCTAAAACCTCAATCATTCATCGTGTTGACTAATTTAATTAGAAGCTACTCAATGTACCTCTTTTGTAGATAAATCTCTAGTCCCGCCGGAGACTACCAACAACAACCCGGAATCCGGTGACTCCATAAAATCACCAGGCAATGAAGAAAAGCTCGACATTGACGAAGCAAAAGTCGGAAAAGAATCAAGTTTCTCCGATGTAACTATGTCCACCACCTCAACCCCCCACAGCACCCAATCTTGTGTTGCAGTTCTTTGTGGAATATCATGTGTTATGGAGTTTCTCCATGGTGGTGTGCCCCAATTGGCCCTCAAAAAATTCCCATCATTTGTCGTAAGCTTTAAATGAAATCCTTCTCTTATAGGTTCCCACTCAGTGGAACTGTCCATTTTCTTGGCAGGAAGATATTGGACCACCTTTTTTCCTGTCATGCCGAGGAGGAAGGGATCGTCGGTGGCGGTAAGGTACAGTCCGTGATAGCTCTTTAGACGGATTTTGTTGTCTTTTCCGTTGATGAATTCGACAGTCCATCGTGCTCTTTGTGAAGATCCATTGCGGCTTTGACGGACGGTGGATTCGTTGTCATCGGCTACTAGATACTTACCATGGTGGTTTTGGAGTCTCACCGCCTTGGCTTTGTCGAAAAATTCCATTCCATTCTGCATTTTGCAGATATATTAACTTTTATATATGTTAGCAACC
Source organism: Panax ginseng (assembly GCA_020205605.1). Taxonomy (NCBI): domain Eukaryota; kingdom Viridiplantae; phylum Streptophyta; class Magnoliopsida; order Apiales; family Araliaceae; genus Panax; species Panax ginseng. The sequence goes on from CM035129.1 coordinate 153,690,946, forward strand.
AACAAAAATGAGAAAATACGTCTCTCATTAGAGAATACATATCTCTGTCCCAAAATTATAGATATATTTATCAAACAATAACTTTTATTTTTAAATTTATTTTTATTATTATTTAAGATTAATTTTGAAGAGATTTTAATACGCATGCTATTCATATTTACACATAATATGGAGAATCAAAGGCATACCTTTTGAATCCTGATTGAGCCTTTGATGCAGAAAATCTCCTGCCGTTCCTTTAACCCAACAGGCGTCTCCAAACTACGATCGAGAACGGAGCACTGAATCACAGTTCGTAACAATTAGAGTTTTTTGGTCGATATTGGGAGCGGTGTTTTGAGTGTTGTTGCATATTGATCGATAGAGGATGACTATTTAACAAGGAAGTGGTTGAGTCACTTCCCAACTCTTTTTTCACGTCTAGTCACTCTCACGTTCAAAATCATGAACGTCTCTATTAACCCTGTCAATTAGAGAACAGTTAATTAACCCAAATGGGTCGGACCCTCCATGGGGGCCCCAATTGGATATCCATATTCCAACATCTCCCACTCGCCCATGGCGGGGACGATGTAATCCTTATATTTGCCAAAAATTGCTCAAACTAAAACTTGTAAAACCTCTAACTGTTGAACCGTGCGACCGCTGAGTTCACCTGCAATGCGGGAGCTCTATATCAAACCTATTAGGCCCAACATAGAGACTTCTACCCTTTCAAAAAAATAATACGGGAGCTTTCACGTCGAACTTAATTAGTTCACGTAGAGGCTACAACCCACAAACTCAGAGTACCCCAGACACATTTGAATTTTCACTAGGTTAAGTATCTCTAACCCCTCAGAGAGCCATACTTAACCACCTTTGGGCCCAAGTCCATTTCGTATCTCACTTATTACTATATCGCTATCAAAAACACTATAGTTGTCGACAATAAGTGCAAAACGAGTTGAAATCAAATTGTCTTCCCTTTGCCCTAATACTACTCAGAAATGAATCAACTACTTTCCCAGAATCGGTCCTTATAGTCTCATTAATCCTGACCTTAGGAATCGAAACCAAAGTAGCAACATTAATCCATGTCTTTGCGGTATAGATAGAAGATCACAAAGAAAGACTTGATGTAGAACAAAAATTTGTCCTATGAAGACTCACACTATGAGAAGCGAGGATTCATTCTCTCACCTCTTTTACATGGTCGCTAAGCACATGTAACTCCGCTTCACAACATGTTATTCTATAGCCTTATTGTGAGGACCTTAGAAGATTTCAAATTGCTCGTTTATCTAAGCGCCATATTTAAAACTTCGCATCCGGTTATCATGTTACGACAGACAATCTCATCTACATGAGTATATGTCCTATGGTCGTGCCGTACGGATCTTAATTCAGTCGCTTCATAAGCGCCTAACTCGAATTTTTCAGATTGATCGCTTATCTAAGCGCCAAACCTAAAATTTTATATCTGGCTATCAGTATAGGTTAATATAGATGCTGGGGCATACTATATTTGGTTAATTCAAGTTAACCGCATCTTGGCTCATACCAAGGCGGCATCATGTTCATTTTGCTCACTACTAAGCGTCAATTGATTGCTATCAAAAGCATCAACAGCTCGCTACTCAAAGTGCCAATAAATGAACTGTCTCAACCTTGCTCGTTTTTCAAAGCGCCAAGGGTGATTGCTCGTGTGAGTGAGCCACTCAACCTGTTGACATATATTTAATGTGTGTGCATATCCAATATGCATAATAAACTGTGGGAACATCTAAAATTTATCATATGCGCTAAAATAACCAAACACAAGTAGAAATAAATGAATTTCGCATAAATGATAAATATCTCGAAATAACAATGAATATTTCTAATACAAGCCAAATAATGAGTGATATACAAGGAAATAATATAAAGTACATCAAATCCTATGAAGCCCTAATGAACTAACATGCCTACAAAAAGGCATCTTTAGGAATTAACCTTCACAAAGATCGATTGCCATAAGACCAGTGGGCATGTACTCCAATATCACCTCATTATTTGCTATGATATCTCTGATGAAGTTCATCCTCAAGTCGATGTGCTTCGTCCTGTCGTAATACTTGGGGTCCTTAGTGTAATCTAGGGTTGCGTCTTCATCGTAAAACAAATACAGATCTCAAGCATGAGAGAGCGACACCAAGATCCTCGAAGAATCTCCTCGACCACACGGCTTCCTCGAATAAATGACGACAAGCCACAAACTCCGACTCCATCGTAGAAAGAGCAACACAAGTCTGTTTCTTGCTACACCAAGTGATGGCACTACCATGTAACAAAAATGCATATCCTAAGGTCGACTAGCGCATCCCCTGGTTACCTCCCCAACTGGCATCGGAGTAACCAATTAATCGCAGGTCCGGTCCTCCATAGCATAACATGTAGTCCAAAGTACCTTTCAAATATCGCAAGATCCTTTTGATTGCCTTTCAATGAGCAATCCCAGGGTTTGACTGATACCGACCAAGATAACCGACTGCATATATTATATTAGGCCGAGTACACACAACTGCATACATTAGCTTTCCTATAGCATTGGCATACGAATAATGGGACATCTTCTTAATTTCCTCGGGAGAAGTAGGGCATTGTTCGGGTCCAATGGTGTCGCCTTTAGCGATAGGAGTGTCTATGGGTTTGCAGTTCTTCATCTAAAATTGCTCAAGAACCTTCTTAAGGTAGGTCTCTTGAGACAAACCAAGAAGCTTTCTTGAGCGATCTCTAAAGATCTTAACTCTGAGAATATAAGTTGCTTCCCCCATGTCCTTCATCTTAAAGTTAGAGGACAGCCACCCTTTGGTGGTGACAATCATCTCCTTATCGTTCCCAGCTAAAAGGATGTCATCGACATACATAGATAAGATAAGGAATTTATCTTTGGACCATTTGATATATACACAATGGTCTTCCTTGATCATCGTAAACCCATCACTAATGACGGCTCGATGGAATCTCAAAATACCATTATGCGGACGTCTGCTTCAAACCATAGATAGATAACGTTTGAGCTTGCAGACTTTAAGGCTTCTTGTCCTTCCATGATGAAACCCTCCGGCTGATCCATGTATATCTCCTCAGCTAAATCTCCATTGAGAAAAGTTGTTTTAACGTCCATTTGATATAAATCCAAATCTAAATGCGCAACAATCGCTAAGATGGGGCGAATTGAGGCAAACCTCACAATTGGTGAGAAGGTTTCCTCGTAATTAATTCCCTCTTGCTGGGTGTAGCCCTTAGCTACAAGACGAGCTTTGTACCTTTCAATGGAACCATCCGTCTTGCGTTTGACTTTAAGAACCCATTTGTTCCCAATAGCCTTTCGCCCTGGTGGAAGGTCAACCCAAGTCCCAGACTTGATTAGTCTTCATGGACTCCATCTCTTCTTCCATTGTAATCATCCACTTATCTCTCATAGCAGATGATAGAGCATCTCGATAAGATCGAGGTTCCTCATCGTCTTGCACATCAGCTACAAAGGCATTCCCCTCAATCTCAAAAAGACGACGTGGAATGTTTCCCCTTTGACTTTTACACATTTGAGGAACATGAGACACTTCATTTGATGGATTGGAACTACTCGAAGACATGTCACTCCCACTTTCTACAAGAGCCTGAGGAATAACATCTTCGGCTTCTACTGTATGAGTTGGGGCGCCTAAATCTTCCTCCATCTCATAAAGGTTCATCTCCTTGCTCACATCACCTCTATTAGGGAAATCCATCTCAAGAAAATCCGCATCTCGTGACTCTATCTCAGATACAATCCTATCAGGCTGCTCTCCTACAAACACATAGCCTTTGGAGTGTTCAAAATATCTTACAAAAATACACTTCTTATCCCTTGGGCCTAACTTCCCATGCTGATTAGAAGTGTTGTGCACGTAAGCTGCCGATCCCCTGAGTAGTGCGCATGTCGCCTAATTCCCAAGCTTTCTCACGGTCCATATTTCATATGGGGTGGACTGAACTGATTTTGAAGGCACACAATTAAGTATATATGTCACAGTCAACAATGTATCACCCCAATAGGAGATAGGCAAATTTGTTTGCCCCATCATAGACCTAACCATGTCAAATAATGTTCGGTTCCTCCTCTCCGTCACACCATTTTGTTGCGGAGTTCTAGGGATTGTCAGTTGCCTGATTATCCCTTTTTCCTCACAAAGTTCTTTAAACTGATCGGACAAATACTTGCGACCTCGGTCAGTTTGAAGTGCCTTAACACATTTATCTAACTGATTCTCGACCTCAATCAAATAACGTTTAAAGCAATCTAATGCCTCAGACTTATGCGAGATCAAGAAATTATACCCGAAGCGCGTATAGTCATTTATCATTGTGAGAAAATAGGAACGTCCATGCCTTTCTTTCACATTCATAGGGCCACAGATATCTGAGTGAATAAGTTGCAATGGTGTTTCTGCCCTAGTGGCTTTACCGAATGGTTTTCTAGTTGATTTTTCTGCCAAACAAAGTTCACATGTGGATAGACTGACCTTAGCGAGTGGGCCTAAAAGACCTGCTTGAGCTAACCTGGCCATTCTGTCTTGTCCAATATGGCCTAATCTAGCATGCCATTGAATTGAACCATCATGATCATTTTCAACAAGTAAGGAATAATAATCACTACTATTACCGCTAGAATCAATAGTATCCAAAATCATAAAACCATGTCCATAAACATTCGTCCCATGCAAAATTATTACAGAATTGTTCTCAAAACTAACTGAATAGCCTAAACGAAGTACTGATAAAACAAAAAATAAATTCTGCCGAACATCCGGCGCATAAAGTACATCATAAAGGATCAATATCGAACATCCTCGCATTTCCGGGTTTAAGTGCCAATGCCTAAAGACATCCACACCGGAATCGCTCCTATGAATACTTTTCTCGCCAAATTTAACTCACAGCAGTATTCCACGTATCCACTCTGATCTCTAGCTATGTGGTCCGTTGCTCCGGAGTCTACAATCCACATATGGAGAGAATGAGCAACAAAAATAGTACTTGATACTAAGCACATAGATAGATTAGGACTAGGAATTACCTTCTTCGGCTTAGTGCATTCACGAGCGAAGTGTCCCACCTTGCCACAGTTTTAGCATGTCATCTTGGTTTTGTCCTTTTTACCAGAACCTCATTTGCCTCTCTTACGCTGACAAAGATTTCACTCGCACCCCTTTTTAGCGCAAAGCAGATGAGCATGTTTCTTCCCCTTCTTAGGCTTGAACCCTCTACGAGAGTTTGATTCAGCCACATATGCCCTGGAGGTTTGGACAACATCAAGGCGCTTAGCCTCGAGCTCCAAGTGACGACGAATATCATCAAAGGTCTTGATATTCTCGTTATGAGTCATGTTGACCCGCATATGTTCCCAATTATCGGGAAGTGAGCGAACCACCGCTGAAATCTGTTGTTCGTCTGACAATTGAGTACCACCGGATTTCAACTCCCGGATCATATTAGCCATGATTTGAAGGTGCTTTTTCATAGTGTGGTTATCTTTCCTTTTGTAACCATCGAACCGTATGGCTAATTCCCTCATCCTTGTCAACAAGGTGCCACCAAACTTAGTTTTGAGAGCCTCCCACATATCGTGTGCAGTAGAGTATTGTTCATACTCAAACAGAAAGTCATTATTCATGCAATTTCAAAGAACGCGTTATGCGAGAGATACGATCCTTTTTAATACACTTTCAAGGCGAAGAACCTTGATCGGATCCATTGCATTCTCACCTCTGGTTTAGCCATTTTTCGACAAAGCAGGTTTCTTCAACCTCTTGCTCCTCCAAAACCATCCTGACTTTCCGGTGCCACACGTCATAGTTATCTCCGTCTAGTTTGTTTCCTTGGTTAAGGTCTGCGATAATATGTTTTGAAGCCATTTTCTTTTTTGATTTAAATACGAGGATTCATTAGAGATATTCAACGTTCACCACAATATATAAATTATCTTTGCCGCATAAACCAAATTAACATAAAAATAATAGGACATAAATATAGAAGGGAGACTTCGCCAGGCTTAGGAATCACAATCCGTATAAATGTCTAATTATTTAAATTAATTTTTCAGCGCATAAGACGTATAATTTAGGGAATAATTTAATTAAATTATTACAACCTAAATCACTCCCACTAAGAACAGGGGTATACATGTAATTATAGCATGTTAATTTAATTCCAAGCACCAAAAATTAATATCCCATAAATATTAACAAAGGAATTAAACAATGGGCTATATTACTCAATTAATACACCAAGTATGCTATAAAAACATTAAAAATACATCCAAAAAAAATTCTCAGCATTAAATTAACATTATAAAACATTACTGTAATTTTCTGGAATTTATTTTGATAATTTTGCTAATTATCACAATCAATTAATCATGCATAAAAAGATGGAAATTAACCAAAGATATCCAAATCTGTTAATTTCTTCCAAAATTTTTTATAACAGTAGCTTATCATCATAAAAAGATAACTGTAATTTTTTGGAATTTTCTGATAATCATGTTAATTATCATAATTAATAAACTATTGCACAATTAATTAGAAATTAGCCAAAACTATACAATACAGTTATTTTCCCTCTGAAAAAATCCTAACAGTAACTTCTCATCATCATATAGTCATTGATACGTTTCTGGAATTTTTATGATATATTTGCTAATTTTCATAATTAATAAGCCATTATTAAATAGGTAGAAAATTAACCAAAAATATCAAAAATTGTCAATATTTCCAAATTCCAGTATAATAATTAATTATATGCCAATAATTAATTTCTATTAATTTTTCAGAATTTAATAGTCACTGTTACTATTTTTAAATTAATTTCCATGTTAAAAACAATTAATAAAATATTTTCTGGAAATTAAATATAAAAAACTGTTAAAACGGGTCAGATCATGTGCGTCGACGCTGCTGGTCATATCTTGGGCTGGTTAAAGCATGGCCAAGCATGGTCATCTTCAACCTCCAAACACCAAAATTTACAGAAATGTCATTTCGCTACTAAAACTTTGAGAAGCCATATCTCACTCTATATAACTCCGATTTAGGCCCATAATATATCGTTGGAAAGCTTACAACGAGTACTATGCATACATACAAAAAACAACTGAATTGGACAATCACAGAAAAAGTTATGGCTGTTCAAAGAAGGTTGTTTGTAAACTAGGGTTTCAAATTAATTTTAAATTAATTATCCAATTAAACCCAAATTATGCAGATCATATACACTGTGTTTAGGCTAGAATATACTACAATATTAGCCCCTAACATTTAGTGTATCTAAGATTACCATTAATGATGTTTTTCAAGCTTTTTAAACATACAATCATGGCATAAAGTGTAAATATTCCATACATAGCATACATCACATCGTTAAACCTTGCTCTGATACCAATGAAGGGATTTTAATACGCATGATATTCATATTTACACATAATATGGAGAATCAAAGGCATACCTTTTGAATCCTGATTAAGCCTTTGATGCAGAAAATCTCCTACCGTTCCTTTAACCCAACAGGCGTCTCCGAACTACGATCGAGAACGAAGCACTGAATCACAGTACGTAACGATTAGAGTTTTTTGGTCGATATTGGGAGCGGTGTTTTGAGTGTTGTTGCATATTGATCGATAGAGGATGACTATTTAACAAGGAAGTGGTTGAGTCACTTCCCAACTCTTTTTCCACGTCTAGTCACTCCCACGTTCAAAATCACGAACGTCTCTATTGACCCTGTCAATTAGAGAACAGTTAATTAACCCAAATGGGTCGGACCCTTCATGGGCGCCCCAATTGAATATCCATATTCCAACAAATTTTAATAATGGTATATATGATACTAGATGTACCAAAAAAAGGTGATATGATACCATAAAGGATAGTATAAAAATAATGTGCAAATTTGTATATTATATCAATTTATAGTTTTTAGTATAAATGTGTCTCTATTTTTTTTAGAATGGAATAAAATATGCATCTCTAATCTTAGAAATAAAAAGAGTAACAGTTTCAACTTTAAATTTAGTTACGTATTAATTCTGTTTATCTTATAAATCATATTAGTAGCATTAGAGCTTGGATGATTGGAAAATTCTTTTGAAAGTCAAGTTCATGTAATATAGTAGCTTTAATAGTATGAAAGAACATGTACCTACCTGTCTTCTAGACGCATTTAGAGATCTCATTGAGGCAATTGCCAGAGTTTGGCAGTCCGAATTTGTAAACTCTGTTCCACCCTGCATTGGAAATTAAGGTACATACATAGTTATGCACTTGAGTTATATGCATACAGAATATTTATTCAGAATTTACAAATGGCACCATAAATTAATTTATGATACTCTAACCAAAAAAAGTGGAGAAATTCAAACATTACTATATATATATATATATATAGTCAGGGATTAAATTAAGTTGTCACGGGGTGACACACAATCCATAAAATTGTTTTATGGATGTGAAGTTATCCAATTTAGATGATGTACCTTTCTTCCGTATGCATGCGGAGATTCAGTAGGAGTGATCGATGGAGAATTTGTATATGAACCTGTTAAATCACCCCGGGCCGAAGAAAAGTTGGATGCAGTTGAATCAAAACGCTTGAATGAATCAGAGTCCGATACAAAAATATCCACCATTTCAACTTTCCACAAAACCCAATCTTGGGTTGCAGTTCTATGAGGAAAATCATGTGTAACAGAGTTCCTCCAAGGCGGTGTGCCCCCATTTGCCCTCAAGAATTTCCCTCCTTCTTTAGACCTTAGTTTCAAGTGATCCCCTTCCTTTATAGGCTCCCACTCCACCGAATTATCCCTCTTCGACACCGGGGCCGATTGGACCACCTTTTTCCCGGTCATGCCGAGAAGAAATGGCTATCGGAGGCAGTGAGGTACCAATCATGGCAGCTCTTTAGGCGAACAACATGGCTCTTCCCCTCCACAAACTCGACGGTCCATCGGGCTCTTCGCGAGGAGCCGTTACGGCTTTGCCGGACGGTTTCTTCGTCGTCATCGGCGACTAAGTACTTGTGAAGGTGGCTTTGGAGCCTAACAGCTTTGGCCTTGTTAAAAAACTACATTTTGAAAAGTTGTTTGTTTGCTCTATCTTTGTTCTTGTTATCTAGGTTTAAAAGACTTGAATGAATGGGTTTACTAGAAATTTTGGTAAGATGCTTTTGCTCTTTGACATTTGGGTTGTTTGATAATTGACTATTGGCAAGTTGAATGGTTTTGTTAATTTGAATATTCCATGACACGGTTTTATGTTTTATGGGGTCATTTTATTAGAATCGTGGAGAATTAGATGAGGTAAGCAATTTCGATGTTTCAACGAGTCCCTATAAGAAATGTTCACAAGACTAGGATTTGATTAAGTTATATATATATATATATATATATATATATATATATATATATATATATATATATATATATATATATATATATATATACTTCATGCATTCACATCTCTTGATTACATGCATGTATGCGTTGGAGGGGTCATCTTATTTTATGTATTTTTGGGCAAGATAGCCATTTGAAAACCTAGTAATTTTATTCCTAACATTTTGAACCAAGTAGAAATATATGTTTATTTTAAATTTTTTGAAGTAAAAAACACATGAGATTGCCGATCTATTTAGTTACAGACCTCAACATAAAGTTTAGTATTTAAGACACTTCCATGATATAAAATATAAACTAGTAATACATAATTGTAATTAAAGGATTTTACAATTGCCTTGTAGAAGTAAGTACTAATGATTTAATGGTATGTTAGTGAGTGATAGCTGGCTAGCTAACTAGTCTACAGTGCTGGGTCAAAATATATCCACTAAAACCGCATTCCCAAATATAAACTGGGTCAAAATTCTAATCTCAACAAACCCCACACGTGTTGTGAACTTGTTGATCATCAATGGAGTCATTGTCATATCCTGACCTTAATTTTGTTTCTTCTTCCTCCTCCTCCTCCTCTCATTGCTACATCAATATTTCTAATAATACCACCACCACCTATCACTCCTACTAGCTTGTACAACGTTAACATTGCTAATACATACATTAATTTACCACCCGAACATGAAAGTAAAAGGAGGTCCAAACAAAGCCTGTGCCGCATGCAAGTTTCAAAGAAGAAGGTGTTCTTCTTCAGAGTGCTCTCTTGCCCCATTTTTCCCAGCCGACCAGCCCAAAATCTTCCACAATGTGCACCGCCTTTTCGGAGTCTCCAAGGTTATCAAAATACTTAAGAAAATGAGAAACCATGACCAAAAAGTCGACGCCATGAAATCAATAATTTACGAGTCTAATGTACGAGAGAGATTTCCTATTCATGGCTGTTTTGGCATCATAACTCAACTCCATCAGCAGCTCCAGCAAGCCACCGAGGAACTACATTATGTGCATGCCCAGCTTGCTCTATGCAGGGGAGATAATTCCCCTTCTTCTCAAATTATTAATTCTTATGATCTTGTCAGTGAAAATGATGGTGTATTTTATGCTGAATCCGGTGATACGACTAAACCTTTCTTTAATCTGAGCAATTATTCTGATGTTATGAGTGATGATAACAAACCATTAGAAATTCAACCCGAATTGGGGGCTTCGCATGGATTTGACATTAAACCTCTAGCAGAAGCTACTGATCAAGATTATGATTATATGAACTTTTATGCAATTGATGATGATCAACCCAAGGAAGCCTGTGAGTCCAGGTATGTAGAATATCTATAATAAGTACTCTCAATTAAGGAGATTAACATATTGAAATTCTTGTTATATATATATATATATATATATATATATATATATATATATATATATATATATATATATATATATATATATATATATATAAGGAACTAATTAAAGTACTTAGATTTATTAGCAATTAACTAATTGTTGGTGAATATATATTACATTGTATTGTTAGCATTTGATCAGTCTGGTTGCGTGTGTGATGAATTTTATATCCAGCTCAGAATCCTCATCTAAAGATACAAAACAACAAATCGGACTTGTGTCCACGAATGAACTCAGGAATGCAGCAGCATGCTTTAGCCTCATGAGCCTCAACTGATTGAATATTGGTGGTAGGGAATTTGTATGTATATCCAGCTCAGAATTCTCATCTAAAGATACAAAACAACAAGTCGGACTTGTGTCCGGTGTCCACGAATGAACTATGTTTTAGCCTCATGAGCCTCAACTGACTGAATATTGGTGATAGGAAATTTATATAGTTGGAGTTTTGGATTACTTTCTTTTTAATTTATTTAAGCAACTGTGTTCAGTAGCTCTATGCATTTTCTCATGGTTGAAACATTTAATTCTATTCATTTAAGAGATAAGTACTACAGTTTTTTTTATTAATTTTTTTTTATTTTGATTGGACGTGATCAATTCTTAAAACTCTCTTTTGTGAGTGTGTTAATTTGACAAATGGATTTGGTTCATTTTCACTTCAGATTGGGCAAAAAAGAGACTAATTGATGCACCAGCCGGGAATCGAACCCGGGTCTGTACCGTGGCAGGGTACTATTCTACCACTAGACCACTGGTGCATAGTTAAAAGGGTTTTCTGAAAAATAAATAAACTCAAATGAATGCCAGACATCAAAGGGAAAAGGCAATTCATTAAATTTTGTAATTATAATTTTATAAATTAATATCTTTTATTAAGATTTCACGAATTAACTTCTCAGAGTTAAAATAAGATTATCTATTTCTATTTTTGGAATAGATGGAGTTATAGTTAAATAGTAAGGCTTACAATATCCTCTTTAATTTCAAATAAATGACAGTTGGGTTGTATAGTTTACATGTCAGCAATGCCACGAGCATAGTCAATGTCCAGCAGTCACATAAATATTTGTTATCCAAATTTTTCTATAGTAAAGAGTTTGCTTTGCATTGACTAGACCAAATAAGTTAAGTTGAAAATCATATAATTAACCAAAAACACATGAATCTATTGGATTGGTTAACTAGATTTTATGTGATGGATTGGTTTGGTTTTGAACTCATATTATTATTACAAATATGGGTTGGCTCTAGTTTAACTAGTTTTAACTCATATTAGTCTATTATAGTTTTTTACACTTTGTAGAGCTAATACATTAACATGTATGCATTATTACACTACATTCTTATATAACACATATACATTATACATATTACATTATATACATATTATATACTTTTGTAATTTATACATTTGTAATTATATATAAAAATCATTTCACTAATTATGGAATTAATCCATAATAAAGTTAATTATTATGTGAAAACTCGCAAGTAGTTTGAATATAATTCGATTCGAGTCAGATCGAATTCGAATAATAAATATTCAAGTCAAATCTGAGTAAAAAAATTTAAATACAATTCGAATTCGAGTATGAATTTAACATTTTGAATCAAATTCGAGTAGCTCTTTGGTTCGACTTGTTTACTCACTTAGTTGGGATATAAAATTTAGTCTCTATTGAGATTCCATGTAATGTTATAATGTATTCCCTCCTATAATCCTATTCCACGAAATGACAATATATTAAATAAAAGGTTTAAATATAAATTACAATTCTAAGCTATTGATTTTTTTTTTCATTTCGGTGATTGACCTTTTAATTTTTTCAATCAAATCATTAAATCATCAAATTTTTCACTTTGGTTCAATTGAATTGCCATGTCAAATTAATGACATATGCGACGCCCCCAAAACAGGTATACATCACCCATCTTGAGTCGCCAAATACATGGTACAAAATTCAAATACAACTTAATTATACAACAGACGTGTAAAATAGGACAAAACATAATCTAAGAGTTTTAATAAGAATATTGTCATCTAGACAATATCCACACTCAATGGAGTCCTCATTTTATTTATTGTCATACTATTTAATGTAATAGTGAGGACTACTAATGCTATCATCCGGACCGGCCACCTCCTCTCCCCGACTAGTCCCGACTACGCTCTCATTTCGTGAAGAGAACGAATGAAAGAAAGGGTGAGCTCAACCAAATTTCAAAGAAGAAATATTATGACTAAGATAATGCGTAATAAATTATCATTAGTCTTCAATAATGTTAAACCGATAAAATACAATAGATATCAAGTTTAATGCGGTGGAATAAGCAAACAATTAGAAAGAGTCAAGTAGTACGTGATATCTACTATCTTCTATGATTTAAAATGGTTTCATCAATTTTTATCACCGAGACTCGCTTTAATAAATAAACCACATCATCGAGTCATTTCTGCACTACGGGCCAAGGATATTCATTAAATCATCAATGGTCATGACTATACCGAATAATCTCTAGTCATAATTATACCAAAAAGCAAAAACTCCCATCAATGCACTACAAAGCTATCGAGGACTTTTACCACATCATTTATAACATTACAGGTCATGATTATACCGAATAATCCCTGGTCATAATCATACTAAGTCCATCTATGCACGTAAACCAAAGATGATTTTCATCATAATATAAGCATAAGGATGATGACAATGACATAATAATTCAATAAAACAAGTTCAAGAATAAATTTTAAAGATTTATAAGTTAATTTATCTTGAAATCAATTACGTCCAAATTATCAACACGATATCGCTTTGTGGAGTAAAATTCAAGAATGCTCGTAAGAATATTTCCATGAAAAGATACCGGATGAAGCAAAATATCCGTGATATTCTACTAATTTTATGGAGTATAGAAGCCAAAACTTTAACCAAATGAGTATCATAGAATATATGAAACTGCAAATGGATTTTCACTCGCCACGCGAGAATCCACGAGATGCATCATTTCCACAATTTAATAAGGAATGAATACGAAGGATCATTCACCATGCATGTGATAATCCACACACATGTGTTATTCCAATGTAATAATAAAAATGGAATAATAGAAGAATTCACCACGCATGCGATGAATCGCATGATAGGTTATTCCAATGTAATAATAAAGAATGGAACCAGTGTCTAACGAATCAAGACAAACAAATGATATTCCAATAGAATAATAAAGAATGGAATAACAAAGAATTCACCGTCACGCGATGTATCAAGATGCATAAGTTATTCCAATGTAATAATAAAGAATGGAATAACAGAGAATTTCACCATGTATACTAGAGTCCGCAGATATCAAAGTTAATCCAATGTAATAATACGAAATGGAATAACAATAGCTCTCTTCATGAATACGAAAGAAATAATACCCTTTACCTGTAAGAAACCGGATATTGAATAAGTGAGGTAGCATTTCTTCTTCTTTCTCTCTATAATTTCTCTCTATAATAATTGCTCTAAAGCTTTAGTGAATTGGTGAGAAATGAAAGAAGAATGAGCTTCTATTTATAGGAAAATATAGTTTCGATAATTGCACGCTTGGGACTCAAATATTACAAAGTACAATACCTTTAATTTTTTTTTCATTTTTAATTTAGTCCTGCAATTATTATCAAACTTGCACCACCTCCCCTAATAGTAAATAATGTGGATCAATAGTTCAATAATGTGAATCAATAGTTATAATCATGTGAAAATACGAATTACAAGATAAGACTTCCATCTATACCTCTATTTTTAACTTAGTCATGCAAGTATTATCAATCTTACACCAACTCCCCTAATAGTACAAGAATGTGAATCAATAGTACACACATGTGAACAAATAGTTATAATCATATGAATTAATAGCAATTAATTACTCATTTATCCTAAGTTAATTACTCCGATCGTCAAGATAACTTCCAGACATCAATTAATATCGAAATAAATGTCGATATCCACTAACACTAATAATTCCAACACAATGGAACTATAAATTTCATCTTTAATCAACACGAACTTATTCATCATTAATATTATAACTCACAATATTTAACAACCAAGTCGTTCCCAAGAAAGAGGGGCTTCGAAGGGATTTTTCCTTATTATGCCAAGATTTAGATGACCAAACCTCTCATCGATGTAACTTCTAGACATTGTAAATATTGCAATTTAATAATATGAATAACTTTGTCGTCTCAATTATTGATTTAATAATATATCATATAATGCGATGATCTTTGTGACAATAATCGAATCAATAATATAAGAGATATGATGCAAAGAATTCTTCGTGAGCAATAATTGAGTATAATCGAGTGACTTCTCATAAGCATCAATAATTAATATCGTGTGCTACTACTTGTCAACGCCAGATATCATATTACTTTTACTACTGGGTAGTTTAACAGTTTAACGGTAAAACTTTCGCCGTTATTTTTATAAAAGATAATTATGTCATTTTCTAACTACGATAATACTTTCGTTGTAGGGGTCTACTAATGATTTTGCCGTTGCATTTAATATTCCCTCGTTAAAACGAATATTCCCCACCAATCGAATATTATATAACCACTTGCTTACTTTGCAAAATTTGTAAATATTATCCACAACTATAACATTATATCAAATCCACACCATAATATTCAAAAATATATTTCGACAAATTATTCTTTATTCATAAAAGTTGGGGTCTTACAACATAACTTGTACACATGGCATTTTTATTGCTTATGTGTTAAAAATGAGTCATCCTACAGCTTTTCTTTTATCATTTTATGTTAATTAAAGGATAAAACAGTAATAAAACATATTAGATTATTATTAAAAATAAAATAATAATATTTAAACAAAAAAACAATAATATTTAAATAAAAAATTATAAAATATGAAAATCAACATGAAAATAATAAGGATAGATAGAGAAAGAGAAAATGAGCACAGAAGAGAGAGAGAGAGAGATCTCCCTCATTAAAATAAATAATTAAGAACATATCTTTGTCAAAAAAGATATTTCAGTCTTGGAACTCACCAAAGACGATTGTAACTCTTACCATTTTTGGAGGGTTAGCAGGTGAATTATGCTAAGATCAGAACAACCTTGAACTCTGATGAGATATTATCGTCCTTACAATCAGATTGTTTTTAATCTGAATATAAATTGAATGTTGTGAGACAGAAATAGAGAAGCTAGACGAGCTGCAGCTAGTATGGCGGCAGCGCCAGATGGATTATCGAGACGGAGACACAAAAGTAGTAGCTTAAGAGATTCATCTGGTTCGTTCATATCTAATTTGATCTTTGAGTTTCTATTTTTATTATGTTTATATGTTGAGTTTTAACGATTTTGTGTTATTAATCATAGAGAAAGATGAAAATGAATATTGAAGCTCAAAATCTGTAAGTTAACAATTTAAACTCAGACCCCAACTTTAATTGAACTAAATAATATAGACTCAAAAAATTACCATTATTATCTCTATATAGATTGATTTTCATACATACATAGACCAATTAAGGTTTGGTTTATAGTTGATAAACCATAAATGGCTTCAGCTGTAAGACCCCAACTTTTATGAATAAAGATGAATTTTTTATAATTATCATTTTTAAATATTATGGAATGAATTTGATATAATGTTATAGTTGTGGGTAATATTTAAAAATTTTGTAAAGTACGCAAGTTGTTTATAATATTCGATTGGTCGGGAATATTCGCTTTTAACAGGAATATTCAGACGACTTCACAGACAATCATTAGTGGACCTCACAATGGAATTATTGTCGATTGAGAAAACGACAAAAAAATATATATATTTTATGAAAATAATGGCGGAAGTTTTACTGTTAACTCGTTGAAACACCCAAAGGTTAAAAGTATGCGAATACGCTGTGGTTACATAAGAAGCACACTGTATTGATTATTGATGCTTACGTGAGAAGTCACTCGCTTTTGTTCAATTATTGCTTCAATAATTCTTTGCGATAAGATCTCACGTTATTTGATTCAATTATTGTCAATATTTTTATATATTATTAAATCAATAATTGAGATAACAAAGTTGTTAATATTATTATTTGCATTATTAACGATATCTAGAAGTTTTGCCAATGAGAGGTTTGGTCACCTAATTGCGCGCCAATAGAGAAAAATTCTTATTGGAAAGCCCCCTCTTTCCTGGGAACGACCTGGTCGATTAATAGTGTGAATTATGATAATGATGATGAAGTTTTGTTTTATTAGTATTATTAATGTAATAAAACAGAAAAACTTTTTATATAAAACAGAAATACTTTTATAAAGTTATTCGTTTTATTAGGCTAATAGTAAAATCTTTTTATATAAAACAGAATACTTTTATAAAGTTATATATTTTATTAGATAATAATTAGAATATATTATATTTTATTATGCATAGTGTTTGCATAGTGCCTGCATAATATTTGCATAGTAAATTTTTTTTATATAAAACAGAATACTTTTATAAAGTTATTCGTTTTATTAGATTATAAATAGAATATATTATATTTTATTGTAAACCAATCTGGAGCGTCCATTTAAAAGTAAATCAATCAGGACCGTTCATGGATTGGTTACTATTCAGTTCATTCTTTTATAAATAGAAGCTCATTCCTCCATTATTTCTTACGAATTCACTGAAACTCTAGAGAGAGAAACTGTAGAGAGAATTCTTCTTCTATAATCTTGAAGTATTTCTTTAGCGCTTAAGAAAGCTTTGAACGTAGTGCAAGTTTCTTCAAGTATATCATCGCCTCTACCGTTGAGAAAGTACTCTTCTTTATAAGGTAAGGGTATTTTTTTTTCATATTCATGAAGAGAACTTCATTATTCCATTCTTTATTATTCTTGTTGAATAACTCGTATCACGCTGATCTACCCTATACTTGGTGAAATTCTTCATTATTCCATTATTTATTATTCTCACCGAATAACTCGTCTATGAGAAGTACCGCATACATGGTGAAATTCTCTGTTATTCCATTCTTTATTATTCGCTTGAATATCCTCGTCTGTGCTTTTACGCCTGGGACTGATTCCGTTATTTATTATTTAGTGCATAGATGGACTTGGTATGATTATGACCGTGGATTATTCTAAGTATAATCATGACCGTAATGTTATAAATGATGTGGTAAAAGTCCTCATTGTCCGTAGTGCATTGATGGATGAGTTGTTGGCATGATCATCGCACCATTGATGAATACACGAATATCTTTGGCCCGTAGTGCATGGATAATTTGTGGTTGTGATACTTTATGAATATCCTCGGTCGTAGTGTACATGGATGATGTGGTTTATTTATTAAAATTTGAGTCCCGTGATAAAAGTGATGAAAAACCTTTTAAATCATAAAAGATAGTAGATTTTATTCTCTACTGACTCTTTTAATGGATTGTATGTGTTCCAATCGCAGCTTAAACTTGATGTGTATTGTATTTTATCGCTTTAACATTGTTGAAGACTAATGATAATTTATTCGCATTATCTTAGTCATAATATTTCTTACTAGGCTAGTTGAGCTCACCCTTTCTTTCACCGCTTCTTCGTGAAATGAGAACGTAGCTTTAACTAGTCGGGGAACGAGAGTGGCGGTCCGTATGATGGTATTAGTAGTCCTCACTATTCTCGTTAAATAGTGTGACAATAAATATAATGAGGACTTATTCGAGAGTGGATATTGTCTGAAGATAATATTTGTATTAAAACTCACAGCCTCTCTTATTGTATATTAAAGATTGTATTTGTATTCTGTACCATGTATTTGGCGACTCAGAATAGGTGGTGTATACCTATTTTGGAGGCATCACAGTTGGTATCAGAGCTTAGGGATATGATCCCTGGATGAAATGTGAGACAAGAACTAAGAGGGAGAGAGACGGGAATTCCTTTGCAAGTATTATGACCTACCTAAGTTTATTTGGTATTTAATTGGTCACGTAGTATAGGGATAATATGTGATATGTTAATTAACCCTTGTTTTGTGGCGATTTGAAAATGACATCCGGAATGTTGAGAACATCAATGGAGCACAGGAGACCGTTGAGTCTCCACAGATCAATAATCAGGACAATGTGCATCAGGAAGGCGATAATCCTCATACAAACAACAACACTGACCAAATGATGAACGATGGAATGTTCAGAGGCTTTCTGCAATTCATGAAGCATCAGGCAAGAAAGACTCATATCCGAAATGCAGGTGGAAACACTGGCAACTCTCGGACGGTCACCGCTAAGCAGTTCAAGGAATTGGGACCACCGGAGTTTTTTGGAGAGCCAAAACCACTTAAGGATGAGACGTGGATAAAACAGATCTGCAAGATATTTGATGTCTTGGGATGCTCCGAGGAGCAAAAGGTTCCCTTTGCCACCTTCATGTTAAGGCGTCAGGCAGGCATCTTGGTGGGAATCAGAAAAGCGACTCAACTGCCGCACTAAAGATGACTTGAGAGAAGTTCCAAGAATTGTTCAACGACGACAAGTACTTTTTCGAAAGTATTCGTTACATGAAAGAGGTAGAGTTCATTAAGCTGGAGCAAAACAACATGACCGTGTCGCAGTACGAAGCCAAGTTTGCCGAGTTGTCCCGGTTTGCGTCCCATTTGGTTGATAATGAGGAGAGAATGACGCGAATGTTTCTAAGAGATTTGAAACCCGAGATACGTCAATATCTTATCTCTTATAAACCGTGGTTTGTATTCGAGATATTGTTAATAGGGCTCGATTATTGGAGCCGCGATAATGAGTCAACCCAACCAAAAGAGAGCGGTAAACCGACAAAATGATAATACCAAAGGATAATAAATCGTGAAGCGGTGATAATAAGCGTGAGGAATCAACATGCGAAATGGTAACCACTTCTATGGTAATCATGGCCAAAACAATAAGATTGGATATTTCAAGAAAAGAAAATTCAACAATGATGGAAAGACGTCAGCACCAGCACCCGTGGTTAAGGAAGGAGAACGACTACCTATCATATGCTTCAAATGCGGAGGGGAAGGACACATCACCAAATCTAGCGATGCCGAGTCAAAGCATGTTATAATTATGGAAGAGAAGGTCACCTAGCCCGATTTTATCGCTCACCGATGACAAGTTCAATTTAGGATGGAGGCACCAAAGGATGTCTTAAAAAAGTCAAAGCCAACAGACAAGGGAGAAGCGTTTGTCGTGACCTCCCGAAGCAAGGAACCCGAACGAGGTCATCACGGTAAGCTTATCATAAACTCTAAATAAGTATATACCTTATTTGATACCGGGTCTACCCATTCTTTTATTTCTCCTACTTGCGCTCAACGCTTAAATTTGACTCGGAGAAATTAGACTTTGACTTATCTGTTGAAACTCCGTTGGGAGAAACCTTCATTACATCCATCGCTTATAAGTCTTGTTTGGTTCAAATCGGTACCCTTACATTACCTGTCGATCTTATTTCATTGAAAATACTTGCATTTGACGTAATTCTAGGGATTAATTGGTTAACCACTCATCATGCAAAAATTGATTATTTTCGTAAGGTTGTTAGCTTTCATATTCCTAACCAACCTATTATGCGAAGTCAAGCAACCAAACCTTTAAAATCAATCACTGTCATCTCAAGCCATAAAGCTATTCATTTATTGAAAAACGGATGTCAAGCTTTCTTAGCTCATGTCACGGATCTAAACAAAAATACGTCAGTTTTGAATGATATTTCTATTGTTAATGAATTTCCGACGTATTTCAAGAACTTCTTCGGCTACCCCGTAGCGTGAAATTAAATTTTGTATCGACCTTGAACTCGGTACAAAACCTATTTCTAAAGCCCCATATCGAATGGCTCTATCAACTTGTGAGTTAAAGACCCAATCGCAGGAATTGTTAGACATCGCCATTTCATTCCCCTAGATTCTCTCCTTGGGGTGCTCCTGCTCTATTCTTGAAGAAGAAGAAAGATGGGAGTATGCGACTTTGTATTGATTATCGGGAGTCAATCTTGTCACCATCAAAAATAGGTACCCATTGCTACGTATTGATGACTGTTTGACCAACAGTAAGGAGCAAAATTCTTTTCAAAGATTGATCTTCGTTTGAGATATCACCAATTGAAGATTAGAACCGATGACATTCCAAAGACGGCTTTTCGAACTCCTAAGACGAAAGCGTATTTCTTTAGCGCTTAAGAAAGCTTTGAAGCGTAGTACAAGTTTCTTCAAGTATATCCCCGCCTCTATCGTCAAGTACTCTTCTTTATAAGGTAAGGGGTATTTTTTTTCATATTCATGAAGAGAACTTCCATTATTCCATTCTTTATTATTCTCATTGGAATAACTTTGATATGGTCTACCCTATACTTGGTGATTTACATTGTTATTCCATTCGTTATTATTCTCATTTGAAACATCCGTGCTGCATCAAGCGTTATACGCCGGGACTGGTTCCGCCTTTTATTATTACTCGTTAGAATATCTTGTCTGCATGCGTTTTACTGCCGGGACCGGTCCGCCTTTTTATTATTTTGTTGGAATATCTCGTCTCGCATGCTTTTACGCCGGACCTGATTCCGTTATTTATTATTTTGTTGGAATAACCTGTCTATGTGATGTACCGCATGCATGGTGATTTCTGTTGTTATTCCATTCTTTAGTATTTTATTGGAATATCCTGTCGGTGCGTATTACGCCTGACCTGGTTCCGTTATTTATTGTTCTGTTGGAATAACATGTCTATGCGAAGTACCGCATGCATGGTGATTTCTTTTGTTATTCCATTCTTTATTATACTTAGTTGGTTAAAGTTTTGACTTCTATATTGCTTGAAATTAGTGGAATATCCTGGATATTTGCACTTCATCCAGTATCTTTTCATAAAAATATTCTTCTGAGCATTCTTAAATTTTACTCTACAAAGAAGTATCATGTTGACAATTTGGATGTTATTAGTTCCTGAATAAATTAATTCTTGAACTTGTTTTATTGAACTCTTATATCATTGTCATCATCCTCATGTTTATATTTTTTTTTAAAGTCATCTGTGGCCTCAGTATGTAGTGCATAGATGGACTTGGTATGATTATGACCAGGATTATTCTAGATATAATCATAATCGTAATATTACAAATGATGTGGTAAAAGTCCTCATTGGCCCGTAGTGCATTGATGGACAGGTTGTTGGCATGATCATGACCATTGATGAATACACGAATATCCTTGGCCGTAGTGCATGGATAATTTGTGGTTGTGATACTTATGAATATCTTTGGCCGTAGTGCAGGGATGAGGTGGATTATTTATTAACTGAGTCCCAAATGATAAAAGTGATGAAAAACCTTTAAATCATAAAAGATAATAGATTTTATTCTTTACTTGACTCTTTTAATGGATTGCATGTTCCAATGCAGCTAAACTTGATGTCTATTGTATTTTATCGGTTTAACCTTTGTTGAAGACTAATGATAATTTATTCTGCGCATTATCTTAGTCATAATATTTCTTCTTTGGGCTAGTTGAGCTCACCCTTTCTTTCACCGTTTCTTGAGAAATGAGAACGTAGGCTGGGGACTAGGCTTCGGGGAACGGAGTGACGGTCCCGAGATGGTGTCTTAGTAGTCCTCACTATTCTATAAAATAGTGTGATAATAAATATAATGAGGACTTATTCTGAGAGTAGATATTGTCTAGAAGACAATATTTGTATTAAAACTCACAAGCTCTTGTTGTATATATAAGATTGTATTTGTATTCTGTACCATGTATTTGGCGACTCAGAATAGGTGATGTAAACCTATTTTGGGGGCGTCACAACCCCCTTCATTTTTCACGTAAGTTTTTTGTTCGTAATTTTTTTCATGTGTTCAAGCTATGTCAGCAATTTCTAACGTGGCATGTTTAATTGAATGAAATTGAAAAAAAAAATAGTTCAATCATCTAATTGACAAAATTGAAAGGTGGATCACCTTCTATAATTTAGGATAGTAAATTATATTTAAGCCTAAATAAAATAACATTAGGGTATCTAACACATTTAGTACAAAATGACACTATATTATTCATTTTAGAAATTGATAGTTTTACAATATATTTTGATATTTTTACAACAAAAGTATCGTTATAGATGTATTAACAGTAAAAATCGTCGTTGTAGAATTTATAGCGACAATTTTCATGTAAAAATATTAGTTTCCTTAAATAAACAATTATATATATAAGGCATTCTAGTAGTTCATTGTATATTTTATTTGTTTCAAAATTAAATATTTATTTTGAAACGATTGTTTTTAACAAAACTTTATACTTTCAAAATTATTCTTAAAGACTCAAAAATTGGTTAAGAAAATAATAAAAGTGATATGATATTACTAAGTTAACAAAAAATATAAATAACGGTGTGCTAAAAAATTTATATGACTTTATAGCATAAAAATAGAAATATATTTGTAACTTAAAGAATAGACAAAAAAAATACTCCATATTGTTAATTTTAGAATGGATGAATTATAATTATAAAGAAAATAACAAATAGTTTGACCCTAAAATAACTTAGCTAATCAAATAAAAAAATTAAATAATGTACTTTAGATTAGTGATGACATATTTCTAAATGTGTGTACTTAATTTTATATTTGTTAAATATTACTATATTTACAAATTAATAATTGTATGTTCCCGAAGACACGATGTAACGAAAATTAAAATGAATCTGAACCGTTCTTGTGCTTTTCCGTCCAAATCAATTAGAATGAATCTAAACCGTTCTTGTATTTTTCACCCAAATTCAAATTAAATTTTATTTTATTATTATAGATTTACTGCTGAAAAATCTAAATTATGTCATTTCAAATGTATTGAAAACTTGTGAATGGCACTCAAAATAATTAATTATGCCATTTTAAATGTGTCTAAAACTAGTGAATGGCACTCAAAATTACTTTACCCTCTTTAGACTCCTTGTTAAGTTTATAATTTTTTATCATTTTTTGTTCAATTTAATATGAAAATAACAAATTTATGCTTAAGTGTTTTTTTTTTGGACTCCTTGTTAAGTTAATTTACCCTCTTTGGACTCCTTGATTATAAATTTAAATTTACTATAAGTTAATTTGTTCTCCCGGGTTTAATCATTTAATCTTTATTATCTTCATCCTCCTCTGGTTTCTAGCAGCTCATTGAATACTTTATTTATTTTAAAATTAAAGATTTATTATGAACATAGTAAAAGCGATATGATATTATTAAATTAACAAAAAATAAAAATAACGAGGTGTTAAAATTTTCATATTACTTTATAGCATAAAAATAAAAATATATCTCTAATTTAAAAATAAATAAAAATATATATTTCTAATTTTAGAATAGATGAAATATAATAATAAAAAAAATAACAAATAATGTGACCCTAGATAACTTGGTTGATAAAAAAAAAATATGTATAGGATCATAAATTGTTTACAGTGTTTTTACAATAAAAAAATATTTTTTTAATAATTTTTTGTTCAAACTTGCTCTATTATTTTTTATTGGCTTAAATATGAATTAAGACTCTAAACTATGTAATTATATTCCCTTCTGATTCACCTTTCAATTTTATCAATTAAACGATTAAACTATTAATTTTTTTCAATTGCAACAAATCGAATACGCGACGTCGAAATTACGATACGATAATAATCGTGTGGGCAAAGAAGCTGATGTAGTAAAAAAAAAACTATTTTTTAATTATTAAATAAATAAATCTATTTAAATAAGAGATAAATTGGTCAAAACCTAATTTAACATTTCTAATTAAAAAAAACAAACAATACTGGACCTTTTAATTTTACCGATCTGGTCATCCATCTTGAGATCCGGTCTTACCGATCGAAGACTGTACCGTCTTCTCCCTCCAATTCTATTCTTCAAGGATCAACAAGCTGCAGTCCAAGTGTTATTGGGACAGGAGGTGGTGGTGGCTCATTTGATCAACGTTAGCCGTGAATTTGACTCTCATCAACGCTCATGGAGGCCCGACTTACCTACTATAACTGAGGTCTGAGGTTAAATTAATTACTACTCTTTTAATTTCCCCTCAACGGTTTATAGCTGTACCGTATGAATTAATTAAGATCGATGTAGCAACCAGAGAGGAACTATGAGGCTTCTTAATTAATTTTATTTATAGGATATGTATATATCTGTTCAGATCTGGTATGATGGAGGTGGTGGCTACGGATGAAGTGGCGGCGGCGGCGGCGGCGATAAATTCTGCGGCAGTGTAGGTCATTGGGAAGATGGTGGCGGTGGTTATGGTTGTGGCCGAAGGGAAGGCTGAGGCGGTTATGGTGATGGCGGTGGTGGTGGCCAATCCAGATAGCCACGTCAACGTGGCAGACTCAATTCGGTGTAATTGAAAAAAATTTAATAATTCAATCATCTGAGAAAATTGAAAGGTAAATCCCTATAATTTAATTTAATGTAGTAAATTATATTTGAGCCTTTTTTATTTATTATTTTTATAATTATAGTTAGAAAAAAAAAATATACAGTACCGGTCATTAGTCCGATTCATGCTTTACTGGACGCACTCCCAACTAAGGCTGAAAACGAGTTGAATGGGTCGGGCTCGGATCGGAGTCCACTCGGAAAAAAATCGAACAGGACTCGAATTCGTATATGGGCGAGTCGATTTTGAGCAGGCTTTATTATTCGACTCTTTAGACGGTCCGGATGTGAGAGGAGTACTACTCGTTTTCTACGTGACTAGCTCGATAGATTTCGAATCATTCGCCAGAAATTCGATCGAATACGTTCGATTATGGTTCGCGATTTGGGCGGCTGACGATTTCTCTTCCCCAGTCGGCCAGTTCAGTCTTCTACTTCCTCTTACAGCCTTACTTCTAACTTCTTTAGTTCCCCAGTCGACGATCTTAGAGAATCGTAAGAGTCTGCCTTTAATTTATGTCTAGAAAATAACAATCTACAGTTTTCTATCATTTATTTTGTAGATAATCTCAAGATCTGCAGATGCATGGCTGTGATTTAAGAGGATTGAAAGAGATATAAGGCTTAACTTCAATTGTTGGTAAGTTATCAGTCTGCAAATTCATTTATATAACCCCAATTTCATTTTCCCCAAATCATACGAAACCCTAGTTTTATTTTCTTCTAAACTATCGACCTAAACTTCTTCAAAATGTCAAACTCTGAGTCTGTTACTTGTACTCAACTAACTAGTGCTAACGATAATGGTATGCATTATTTATGTCTTTTTCTAATTTTTGTGTGCAATAGTAATTATATGCATTCATTTACCTTTTCATATCTATTTTTTTTTTCAGATGGCTTGGTTAATCAATTAATACCAGTAGTTAATCCTTCTCAAGCCTCTGATAATGACAATATTTCTGCCACCAATGATGCTGTCATTGCTGTCATTGTAATTGAAGTATACAGCAGATTTGAATTTGATGCCTTGAAGGTTGACTGAAGACTATATTAAGGTACTATTATACTTACTGTAGATTTGTCAGTGTTATGCTCTACTTTTATGTCCTTACTGGCTTAATTCTCCATCTCAGATTAGGCATTCACAGCTCAAAGATGGGTATGATGGAGAGGGAGCATTGATGACCAATCTCCATGAACAAGGTACAGATGAAAGTTGCACAAAGTAATGCAGTTTCAGCTCAATTTGATACCTATATATCTAACAATGTATTAATCATATTAATTATTTCTTTTACATAACATTATCAGTTTTTGTCTGTGTTACTTTTCTTTTCAGCTAGGAGGAACTAATTCTTTGTTGGCTATAGAGCATACAAAAGAATCACCATACAAAGCTATTTAATGCTGGTGGTGTCACTGATAACGTTCCTCCTGGTCTGCCTTTTCCTACTGTTTCACTTCATTTTTCTTCATGTAACCTGTTCTGAGGTGCTCTATGTTTTTATGCTTGCGCTGCAGGCAGGTACCGTCGTGGACACAAAAATTGTACACCCAAAAAACTATGATTTTTACATGTGTGCTCAGGCGGGGATGATTGTGAGTTGCTACATTTTTTTGCTTTACCCATAATCTTTAGTTGATGCATGTTGTTTTGACATGTTTCCTCTGTTCATGAGAGTCAGACAGCACAGTTTATCAATATTCTCGTATGATTGTATTTTATGCAGTTAGCACTGTCCAATATTTAGGGTCTCTATCTAGATAACTTGGCATGGATTTTCGTATCGGTGTAGCTGCACTTAGTTTGTTTTGGTTCTTATATGAAGCGAAAAAAGATAAAGTTAGAATTTTCCCCTAATTCTGCAGCCGGAAAAGAGTCAAAGAATTTCTAACTAAATAGTGTATTTTCAAATTTCATGATGATGAGCCTGATGGTCTTTTCGTTTAATCATAAACGGTTGATTCTATATATTGTTAAGTGTTGATAAAAATTTCCTACTCTATCCTCCTTTGTTTAATCAATTAACAATATTCCATAGGGAACTTCTCGTCCAGCTCACTATCATGTCTTGGTTGACGAGATTGGTTTCTCTCCTAATGATCTGCAGAATCTCATCCATTCACTATCATATGTGTAAGTTTTATGTCACCTTTTT
Organism: Panax ginseng; assembly: GCA_020205605.1. Classification (NCBI taxonomy): domain Eukaryota; kingdom Viridiplantae; phylum Streptophyta; class Magnoliopsida; order Apiales; family Araliaceae; genus Panax; species Panax ginseng. Next base: position 153,718,421 of record CM035129.1, read on the forward strand.
TCGCTTATTGTGAGCAAATTAGAAACTTATAGACATGATAGTGAGATCCAGTTCAGTTCCTTTTCATTTTTATGTCTTAAATTTAAATTTAGCTTGGTTGGTTGCTCTTTTGGTGTAAGAAGAAGTTCATGTATAATTCACCTCACGGGCCATGGCTGCCCAATGCAATTTTTTCCTGATATTATTAACTATTTCAGATACTAGTGCTTATGAAGTAGAAATGTCAGAAACCAAGCAAGCAACAACGTAAGTCCTGGTTTCTTGGAATAGAACTTGGAATCGTTTCATCTTAGTGGGTAAGTAATGAACTCATATGCAGGTCTTAGTTCAATTCCTCTAATATTTTATTCTTTTTATAGCCTGAACATATTGTAGTAATTCATGTATGGAGCTTCTTTTTTATTTTTCCCAAACCTTTTGTTGGTTTTCTAACTTTTTGATCCTGCCTTGACTAATTAGATGGTGCTACTGGGATACTTTGTATGTGGATTATACATGCTACAGCTGATCTTGTATGCCATATACTGCAAAAACGAACTGCTGATAATTCTCATCCCTGGACTTGGACACTTGAATGAATCAATGTTAATGCTGCTGCTTGCTGGAAACTTGAATCCTTGTGATGCTGCTTGTTGGATAATGCTGCTGCTAGAAACTTGAATGTTAATGTTGTTGCTGCTACTAATGTGTATTTTGTAATTCATATGCCTAACTTTTTAAAATTGTATATTGTAAATTGTAAATTTGGAATCAATAATATGATATAAGTTCGTTTTTACTTGAGTTCGATTCAAAACAAGTAGTTCGAATATAATTTCGAGTCGAGTCGATTTTTGAGTATCATTTTTTGTATCGAGTCGAATACGAGTATATTGTTTAAATTTTATTACGAATTTGAATCGAATACGAGCAAGACATTTTCGACTCGTTTACATCGTTAGCCCCAACCCATAGGATCATCCAAAATAACGTACTTTAGATTAGTGATGACATATTTCTAATTGTGTGTACTTAGTTTTGTATTTGTCAAATATTACTCTATTTACAAAATGCATCTTATAATAAATATCTAAATTATGTCATTTCAAATGTGTTCAAAACTTTTAAATGGCAGTCAAAATAATTAATTGTGCCATTTTAAATGTGTTGAAAACTAGTGAACGGCACTCCAAATTACTTTACCCTCTTTAATCTTAATCAATTTTTATCCAATCTAATATGAAAAATACAGAATTTAGGTTTAAATAGTATTTTTTTTGGACTCCTTGTTAAGTTTACCCTATTTGGACTCCTCGATTATAAATTAAATTTACCATAAGTTAATTTAAGTTTAAGTATTTTTTATTTAAAAAGGTAAAACCAAATTAAACGCAGATAGATATCTCTAAATTAAATATAGGAGGTATATATATTTCTTATAAAATTTATATTCCTAACATTAATTTGAACTCTTTTTTCTTTTTTACTATTATATTTTACAGATGGTAATGACTTATGCAGATTCAAATATTTATGAAGAAAAAAGTGAAGAACTATCTCTCAAAAAAAAAAAAAAAAACTATAATGATTTAGGAAAGTAAAATAAATAACTATATTATTAATAGCACAATGGATAATTAATGTATAATGAAAAAAAAATAACTAGATTATTAATAGCACAAAAATAATAAAACTTTGACTATAATTTATTAAATACTATCGAAATAACTTGTTGGACAGTATTTGGGCGTTTAATTTTATTTGACAAAAAATCATTGGTGAATTATTGGACATAAATTAGTATATGAAAATTTTAGTAAAAGGTGAATATTAAAATAAATATGCCCAATAATCGTACAAAAACTCATAACAATTATTACCAGTAATCAAATAATTTCTATCAAACGAAAATGATACTAGTATATTACCAACTTTTATTATAAATAATCAAATACCAGTAATCTAAATTTCATTGGTTATTTTTCATGACCTATAACAAAACACCCTTAAGAGTAAAATAGGTGAATAAAGAATGTGTTAATTATTTTCTACTATTATTTATTCTTGTCATACTAGAATGCATATTATTTAGGATAGCAGATCCTGTGTCCCCAATTTTACTATTCCCTTATGTCCCTCCACTTAAATTTTGATACCTAATCTCTTACTTAACACTAATTAATTCTAAAATTAAATAAAAGGACATGTATCAAAATTTAAGTGGAGGAACACAAGGGCTGCTCTCATTAGGAATCATTTGATAAAGGTCCGAAAATCTCTTATGAGAGATGGCTGAGTAGAATAAAGCGACCGATTACTAATTCGTTGTACGAGTTATTCGTATCGAGTGTTTAAATTTGTCTCTTTTTCGTTTTTGTTGATAACTTGATATTTGATTATTCTTTCAAATTTTCCAAAATTTTTTATTTTTTTAGTTAAACGTGTCAAATAAATAAAAAATCTTAAGAAAAATTTAAAAATCGTGTAAGGAAAACGAAAAATCTCCTTTTAATTTTTAGGTCAAAAATCATTTGCTAAATGTCCGAAAATCTCTTGTATTGTGTACCCTTCCTCCGAAAATGTGTAAAAATTCTACTACCTCCGTTCTTTAATATAAGTCGTTTTAGAGAAATTTTTTTGTTCCTTAATATAAGTTATTTGAGAATTTCAAGAAAACATTAATTGGTTAGTTTTCAATATTACCCCAATTTATCACTATTTTCTGTTCAATAAATAACAATCTCTTTTTTCAATACAAGGGCAATATAGACAATTGATAGTATATTTAATGTTTTACAATAATTTCTTTAATACTTGTGCACAACTCTAAAACGACCTATATTAATGAACGGAGGAAGTATTTGTCTATGTCAGTATTAATAATAATTTAATCACTTTAATATATTTAGGTGTGTAATTATTAGAGTATGCAAAATTAATAAATCTAAATTTCTTTCTTGATCAGGACTAGAGAAATTAAAAATAGTCTTGTTATGCTTATCAATTATTTCCAGAGAAAAAATTGTTTGATTCCATTAGTCACGTAAAGAGAAACAAAATAAATAAAGTAAACAAAGTCGTCCCGTCTTATACTCATGCAGCATTAACCAAACACCTACAAACTCCCCACCAATTTTACCCCAAACAACACTCCACCATTAATAATCTATTCAGTAATCAGATTACACAGATTCAAACCGAGGCTGAAAAAACAGAAAAACATTGAAAGAGAAAGCTCATCATCTACTCTTTAATAAACTCCATTTAATCCAAACCCAAGATCAGCTATTCAATTTTCCTTCTCACCCTCTAAATTTAATGCCCACAAGCTTGTTTTTTTTAATCCAATTATTTTTCTTTTTCTTATTCAGTGAGTGAGTTCAGTAGGGGAAATAGTTCAGTTTGGTTATAGAATTGGATCCAGATGAAGAAGCTGAAGACTTATTATATGCACCTCAAGCATCCCCAAACAATGGAAAGGAAATGGATCTTCCCATTGGCCATAGGCTCCGTTGTTTCTCTCTTCCTTCTATTCATTACAACCCTAACTTCCCCAGATGGAACTCCCCTCCTCCCCCTCTACCATTGCTCCACCTTCACTTCCGACTCCGTTTTTGTCGAATCTAAGCTCCACCCACTCCCAATCTCGTCTCTACCTCCTCCGCCGCGCTTCGCCTACCTCATTTCCGGCTCCATCGGTGACGCCTCCATGCTCCGCCGCACCCTCCTGGCCCTCTACCACCCCCACAACCGCTACGTCGTGCATCTCGATGCCGAATCTTCCCCGGACGAGCGTCTCGATCTCCTTAATTTCGTTCAAAACCACTCAATATTTATCAAATTTGGTAACGTGAAGATGATCACCAAAGCAAATCTGGTCACCTATCGTGGGCCCACGATGGTGGCGAATACGCTCCACGCGGCCGCGATGCTGTTAAGGGAAGGTGGGGACTGGGATTGGTTTATTAATCTCAGTGCTTCTGATTATCCACTTGTTACTCAAGATGGTGAGTGGGTTTTGGCTTAACTATTTTTCCTTTTCGTAACTATTATTAATTAAATTAGTTTGCAGTTTAATTAATGGGTTTTGGTTGTTGTTTAGATCTGCTTCACACCTTTTCCCACTTGCCCCGGGATCTGAATTTCATTGATCATACTAGTAATATTGGGTGGAAAGAGTAAGTGAATTATTAGTTTCTTTGATTTTCTACTCTAATTGTTTGACGGGATTAGTAAGTGATTGTATAAATCAATGTAGGTTCCAGCGTGCAAAGCCAATAATTATTGATCCGGGTTTGTATATGACAAAAAAGGCTGATGTTTTTTGGGTTACACAGCGTAGAAGTGTGCCGACGGCCTTCAAGCTTTTTACAGGTAATTCTGGGCATACTTTGGTTATCTTAATTATTTTCCATAACTGTATGATTTCAGTTTTTCTTTTTGAGTTTCTATTTATGGTATTTGTTGGCATATAATGCTGTTTTTGCTACTATTTTATGTTACCAGCTTAGCTTTACTCAAATGGCTTGTCTTAATCATATTCCTGAAATTTATTTTATGGTTTGGATAATTTTGCATGTTAGTGATTTTCAAGTTGGACACCTCACATGATTAAAAACTATTCGGTTGTGTTTTATATGGTTCCTATGATGGGCCAATCTTTTTATTTAAAAGTGATAGTCTGCATAAATGGTTCTTTATTTCTTCCTGAGCTTATAAAAATGTGCTTTTTGTTTCACATTAATAATTACTATGACTATAACTTTGACAACTCCTTTTTTTGTTATATATATTTATATTTGTGCTAGATTATCGTTCATTGACGAGAATGGTGGTTATTTTATTCATGAATTTCATAAAGTACAGGATGATTAAGTTGTTAATCTTTGGACAAACCACATCTTACCTGGTCTAAACTTCAATTCCTGGGTTTCTTTAGCATTGGTATGCAATGCTGCCTTTGGCCTGTATTTCCTGTACCCTTTTCCTGATAAGTAATATCGAGTCAAAAGCTCGAGTTACACCAGTTATTACTGACTGAAGTTTCTTATGTACTCCTTTTATGTACTGTCGTATCTGGAGGGACTGAAATAGATTGTGTAGTCAAGGACTCATATCTCACAGAGACCCATTTAATATTTGTATAGCTTATGAAATTTTGATAGAACTGACTATTTTTACTATGAGGAGAAGAAGATTTTTTAGAAAACAATAAAAAACTATGAAGAGAAGGAAGTAAAACCCAGTTTACTATACTTGCCGAGGCATCTAGCCAAAGCTGTTTAATGTTATCCCAAGAAGAGAGGATTTATTCAATGATAGAGCTGTCCTCATTTCCTATAATATAGATTATAGTGGATACAAATTAGACAATTTGGTATGTTGTCATATTTAAGATGGGTTATAATGTCTTTTGCAAGTCGACTTCTTCTCATAATGAATGTACTGCTTCTGAGTTGAAATTTAGATATGCTTCTGAGTTGCTGCATATCGTCATTCACTGCAACGAGCTCTGTACAATTGAGACTGCTGGCTTTGATTTCCTTATATATTAGATTAATTGGATTTTCTTTTGCAAGTAGACTTCTTCTCGTAATGAATGTCCTGCTTCTGAGTTGGAATTGTGATAGTGAGAAGAAAACTTACGAAAAAATAAATAAATAAAGTGTGATAGTAAGGAGAAATGAGGTTGAATGACAAAAGTGTCCCTTCAAGTTGAGCCCAATCTCAAGCCCGCTGGCCCGCCCCTAAAGCTCCAATTTTGACACATTTCTCCCTCATCCTATTTATTTGATTTTATTTTCTTCCTAGACTCATCATCAGCAACTACCTCTACCTCTACCCCCTAATAGTATGATATTTACTGTCACCTTGCAAACTTGTTCACATGAAATTTTTATTTTGATCCCCATGACATTGATGCTTAGCAATTCATGTCCTGTAATATCATTTAGTTAGATAATATGCCCAGACATTGTACTTTTTCATATTGATTTGAGACCTACAATCTTGGCATTGAGATGGCTACAAATGCAAGCTAGTGATATTTACATTAGACCATTTGTCTGTGCGTGAAGAAGAAATTTATCAATAGGTTTTTTAGTTTGTTGCTAGTCATGACAATTTTAAAAAACCTACAATGTATCTGTATGAGTAGTTGTTTTGTTTTCATTTCTTTGCTGGAACAATGAACAGAATAATGTCTTCGGACCCAGAAGACGAGGAAGGATTCAGACAAATCATTTCCAGTAGGCATTAATCTTTATAATTGCATCATTTACTCCTTTGCATAAAGTTATTCTCCTCTACTTTACTCCTTGCATATAGTATTCCCTCTACTAATAATCGTCTCATATCGTACTAATTTTCTGCTCTTAATTTTCTGTTTGTAGTGGCCTATTTATGTTGAACATTAAATACACAAATTTCCATATAAGGTTACGTTCGACTGATTTTGTGACAAAAGGAAAAAATGATGTTAAAGAGAGTCAAGACATCCGTAAAATATGATTTTTGTGGTGAAGGATTAGGATTAACTTTGAAAAGTAGATACTGTATTATTGAATGCTGCCTACTTGCATTTATTCCTTCAGTTTCCAAATTAACTCTGCTTTGTTATTCGGGATTGAATTTCTCATATCATTGGGTGTGACAGTGCAAAATAATCATTTTAATCACGATGTCAAGGCTAGGGGAATAGGGGGCTTTTGAGTATAATGTGTGGGCAACATGTCTTTTTAATGTTCTGCCCCCGTGGGGTTCGATTGTATACTTTGCCTAGCAAAAATAAAAATGAAAGGAAATGATGTGGGCAATGCAATTATGATTCTTGATTTAAGCAATATGTCAATAGTCTGACATTGTCATTCTCTAATTTCGTAGTCCATTTGCACCAAGATTAGTAATTTTGTTATAGAGGAGAAATTTTATAATGGCTTAAATTGATTTATTTCTTGCACTTATTGAAGGCATTAGACTTTATATCTTTGCATGGTTAGTAAAATAGTTTTCGTGCTGTGTTACACAGGGTCTGCTTGGATGGCACTTTCTCGGCCTTTCATCGACTACTGTATATGGGGATGGGATAACTTACCACGAACAGTCCTTATGTATTATGCAAATTTCATTTCGTCCCCAGAGGGATATTTCCACACAGTCATATGTAATGCTCATGAGTTCAGCAACACAACTGTGAATAGTGATCTCCACTTCATATCGTGGGACAACCCCCCAAAGCAGCATCCCCACTACCTTACCGTTGATGACATGCAAACGATGGTTAACAGTAATGCCCCGTTTGCGAGGAAGTTCCACCAAGACGATCCAGTGCTTGACAAGGTTGATTCTGAACTTTTGTTTCGAGGTCAAGGCATGACTGTTCCAGGTGGGTGGTGCATAGGGAGTCGGGAAAATGGGACTGATCCATGCACTGTTGTAGGTGATATTACACTCCTTAGGCCAACTACTGGAGCAAAGAGGCTAGAAACTCTAATCAGCTCCCTCTTATCAAATAATAATTTCCGACCGAGGCAATGCAAATAGGAATAATCTGGTTTTAGAGTTAATATCATAGAAGGGAAGACTGCACAATCAGATGATTAGTATCTGTTCAGTAGGAAAATGGGCATTTAGACCTTTACATAATTCCATACCGGCCTGGAGACTTGATGCTTGAATTGGCTTCACTTTTAAAGAAACAAAGTACTGCTCTGGATCTATTTGCTGCTGTATAACATAGTATACTTGTATTGGTCTGGGTATCCTGCTTTTAGGCATTTTTGACCCTTTCGCCCAGTAGTTACTGGGACTTGCAACAGGGCTCATTCGCATCAAAGGTTGCAATGGACTAGCTGCTGACAAGAGGAATTGGCAAGGTGAATGAAAATAGAAGGAAAGGGAAGGAATTTTGTTATATGATATCATCTTTCAAAGTATATGGCAATCAATTATTTAATGTTGTACGATGCGAGAAGTTGGGGCAAGAGAATGTTATATATTTTGATATGCTTATAAACAGGTGTATGTTAGTGTTGCAATGTTTTCTTTGGATCAGTCTGGAACTTCTTTCGGCATCCTTGTGCCTGCAGGAGTAACACGTGTAATGCAAGTTAATTTCTCTTTCTTGTTACCTAATTTATAGTTTATCTGGTGAGAAATCCTTATTAGAGGAAATAAGGTTCTTTAGTGCAAAGATTTGCTTGCTAGATCATGTCTTGTTTGGCTCTGAGTAAACGAAATCACTCTTACTGGGGAATGCATATTCGGCTGCTGCTCAAATATAAGACAACCCCTAGATTTAGCTCAATGGGTTGGTTGGCCCATGGTGATGGCGTAGTAGAAAGTTCAGAAGTGGACTTGTGTAGAGATGATAGGTATAGAGCTAAGCCTTCACTTGGTATTTTCCTGGAATTCCTTGCAAATTGATTAAAAAATGAAAAGAGAAATACATTAATTAATAAATAAAATATAAAAGGAAATACAGTAATAAATAAATAAAATTCCACCCCTGTTGTTCAAAACAATGTCAAGCATTATCACAATTTTTTATTATTATTTTATTTTGGGTACGAACTAAAACCTATCATTTATATCAGTAAATGCTTGGTAGTATCGCCGAAATTCCAATTCTTTTTTCAACCGTTCTTCCTCAGCTGCTTTCTGACTTGCAGTTTCCTTGGCATTCTCAAGAGCTTGAATCAATCCCTTCAAGCACGTTTCGGCATCCCTTTGTGTGTTTTTGGGTATCAAATCTCCGCAACATCAGAGCAGGAGTCATATTACTTTCCTCCAACCCAAATAGTTCTTACTTCTTAGTATCCCTCCATCCCCCCCCCCCCTCCTAATCAGAGCTTCATCCAGTTTATCAAAATGGTTAGTCGTAAAAAAAATGATTCTCTCTCCCATCAATCACATTCAAAAGTCCAGACACTGTAACTTGCTGCTGTCCTCATCTTCCTTCCGTTTAACATCACCGTCTTTCTTCTTTTCCTTGCTCTTTCTTTTCTTTGGCCTGTAAGATCCAAAGAGCAGTCGATATCTTCCATCACCATGATCGACTTATCCTAGTCTCTATAAAGAGGTTTTCATAGCTCTATATTATCTTTAACTGATGTCAATTCAATATCGTAAATATCATAATTCAATAAGTTATCTGTAATGACCTGATTTTTTTTTTTTTTAAATTTAAATAATTAAATATTGATGAAATTATCCGAATTTTCTTTTTAATAGTTAAGTGTTGATTTATTTTTCTCGTTTTGTTTGAAAAGTTAAATTTTTTTAGTAGGTAATTAAATAATTGATTTAATTAAAATTAAAGAGTTTGTTAGAGTTTTTGTAACTTTTATTGTTTCCTTGTTATATTTAAAGAGGATAGATATAACCATAATCCTATTCTAATTTAATTAGTTGAATTCTCGAGTACAATACTTATACGCATTGCAACCATTTAAAAAAATTATAATTAATTCATCTGATATTGGAATTAAATGAATCCAAACTCTATTTCTTTAGTTTTTTGTTCTCTACTATTATGAGATATTATGAGAAGGAAGATAAGTTATTTGACATCATTTTCATGCCTTAAATTGCTGAAAACTGCAACATGTCTTGATTCTCGTCACTATTTTTAACTCTTGTTTTGAAAATCCGTAACTCGAGTGATTTTTAAGTCTATTTCGTGTATATTTTCGAGAGTTACAATTTTTGTGAAAATATGAAGAGATTTTGAAGACTCTAGAACATCCGAAAGTCAGATTCTTTATCGTTGCGTATTGAAGAAAGGCAAACAAAGAAGATAAATATTATTTATATTTTGATTTTAAGTTTAGTTATGAGGGTTTTTAAATTAGAGATTATTTTTTATTAAAACAGAGATGGTGATTTTGTAGCTTACCTTTAGGCTAGTTATGGATAAACCACTAGGTAGAGTGAGAGTTTGTTTCTATTTAGTTCTTTATTTGGTTAATCTTGATTTTGACCAATAGTTGTTCTCTTTTCAATTTGTAGTTGATTTGAGGAAAGTGAAATAATTTGCCAAGGTTATTATTGTTATACGATGAAATAAGGATATTAGTTAAAAATTGTGAGTGGATCATTAAGGAGAATAAAATTATATTTTGTACTATTGAGAAATGATCGTATATATGTAATGCGATTATGATGAGAGTATTTGTATCAGCAAGTATTAATTTGATTTTGGAGAATTATTTGTTAATAGTTGTTTTGATAAAAATTATCTTAGAATTGAGGGTTTGGGCTATGCTTTGATTTTGTTAAGCTTGTGGATAATTTGAGGTATGTGTATTGATGAGATAATATGATAAATTAAAAATTATTAAGTATAGAGGATCTATTATAAACTTGAGTTATAGATATTCGAGGTAATTAAATTAACCATTTGAGGCTAATAATCAATTTTGCGACTATTTTCTAGTAGGATATTAGAGTTATGTTGTATGAAGTTTCTTTGTGATAGTAAAAGGAGATCTTAAAATTTATTGGATTAAGGTTTGCACTGAGAGAATGATTGATTCATTAAATGATTATATATATATATAGTAAGTGATGAAATCCAATTGATTTTGAGAGATCGTGAATAACTATAGTTTGCTTATGCAAATAGTAGAATATGTGATTTGGAGTTTGATATGGTGATGAAAAGATCTTAGTATTGTATTCTTTGGTATAATAATATTTGAGTACTAATCCTGATTGACTAACTAATTATCTGATAATACATCTTTAATATGCAAAAAGTTTTAAAGATTTATTCAACCCCCCTCTTTAAGATCTTTATTGTGTCCCTGGAAAACAAAAAGTGGTGTCAGAGTAGGTTCTCATGAACATTTAAAGCTTATACTTTGAGTTGATCTATGACACCAAACAAAATCAGTTCTGAGCTTGGTAGTGAAAATAGGTCACCCCGTTTAAATAGAGAAAAAATTGCTAATTAGAAAGTACATATGCAAGCTTATATGGATGCAATTGATGATGAGTTGTTCGATGTTGTCCAGAATGGTCCATATGTTCCAATCAAGTTGGCTTCAACAATAGATGATCCCAACAAGGTAGCTTTCAAGCAGCGAATTGAGTGGACTGAGAATGAAAAGAAGTTGGTGCAGCTAAATAAGAGGGCTAAAAACATTTTGTTTATGGCTCTCGAATATAAATTGTTTGAAAATGTCGTCAACTGCACCACTCCCAAAGAAGTTTGGGAAGCTCTGCTAGTGATGCATGATGGCACTAAAGAAGTTAAAGAGAACAAACAGTTTTTCTTGACACAATAATGTGATATGTTCTCTTATGTCTCTAGAGAGAACATCATTGCAACATATGTAAGATTCAATGATCTCCTCAATTCTCTAAAATCCTATGACAAGGTCTACCCCAACAAGGATATGAATATAAAGTTCATGAGGGTTTTACCAAACAAGTGGGATGTCAAGACCACTACCATTCGTGAGTCAGATAATCTACACTAGATGACTGTTTAAAAGCTCTATTGTAATTTTCTTACCAATGAGCTTGAGCTTAATCATATAACAGATACTAAGGGTGGGCAAAAATTTCAGTTTTATTGATTTTTAATCAAACCGAACCAGTTCGAACCGGTTAGTTCGGGACAAATGGGTATTGGTTTGGGAACGGTACAAGGAACTGGTATATACCAAAAATTTAGGACAAGATTTGGATTGTTTGGTATAAACCGAACTGAACTGGTTGTAACAGTTAATTAAACTTAACCATTGTTTTTCATCATCATTTTTCCATTCTCATTCTAGCCTCGTTAATCAATCAATTACACCAAATATCCAAAAATCAATAAAAATTATTTATATTTATATATAAGATCGTGATTTTATCAACAAGATTCGATTTTTATAAATTTAAAATTTCTTAAATTCTGCCTGATCGTCAAATTCGACTTAAAAAACTTAAAAACATACAAAATGCCCATCTCGAATCGACTTATTTAAAGAAGTTGTGATTTGAGAAGTGATATATATATATATATATATATGTGTGTGTGTGTGTGTGTGTGTGTGTGTGTGTGTGTGTGTGTGGCAACAGTGGTGGCGTGTGGGGCGGTGTTTAGTGGATCATGGCGGTGATCGGAGGTATTGACGGTGGAAAGCGGTGAAGAAAGGGAATCAGGGAAAAGGAATATGAAAAGATTAAGAGAGTGACTATTTGTACGATAGACATGAAATCATTTCAGATATTAGGGTTTTTGACTTTCTGAACCACATGAATTTACTAATATACCATGTGGACCTGGACCAACAAATATAAGCCTATCACTTGACAAGCCCAATTCCTTTTTAATTAACCGATAAAAATAATTTTGGTCAGTTCTGAAAACCAGTTTAATTATCGATACATAATTTTGGTCGCTTTTGGTAACCGGCTCGGTATGGTAAATTTACCGATGAACACCCCTAACAGAGACCATGTCTGAAGATAAGAGAAAAGACAAAAGGGATTGATCATGACGAAGCTGATGATAATGAAGGTATAGTCTTGCTTGCTCGAATGCTAAGAAAGCTCATGAGAAAGATCAGTAGCTAGAGGCAAAGAAAATACAACATATATGTAAGACCCCAACTTTTATGAATAAAAATAAATTTTCTATAAATATCATTTTTGAATATTATGGAATAAATTTGATATAATGTTATAGTTGTGGGTAATATTTATAAATTTTGCAAAGTACGCAAGTTGTTATATAATATTCGATTGGTCGGGAATATTCGTATTTACGACACAATCATTGGTGGACCCTACAAATGTAATTATTGTCGGATTGAGAAAATGACAAAAATATTTTTATAAAAATAACTACAGTTTTACCGTTGATCTTTGTTGAACTACTCGGTAGTAAAGTACGCGATGTACTGCCGTGGTTGCATAAGTAGCATTACCAGTATTGATTATTAATGCTTATGTGAGAAGTCACTTCGGTTTGATTCAATTATTGTTTATATTTTATATGTTATTAAATCAATAATTGAGATGACGAAGTTGTTAATATTATTATTTGCATTATTAACGATGTCTAGAAGTTCTCGCGAGGAGATGTTTGGTCACCTAATTGCGCTACCAATAATAGAGAAATCCTTATTGAAAGCCCCTCTTTCCGGGAACAACCTAGTCGATTAATAGTGTGAATAATAATAATGATGATGACGTTTTGTTTTATTCAGATTATTAACGTAATAAAATGTAAAAACTTTTTATTTAAAAATGTAATACTTTTATAAAGTCATTCGCTTTATTAGGCTAATAGTAAAATTTTTTTATATAAAATGTAATACTTTTATAAAGTTATCTCATTTTATTAGACAATAATTAGAATATATTATATTTTATTATGCATAGTGTTTGCATAGTGCTTGCATAGTAGTAAAATCTTTTTAAAATTTATTCGCTTTTATTAGATTATAAATAGAATATATTATATTTTATTTAAAAGATTTTGCTTTAAATATGGACCGCTTCGATTAAAGTAAATCAATCTGGACCGCTCATGGATTGGTTATTATTCATTCCATTCTTCTATAAATGAAGCTCATTCCTTCATTATTTCTTAGGAATTCACCGAAACTCTGTAGAGAGAAACTATATAGAGAAAGAAGAAAAAAGTATTCTCGCTACTTCATTACTCCGATATCAAGTTTCTTTTACTAGTAAAGGGTATTATTTCTTTTGTATTCATGAAGAGAACTTCTATTATTCCATCTTTATTATTCTCGTTGGAATAACTCAGATATCGCCGCCACCCTATACTTGGTGAAATTCTTCCAGATTCCATTCTTTATTATTACATTGGAATATCCTCGTTCATGCTTTACGCTTCTGACTCGGTTCCATCTTTATTATTCTGTTGGAATATCCTGCACGTGCATTTTACGCCGACTGATTTCGTTATTTATTATTCTCGTTGGAATAACTTTTATCTACGCTGAAGTACCGCATGCATGGAGATTTCTGTTGTTATTCCATTCTTTATTATTCTGTTGGAATATCCTCGCTTGCGCAAGCGTATTACGCCTAACTCGTTCCGTTATTTATTATTCATTGGAATAACTTTGCGCTCATCTGCAAGCAATCTGATGCATGGTGATTTCTTTTGTTATTCCATTCTTTATTATACTCGGTTGGTTAAAGTTTTAACTTCTATACTCCATGAAATAAGTGGAATATCCTCGATATTTGCGGCTTCATCCAAAGATCTTCTCATGGAAATATTCTTCCGAGCATTCTTGAATTTTACCGTATAAAAGAAGTATCATGTTGACAATTTGGACGTTATTAGTTCTTGGATAAATTAATTCTTGAACTTGTTTTATTGAATTCTTATATCATTGTCATCATCCTCATGTTTATATTATGTTGAAAGTTATCTGTGGCCTGTAGATGGACTTTGTATGATTATGACCAGGGATTATTCGGTATAATCATGACCGTAATGTTACAAATGATGTGGAAAGAGTCCTCATTGGCCCGTAGTGCATTGATGGACAGTTTTTGGTATGATTATGGCTATGGATTCTCTTCGGCCAAGGGAGCAAAGATGAATTATTTTATGGCATGATCATGACCATTGATGAATACACAAATATCCTTGGCCCGTAGTGCATGGATAATTTGTGGTCGTGACCCTAATGAATATCCTCGGCCGTAGTCAGGTGGATGATGTGGATTATTTATTAAGCCGAGTCTCGTGATAAAAGTGATGAAAACCTTTTAAATCATAAAAGATTGTAGATTTTATTCTCTACGTGACTCTTTTAATGGATTGCATGTTCCGCTGTAGTTAAACTTGATGTCTATTGTATTTTATCAGTTTAACACTATTGAGGACTAATGATAATTTAATCTGCATTATCTTAGTCATAATATTTCTTCTTCGGCTAGTTGAGCTCACCTTTTCTTTCACCGCTTCTTCAGAAAATGAGAACGTAGCTTTGGACTAGTCGGGGAGCGGAGTGATGGTCCGAGATGGTGTCTTAGTAGTCTTCACTATTCAGTTAAATAGTGTGATAATAAATGTAATGAGGACTAAATTAAGTGTGGATATTGTCTAGATGACAATATTTGTATTAAAACTCACAACGATGTATTTTGTCGTATTTTACACGACTGTTGTATAATCAAGTTGTATTTGAATTTAGTACCATGTATTTGGCGACTCAAGATGGGTGATGTATACCTATTTTGGGGGCGTCACAGTTGGTATTAAAAAAAAGGGATATGATCCCTGGCTGATATGTGAGATAAGAACAAGGAGGGGAGAGACGGAGAATTCCTTCGCTAGTATGACCTACCTAAGTTTATTTGGTATTTAATTAGTCGGTCAGAGTATAGGGATAATATGTGATATGTTAATTAACCCTTGTTTTGTGGCAGTTTTTGAAAATGGCATCCGAGAATGTTGAGAACATCAATGGAGCAAAGGAGACCGTTGAGTCTACACAAATCAATAATCAGGATAATGTGCATCAGGAAGGCGACAATTCTAATACAAACAACAACACTGACCAAATGATGAACAATGGAATATTCCGAGGCTTCATGCAATTCATGCAACATCAGGCAAGAGCGGCTCCTGTCCAAAATGCAGGTGGAAACACTGGCAACTCTCGAACGGTCACCGCCAAATAGTTCAAGGAGCTAGGACCACCGGAGTTTTTTGGAGAGCCAAAATCACTTAAGGCGGAGACGTGGATAAAGCAGATCAACAAGATATTTGATGTCTTGGGTTGCTCCGGGGAGCAAAAGGTTCCATTTACAACTTTTATGTTGCATGCGAGGCGATTCTTGGTGGGAATCAGTAAAAGCGTACTCAACTCGCCGCATCAAGATGTCTTGGGAGAAGTTCCAAGAATCGTTCAACGACAAGTACTTTCCCGAAAGTATTCGCTATATGAAAGAGGTAGAGTTCATTAAACCGAAACAAAACAACATGACCGTGTCACAAGACGGGCTTAAGTTTGCTTGAAGTTGTCCGGTTTTGCGTCCCATTTGGTTGATAATGAGGAGGAATGACGCGAATGTTTCTAAGAGGTTTAAAACCAGAGATACTTCAATATCTTATCTCTCATAAACTGTGTTTGTATTCAGATGTTGTTAATAGGGCTCAGTTATTGGAGCGCGATAATGAGTCAACCCAACCAAAAGAGAGCAGCCGGTAAAATGATAATACCAGTGATAGCAGTCATCGAAGCGGTGACAATAAGTGTGGAGGGAATCAACATGCCAGAAATAGTAACCACTTCGGTGGTAATCATAGCCAAAATAATAAGAATGGACATTTCAAGAAAAGAAGATTCAACAATGATGGAAAGACGTCAGAATCAGCACCTGTCGTTAAGGAAGGAGAACGACCACCTATCATATGCTTCAAACTGTGCGATGCCCTCCAAAGCATGTTACAATTGTGGAAGAGAAGGACACCTGGCCCGATTTTGTCGTGCACCGAAGACAAGTCCAGCTGGGATGGAGGCAGAAAATGCCGTCCTAGACAAGACAAAACCGATTGTTCAAAGGAGAGCATTTGTCGTGACCTCCTAGAAAGGAAGGAACCCGAACGAGGTCATCACGGGTAAGCTTATCATAAATTCTAGTGAAGTATATACCTTATTTGATACCAGTTCTATCCATTCTTTTATTTCTCCTACTTGCGCTCAACGTTTAAATTTGATTCCGGAGAAATTAGACTTTGACTTATCTGTTGAAACTCCGTTGGGAGAAACCTTCATTACATCCACTGTTTATAAGTCTTGTTTGGTTCAAATCAGTACCCACACATTACCTGTCAACCTTATTTCATTGAAAATACTTGTATTTGACGTAATTCTAGGGATTGATTGGTTAACTACTCATCATGCAAAAATTGATTATTTTCGTAAGGTTATTAGCTTTCATATTCCCAATCAACCTATTATGTGAATTCCAGCAACCAAACCATTAAAATCAATCACTGTCATCTCAAGCCATAAAGCTATTCGTTTATTGAAAAACGGATGTCAAGCTTTCTTAGCTCATGTCATGGATCTAAACAAAAATACGTCAGTTTTGAATGATATTTCTATTGTTAATGAATTTCCTGACGTATTTCCTGAAGAATTTCCTGGCCTACCCCCAGAGCGTGAAATTGAATTTTATATCGACCTTGAACCTAGTACAAAACCTATTTCCAAAGCCCCATATCGAATGGCTCATATTGAACTTCAGGAGTTAAAGACCCAACTGCAGGAATTGTTAAACATTGGCTTTATTCGTCCTAGTACTTCTCCTTGGGGTGCTCCTGTTCTATTAGTGAAGAAGAAAGATGGGAGTATACGACTTTGTATTGATTATCGGGAGTTGAATCATGTCACCATCAAAAATAGGTACCCATTGCCACGTATTGATGACCTGTTTGACCAGTTGCTAGACGCCAAATTCTTTTTAAAGATTGATCTTCGTTCCGGATATCTCCAATTGAAGATTAGAACCGATGACATTCCAAAGACGACTTTCAGAACTCGGTATGAGCATTATGAATTCCTAGTCATGTCTTTTGGATTGACTAATGCTCCTGTTGCCTTCATGGATATGATGAACCGAGTATTCAAGGAATATTTGGATCACTTTGTGGTCATCTTTATTGATGACATCCTTATTTATTCCAAAAGCCGTGAAGATCATGAGCAACACTTGAGGCTGATAATCCAAAATCTTCGTGAATATAAGCTTTATGCCAAGTTGAAGAAATGCGAGTTCTGGCTTGAGGAAGTAGCATTCCTTGGGCACGTGGTATCAAGTCATGGAATATCTGCTGACCCAAAGAAAGATTAAAGCTATTCAAAGTCGAAAGCAACCTAAATCGATGATCAAGACGTAGCTTTCTGCTTAATTGGTTATTATCGGAGATTCGTAGAAGGGTTTTCTCGAATCGCTACTCCCTTAACTCAGCTGACTCGGAAAGATACAAATTCAATTGGAACGAGGAATGTGAGAAGAGTTTTTAAGAACTCAAAAGAAAACTCATTTCAAAGACTGCTTACGACAATACCATCCGCTCGGAGGGATTTGTCATCTACGATGATGCTTGAGCGAGGGTTAGGATGTGTTCTCATGCAACATGGAAAAGTCATAGCATATGCCTCTCGACAACTCAAAGAATATGAGAGGAATTATCCTACTACTCATGATCTAGAGTTGGCAAATGTTGTCTTCAGCACTTAAAATTTGGAGGCATTACTTGTATGAGGAGAAAGTGGAGATCTTTACGGATCATAAAAGCCTCAAATATTTCTTCACTCAAAAGGAACTCAAAATGCGACAAATGACGTTGGCTTGAATCGTTGAAAGATTATGATCATACCATCCAATACCATCCTCGAAAAGTAAACGTGGTAGTGGTACGCATTGAGTAGAAGATCATATCGGTACACGCGTGCGATATTGTCAACGCAAAGCCCATCTTGTATGACTTGCAAAGGATGGAGATAGAATTAAAGGCTCCAGGGACCCATGTGATGATGGCGAATATACGAGTATAACCGACTTTAATCTATAAAGTTAAAGCTGCTCAAGCTACAGACCTGGAGCTGATGCATATGAGGAAGAAAGTACAAGAAGGTGTTATGTCAGAAGCAAGAATCGATGAAGAAGGAATACTTCGAGTCAACTCCAGACTTTGTGTTCCTAACGACCTTGATTTAAAGTATAAAATCTTGATGGAGGCGTACATTACTATGGATTTCGTTACTGGTCTTCCCAAGGTTTCTCAAGGCATAGATGCAATTTGGGTCATTGTTGATAGATTGACCAAGTTTGCTCATTTCTTACCAATACGAGAAACTTATACACTTGAACGTCTTGCTCATATGTACATAAACGAGATTGTAAGACTGCATGCTATGCCAGTATCCATAGTTTTTGATCGAGACCCAAGATTCACTTCACGATTTTGGGTTAGTTTATAAAAAGCTATGGGCACAGATTTACGATTTAGTTCGGCTTATCATCCTCAGACGGACGGACAATCAGAGAGGACTATTCAAACTCTTGAAGATTTATTAAGACTCGTGTCCTTGACTTCAGGAAGTTGGGACAAGTTCTTACCATTGGTGGAGTTTTCCTACAACAACAGCTTATCGCCAAGTAGTGACATGGCTCCATTCGAGGCGCCAGTATGGAAGAAAGTGTCGCTTCAAAGATATCTTTGGGATGAGGTGGGTGAAGCAATGTTGTTGGGACCGGAGTTAGTATGTATGACTACGAAAAAGATTCAAACGATCCGACAACGTATAAAACCTCACAAGACCGACAAAAGAGTTATGCTGATCTTCATCGAAAGGACGTGGAATTCAATATTGGAGATCATGTGTTGTTACGTGTCGCTCCATGGAAAGGAGTTACGAGATTTGTAAAGAGAGAAAAGCTCAATCCTCGATTCATTGGCCCATTTTTAATCCTCGATCGAGTAGGGACTGTAGCCTATAGACTTGTTTTACCGCTAAGTATGTCTGGTGTTCATAACGTTTTTCATATATCCATGTTGCGTAAATATGTGAAAGACCCGAACCATATTATTGAGTTAGAACCGGACGAAATAGCGGAAGATTTAACGTATGAAGAGGTTCCTGTTCAAATCTTGGATAAAAAAGAACATATTCTACGCTCCAAGGTTATACCTCAAGCCAAAGTGTTATGGAGGAACCACGATGTTGAGGAAATGACCTGGGAGTTAGAATCTGAAATGAAATCAAGGCATCCTTACCTCTTCGACATACCAGGTACGTACCCTAATTTTGAGGGCGAAATTTCATAAGAAGGGGAGATTGTAAGACCCCAACTTTTATGAATAAATATGAATTTTCTATAAATATCATTTTTGAATATTATGGAATAAATTTGATATAATGTTATAGTTGTGGGTAATATTTATAAATTTTGCAAAGTATGCAAGTTGTTATATAATATTCGATTGGTCAGGGAATATTCGTACGACGACACAATCATTGGTGGACCCCACAACAGAATTATTATCGGATTGAGAAAATGACAAAAATATTTTTATGAAAATAACTACGAAAAGTATTACCGGTTGATCTTTGTTGAACTACTCGGTAGTAAAAAATACAAAAGAATATGCGTGGTTGCATAGTAGCGCACCTGTATTGATTATTAATGCTTATGTGAGAAGTCACTTCGGTTTGATTCAATTATTATCGATATTTTATATGTTATTAAATCAATAATTGAGATGATGAAGTTGTTAATATTATTATTTTCATTATTAACGATGTCTGAAGTTACGCCAGGAGAGGTTTGGTCACCTAATTGCGGCCGCCAATAGGAGAAATCCTTATTGGAAAGCCCTCTCTTCCGGGGAACAACCTCAGTCGATTAATAGTGTGAATAATAATAATGATGACGACGCTTTGTTTTATTCGTATTATTAACGTAATAAAACGTAAAAAACTTTATATAAAATGTAATACTTTTATAAAGTTATTCGCTTTATTAAAGCTAATAATAAAATCTTTTATATAAAATAGAATACTTTTATAAAGTTATCTCATTTATTAGACAATAATTAGAATATATTATATTTTATTATGCATAGTGTTTGCATAGTGTTTGCATAGTAAAATCTTTTTAAAAGTTATTCGTTTTATTAGATTATAAATAGAATATATTATATTTTATTTAAAAGATTTTGCTTTAAATATGGATGATCTGATTAAAGTAAATCAATCTAGATCGCTTCATGGATTGGTTCTTATTCATTCCATTCTTCTATAAATAGAAGCTCATTCCTTCATTATTTCTTACGAATTCTTTGAAACTCTGAGAGAGAAACTATAGAGAGAAGAAGAAAAGTATTTTTACTTCTTCATCTCTCAGATATCAAGTTTCTTTTACGGTAAGAGGGTATTATTTTTTGTATTCATGAAGAGAACTTCTATTATTCCATCTTTATTATTCTGTTGGAATAACTTTGTATACGCTGTGCTACCCTATACTTGGTGAAATTCTTACGTATTCCATTCTTTATTATTCGTTGGAATATCCTCATTCATCTTTCTGTGGGACACGGTTCCGCTCTTTATTATTACGCTGGAATATCACATGCATGCGCTTTACACCGGACTGATTCTCATTATTTATTATTACATTGGAATAACTTTATACATGTAATCTGCATGCATGGTGATTTACATTGTTATTCCATTCTTTATTATTACATTTGGAATATCTTGATTAAATATTATGCACACGGTTCCGTTATTTATTATTACATTTTGAATAACACAATACATCTGATACCACATGCATGGTGATTTCTTTTGTTATTCCATTCTTTTATTATACTCGGTTGGTTAAAGTTTTAACTTCTATACTCCATGAAATTAGTGGAATATCCTTGATATTTGCTGCGCTTCATCGATATCTTCTCATGGAAATATTCTTACGAGCATTCTTGAATTTTACTCTACAAAAGAAGTATCATGTTGACAATTTGGACATTATTAGTTCTGGATAAATTAATTCTTGAACTTGTTTTATTAAATTCTTATATCATTGTCATCATCCTCATGTTTTATATTATGTTGAAAGTCGTATGTGGCTGTAGTGCATATATGGACTTGGTATGATTATGACCGGGATTATTCGGTATAATCATGACCGTAATGTTACAAATGATGTGGAAAAAAGTCCTCGTTGGCCCATAAAGGCATTGATGAAATGCTTTTGGTATGATTATGGCTATGGATTTTCTTGACGGGAGCAAAGATGAATTATTTTATGGCATGATCATGACCATTGATGAATACACAAATATCCTTGGCATTAGTGCATGGATAATTTGTGGTCGTGACCAAATGAATATCCTTGGTAGTAGTGCGGGGATGATGTGGATTATTTATTAAGCAGAGTCTCGATAAAAGTGATGAAAAACTTTTAAATCATAAAAGATAGTAGATTTTATTCTCTACTTGACTTTTTTAATGGATTGCATGTTCAAACTGCAGTTAAACTTGATGTCTGTTGTATTTTATCGGTTTAACATTTGTTGAGGACTAATGATAATTTATTACGCATTATCTTAGTCATAATATTTCTTCTTTGGGCTAGTTGAGCTCACCTTTTCTTTCATTTATTCTCTTGAGGAAATGAGAGCGTGGCGGGACTAGTCGGAGAAGCGGGTGATGGTCCAAGATGGTGTCTTAGTAGTCCTCACTATTACATTAAATAGTGTGATAATAAATATAATGAGGACTAAATTGAGTGTGGATATTGTCTAGATGACAATATTTGTATTAAAACTCACACATGTATTTTGTCGTATTTTTACATGATAATCGTTGTATAATCAAGTTGTATTTGAATTTAGTACCATGTATTTGGTGACTCAAGATGGGTGATGTATACCTATTTTGGGGGCATCACAATATATCAAAGGAAGTAGTAGCAATAATCAAGAAAATGATGTGTTACAACTACAAAAAACCTGACCATTTCATCGCTGAGTGTACCAAATGTGACGCCCCCAAAATAGGTATACATCACCCATCTTGAGTCGCCAAATACATGGTACAAAATTCAAATACAATCTTTAATATATAACAAGAGAGCTGTGTGTTTTAATACAAACATTGTCTTCTAGACAATATCCACTATCAGAATAAGTCCTCATTACATTTATTAACACACAATGTAACAGAATAGTGAGGACTACTAATACTATCATCTGGACCGTCACTCCATTCCCCGACTAGTTCCTGCCACGCTTCTCATTTCCTCAAGAACAACAGGAAAGAAAAGGGTGAGCTCAACTAGCCCAAAGAAGAAATATTATAACTAAGATAATGCAGAATAAATTATCATTAATATTCAACAGTGTTAAACTGATAAAATACAATAGACATCAAGTTTAACTGCTGCGGAACATGCAATCCATTAAAAGAGTCAAGTAGAGATTAAAATCTACTATCTTTTATGATTTAAAAGGTTTTTCATCACTTTTATCGCTAGGACTCAGCTTAAAATAATCCACCTCATCCCTGCACTACGGCCAAGGATATTCATAAGTATCACAACCACAAATTATCCATGCACTACGGGCCAAGAATATTCGTATATTCATCAATGGTCACGATCATGCCAACAACTCGCCCATCAATGCACTACGGGCCAATGAGGACTTTTACCACATCATTTGTAACATTACTACCATGATTACAATCGAATAATCCTCAGTCATAATCATACCAAGTCCATCTATCCACTACAGCCACGATGACTTTCAACAAAATATAAATATGAGGATGATGACAATGATATAAGAATTCAATAAAACAAGTTCAAGAATTAATTTATTCAGAACTAATAACGTCCCAAATTGTCAACATGATACTTTTTTGTAGAGTAAAATTTTAGAATGCTCGTAAGAATATTTCCACGAAAAAGATATCGGATAAAGCGCAAAATATCAAGGATATTCCACCAATTTCATGGAGTATAAAGTCAAAACTTTAACCAACCGAGTATAATAAAGAATGGAATAACAAAAGAAATCACCACGCATACTAAGATTGCGATGTATGAAAGTTATTCCAATGTAATAATAAATAATGTAATCGTGTCCCACAGAAAATGCACGCATGTGATATTCTAACGTAATAATTAAGACGGAACAGTCCCGCGAAAAAGCATGCATGTGATATTCCAATGTAATAATAAAGATTTTAACAGTGTCCCACAGAAAAACGCATGTGCATGTGATGTTCTAATGAATAATAAAGAATGGAATAACAACAAAAATCACCAAGTATAGGGTAATCACAGTATCACAAAGTTATTCCAATGAATAATAAAGAATAGAATAATGTAAGTTCTTCACACTTAATTTAAAAAATATATACCCTTTACCGTAAAAGAAACTTGATATCTGAGTAAAGGAAGTAAGCGTAATACTTTTATTCTTTCTCTCTATAATTTCTCTCTAGAGTTTCAAAGTGAATTCTTAAGAAATAATGACTTTAATGAGCTTCTATTTATAGAAGAATGAACTGCATAAGAAATAACTTATTTAATCCAGTTTGATTGATTTACTTTTAATCTGACGGTCCATATTTAAAGCAAAATCTTTTAAATAAAATATAATATATTCTATTTATAGTCTAATAAAATAAAACTTATATAATATATATATATAATATCGATCTTTAAGTGATATATATAATATTGAACACGCCTTTTATTTTACAAGCACCAAAATATTTTCTCAACTTGTCTTGACAAGCTACGCAACCTTTCAGTCTTTTCATAATATGGCCAATGAGAAAAACTAACACATGTCATTATAAAAGCCTTGGCCAATAAGGAGACACCCTAGTGCACAAGTTATTAATAATAATGCCTAATTTGAAAAGTTTGGCCAAAATGTCAAGCTTGAGCAAATAATCACATAACCTGCCAAAAAAAAAACTACCGAATGGTATTCTTTGAAAATGATTGAGGGTCCCCCTTCATAATTTAATCTGTATACTTAAAAATCAAATAGAACTAATACCAGTTTTAACAAAATAATTGAACAAAACTGAGTGACTTCTCACATAAGCATCAATAATCAATACCGTGTACTACTATGCAACCACGCATTATTATCGTACTTTTTACTAATGAGTAGTTCAACAAATTAATTCAGAAAACTTCCGCCGTTATTTTCATAAAAAAATTTTGTCGTTTTCTCAATCCGACAACAATTCTGTTGTGGGGTCCACCAATGATTATGTCGTCGTACGAATATTCCCTGTTAAAACGAATATTCCCCGACCAATTGAATATTATATAACAACTTGCGTACTTTGCAAAATTTATAAATATTACCTACAACTATAACATTATATCAAATCTATTCCATAATATTCAAAAATGATATTTATAGAAAATTCATTTTTATTCATAAAAGTTGGGATCTTGCACCAAACCTCTGAGAGAGGAATTCAAAAAAAAACAAGAAGAAATCTTAGTCGAAGAAATAATATAAAGACTACAATAAGCATCATAAGAAAGAAAGAGATTTTGTAGTTGAGGGATCGTGGAGTGACTCCAGTGATGATGATGAACCTCAAGTATCAAATTTCTATCTGATGGCAATAGATGGAGATTTTATCAGAGTCACAGATCGTCGAGAGAGACCAACATCAGTGAGGTATTTGACTTTAACTTTCCTGATGTTAATATTAATGTTCTTAGATTAACATTGCATGATATAACACCTGATTTGCATCAGTATATGAAGTGACTCAAGGTTTTATCAAATGATCATTCTCTTCTTCAAGAGGAGAAAGAGAAAGTGCAAGTAAAGTTGGAAATATACAACTCTACGAAACACTACTTCTCCATCTAGGCTTGAGGTTGAGAATGAAAATTTGAGAAAGATAATTGATGTTAATGTACTGAGAGAGTCTACTGTTACCCCTAAGATGGAGGAGTTAGAAAAGACAATTTCAATGTGGAATCGTTCTTCCTCATCTATGGATTCACTGATCACTAGTCAGAGAGCTGTCTCTGATAGATCGGGTCTGGGGTTCGAAGATTTATCTTCTACTCCAAGTGTGAAAAATTCAGTGGAGATTAGCCATAACAATATTTCTTCTTCCCATAGAGGTATTGTATTTGTGAAATCCGAAGAAGTTGTTGAGCCCATTATTCCAAGTTATTCAAACTCTGCTGACCAGATCTTAATTTGTTCTAAAGAACAACAGGTCACACACTGCTTTGGATTTTTTCAAACCGAATAGTAGATCCAAGTCTACAATTGTACCTCGAAGGATCGTATATTCTAGTAAATTCAACTCTACGAACCAACCAGGCGCAAATCGTAGAAATATGGTCCTTACTCTATGAAATTTCAAAATCACATAACAACGTGGAAACATAAGGAGATTCAACCAATAAGAAAGACATATCCTCCACACAAATTCCATATGAGAAGATATCCACACACACTCACTTATGCAACATATTAAATGTTATAATTGTCATGATTATGGACATATACCTGCATATTGTTATTGTGATACATATCGTCGACCTAAAGTTAGGAAGATTTGAGTCCCCAAAAGAACTAACAAAGCAGGAACCAAACAAAGATGAGTACCAAAATAGTCAATAACTGTACTTGTAGGTATTGAGATCCACAGAGTCCAAATGATATTTTGATAATTGGATGTTCAAAGTACATGGCTGTCATCAAGGCATTTCTGTCAGTTTTTAAAGCCAAAAATGGTTCAACAGTTGTCTTTGAAGATAACAACTCTTGAAAAACTAGAGACTATAGTTCGTTTGGCAATAAAGTAGTCTCTCTCAAGATAAAGGAATTTCTTGAATATTCTATGGAAAACTAAGTCTATGAAGTGTTTAACAATAACTCTTTAATTATGGAAGTTTCTATTCATGTTATCTTTAATGAGACTGATCAAGGTGAACCAAGCAAAGCAGCACAACTTGAAGAAATCTTAGAGCAGTACCTCCTCAATCGTAGAACAGAAGAAAACTATGATCACAGAAGGTGATGTCGTAGAGTTGGACCCGACGATCGTAGTACCAGTCAAAGAGGTTGCAGAGTTCTTAATTCCAATCATGGGAACGATATGATTCAATAAAGATGCAAAACCAAAACTTTCTCTCTCTCTCTTAAAGATATCATTTAACAAGGCACACTTATTAATCACCTCAACGATGTCGTTTAGAAGGAGGATTCCGCTTGGGAGTGATATTTTCTGTGGAGAGTCTTTCAATTTCTACTTGTAGAAGGCTTCGCCGGCGATTATCTCGACGTTTTTCCGATGACTGGCGATGAGTTGGGATGACATTTTCCGACGGATGAAATTGATTGGAAGGTTTTGAGATGGCTTTATTTGATGCTTTTATATACGATCGTTGGTTTCACAACCCTAATGAATTCGGAATCAAAAAAATCAACCAAGAAAAAGAAATTAACTTAATTATTTTCAATTTAACTGAGATGACTCACTTATTTTTTAAATTAACCGAAGAATCGACTTGCGTCATTTCATATTCAAGGTATTGCTTGTGCTGAAGTGTTTTTTTTTCCCTGGTCACAGCAAAAAGAATCTAAAATTTGGGATCTTCGTGATTGGATTAATGCACTAAATGTGGCCTAAGAATGTAGTTGCAATCAGGTTGTTTTCTTTTACTTTAGTTTTGAATCATGTATTTCCTCTAATTCAAACATTTAGTGATACATTTATTAAACGGAAGCTTTTGCGTAAAATTTATTTTTCTAAACTTTTTAGTTCCTAGCTAGAATTTTATGTTTCTTTTGAATTGAAAAAAAAAATGAAATTATTTTTAAGTATTAAAATAGATCTCATTAATTCCACCACCTCTACCATATAATCAAAATTAATTCCATTTGAATGGTTTATCATTCAAAATAATAACTAAATATATTATTTTTCATTCTATTCCCTTCTTCATTCAATTTATTTAACCCAAACGTAGTAGGATTAATGGCATGATATATAGTACGTACTCAATGGTGCATGATAGTATTTGGTCAATTAGAATAAGCATAATAACATGTTACGAATTTCATGTTGTTTCATAGTTTAATTACAAAAATTTATATCTAATTATGAATAAAAAAGAAAAATGTATTTTTAATTTTAAAACAAAGGGAGTATATATATATATATATGTGTGTGTGTGTGTGTGTGTGTGTGTGTGTGTGTTACTTAACCATTTTCTAGAAGAAATATATATATACTTTGGACCTTGTGATATATATGTAAATTAAATTGGAATTATG
This sequence comes from Panax ginseng, assembly GCA_020205605.1. NCBI lineage: Eukaryota > Viridiplantae > Streptophyta > Magnoliopsida > Apiales > Araliaceae > Panax > Panax ginseng. The sequence goes on from CM035129.1 coordinate 153,746,244, forward strand.
GCGAACTTTGAGATACAACAAAAACGCATGAGGTGGTCTTCATTGGCGAGCAACTACGTACCACTCTTGACAATTCCAAAGCAAGTGAACTAAGTTAGTTTTGATTAGGATTCTTCATCTTAATAATAATATCATTAATAGTTCAAAAGAATATATAATCCATCACTAGTCTCCTCAGTGATTCCAATGACAAAGTATTGATCGTAACACCGAACACATTTAGTTGTAAATTTCGGATCCACACCCCTTCATTTTTTTAATCAATTTTCTCTTTCTTTCTCTCTATATATATATAACAAATTACTAACAATTTAATCACTTTAATTATACCAAGAACCTCCTCTAGTAAAACACAGCACAACATACATAATTACATTCTTCTTCTAGCTATCTAAAATGGCCAAACAAAAAGAACCCCATTCGTCTTTCAACTTTCCAACAATCGACCAATGTGAATCCATCGGTCGCGATAAACACACGGTGGTGGCGGACATGGACGGAACTTTGCTCCGAGGGCGGAGTTCATTCCCATATTTTGCACTTGTTGCTTTTGAAGTGGGTGGAGTTTTAAGACTTCTCTTTTTGCTCTTGGCTTCTCCACTAGCTGGACTTCTTTACTACTACATTTCTGAGTCAGCCGGTATTCGTGTCCTAATCTTTTCAACTTTTTGTGGCATGAAAGTATCCGACATTGAGTCCGTGGCACGAGCCGTTTTGCCTAAATTTTACTCGGATGACTTGCACCCGGAGTCGTGGAGAGTGTTTTCTTCGTGTGGGACTAGGTATGTATTGACCGCAAATCCGAGGATTATGGTGCAGGGATTTTTGAAGGAGTATTTGGGCGCGGATATGGTGTTGGGGACTGAAATTGCAACATATAAAGCTAGAGCTACAGGGTTTGTAAAAAGTCCTGGTATACTTGTTGGGAATAATAAGGCTGTGGCGCTACAAAAGGCCTTTAGCCACACTTCTCCGCCGGAGATTGGACTTGGAGATCGGAAGACGGATTTCCCATTCATGAAGCTTTGCAAGGTGAGTATAGAGTTTTAAATTTATTTGATATTCCCTTTGGTGCAAAATGAAAAATCACTTTAATAATCAAAATTTTCAAAAAAAGTTACTTTATCATAATTGAAGGTCATTGCCAAACTTCTTTAAATATGTAAACGATATATGTTTGGAAACTGCCAAACTTCTTTAAATATGTAAAGGATATCTGTATTGGCTTCCTTTTGACGAATTTGAATCTATTGTCTCATGATCTTATTTATTTTTTTATATGTAATTTTTATTTAGTTATAACATACTGTAGATAAATAGATAATTATGTGACAAGAATGCATAGGAGTATATATAAGAGTAGACAAGACCTATAATGTAAAAGTAAAATTAGACCCCTTAAATAAATATTCTTAAATTTGAAAATATTTATATAAATGTCATTATATCTAGTCTATATATATATACACGTACGGCACTCAGCATAAGGAGCAAACTCCGATGAAATATATATATTGAGATTTGGTATAGTATCGGATGGTGTGAACTGTAAACTAGGAGTAATAATTTTATAAATAATTCTTATTCTCAATAATATTAATGCAGGAAAGCTACGTAGTTCCAGCTAATCTAGAAGTTGATGCTGTGACCCATGACAAGTTACCTAAGCCTATAGTGTTCCATGACGGCCGCCTCGTGAAAAAACAAAGACCCTTAACGGCACTTCTCACAATCTTCTGGATCCCCGTCGGCTTCATCCTTGCATGCATGCGTATAGCCGCCGGTTCACTCCTCCCAATGCCGCTAGTATACTACGCCTTCCGGGCACTTGGCGTCCGAGTCATCATCAAAGGCACCCCACCTCCGCCCGCCAAAAAGTCCACGGGCCAAACCGGAGTCCTATTCATTTGCTCCCACCGAACCCTACTTGACCCGATCTTCCTCTCCACCGCCCTCGGCCGCCCAATCCCAGCAGTCACCTACTCCCTTTCCCTGCTCTCCGAGGTCCTTTCTCCGATCAAAACCGTCCGGCTTAACCGCGACCGAGTCAAAGATGCAAATATGATAAAGAAGCTTCTAGAAGAAGGTGACCTAGTTATATGCCCCGAGGGAACTACATGCAGGGAACCATTTTTGCTCAGATTTTCAGCTTTGTTTGCTGAGTTAACTGACCAGCTGGTACCCGTGGCAATGTCGACCAGAATGAGCATGTTTCATGGAACAACCGCTCGAGGGTGGAAAGGGATGGACCCTTTTTATTTTTTCATGAACCCTAGCCCTGCTTATGAAGTCACATTTTTGAATAAATTGCCAGAGGAATTGACTTGTAGTGCTGGAAAATCAAGTCACGAGGTTGCTAATTATATACAGAGGGCAATTGCATCAACGCTATCTTATGAGTGCACCAATTTTACCAGGAAGGATAAGTATAGGGCATTGGCTGGAAATGATGGCACGGTTGTAGAGAAAAGAAAGACTGATGCTAACAAAGTCATGGGTTGCTAAAGATTTTAACATTTGCATGCATTTTTGTGTTGGATCGATTTGTGTGAAAAATGTGGTTCATGTGCCATAATATATACTACTACTTCGGTTTGTGAGTTATGATTCCTGATGATTTTTAACTCAGGAATTGATAAGAATGCAATTTTTCTTGGTCGTGCTTGTAAGTTTAATAAAGAAAAATTTTAAAAAATATTCTATCCTATGTTGGCTGTTTGGACAATTACGAAATTAAAATAAACTTAATTTCCTTTTTTTTTCTTACCATTTTGATCACGAAAATATATAAGAAAATTGAATTCAATTTTCCTTTACTTTCCTTTCCTTTCTTAATTAACTTAAAAAACTCAGAAATTAATATGAGATTTATTTCCTCGACTTTTCCTACCCTTTTCTTAGTTTTAAGAACTAAAAATATAGTACCCAAAAAAAGAGGTATTTCTTTAGTTGAATTTATCTTACATATATTAAAATTTACTCGGACACTCAAATGGAAAAGGAATTGCAATATTTCTTTTTCCAATAACAAAAAGTTTTAATCATTAAAATTCAATGTTTTGAAATTTAAAAACTTAAAAAAGTTGCATTGGAAGGAGGACAGCATTTGACTAGGATGGTATTACCAAGCTTCTGCATTTCAATTAAAGGTCAATATTGATACCATTCTCCCTCCCTATTGAAATTGAAAACTGATATTTTCATATTAATTGTCGCTATAGATCCTATAAATATCATTTTTACCGTCATTATACATGTATAACGACATTTTTCATGTGAAAATATCAAAAAATCATATAAAAATATTAATTTCCAAATTAAAATTATGTTGTAATGATAATAGTACCGTAAAAGGAAGGAGGACTAAAAAGGTAAAACCTAAGAACTTGTGCAGCAGGGTGTTTGGAGCCTAAATAAAAAGATAAAAAAAATTAAATTAAAAAAGATGAAATCATAATATATCTAAAGCTATAGAGGTAAAGGAGGGACAAGAACAGAAGATCAGAAAAGTGCTGAGTGTAAAACAAACTAACCAAAAACTTTCATGGAGGCTTTAATTAATTATGATATGGGAAAATGGAATGTGGGTTTTAGACACACAAGTATGTGTACCTAATTTTAATTGATAAATTTATAAAATTTCAAAATAATCATTAATAAAAATAATAAAATGTCAAAAATAGTATTAATAAAATTTATTAAAATAATAGAATACACACAAACTTGTGAACGTAAGACGCACACCATCTCTTTCCTTTCCTTAATATATAGAACTATAGGTAGTTGAGTACTTCACAGGCCAAAATTTACGCATTCTATTTGCGATTGCTTTGGACTTGTAGATTATATGGATGGAACCCAAATTAAATAAAATGGAATTTTAAAGTGCTCTTCGGCAGCATAATATGTCCAGCAAAAATTTAGGATTTTGAGGCTAGTGATGAAGTCAAAAATAATGTTTAGTAGAGTCAAAATTTTTATTAAGTTAACGGGAGTTTTGGGGTAGTGCATGCGAGCTAATTTTTTTTTAATAATTTCGTATTTTCGGGACATATATAGATAGATATATATATACACAATATGTTACAATGATAATATAATAAATAATAATATATGATATATACACCATATTGACACTAATTATAAGTAATTAATTCATTAATTATTTTTAAAAATAATATAAATTAGATTATTATTTAGTTTAAAATATTATAGAAAGAGATACATGTATTTAGAGGATATGAGTCATGTGATTAAAATTTGATTGATAAAATTATAAATTTTTAATCTGATCAGTATGGTATAAAATTTTAATAGGATCAATTTATATATAACATTTTAAATTTATCTTAAATTATAAAATAATTATTTATTTTTTTCATCGGGTCAATTGACCCCACAAAATAGATTCGCCCGTGTCTTTTTAAGATTCTCCAAAGTCCTAACGTTCTAGTATTATCAAAGGACACGTGTAAAGAAAAGGAAATTTTGAAATTGTAATGTTTAAATTTAGAGTAAAATACAGTTACACCCCCTCTAAATAATTATAATAACACTCATCTCTCCTCTAGTTTCTTAAATAACAGTTAGTACCCCTGCAAATTTTTAGGGTAGACTAAATAGATAAAGTTACATATTTACCCTTGTATTTTATCAAATTTTAATTACTAAATAATATATATATATGTGTGTGTGTTTAATTTTCTTTTTTTTAATACAATACATTTTAATTATAGTTTTATTTGTAATTAAAACTATCTCATTTAAATTGTTGGTAACTTATAAAAAACTAATTTAGTTTAATTAACGTATTTTTGGATAAGTGATACAAATATTAAAAAAAATTAATTAAATGATTAATGAAGCTATTCTAATTAGAGTGGTTGAGTATATTGATAGTTTAGTTTTTGGTGCTTAACAACAAAAAATATTATTTAAATTTTTAGTTTCATGTTATAATTTTTATATGTTAAATTTTATTGAGTATATATAAAAATTGAGATGTTTATGATTTTTTATTACATTTTTTAGTATACAATTGACGTTGTTTTTATGCAATGTTAAATAAAAAATATAATTATATTTATTACTACCTATATCTTGTAAAAAAAAATCTTTTAATATATATATATATATTTTTTTAGTAACAATATTTGTCATTTTTACTTGTAAATAATTATGTTTAAGTGTGACTTATGTTTAGTTTAATATATGAGAAAAATAATTAATATAATTTTAATACTTTTTTTATATGAGTAATAAGATTCGTTTAAATTGTAATAATAAGTTTGTTTTACGTAAATTTTAATATTTGAAAAAAAATTATTATTATTTTATTATGTTAATTTGTAATTTTTATGGGTATTAACATTATACTTTTTAATTACAAAAAATATATTTTAATATATATCACATAAATTTAATATTTGAGAAATTTAATTAGTAAAATTGTACGACTTTATTTTCCTTAGAAAATAAATATTTATTATTTTTTGACTTTTATGTTATTTATTGCACATTTTCATAATTTAATTAATTAGATCAAATAAAGTAAAAATTATGATATACAAATTTATATTTAGTGGAGAAATTAAACATTATAACTTGAAGGGTGTATTAGACATTATATTAAAAATATTTTTAAATATTAGTTGGTCAACCACACTAAGGGTAGTAAATATTACATATTATAGATTAGAGGAATACTAACTGTTAATTAAAAAACTAAAAAAATTGTAAGTATTATTATAATTATCTACAGGGAGGGTAAGTATATTTTACTCTTAAATTTAAGACAGCCAGACAAAGAAAGAAGAGGCCCAGAAGGGACACTAACCTGCCATTTTTTGCATTTATTTCTGTCAATAAAAGCACACCGAACCATACTATACTATACTAACTCCTCCCATAAACCCTGACCCCCAACTGTTAACTATCTTTCATCCTCTTCCTCCTCTCTTCTTCTCCCATTAATCAAACCAAAACCAGAGATTTTCCATTAGACGCATTTTTTTTCTCATGGATTTTCATCAAGCCCTTATCTCATTCTCCCTCTGTTTCCTTTTCTTTTTACCTGATTTTTCTCACTCAGCTCTCCATTGTTCTGGATGGTTTGGAGGCAAGAAAATGTATTTACGAATTTACTACATTCTCTCTCTCTCTCTCTCTCTCTCTCTATATATATATATATATATATATATTCCATACATACATTTATGAATATATAGATCATCTCTGATTTTCTTCCAATATTTTCTGGTTCGTCAGGCAAAGTGGGTCGGTGCTTAAATTGACAACTGGTGTTTCATCTGCTACGTTTGATCCTACAAGGGTCACCCAACTTTCTTGGAGACCCAGGTCAGTCCTTTTAATTTACCTCCCCATGTTACTGTGTATATGTATTTCGTATTTTCTGGGTGTTTTTTTTGTCTGATGGTTTAGTCATCTTTGTCTACTTGGAACCATTCAGGGCATTCATATACAGGAATTTTCTAACAGATGAGGAGTGTGATCATCTGATTGTTCTGGTTGGGCGTTATATTTCCTCCTTGCCTTCATTTAATTTCTATTTTCTTTTATAATTCTGATAAACTTGGGTTAATTTTGGTTACTGATAAAATGAAGGAGTTATAAAGATTTAAAATTTCTAATAATCTTGATGAACCTCAATACGTATAATGAGAAATGCCCCTTAAAGCTAGTCTTTAATAGCTAGGCGTTTTCTTTTTGCTCGATCGGATATTTTTGTGAGTAGGCCAAGGACAAACTGGAGAAGTCTATGGTTGCTGACGATGAATCTGGTGAGAGTATAGAGAGTGAGGTCCGGACGAGCTCTGGCATGTTTCTCGACAAAGCTCAGGTTAGTCACCCTCTTTATCTTTATTTTTTGTAATAATTAAGCATATTTTGTTTGCAATTTAGGAACTTCAGCTCTTATGTATGCATTCTTGCTCTATTGCTGTATTAGCTGACAGAAAGATATAGGAAAAGTTTTTTGTTTTAGAATTTGGGGTGCTTGCACTTTTGTGATTTTGTTGGTCTGTGTGACGGTCAAGTTAATGTAAAAAATATATATATAAAAAAAAATCCGTGCATCTACTTTGTACGGAGCTATTAATTGTTTGAACTCGAAATATTAGTAAACATATTTTTTTCACCTTTGAAGGATGAAGTAGTTGCTGGCCTTGAGTCACGAATTGCTGCTTGGACATTCCTTCCCGTGGGTAAATTTTTGTGCTTGATGAATGTTCTTCAGATCTCATATTTTATTGGAGCAAACTCATTCCAACTGATCCTGATGTTGTAATTAGAAAATGGGGAAGCTCTCCAAATACTGCATTACGAGCGTGGCCAGAAGTATGAGCCGCATTTTGATTTTTTTCATGACAAGCCCAATCAAGAATTTGGGGGTCACAGGGTGGCCACAGTACTAATGTATCTGTCTAATGTTGAGAAGGGTGGAGAAACAGTTTTTCCCAATTCAGAGGTATCTTATATTTAGTAGCACTATGGCTGTTTATAGTCTTTCTTGTTCTCTCTATAAGCTAACTTCAATATTTATAGGAAATACTTTCTTCTTCTTCTTCTCCCTATAAGCTAACTTCAATATTTATATTAGACTAAAAGACAATTTGCACCCCAAATTTTATATCACTGTTAATTTTTGCATCCCAAACTGAAAAAGGTGTCTAAGTCCACCCCAAACTTCAATTACACTTAACAAAAAACACAATTTCTTCCCTTAACCGGTCAAAAGTGACCAGCTAAGGCACACATGTGAATCTGAAGGGTTATTTAAGTCTTTTCCATATTAATTCCTCTCCTATTTTTTCACCAAACCAAACCAAACCAATTTCCCATCAAAATTTTCTTCACACCTCATCGTTAACTCAAATCGTGTTGCTGCTGCTACAAGTTCAGACTTCAGACTTCATTACATATATAAAAGCTCTGACCCACCACAAGTACTTTTTTGGCCTTCGATTCAGAAACCCACAATTGCAAAACTCTCACAAACCGAGCCTGCTTGTGAACCACCACTTGTTTTTGATCTTTCATTTCCTAATTCAGTTTTCATCTCCTTAACATATTCAAGTCACCCATGAAGATTTATCGCTTAATTTCTTTCTGACAGGTACTTTGCTTAGTTGTAAACCGCAATTGCTTTGTGCCCATTTCCTACTTTTGTAATGTTTTCCTCTTGACCTTGAGATAGAGGATGGAAGATTTGGAGAAGAAGGTCCCTCGGTGCCAAATATAGAGTTTGTGCACACCTCATCAGAATGAGAAAATGCAGAAATCAACTTGGGAGAAGAGCAATGATGGAACCTTTTTCTGTCGTCGTATTATCTCCTCCACCATTTTTCTCAATTCTGAGCTTTTTCATTACTGGATAATAATCATCATCATCATCTGGATACTCCTCCACCTCCTCCTAAATTAATCTTCTCTTTTCTTCATCTTCCTCTTTTTTTTGAATCTCGTCAATCTCATTGTTATTAGTAACAAAATTGCTATTTGTTGCCTCAAAAGTAACAAATTGTTTAAGCAACATTAAATCATTAACAAAGATTCTCGCAACTTCTCCTCCTCCTCCGAACTCGAAAACTCGCAAGCGGCGGCAAGGCGGAACCCCCGATTCTCTTTCAAATTTCACCACGCTTTCAATCGACTGTGGCACCAAAGTATGCACTAAATCCACCACCGAGTCTGCCTCATCGTCATGCCAAATCATTAAACTTGTCATCATCATGGGATAAAGTTGAATATGAAAAGAAGGTATTAATCTTTTTAAATTGCTTAGGCGGCTAAATTCCCCTCCATTCTCTCTCCGGATGGCACCTCATGTGCCCAAACAAAGATTTCATCGACCGAAATTTTTTCCCACAAAGAGAACAAATGGGTTTTCTAAAATCATCCCCATAATCATGTTTCTTCTTGTTCTTATCAAGATCAAAATCAATCGAATCCTCCTCAAACGATTTCCCATGTTTCTTGAACACCATGGTTTTTTGAATCCTCCTCCAACATTCCATCATACACCTATATAGTGAACAAATCCATTATATTAAATCTTTCAATAAAGAATTACAACACACCAAACTAGGAAAAAAATCGCCATTCTTTACAGCTAACAACAAAGCCGCAACTTCATTCAACAAACCCTTTTTCTTATAGGCATCAATTAATAAATCAAACAGCAAATTATTAAATTTAGACCCATCATAGTCTTTACAACAACTAATAATTGAATCTGAAACTGCTGAAATCGGTGAACCGGTTTGGATCATTCGCTCTAATAAACCATCGGCATGTTTGCTTCGAATTACAAAGAATAACAGCAAGAATGAAAAAAGTTTTCAAATTTGGAGGAGTAACCATTTGATGATCAGACCAACTGAAGAAATGGAGGAGGCGTTTGGGTCAGCCGTAAAGTTGCTTGTAAGAACAGATCGAACCAAGTCTGCAGAGAACGACGACGCCAGAATGATGCTATACCTTCTCTAACAGGTGGACAGATCTATAATATTAACAGAGAGAAGGCAGGGATGGTGTGAAATAAATATAAATTACCAAGTTTAGCCCTCTATAATCAATATTACAGCCTTAGCCGGTCACTTTTGACCGGTTAAGGGAAGAAAGTGTGTTTTTTGTTAAGTGTAATTGAAGTTTGGGGTGGATTTAGACACTTTTTTCAGTTTGGGGTGCAAAAATTAACACTGATATAAAATTTGGGGTGCAAATTGTCTTTTAGTCTTTATATTATTACAGGCCAAAGACTCTCAGCCAAAGGATGATAACTTGTCTGATTGTGCAAAAACAGGTTACTCAGGTAAATAATTCATCACTTTAGGTTTTTTCAAAGTGCATTGTGTGAGGGAACTGTTTCATTATGTATACGGCATATTACATACAGTAGTGCGTCAAGAGAGAAAGAAAGTGAAGGTGATGGAGACGAATGGAAGCAAACATTGAAAGTCAATAAAATTCGTGAAAGTTTCCTTCCGAGCCCTGACCTCTAATTTGACAAATTTTAGATAATTGGTAGTCCAGTTGGGACCGTGCAAAGTTTAGTGTAGTCTTAATCAAGTCTTTTCCATCTTATGTTACTGGGAAGATCAATATATTTTTATCCTTTTATGTTTAGTCTGATGTAATTTGGTAGATTTAGTATCTTGACACTAGTTGTAGTAGCAACCCACGAGTATAATAGGGTTTTTCTGTATACACTCGACAATTCTTTTATAGATTTTCTAGTAAAAGTCAAAAAGGGAAGTCCAAGTTATAGGAAATATCTATCTTGTGCTTTTATGTTTTTTGAGATGCAACTCCATCTGCAGTTGTGATGTCTAGTTTTTCTTCCTCTCTTTCTGCCTTTATTTTTCTGCAGTTAACTTGCAAGAAAATCTGAAATTCATCCTTGCAAGTTGGAACCCTTGAAATTCTACTTTGATAAGGCTAACCATTCCTCTCGATCCTTGCAGCTCCAGAACACCCGAAAAGGCAAATTATTGAAATCAATTCCATTAACTAAGGACAGCCCCCAATTCTTTCCACATTATTTGTCTGTTTCTAGACCCTGATCCCTAATTGTTCCTTTACAGTAGTTGCAATTTTCTTGATAACTAGCCGGTTGCCATTCGAAATCTTAGTCTCTTATGTCAGACATCACTTGTTTCCTACGATTGTCCTCAATTAGGAGGGGATCTAATTGTGAATAATAGTAATGATAATGTGTATTTTTCTGTTTTGGTGAAGAAATGAGTAGTTGCCTGATGATTTTTCCTTGAAGACTCGCATGTGAAGTTTTATGGTCCAAAATATCATATTATTGTTTCGACAATAAACTGTTGGTCAGGAATTGGTGCAAGATTTTCTAGATCTGATATGGTTATATGTATGATTGCAGTGAAACCCCAGAAGGGTGATGCTTTGCTCTTTTACAGTCTTCAACCCAATGCAACTACTGATCCCTTGAGCTTGCATGGGAGTTGCCCCGTCATTGAGGGTGAAAAGTGGTCTGCAACTAAATGGATTCATGTGAGATCTTTCGATAGACCCATCACATTAAACGGAAACTGCACTGACGAAAATGAAAATTGTGCTATGTGGGCTGCTGCTGGTGAATGTGAAAGGAATCGCCATTATATGGTTGGCTCTAAGGTTGACATGGGATTTTGTAGAAAGAGCTGCAAGGTGTGCACTTCTTCATAATCACCTTATTCATAAGAATCCTTTCCAAGAACATATGCTTGTAGACAAAAAATAATTCAAAGCAAAGAGTTGTACTTGGATGTTGTATATAACAGTGCTTTGCTTATAACCAGTCTATAAGAAGGGAAAAATTAAGAGAAAAAGGAGAGTAGTTATGTTGTAATGTAAGATGTGGGTTAAATAAAGCCTTAGCAGTTGAATGAATCTCTAGATTCTGGCGATTTTGATAGATGCTCATTTCACAATTAGAGTCCCATTAATTTTTATTTTTTTAAAAAAGAGAATTTTATATTTTTTCCAAAGTATAAATTAACAAAATGTCTTTTAAGTTTATCATAACAATTGCTATAATATTTGTCCTTCGGGAATGACTTATAAGTTGGGTTAAATGCTTTCTAGGTCACTATACTATATGTCAACTTACAAATGGGTCACTAAACTTTTTTTTCTTACAGTCAACTCATTGAACTTTAGTTTATTAACAAAAAGTTACAAAAATCGTTAAGTCAAGGTTGACTTAATTGAAGTGATGATGTGGCAGCTGACTTGTCTAAAAAAAAGCCTATGTGACAGTTAGTATGCGACGTGGCAGTGAAAATGTGGATTTGGAGGAAAATTTTTATGAAAAAATAGAAAAAAATATTTTAAAGTATAATATAAATTATAAAAATTAGCCAAAAAACAAGAAAATAAATAAATAAATATAAAAATTAAAAAACACAGTTTTTTTATTTTTTATTAAAAAAAAAAAAAAAGCAGCTTTTTTTTAATAAAAAATGCAATTTTTTTAATAAAAATAAAAAATGTAGTTTTTTTTAATATTAAAAATATATTCAATTATTTTGTAATTAATATCAAATGAATTTTTATTTAATTTTTTCAAATGTAATTATATAAATTAGAAAAGTTAGTAAAAAAATAAAAACTAAATGAAAAATATATTCAATTATTTTGTAATTAATATCAAATGAATTTTATTTAATTCTTTACAAATATAATAATATAAATTAAAAAATTCCAAAAATAAGAAAATAAATTTAAAAATTACATGCTTATGTGTAATTAAAAAGATTATTTCAAATATTTATTTTATTTAGTTAATATGGACAAATCCGTGGATTAGTTATCACTAATTATTTAGTTAATATAATTTAACCCCCAAATTAATCCGAAAATCATCGCATTAGTTCCTAATCAAAATCATCCGAAAATCCCAAATAACTTGTAGATCTGGATTCAAAGTCATCTATGTCCTCTCGCTTCTCTAGCCCCAATCATAGATCTAGGTCACCTCTTGGTCATTTGCCTTCAATCGAAGTTCTTGAAGCAAATTCTTGGCTTCTTGAACTTCTTCTCTAACTCGTCCCATGGTTTTTGAATAGCCTCCGGGAGAATCTCTCTCATCTTCATCACTATCGTAGTCGGTGAAAGCTCAGGTGCCTCGTGAGATTTCTCTTGCATTATGTTCCTTGAGATTCTCCATTGCAATCTGCTTTTCAAGCATTTCAATAAGTGGGCTGACGCCCATATAATCATCTTCGTCCTCAACGTCAATGTCGGCGGTGTCTAGTCCCTTTTTTATCCTCTCCTCTCTCTCCCTCTGCTTATCTAGCTCCATCTACAACAAAAGCCTCGTGGCTGGGTTTTCGTCCAAGAAGAATCGGGTCCCAGAGAGGCCGCATTGGGAATTGGGAAACGGTAGGTTTTGGAAATGACGAGAGTTAGCAGTAATTGATCTTGGAATCGAAGAAGAAACGGAGAATGATCTGGAGGAGCTATTGACGAAACGAATTTGGGTTTGAATGAGACGTGACCATGCTGATACTCGCGATTTGCTTATTGCTCTTGTTGTTACATCGTCAATCAAACCAAATTTTCATAAACCCTGATATCAAAATTTATGATAGTGCATACATGTTGTAATTGGTTCATCATGATTGGAATACATTTTTGGGAATTTTGTAGAGACGGAGAGAAAAAAACAAATTAAATGAAGTTAGTGGGTGCATGTGTTATTGGTTTGTTAGTGTGTGTTCTTGGTGTGTTAGTGTGTGTTTGAATTTATATGTGTATTTTTGGTGTGTTAGTGTGTGTTAATGATTAATAATTGTTTAAAAAAATATTTGAAATAATCTTTTTAATTACACATAAACATGTATTTTTATTTATTTATTTTCTTGTTTTTTTGGCTAATTTTTATAATTTATATTATACTTTAAAATATTTTTTCTATTTTTTCATAAAAATTTTCCTCCAAATCTACATCTTCACTGCCACGTCGCATACTAACTGCCATATAGGCTTTTTTTTTAGACAAGTCAACTGCCACATCATCACTTTCGTTAAGTCAACCTTGACTTAACGGTTTTTGTAACTTTTTGTTAGTAAACTAAAGTTCAATGAGTTGACTGTAAGAAAAAAAAAGTTCAGTGACCCATTTGTAAGTTGACCTATAGTACAGTGACCTAGAAAGCATTTAACCCCTTATAAGTTATAAGTTCAAATATAAGTTGACTTATAAGTAACAACGGTCAACATTAATTTGACTTATAAGTCAAAAATTAAGTTAAAATAAGTTATGAAAGTTTTCAGCTCATAATAACTTATAAGTTAAAATAAATGTAAAGATTATTAAAAAGGACATTAATAAAAAGAGGGGGCAAAATAGACATTACATTTGGTCAAAAGTCAATTTATACATATTTTTTTTTTGTTAAATACACTTTTCCCCATTCTACTCGACCTCGGTTTACAAATGAATAATTGAACTGAATTTTTTTTCATTCGACTCACTGAACTATAGTTTTTTTACAAACCGTTACAAATTCCGTTAAATTGTTTGACTTTGGACGGAAAAATTATAGGAGTTGCCACGTGAGAGAGAGAAACCCATTTTTGTCAGACATGTGTGGCATGCCTAGATGGAAAACTTGTATAAATTTAACGCTAAATTAATCAAAATCAAATAAATAAAATAAAATAATGTATTCAAAATAAAAGTATAATAAAAATAATTTTTTAAATTTTATTTTAATCATGAATATTTGTATAATTTTAAATAAATTATGTTGGAAGAATGCATATTTTGATTTGATGTTTTAAAGTAAATGCTCATGATTATATGTAAAGTCCTTCAAGAAATATATGTACAAAGGACTTAGTAATAGATCAAAATTGTTAGGTTGATCTTAACCTTTAATGTTCATTTGTATAGATAAAGAGATCAAAAATGTTAGGTTGATCTATGACTAGAAAGAAATAGATAGGCCTTGAAGAGAATCGTAGTCTATCCATCTGATCAACAGAATGCAGAAGCTAAGGCAGGATCGTAGAGCTTAAAAGATCGTAGTGTATCTGCCTCGAAGGGCCTCTCCAGAAATCGTAGAGTGGTCCAGACGTTTGCCGAAGCTAACTCAGAGATCGTAGTGTGCTCTCGAAAACATAGAGTCTGCAAGACGAGCAAGCAAAGATCGTAGTGTGAAAAGATCGTAGCATGAAAACCCTTGAAAGAAATCGTAGTGTTCTATTCAGATCAAGCACAAATATAACAAGACACCACGATATGCATCGTAGAGTATCATCTGTCTTGTGTCAGAAGCATCGAGCCTTATCTTTTGTTTAGAAACAAATTCCAACAAATGTGGAATGGGTTTTGAACGTTGAAGCACTCACCAGTCCCAACGGTACAAAAGATATCCATAGTATTGATCAAAAGGAACGTATTCAAGAAGCTAAGAAAAGGACCCTTAGGCAGAGGAAAACACCTTTTCAGGTGTTAGGTGAGAAAACAGTCTGTTGTGTCAGTGGGCCAGATTGCAATTCAGAAGATGTGCAGAAAAGTCTCCATCAAAGCTCAGAAATGTCAAACGCATTTAATGCCTCATTAGATGACTTCAACGGATAGATTTAAAAAGATCACATATATACAGAACACAGATAGATGAGAGAAGTAAGCAAGCATTGAACAAAAACACACAAGAACACTCAACGCTCAACTCTACGAATCGAGAAAAAGAAAAACTTGCTTTGGGCCTACTCGCCTTCTCTCGACAAGTGCTTAATAAAGAATCGAGTAGCACCAATCACGATCTCAACAACAACCAATCAATCGAAGTGAGAGTTCCAAGTCCAAGGACTTGAAGAGTTTTAAGTGAACTATGAAGAACCAAGTCTGCATTTGGACTTGAAGAGTTCAAGAGTGAACTAAGAAGTGCTAGATCATTTGGCCTGCAGAAGAATCTGTGAGATTCAAGAAGTGTAATGAGACATCCTTGATGGATTTCTACTCGAGGAGTAGAAAGAGTGGATTAGAGCTTTAAGTACTCAACCACTTAAAACTATTGTGTCCATTATAATAATCTATTATAAGCTATATAATCGCTATAATCTGCCTCACTCTCATTAATTCAAGATATCTAAAGAAGGTTTATCAAATACTCTTTCTCATTGTGCATTAATCACCATCATACTAACTAGTTTAAAAGAAAAGTTTTTTTAGATATCTATTCAACCCCTTCTAGATATCTATTGTGCTCTCCGGAACTAACAAATTATATAAATTACACATAATTATATAATTTTCTTTTAATTTAAATAACTCATTAAATTCATTAATTTAATTAACCTCTTCGAGATAAAACTAAAATTAGTAATAAAACATATAAATGTCTCACATATTATCAGTATTAAGATATATTACATATATTATTAAAATAAAAAAAATTGGAAAAATTTTGAATTTGAGTAATGTCTTTAACATTATTCATAAGTATTTTATAATAAGCACAAATTAAAAATTAAAATTTATAAAATAAATTTAAAATTCAAAAATATAACTAAAATTTTGAAAATTAATTATTATTTTTATTTTGAAAACTAATATAATTATTATTAATATTATGAAATCATTAAATAAATATTAAATATCAAATATATTAAAAAATACTTAAAGTAATTAAAAATATATTAACAAATAAGTAAAGTAATTAACAAATATATTAACAAATAAGTAACGTATGAAGTATCGTAAGGTCGAAGGAAAAAAAAGCGATCTTCACAATCGGATGGAGAAATCGCAAGTATAAAAATCTAAAATCGGAAGCAATCTGGATGTAGATTAACAAATACATCTATGAAAGAAAAACGATCCGGAAGTATATATTACAGATCCGGATGTAGATCTTCAAAACAGGAGGAGAAATCGGAAGATCGAAGTTCGGATCTCAATCTGGGTTTTACAGATCCGGATCTAAATAGACTTGATTAAAAGGCCTCTCCTTCTTATACTTTCTTCAAATCCTTTTGGGTTGTTAGATTTGCTTTGATTTTGATTTTGATGAGTTTCATTAAGATCGCTTTTTCATATTTGTGGTGAAGAATATGAGTTTTAGATTTGATGAGTTTCAAAAGTACTCCTTTCATATTTTGATAAGTTTCAGATTTGCTTTGATTTTTATTTTTGATGAATTTCAGATTACAAATCTGAGTTGTTAGATTTGCTTTCATATTTATGGTGAAGAAGATGATGAAGTACTCTGTTTACTGTGATGAATTATATTTGGATTTGTGGTGAAGAAGATGATGAATTAGATTTGAATTTGAATTTGAATTTGTGATGAAGAAGATGAATTCAGATTTAGATTTGTGGTGGAGAAGATGATGAATTATATTAGATAATTTTGTATCTTTAAAGTTAACTTCAAATATTTAAAAATTAAAAAAAATGTATTCATTAAATTTATATAAATACATTTATAAAAATTATACATTAATATATTTTTTTATAAATTTAATTATTTATTATTTTTAAAAAGGAGAGAATTCAAGTTTGAAAATTAAAAAAATTTAAAATAAATTTATTTTATTATTAAAAAAAATCCACGCTGGATTTTATATTTCACATAAGCATTGTTATGTAGACTTTCCGTTAACTTTTAACACTTTTAGACGAAAATTTCAATTTTTGTAAAAAAATTATAGTCTAATGAGTTGACTGCAAAATATGTATTTAACCCTCTTTTTTTCCCAACTTATAAGTCAACTTATATATTTATTTACTTATTGCCAATTAAAAAATTCAGAGACGACTCTGCTGGGGATCGAACCCAGAATCTCTGGTTTCGTAGACCAGCGCCTTATCCATTGGGCCACAGAGTCATATGCATTGCAATGTATAAACTACCGCTACTTGTTAATTGTAGTTCCTCTTTTTTTCCTTTTTTTTTTAGATAAAATGGAAATGCTATAATTTTGTTTTTTAGACAATAAGGGTCGGTGCTGAAATCAACTACTGGGCCAAATTCACCTGCTAAGTTTGATCCTACAAGGGTAATCGAACCCTACTTATATCTATATACCATTGTATAATTTGATAAATATTTGTATCTTCTTATTATTTTATTACACTCATTCTATTAAAAAATAAAATTAGAGATATATAGACTTTTCAAACACCGTAATTACTAATTAGTAGTATTACTTTTTAGTTACTATTATTTGTATTAAGGTCAAACGAATTCGTATCAGCTTTGGGCAATGCAGCAAGGCTGAAAGGAGCATTAAATTCCATATCAAATTCTTCTTAAAATCAATAAATACCTTAATATAAGTTTATATAAACAGAAAACATGCAATAAAATTAAATATAAAAAAATCAAAAACAACAAACATTTTACACCTATGAGGTGGTTTATTCAAATTCTATACTACTACACAACATAATCTGTAAAACTAGGGTCAGGGTGTCAAATTTAAAACCCTAAATAGTATTTCTTATTCTCTGTTTGACAATGTAGGCAAAGTTCCAATCTATTTCTTACAAAATATGAGAAAATGAAAGAAAAATAATAATAATAATTAAATCCTATGTCGTTCATAACCCAAAAATCAATTACAATGTGATGGCGAAATCACATAACAGCTAACCTACCATATGGATGACGATAATAGCATCCACGTTACTGGCTCATCGCATTTATAGCTAAACTCCAATCTCTATAAGAAATTTACAGCTAACCTTGTATTGCATTGCAGACTGCTCCAACAGGAAAACAAAGGGGCCAGCCGAGGTGTTATTGCCTTACATTTCATGGGAGATGTGGGGGATCACCTGCCTCATAATGCCTTTCAATTTCTATTCCTGTTATAACAATTGATAATAATATTCTTGGATTTTAATGCCAATTAAGGATCTTGGCACTTCTTCCGCATTTCTTTTCTTTTGATGTTTCATGTAGATTATTTATTTGTTTCTGGTATTCTTCTTTCATTCCAATATTCCAAGAGACCGGATGATTAAATTTGATACAATTTTATTATTATTTTTGCTAGAAGAATTAACATGAAATTGCATACCATGAATTTCAATAGGGTCATTAATTATGGAATGTAAAGTAGATATATGTAAATTATTCAATATCTCTGTCATCTGAATTTGAAAGTGAAGAAATGTAATATTCCAATAATCAACTTCAATCCTTCTGCAAATATATTATTTTTACTCTTTTTTTTTTTGAACGCACAACTTTGAAAAGATATTAGCACGAGTGCAATGAATGACAGAATCAATATTAACAACCCCTCGAACACAACATTAAGTAAATATTCCACTCTATGAGTGAGAATACAACTCACAATAAGGCCCACAATAAAGGGAAAGAATAGACCCATAAAGGCAAAGAAGATTGAAGTAAATTTCTTTTATTATATTTAGTTACATTTCGTTTTGTGTCAGAACTGTATACTCAAGTTACCAATTCTACACAATTGAATAGAGAGGCTCGGTTCAATTTAGAGGTTACAAGATTCATTTCTACCTTAAAAAATGGTGGAAGAAGCTAACCAGAGAAGAAAAGAAAAACATAGCTCCTACTCAAAGTCAAAACTATGCAAGGGGTTTAATCAGATTTTGAATTCACAGACACCCGCCGCTCAGAACCCTAGTTGATGATAGTTAGTATAGTTAATTTCCTTCAACCGCACACAACATAATATGCATTCTGGCAATTCTTCCGCCTTGTTTCCCTGTTTCAAATTAACAAGGAAATATATGCGTATCAGATGAGGACGTCAAATTAATAGTTGAATTCTGCCTTATTTAGGCATTGATGAAGGGGCAGTAGCTACCTGTATGGTCAGACCGAAATCCAGAATACAGAACTTTAGTCTATCTTGAAATGCTTCAAAACCTTTTCTCGATATGTAACTGAATCTGTGCATATCCAAATCAATCTCAAAATAGTTTTCTCCCTGTAAGAGTTTCAAGAAGAAATGTCCCGAGTCAGAATATTGTGAAAGTTCCATCATAGGACCTTCCAGATCCCATGCAAATTCTACTTTTTAGGTTTGATTCCTTTTGGGGCAATGAAAATGCATAGAGTGCAAGATGGAGATCATTTCCATCCTGCTACATAAATTGCTTATTAGGCCATTATTCGATTTCTGGTCTTATTAGAAAAACAGGTTCAACAAATGGGACCATAAGATAATTTATTGATGCAACTATATAGCTGATGTAAACAAAAAATCCTGAATCCATTATGTTAGATACCTTACCCTTGAGAAACCAGTAATCTTAACTGTATAAGGACTGTTTTGACATGAATTGCGAACATAAAACTTCTTGTACATTCATACTAGGAACCAATGTTATGGAACAAAATCATTACAAAAGAAAAAAAGAATATAGGCTTCTTCTAGCTAGTGAAACAGAATATCCCAATTAGGTACATTCGTACTCCTAATTAGAAAGAATGTTAACTATAGGCTTCATGCCAGAAGGAATAATATGCAAGACGTTATTACTGAGTCACGTAAATAAGTTGAGATGTTATAAAATATCCAGAAACTTTACCAAGTAAAATTTATGTTGAGGCCGTGATAGCACGGGCTTTTCATTGTAAGCATTCATAAGCTTCCTTTCAGCTGCACTTAAATTAATATCCTCCATATTTGCTATTCGACCCAAGATCTTCAATCTTTCCCTGAATGGTGAAACTGTATCCAAAGCAAAACCCTTGACCCTCTCTACTTCATCATCAATTAACCTCTGTCACAGAGAGAAGCATGGACAAAAGGCCAAGTAAAAGTTTGTGTAACAAAAGAATGCTGTAAAACTGGTAAAATATTGTGTCGACAATATATTTTCACTCTATGCAAGTATCATAATCTGGCCAAAAGCAAGTGTATAAAACAGTAAGCTCGAGAAGCAATTATCTTACCTTGATACTTTCTTGAAAAAATAGTGGAAGTTCCTTTGAATAACTTTCTGATAGCTTGAAGTAAAGAACATAACTCATTCCTTCTCCATCATATTCGTTTTGAAATATTGTGACTGGATATAGTGGTATCTGAGAAAGAGAAAAATAAAAAGGAAATAGAAATTTTAACCTCCTATATGCATGTTACCAACAATACTGCCAACTCCATGGCATACCAATTTAACACAAGGAAACATTTTCCCTCTCCAGACCAAATGCTTAAGGACTGATTTTAGTAATACTATTAAACAAACTGACATTTGACCGAACTGAAACCCTCAAGCCAATAATGACATTGGATGTGTGATAAGCATTTACTTTGTAATCTTGTTCATTTATTAATAAGAGAATTTATTTAATACAAAAGCCATTCTTTATCCATGTTAATTAGTTGAATTAATAAATGTGATAAACTCATAGCTTTGGAGCAATACTTTTAGAATCATGATGCTGATCATACTAATGAGATCTAAATTCTAGATACCTCTAAAAATAAAATGTTCCTAATCGTAATGGATCACTAATGTGGGGTTACTGATTCTTGATAGATTAGTACATACTATGATTGCTCTGTTGAAGATGATGATTGATCTCATAATCATTTGTGTGGAGACACTAAAGCAAGTATGTAGGTACTTATTGGAGAATAAGTTCACTGAACGTGATTCGCTTAAATAAACCCTAATGGAGTTTTACTTGTCTGACAATAGGAGCTCCTATAGTGATAGTTGTACAAATGATCTTTGGACTTGAGATCATCATAGTACCTTGTGTATTGAATTATACTTCGTCATATTCCTTAATTCTTAAAAGTATGTTGTAGGGTATGCTCGGGTATAATAAAGTATACATAGAGGTAGCTGAATGATCAAAAAGGATCTACCACTTTCAGTAAAGCGAGAGAATATCTTATGCAATTCGATGAATGAAAACTCAGAAATCCTTGGCCAAGGTGGAATGAGTTCTAATTTATATTAATCAGAGTTATGCATTTTGAATCGAAATGCATATGATTATATAAATAAGTCTTATGTTTAATTGATACATTGTATGGTAGAAGGATTGAATTGTACGGTAATTATTCACGGAATAAGTTCTTTGTATTCTTTGTGATAATCTTTGTGATTAACGTTGAATTCATATTATCCGGATAGTCATGATACATTATTTATAAGGTGTCACTTATGATGTAGAATAAATATTATTTATTTATATTTGAATTAAAGGAATTTAATTCATTATAAATGATATTAGAATAGTTTTAATTTATTTATTCTACTACTGACTTAATATATGGTCATACCACAAAAGGGAGAAATATGATTTTAGAAGTTCTTGGCTTAATAATAATAATTAAGTTTATTTAATTTATTAGTGAAATAAATTAAATAGCTTAAGATTTATAATTAAGTATTTGGAGAAATACTAATATTATAAATTAATTAAAATAAGATTAGTCATCTTATTATTATTATTATTATTAAATTGACTAAATAATAATAATATGGTATTTGGAGAAATACAAATATTTATAGTTGAGTCTTATTATTATTATTATTATTTTATTTATTTTCTAATTAGATTTGGAATTAAATTAAAACCCCAACTCCTTAAAGGTTAAGGAATTAGGGTTAGTATATAAATAAGAGCTGTCTTATTGTGGAATAGACTAATGCAACTTGCATCTCTCTTGCAATCATTCTCAAAATCCTAAGGAGTTAGGGTAGAAAGAATTAGGGTTAGCCACCCAAGATCTAGTAGAATCTAAAATCGCATCTTTAATCTGTTCCTCTTGGTGGATACCTCTTAAGCGTTGCATACACTTTGTGACAAACGTATGATCCGGGGATTTGAGAGATCGTGAAAGAGCAAAGATTGAAATTTGAAGTCTACATCAAAGCATTGATTCTCTTCAAATGTATATCTTTATCCTTCCTCAATTAATAATATCTCATTAGGCTATACATTAGGATTGCAGGAAAAAATTATTAAATTGTTATTTTGTATTCTTTTGTTGTGTTTACAATTAAATTGTATGCTTTGATCTTGTTTCAGCAATCCTACACAAACAACATGTTTTTAAACTTGAAAAGAGAAATTTAACATAAATTGAAGTAAATATACCTGAAGATTTACTACAAGGATAGGAGGGACATTTCCAAAAGATTCAATAAACGGAAGTTCCACAAAACGTGCAATATGGTCAATTTTTCGTGGAGATACAAACACATCAACACCGAGAGGAGAAAATGCAGCATAGTTTGAAGCAACTTCTTTCTTTTTATCCCTGTCAAACAATAGAGTTTTTGCAACGTTGTATAAAGTTAGAAATATAAAAAAGGAGTTGTTTTGACTACAGAACCATGTTTGTCTGTTGGAGGGAATTGGATGATCGGGTAGAGGATTTGAGAAAACAAAATTGGTGGATAGATCTACCATAAGTTAAAGCAAGATGAATATATGGAAACCAAAGGATTGCACCCAAAAAAAAGGGGAAACTAAAGGAAGTTGAATCCAGCTATATGTTGTGCTCTCACCTCAAATAGTTCCACCCGCGGACTTTGAAAGTACTTGGCTCAATAGGAGACCAACTATCAGACATCTTCTTCTCAATTGGGCAGTATGGAACCTGAGAACCTGCTATTGGTCTGTGCAGAAGACCCTTTGGCGACACTGAGACAGAAGCAAACATATCAACACTACAAGTCAACAAAAGCTTCAAATTGAAAAACAAATAAGAAATGCATAAATCATTAGTATCATGATGTTGCAAGATGTCAACTGCATTCTCAAGCATATTTCATTAAGTACTCATGCCATGTAAATACTTAATTGAGTACTTGCATTACCAAATTGTTGCAAATTAAACCTAATCAAGAAACATTTCCTTCAACATTATATTGTACTTAATGTACTCTTGCCCACTAAGAGAAATTTATGTGTCTTCATAGTCTTATTTTCGCAATGCATGAATAATATTGTAGATAATTTACTTGCCTACACTTTTAAAGATCCCATATAGCAACTGTAAGTAAATTTTTCCATTGGTTATAACATACTAAAAGTCATCTTCATATCAACACCACAACTTAAATAAACAACAATTTGTGCATATAAACAGAAGAGAGTCGAATATGGACTAATGGCGCTTACATAATGTTGGATTGGCATGTCCGTCTTTCCATTTAAAGGAAAGCCTTAAGGCTGGCTTTTTCCTTGGACTTGAGGTTAGAGATTTTCTCTTTTCATCAGAAGAGGAGGTAGTACCAACAAGACAAGGCAAACAATTATTTGGGAGAAGTCCACAATTGTGCAACATTCCCATATCTTCCCCACTACCTCTTTCATCAACACATTCAGTAGAGATAACATTCACCGAAACTTGAGTGTTTCCCTCACTTTGAGGATCACTAGATTTCAATTGAGAGCCAGTCAGGGTATTTACATTATCAGCAAGATCTCTGACCAAGTTATATTCTAAATTTTCTTCTGATTCTGTACTTGGTTGTCTTAGGGGATCCGAGGTAGCAAAGGATGGAACACTACCGTTATGATTTACGTAATCGGAACCTCTTGGAGTTACAACAGTTGACACAGAGCCATTTTGAGATACATCTGAGATTAGAAATGATAAAAATCAGCAAATCTGAAATCCAAAATACAGAAATCAAATCGACAAGCAATAATATATGACCAGGCGTCAAACATTTAACTTACCATCTTGAATGCTATAAAAATCATCATCTCCATCAGAGTCAACCACCATCACAGGATCGAACCATAATTCTGAATTTCCTGCTTATACAACAAAATTTGAATAAAAAGTTAGGCAAATTTGTATAAAAAATTATATCCATCCAAGCAAAGTTACCATGCTATACACGTTGATCATTCAGTAAGAAAGTTTAAGACAGCGAAACGGAAAAAGCAGATAGTAATCCTATGGTTGAGAATGAAGCAAAAACTAAAAGGCAAAAATCTAACATTTCATGGCAGCCCATACGGATAAGGCATTAACAAAATTGATAGTCTTTCGAAAAAAAAAAAAAAAAAAGGTTGCATATAACCACCAGTAGTTAGATATATTTATGATGTGATTAATTTTATCTTGACTAATCATGATTTAGCACAATGTTGTAATCAACTAGCAAAGGTTTAAGCTTTCATCCCATTCCAAACAAGAAAAATAAATCAATTTACAAAACAAGCTACAATTAACAACTTAATAAGGCAAAAACCAACAAATTAGTAAACAAAACTAACCTAATTAAGAAAATGAAAACTACCCGAAAAGGATTTCATTAAATCTTACCAGAAACTGAATAATAGGATACCTTGATATGCAGGATTGCAGTAATTGCGATCAATTGAAACAGAAGAAGGATCCACTTTATTGAGCTTGTGAGATAAAGAGGGTGTCTTTGTTACTCTTCTACGGCTTCTATTATTCCTTCGAAAACCCATTCCACAGCCTCTCGGTTTCGATCCACAAGCTCCCATATTCGCCCCTTTTTTTAATGGGCGAAACAGATCAAGTTTTCTTCTTTGAGCTCTGTTCTAGCTCTGCAAATCAGAGATAATCAAGCAGTATCAAACCCAACTTTACTGAGAAACATTAAATGATACATAACAGAACAGACTATGCGAATAAAGAGGGTGGTTTATACTACTATTAATTAAATAGGTTTACTGAACCCAATTTCCAATCCAACAATAAGAACAATTAGAAAACTACAAAATTCGCTGAAATCTAAGAACTAAATATTACTACAGTAAAAATTCTAGTTTGAAAGGGGTAAATAACGTGGTTAGTTGACTGTATGTATAATTGTATATGTACTCCATATATATATATATATATATATATATATATATATATATATATATACTCCATAGCGTCCTCAGCTTATTGCAAGAAGAAGAAAGACCACGTTCCTCTACTTCCTTGATTATTGCCACGGGGCTATTTATTTCTTGTCGACCGCTAACTCTCACGCTTATACACTCCCTCCTCCGTCTTTAATAAGACTTTTATAAGCACGCGAGATGGGAGCAGATTCTTGTCTCCATTTTACATATATTTTTTTATATCTTTCGTTTAAATTTTAACATCTAATTTTTTATTTAATACTCTTTTTATTTTTAAATAAATGTCGTTTAAGATTTTTGCACATAAATTAAGAAAGTCATTTAATACTATTATTTAATAACTAAAATATGTGTGAAATTTCATCACTACCCTTTTATGAAAAATTAAAAACTATTAATACTAAGGGTGAGAATTTTTGTGACAATGAGAGAAGGTATGAGTGATATAGGTAAATAAATAATTTATTCTCTTAAAAAGTTATAAACGACAAATGAATTGGGACAAAAAATTTCTTCTAAAACGTCACTTATTTAAGAATAGAAGAAGTACCAATTAATTCTAAAATTTAAATTTAAATGAGGCACATAAGGGAGACATAAAAAATAAGGACAGAGGATCTGCTCTCATGCGTGATAATATTACAAATGATTGATTTATATAATTTTTAAAAAATTTAAAATAATGAAGAAAAAAAAGTAAAAAGAGAAAATAGGAATGAGAATAGTAACGGAGTTGTGACGCCCCCAAAACAGGTATACATCATCTATCTTGAGTCGTCAAATACATGGTACAAAATTCAAATACAACTTAATTATACAACAATTGTGTAAAATACGACAAAACATATGTTGTGAGTTTTAATACAAATATTGTCATCTGAATAATATCCACACTCAATTAGTCCTCATTACATTTATTATCACACTATTTAATGTAATAGTGAGGACTACTAATACTATTATCCGGACCTTCACACCGCTTCCCGATTAGTCCCTACTACGCTCTCATTTCTGAAGAGAACAATGAAAGTAAAAGGGTGAGCTCAACTAGCCCGAAAGAAGAAATATTATAACTAAGATAATACTGTAATAAATTATCGTTAGCCTTCAACAAAGGTTAAAAAGCGATACAATATAACAAACATCAAGTTTAATCTGCGGTGAAACAAACAATCCATTAAAAGAGTCAAGTAGAAAATAAAATCTACTATCTTTTATGATTTAAAAAGTTTTTTGTAAGACCCCAAATTATTAATAAATAAAATTTATTTTCCTCTATTTATTATTTTGAAATAGTAAGGGTTGATTTGATTAATGTGGATAGTTATGGGTAAAATACGCAAATATTTCGAATAAGCAAGTGGTTATAAAATATTCATTATTGTTTGGGAATATTCGTTTGGTCGTGGAATATTCGTCTCTGTTAGGAATATTCGCATGCGACCACAGCATCTTTTTTGTAGGCCCCATAACGAAAAAGCGATTGGATGAAGAAAACGACAAATATAAGTTGTTTATAAATAATCTACGTAGTTGTTACTGAATTAATATTATTGGAATACCCGTTGGGTTAAAACACACTAAATACGCGTTGTTAAACAAAGAAGACACCAGATTGCACCAATTATTGATTCTTACGTAAGAAGGCACTACTCAACAATTGTTACAGTAATTATTATTCAGTATTTTATTTTATTGATTCAATAATTGCTGCATTGATATTTTATATTACTGTTGTTTCAATAAATTGTCATTACACAGTATTTTCCATTATCCGAGCAATAATTCATATTATCTGAATAATATTATTGGATAACATTATTGGCAATGTCTAGAAAGTTCTATCTAAGGAGAGGTTTGGTCACCTAATTATTGCTTAAGAAGTGAAAGATCCTTATTGAAAGCCCTCTTTCCTGGAAGCTACTGATTGCCCGATGATTGTGATTACGTAGTATTATTTGTGAATAATTAATTATTAATTTATATGATGAGAAAAATATTAATTTTATGTGGATATAGATAGAGATAATTTTTAATGTGACAATTGTTGAAAATTAATATTTTATCTTTTTCCGATAAAATAATTCATTTAAATATATTATTTTAATAATATATTAATCTTGTGATATTTTTATAATGAATGTGGGATATATGAGTATATGAGAAGGAAGAGTATTTTTGTGGCATTAAATGTTTAACACATATTTTGTGTGTTGGTGGACACAATTATTGACCGAAATTTGATTATAGCCTGTAAAATCGCCTGTTTATGGATTTTGATTAATTTCTGTTTGGAATTTGAAAAAACTTCCTTCTGTAAAGTTGTAGATAATGGAATTTCCTATAAAAATTCGCGAGATTCGAATTTTCTGGCAAAAGGGCTATTTATTGTGAATTATTGAAGTTCCGATGCTCCGAAATAATTAATTTTTGAAGTTTTAATTATTTTTAAAAAAAAACGTTTTTTACATTTTTGGGACTCATTTAACATGTGTTAGGATGGTTGAGTTCAGATTCATGGATGCGTAGGAAGATGTAGAAAATAAATAATATTAATTTATTAAATTTTTTTCTTTGGTGTTACAAGCATTTTCCTATAAATAGGGTGTTTAGGTTAATTGAAAATCACACCAGAAATCAAGTTTTCTCTCTATATTATCGAGTATTATTGTTGTGAGTATTTTGAGTATACTTTGAGTATTGCTTTACTGGTGCAAGTTCAAGTCATAAAGATATATCCTGTGTTTATTAAAAGTATCTTTTCTTTCGGTAAGGATTTTATTTTATTCGAAAATGATATTATTTCTTCAATATCATTATGCCAAAATATTGGTTGGAAATTTTTATCCTTTTCTGATAAAATAATTCATTTAAATATATTATTTTAATAATATATTGATGGTGATATTTTTATAATGAATGTGAGATATATGAGTATATGAGGAGGAAGAGTATTTTTGTGGCATTAAATGATTAACACATATTTTGTGTGTCGGTAGACCACAATTCTTGACCGAAATTTGATTATAGCCTGTAAAATCGCCCGTTTGTGGATTTCAGTCAATTTTTGTTTGGAATTTGGATAAACTTTCTTCTGCAAAGTTGTAGAGAATGAAATTTCCTATGAAAAGGATACGTTGTTTGAATTTTTCTGATAAAATGGCTATTTATTATGAATTATTGAAGTTCCGAAGTTCCAAAATAATTGATTTTTGGAAGTTTTATTTATTTTTATCAAGGAAAACGTTTTTTCCATTTGAGTGGCACATGTTAATGGTTAAATCAATTTGGTGAGGTGTCTAAGGAAATTAAGAAAAGTATATTATTATTTTATTAAATTTTTCGCTTTTTGGTGTTCTAAGCATTTTCCTATAAATAAGTGTCTTGGGTTAGAATTGAAAATCACACCGTAAACTGAAGTTTTCTCTCTTTCTCTCTCGATATATTGAGCGATTCTTGTGAGTATTTTGATACCTTGAGTGTTGATATACTGATGCAAGTTCCTTCAAAGACTATATCTAATATTCCGCTTAGAGTCTGGCCTTTTTCGAGGTAAGGGATGTTATTTTTTCATATATGATATTATTTCTTTCAATATCATTTTGCAAAGTATTGATCTGAACTTTTAATCAAATTTGGAACTTTTTGTGTCTGAGTTACTTATTCACGATATCAAGACTTTATTCACGATACTGACACTATTCACGAATCACGGCCTTTATTCATCGAAAAATAAATTTTTTCCTTTTCGTCCAAAATATCTATTATGGATACTAGCTTTGATTGTATCCATGTTTTGATCATTCTTGAATTTTACTTCACTATGATTATTTATGAGGTATTTTTGACATGAAATAAATTTGAAATACTGAATCCTTGATATTTATTTTGTTTCACCGGATTCGTTTTTTTAAAATATTTTTATCATCCTCAGTCCTAAATGATGATATTATTGAATATCTTTGGCTGTAGTAGTGCAAAAAGATAAATGATTTTATAATGAATATCTTTGGCCCGTAGTGCAAAGATGAGCAGTGTTGAGATGAATAGGTGTTGAGATGAACATGACCGATCGATGAATATCTTTGGCACATGAGTGTGAAGATGAAAATTTGATTCAAGATGAATATTGATTGATGTTACATGGATAAAATATTGACGATGGGCTTTTAAATTCATAGATAATAGTAGATTTCATTCTCTACGTAACTCATCTATGAATTATTATTTCATTCACGATATGAAACTTGTTGCTCATTGTATTCTATCAGTTTTTCCTTGTTGAAGACCAACGATAATTTGTTCTATATTATCTTAGTCATAATATTCTTTCTTTCGGGCTAGTTGAGCTCACCCTTTTCCTTTTTGTTCCATTTTTTCTTCTCGAGAGTAATGAGAATGTAATCATCTTAGTCGAGTGCGGAATGAAGGTTCTAGGAAGTTGTTTTAGTAGTCCTCACCATTTTTGTAAAGTATTGTATCAATAATTGTAATGAGAACTTAGTTGGGTATGTATATTGTCTAGATGATAATATTTATATTTAAACTCACAGTTTATGGGTTGTATTAATAAAGTAGTAGTTGTACCATGTTATTGACGACTCAGAATGGGTGATGTATACCTATTTTGGGGGCGTCACAATAGTGTCGTATACGTGAATAGTAACTCCGACACAAAAAGGCAAAAAATTCACAATAAAATTCAAATCAATATTTCGGTATAATGATATTAAAAGAAATAATATCATTTATAAAAAAAAATAACATCCCTTACCTCAAAATAATAGTACTTTTGGCTGAAATATCGGATATAATGTTGAAAGAAACTTGCACTGTATAGCAACACTCAAGATATCTTAATACTCACAAAATATGCTCGATATTATAGAGAGAGACAACTTCTGATTCTGGTGTGATTTTCAATTCTAACCTAAACGCTCTATTTATAGGAAAATGCTTAGAACACCAAAGCAGAAAATTTAATAAAATATTAATATTTTCAAAAAAAAATTCCTACGCACACCACATCATTCTCATCAGCACACAAAAGTATGTCCCACCCATATTAAAAATATTTTTTTAAAAAAATATTTATAACCCCAAAAATTAATTATTCCGGAACTTCAATAATTCATAATAAATAGCCCTTTTATCAAAAAAATTTGAATTTTATGTTCATTCCATAGGAAATTTAATTCTCTAAAACTTTATAGAAGAAAGTTTTTCCAAATTCTAAACGGAAAATGACCAAAATTCACATACGAATGATTTTCAATACCTCTATTTTGACAAAATACTGATAAAATACCTCAGCATTAATTCATTCATTTATATACACATAAAATAAATATTTCCTTATTATTTTTATCAATAATTAATTATTCACAAATAATATTACAGAATCACAATAATGACAACCAGGTCGTTCCCAGGAAAGATGAGGCTTTCCGATAAGGATTTCTCCTTATTGGTGCGCAATTAGGTGATCAAACCTCTTTCATAGACAGAACTTCCTTAGACATTGTCAATAATGTTATCTAATAATATTATTCAAATAATATGAATTATTGATTCGATAATGGGAAATATTGTGCAGTGACAATTATTGAATAAATACAATAAAATATTAAACTGTAATTACTGTTACAATTATTGGGTAGTGACTTCTTACGTAAGAATCAATAATTAGAATTATTAGCAATCTTGTGTCTTCTTGTCGTGCAACAAATCAGACATCAGATTTTAACCAATTTGGTATTCCAACAGCTTTTAATCATAATAACTACGTCGTTATTTATAAAAAACTCATACTTGTCATTTTTTCATCCGGAAGCGCTTTTTCGTTATAGGGCCTAATAAATGGTCATGCGTAAATAAATGCGAATATTACCCGACAGCAAGAATATTTCACAACCAAACGAATATTCCCCGATAACAATGAGTATTTTATAACCACTTGTTTATTTAAAATATTTGCGCATTTTACCCATAAATAACCACATTAATCAAATCAACCCCTTACTATTTCAAAATAATAAATAGAAGAAATTATATTTTATTCATAAAAGTTGGGGTCTTACATTGTCCCCTCTTTTCTAGTAACCCGTCGTCGCATACGTAGAAACAAAAAAGGAACGGGGAAGGAAGAACAATCGTTTTATTTTGCCACATGAGGTGGCGGGTTTGACTAGATAACATAATGAAAATGTATTAGATTGTAAATCCTGGAATGACGTTTCTCCCTCGTCCTTAGCCTCGAGGAGTGGTGAGCAGCAAGTAAATACTCCCTCTATCCCGTATTAAACGTTCTAATTTCTTTTTTAGGATGTTCCATAATAAATGTTCTATTTCTATATTAGTAATTATTTTTATCTTATTTTTTCATCTATACCCTCATAATCTTTTTAGTCAACTTTTGTTGGAAACTTAAGAAATAATAAAATATTTACATTGGGAAGTGATGTTTACATCTCTTCTATTTAATAAAATGTTTACATTTTTTTACCAATTGAAAGACGATGGTTAAAGGTTATAGAGTCAAAAATTAAGCATTTGGATTTTGGAATTTCGAATTTGTTTGATGTGTTACTAGGGGGCTTATAATTGAGGGGCCAAATTCGTTGGTTCGAGCACTTTATGCATTGGTTAAGGTCTATGTTGTAGTAGTAATAGTCTAATAAATTATTTTTCAAATTAGGTACAATTATGTTATATTCTATAAGTCCTCCCTGTAATATATAAGATATAATTTCATTATATCTCCAGTATATACTTTTAATTTTTGGGGAACTAGATAAACCTTCTTGCTTGTTATCGAATATATGGCCTTCGTTGTTTTATATAGCGTACATTTTAGTTTTAAAGCATCATTCCTTTATCATAAACTAAAATTATTTTATGTGTCTTATTGTTCAATGATTTGATGGTGAATTTGACATGTTTGACAGAAGGAGCTTTGTTTAAATGCTTGATATAATTCTCATTGCTGACTATGTCACTAAGTTAATTGCTCAATATGAGCTTTGTGTTAAATTCTATTGAAAGTTTAGACCTTTTTATTGTTTCATTTGGTTTTGGAATTGAAATCGCACCAATTAAAATCGCACCGCACCACTCACAAGCGGTTTCGTGTGCTATTTTGAATTTGTCAAACCGCACTTAAGCGATTTCGGGTGCGGTTTGGACTTCAAACCGCACCAAAACGCACCATGCTCACCCCTAATTAGTAGGTGGGTTTGAAGAGAGAAATATAATTATTGAAATGTGAGAATAATAATAAAAATGATCTAAAAAAATGATTCATGTGAGAACTAACAATGAATAATTAATGTCGGGGTCATAGAAAATTACATGAATATTTCAATTAAAAAGTATTTTAGAAAGGCAATTCAGGTAAAAAATGTTATTAATTAACGTTCTGAAACCAATTAACACGTTTAATAGAGAGGGAGGGAGTACCATTTTAACTCTTGTATATATGTAATTTTGATATTTCAATTTAATGAATATTTTTTGATATTTTCATAGGTTTATAATTTAAAAAATAAAGTAATACTAGGATTCTTAATTTTTTGATATTAAACAACATATTATTCAATATTTTAATAAAAATTTATGACAGTCAATAAAATAACATGTAGTCGATTATTGAAATTGATAAATTTATAATAAAAAATAATATTTATAACCTCGTTATACATTTATAAGGACATTTTTAATGGGAAAATATAATTTCCTTATATAATAACACATTATTTAAGATATACTTTTTGAATTCCTTATTTTACGGACGTTATTATGACAACTATATCCAAACGGCATATTAAGCATGGGAGCTGAGAAGATCCCAAAAGTCCTTTTGGAAGTCAAAAAATGGCGGTTTCAGCAACGCCCCTACCTCCAATTCTCTCTCCTAATCGCCTTACCACCATAACCACTACCAGCACTAACTTGGTTTCTTCGTGTTGCCCCAAATATAACTATATTGATATTCCCCTCATCCTCAGCTTCCCCTCCAAAAACAGCAGTACCGCCCGTAAACTCCCATCCATTATCACTTTCGCTCAGAGTAATAATTCAGTCCATCAATTAAAAACCTAATTATTCTTGGGTTTATTTCAATAATCAAATTATTTGTGTTTAATGCCAATTCTTCTGTGTTGATATCAGAATCGACAACAGGATTGGCGAATGACCAGAAGAGAGAGCTACTCGAACAATACGGTCTTAATCCCGACGAATTTCTTTCAGAACCTTCTCCAAAGGTCAATATTCATCTCTCTATAAATATGTGTAAGATATATGTTAGAAATTTGTTGTTTGCAAATGTGGTTTTATAGACGAGGAGGAGAAAAGAGATGGAAAAGACAGGAAGAGGAAAGCAAGTCCCGCCTGAGGGAATGAGGCAACCACGGGAAACCCATAAACTGCTTCAGGTTGCCATTTCTGCTGCAGTGTTTCTTGAATTTAAAGTCTTGCTGTTACAAGGTTGTATATGAGTAATTTAGTTCTTTAGTTTTGTTATACATTTAAATTAGAAGCTATTGTTCAACATTTAAGAAGTGAGAATGCATTGTTGGCTGGCGAAATATTATTTGAACACCATTTTTTGTTTCACCCAACCCAACTGTTCGATGTGGATATATAGCTGACATATAAAATTGAAGCATGTAATCTCTGTTGTTCTTTGTGTGGTTTTACGTAGTAGTGAATTCTTGGAACTAGGGCCTAGGAAAGTGAAAAATAGGATAGATGAATGATAGGATGGAGTTTTCATCACCTGGTATGGGGGAAAAGGAAAGGGAAAATTCAGAGAGCAGGGGGGACTTCCTTCTGGGCATATCTATTTTTTTCCCCACCAAAAAAATATCGGGAGAGGATTCCCACTGCACTCTTCATGATTTTATAGGGTTTGGACAACACCGTTTAGTTAATTTATGTCAAACAACTCTCATTTCCCTTGCTTCAAGGGATTCATTTTCAGGCTAGCCCAACTAGCGCGTTGAGTTGAGTTGAATCAACTCCCATTTCCTCCATTTTTTTGTCTTTCACATGCAATTAAATAATATTTGGAGATAAATTGCTCTTTGCAAAGGGATAATTTTCAATTTCATTATCTTCCCTTGTTCATTTTTTTGCTATTGAAACAAGTAATACATTTTTTTCCAGGTACGTGCAACAAGTAAACTTTATGGTGCGCTTATTAGAGAATAATTTCATCATTTTTATTTTGTAAAACAATTACTGCCAGAGATATCTTATGAAAAAATGGTGTTGCGCAACCTTAATGGATATTTTAGGTGCTTGGAGGGAAGGCTCGAAGGAAGAAATTGCTCTCACCAAAAGGTATGGATGTACGTCCGATGATGGAAGTTGTAAAAGGTGCAGCCTTTGCTATGTTGCAGGTAAAGATATATCTTAGTTTCTTAAAGCTGGCCAATTACTGAAAGCTTATGAGAGTACCATATGTTCTTATGCTTTCATCTAAAAGAATTACGACATAACTATTAAGATCCTTATAGCATTGTTAAGAACATATTATGTCATCTGCACCAAAAAAAGAAGAACATATTATGTCATCTTTGTTTAGGCTGCTGGTGGTTGTCCCGCATCTTTGAGACCAGGTCGATGGTTAGACTTGTATAGCGGCACAGGATCTGTTGGTATCGAGGCCCTCAGCAGAGGATGTACTGAGGTACCTTATGTATATCTTCTTACATGACTAATAACAATCTTCCACACATCCTTATTTATTAGCTGGTAAAGAATTATTAAGTCCAGTTAAAGTTCAGTTTATTTTTAAAATAGCATGAAGTTAATTTTTGACTCAGCATATGATAGATCACTAGTTAATTTAAAACTTTACATTGTTAGATAATGGGCACAACAAAATATATCAAGCTCTTTACACCTCTTGCATGGAGCCCCTTCCACACATATAGAGACATAACAAAAAAAAAACAAACTACAAAGATATCGAGTGGACACAAGTGTATATGGGAAGGCTTAACCCAAAACCTTCACAACATAATAAACTCTGAGACCTGGTTGCTCCAAAAGCTTACATTGTCAGAGTATGCCAAAGTCAGAAGAAAAATTCAGTTTGTGAGTAGATATAGGTGAATTGGTTGACTGCATATTTTATAGTTTAGTTTCGTATTCCTCTCATTATTTGTTCTGAAATGCGTTCTGCTTGATTTGCAAACTGCAGGTGCATTTTGTTGAGATGGATCCTTGGGTTGTTTCGGATATCCTACAACCAAATCTAGAATGGACTGGGTTTCTTGATGTTTCAGTTATACATACTGTTCGTGTTGAAAACTTCTTGGAACGAGCAGAACAATTTGTAGGTATATGACATTTTTCATCCTGTCTGTTTTCTTTCTTCCTGCCCTCCTCATCTAGTAACATAAAGTAAAGGGACTTCTAATCTGGGATAGTGTTGGTTTCTTGGATATTTAATTCATTGTGAGATGTTCCTGTGAATACTGCACTACAAAAATTCATTAATGTGACCAGATTGTATTGTGGCCTCCTTGCTAAGGTGAGTATTAGTTTACTTTCTTGGATGAGTAGACTCCTCCAGTCTTTAACATATTAAAGAATGTATTTTACAAAACAAAATGTCTCAGCTTAAAAATTACTTCTATAAACTTATTCTACAGTACACAAGTCCCAATTCAGCCAAATACCACTTTTAAGACCGCAAATGAATCCACAAATCTTGCCTCATCTATATAATGGTATTTAATCCTCTAGTTTATATCTATTACATCTATTGGATTCAATTGATACAATTAATGCCAAGGAAAAGTAGGGTGTGATTGCAACTCCTCAAAACCATGTCTTCTCATTTTTTGCATGTGCTTTGCCTGCGAGTATTATGGCATGTGCATGCTGTCAGAGGATGTTTGTTTTTTTAAGGTGGTGTTGGTGATGATGTCATCTACTAGTGATGAGTTTGAACTTTGAAGATACTAAAATATTCTCTGGTAATATACACATAAAACCATGACTAAATCTTTAGATATTTTAAGTGTATACCTTATTTATGATCTAACATCTGTAGTACTCCATGTAATATTTACTATCTTCTCATTTATAGCTGTATTTGTCAAGATATAATTAATTTTTGTGTAGGTAAAGATGGGCCTTTTGATTATGTGAGTGTTACACCTCCTTACACACAAGTGGATTATGGGGTACTGATTAATCAAATTTCAAAGTCATCTTTAATTGGAGAAGATACTATAATAGTAAGCTTTTATATCTTGTCTACTGCTAAACATGTAGTTCGATTTATTTTTTTTGTCTTTGTTTTAATAGATCAACTATATATGTCCTAGGTAGTGGAGTATCCTTTGAGAACTGATATGCTGGATGCATGTGGATGTCTTACAAAGGTAATTTCTAATGCAATTTGTTTTCCTTACCATTACGAGCAATGTGATTTGTTACTTGTTGGCTTCTTAATTTTGAAGCTTTAACTTAGATGTTAACTTTAAGGTTCATTCATGGCTTCAATCTTACAAGGAGCAGGGTTATGAATCCTTGTACATCTCTGGTAGTCTTTTTAAATGTGAAGTTGTTTCATATATTTCCCATCAATGAGGAAACGAAATATTATTGTAAATGTACTTGGTGCTTTGATCCTTCCTTTGATAGTGACATGCCATATAATCGATTCTTTATATTGAGTTACACAACACAACAGTTCAGTGCCTTATTGTTTCTCTGGTTACACAAGTGCAGATAGCTGATCGACGATTTGGCCGGACACATCTAGCAATATATGGGCCCAAGTGGGCACAGAAGAAGAAAAAGTCAGCTCTCAAATTGGGTTGTAGCAGAAAAAGTTTAGAATGGTAGTAGAAATTGGACAAGGCATCAGGTTAAATTGGCTTTAAGCCTTTAACATGAACAGCATTGCATGTTTGATGCTTTGTTTGAGGGTGTAATGCCTACCGTGTCAGCACCGAAGCATCAGTTGATACTTTTTTTCAGGTGTAGTGTCTACTACTGTCAATATTGGAGCACATTAGCTTCTATGGGTTTTCATGGTAATGGGCTGTTAATGGAGCACCATCTGTATAATGCATCTTTGTATGGTTTCACATTCTTCTTTTCATTAGGATCTTCTTAAAGAAATTGTGGTTTGTGAATTGCAGGTCAATAACCTCAGTGGTACTTTCAGCTATTCTCTATTGCTAAATATGTAGGAGGAGATTAAAAAGAACATGATGTCACAAGTCTGTCCAGTACGTAAGGAGTTAAATCTAATAGATGTACTGGAACTCTTGACAAAGAGGTGTATATTTGTTTATCTTTGCTATATGAATAACTGAACGTTTAATAGCATTCTTTCTTTGTTTTCTATGATGTGTTTGTGTGTTTTCTTGGTTTTATTTGGTTGACCATTAAACTTTAAAGTTTTATGCATGATTTTTCCATGTGATCTATTTCTTTTAAATGCTAAATAAAGCATTCACTTGCTTGGGATCTGCATTAACTTGCTATATTATTAGTCTTAGGCTTTTGTTTGCTGTCCACATCTTATTATGGGAATTGTAGAAATTTTATAGCTGATAGCCTCCCTGCCCATAAAGCCCAGATATCTCATACAAAAAATTCCACAACTGATTATTTCAAAATTCAATGATATTTTACCCAAGTTAGTGAAAATAGGAATTTTTAACAATGATAATTTTCTCTCAAAGAAAGCAGGGTCATGTTATTTTCCATTTATTTATCTTCTTATTAATGGACCAAGCATTTTTTTTTTTATAATGTGGAGTATTCGGTCCACAGTCCGATTAATCTTCTCACCCTTGGGTCAAACTTTTTATACGGGCTTGCGTCCGCGTCCTCGTGCTCCCATGACTATTTTTGGAGCAGGTGCTCCCATGACTATTTTTGGAGCAGGTTTGTTACTCTGTACTCCCTCGTCTTCGACGGGGTGCAATTGCCGCCGGGAAAAGATAATTCACTAAGTGGAGGAGAGGGTGAGGAATCTAGGGTTTTGAAGGGGAGATTAGGGTGTTTGCAGACAAGTCAAGAAGGATTGAGAGGAAGAGGAGGAGTCAATGAGGAAAGAGGAGACGATTTGAGAAGAGATTGATCAATTTCTTATTTGTGTGAGAGAGAAGGAGATGACCATCCGAGTTAACTCCTAGAGAGAAGAAAACCAACCAACCAAGTTAACTTAATTAATTTAGGATTGTTGTTTGGATTTTAGCCGTTTATTCGCAGGTCACCGACATATATAAGGTACTATTGATTGAAAAAAAAAAAAACTCATTTTTTATACACTGAAAACTAGTAATGTGTTATGCCCTCCCGCAATTCCATGTTATATTTTATCCGAAATAATTGCTAGATCAATAAAATAATTAAAATTTGTCACACTCCATAGTCATGAATTGCCAAAAGTATTTCAAAAGATACCATAGGTACTTGAGAGGCAGACCTCAGTTCTATTAGGCATGGGGAGCAGAGCAAATGGGTGAAAGGATGGTAAGCGAATTAGTCATCTTATAGTAATATTTTAACGAGGATGTATATGAAAAAATTTCATGTTAAAGATGGTGAAGAGTATAAAAGTTGTAAGAATATACATGTAATACAAATATAAAGTTTCGACGTCTAGACGGCCATGGCCCTGTGGACCACCCAGTTCCACCCCTGAGTACTCAAACTAATTCCCCCATTCTGATTTTATGTATCACGTGTAAATGTTAGTAAATCAAACGGATTTGTTGGGTTTAGATTATAGAGTGAATCGATATATTCTAATTATTTTTTGATGTGTACATAAACACTATATAGACTGCTTGTGGTGTATGATATGATAACATTGTAAAATACGTAGCACCATTTTGACGAGAATCTGAATTATTTATATGCCCAAAAGAAGGCATGAAATCCACATAACTGTAGTCTTTGGATGATATTATCTACTTGAGTTACAGTAAGGTAAATATAGAAGAAGAATATAAATAGTCAAATTTGAGAGTTGGGGAAGAGCTTTAAAAATCCCCCCTACCCTGTATATCATTATTGGAGTCTGGTGTATGACATTCAGGAATACCGATGAAGTGGCAAATCCATGGATTGATGTTCTTAGAAAGTGGGTTCAGGTGAGCATGATGATCACACCGGTTTTGGTACTCATTTATGCCAAATTAGTGTGGCTGAAGCACCAAGCCACGTCTTTTTGCTTCTAACTCTGTTGGTTTCTGCGACATGGAATCAACAGTGGGGCCTTGATACTATAATGTATGAATAATCACCTCACCCACCAAATTCCTGGCCCAAGTAAAATCAAGTTCAAATTGAGGGGACAGCGACAAAAGGTAGAGGAGAGTTTTGTTTGAATAGGGCACCCCCTGGACCATCCTGATTGATACTTTGAGTTTTATAAGGGGAAGCTTCGGCTTTCTTTTTTTTCTTCCAGAAAATACAAAACATTTGCGTGTTGGATAGGAAAGACTAGAAACTATTACTTACAATCAAGACCAACTACTTTTATTATGTGGCATTTGCACAAGCAGTGATCATTTAAAACCAGAATTTTGGTGAGCATTGGTTCAGGTTTAATCATTTTAGGAGGCTTGAACCTCACTTCAGGTCAGTTGTCTTGTTAGGAAGAAATGGTCATAATTTAGCTGGACTGAATTAAGGATTCTCCTCTTTAAACATACATCGGCATCAACAATCAATTCATAAATCTCCACACATTGCCTTGGTAGGAAATTTTGGACGAGTGGTCATATCTTTCTTCAAGTTTAGAGCTCTCTGTACTTTGTTCCAACTCAAATCAAAGGACACTCTTGTTGCTGGGTCTACCCATGGCACTTTAGTTTCTTCTCCTCCTCCCCCCCTCCCCTCCCCTCCCTCTTTCCAGCTCTAACTCATGCACATCCAACAATTGGTGAAAGAATTTGCATATTTTGCTTACATGTCCTTTAGCAAATCTTACATTCTCAACATGTTTTAGAGTAATTAACTACACAAGGGATCCTCTCGAGGAAGTTTGGCATTGATGATGATCGGCCAAGGCTTCCCCTACTGACCGACTGTTAATGTGTTCCTTGTAATGTTGGGTGATGTTAGTATATGTAATTCTGTGTCTATATATATTTCTGTAAGGACTTAAAAGAGTTACCTTTTTGCTTTTACACCTTTTATTATGATAAAAAAAATGAGGTTCTTGAGAGAGTATATGTAATGTGTATGCTTATTTCGTGGATATTTCTTTCTGAGAATTCATTGACGTAGAAAATAGGTTATGTTCATATAAATGTACTATGAAGAATTCTTTTTCTTTTATTTATGTTCAGAATTTGAAAAAGAGAATGAATGTATTAAAAGAAAAACGTCTTGTAAATGAATCTAATATCCAGTAATAATGTAGTTTAATGGATGGTTTTTAAAAACTAAAATTTTAGATTAATTTCCTTGGAGTTACCCAAATGAAATCTGTTTTTGGATGAAAGTAACGGAATATGCCTTGTGATGGATGTCTGTTAAATTTTCTACACGACTAGTGTCGAGCAACATGGGAATATGAGAGATCATCATCTTGTATCTAAAAAAGAACAATTCAGAGATTTATCTAAAGAACATGTACAGAGGTAATATAATATTTTTGGAGTAGAAATGATTTGTTAGTTGTAAGGATGTGCCTATATTTTTGGTACTTCCACGGTAACAGTCTTTTCATCTTTTATACAGTGTATGTGCTATAGCCTATAGATATCCTTATTTCTTTAGTTTTTTGTAATTACAGTTGTAGGATGATCTTTTTGCAGAAAAAGACAGAAGGGGAGGGAGCTTTTAGTGCATGATTGTATAGATCACAAAGACTGGTCTCAAGAAATTTAAGCTTAGTCTTGAGGTAATCCCATCAGATGGGACTACGCAAATTATGTGATTTCTCCTCATCATCTCCATTATGAGTCTAGATGGGCACAGAATTCGGTGTATTTTTCCAAGTTTTGGGTACGTAAGACATAGGGAGAGATAGTGAGGTCCCCTTTGAATAGCTGCCTGCATGAAAATGTACACACCAAAGCAAAGGTTGGGTTTCCCCGTGGACCCCGTCAATCTAAAGCAACAAAGGATAAGAAACTTTATTTACTTCTAATATTGCATTGCTAATCTCTCTGTTTCTCAAGTACAACTGAATTGCTTCTGGGCTTCTCGTGTTCCACTCGCACTTATAAAGAAAGCCAATCACTCCTTGCATGCCAGGTTGAAAACATCTCAAACTCTCCTCATCTTGAATTCTCTTTTCCTTCTATATATCTTCTTGTTCTGTCTGGAGCTCCAAATGGTCACCCTCTTGATTGTTTCAACCTTGTATTTTTGTAATTCT
Source organism: Panax ginseng (assembly GCA_020205605.1). Taxonomy (NCBI): domain Eukaryota; kingdom Viridiplantae; phylum Streptophyta; class Magnoliopsida; order Apiales; family Araliaceae; genus Panax; species Panax ginseng. The sequence continues at coordinate 153,787,959 of CM035129.1, forward strand.
TATTTAATGGCCCGCAAGTCTGTCTTGTAGAGAGTATATAAAGAAGAAGAAGAGGGAGAAGTTATGGTTGGCAGCAGTAGGGTTTCGCTGGGAGTTGTTTTCTTATTTGGGTTTCTCTGTTTTCTGTTCTTTGGGATTGTAAGCCGAAGTTTGGCGACAATTACTGTTCCATCAACTGGAAGTTTCGAGCACTTGAGGTCGATAGGGAAACAGAGGCAAGGTGGTCATCGCAACTTTGATCTTAATTATGTGAGCAAGAGAAGAGTGCCTAACGGACCTGATCCTATTCACAACAGGTACATTAATCAATATATGCATGATCAAGTACATCGGCATTTTTGTTTTCACCATCAAACTTCTCATCATGTGGGATTGCCTGACCATTTCTAATGCCTTGAACCCATCTTAATTTCCCCTTCACGTGTCAACTTTATCATGTAGCATCTTTGTTTGGTGAAGAAAAATCATGAACTTACAATTGGTACGATTATTTTTCTCTTTGCCAAAACTTCTTTAAAGACAATTTTTTTTTCTTAATTCTGTTAAGAACAAAGAAAAGAGAGGGAAGAGAAAACTGGACCACCTATCGTAATTTATGGAAAGGGTGTTTAGTCTTTCGGCTAGTTTTTAATCCATTTTGAAATGATAGTAAAGTAGCCTCTCACAAATCCAATCATGATTTATTCGATGCTTTGCTAGATTGGCATGTAAAACAATTCGTTTGCAGTAATCTCTATTCCGCATTACTATGTATACTATATACTATATTTTTCTTTTTCAGAAGAGCAGGGAAGTCCACACAACCACCGGTTCGAGCTTAATTGAGCATCAAGCGAATTAATTAAGAAGCTTCAGAACTTGCGTAGTAGAAGGCAATCTACTTAATTTTTTAGGAAAAGAAATGCTTCATCTAGTATTAGTAGTTTGTGAAAGCTTTAAACTGAAAATTGTTATTAGCCAGGTTATGTGAATGAATAATGAGGGGACTAGGACCTCTAGTAGCTTTAGGTTTCTTATTTTTCTTCTAGTAATGAAATGGGGTGCTGCCACACTTTTTTGGTGTATTTTGGTGGCTCTGCAGTTTGGTGACCATTGAAGATTTTACTCGGATTCTGTCGAAGCTTCTCGATCTCACACAGAAAATACACACTAGGCTTTTGAGGTATCCCATCAGTATTTTCAATTCTGATAGATAGAGAGAAATAGAGGGAGTTTTGCATGCAAAAGAAAGAAAAACAAGTAGATGCTGCAAGGGCAAGGCCCAAGAAATGCACTAGTCTCAATAAGTATTATGAACTTGTGAAGGGAAGGCATGCACGATTATGTAAAAAATTGATGTCTTTGCTTTTATAATTGAATTGGCTTTCTTTTTATCAAGTGGCTTTGTATTTCCCAAATAAAGCAGTTTCCTCTGTTAAAGGGGCTTTCTTTTCAACATTTCCCCCCTTCCAATTGAGCTTTTTGATGGTATTATTATTAGCAACTGATGTATGCAATACTACTACTTCTGTTTTGAACCAAATTTAGAAGATTGAGTTGATTTTTTCTCTCTTCATAATTGTCCTGCACAATAATATAACTTCTTCTAAATCTGGATGATTGAAACTTGACAACTGCCATAACTTGAAAAGGAATTATCCAGCGTAATAGTAATTACTACTTATTAGTAGTAGTTTTTACTATGATCTTTCTCTAAAGTGAAAACAAAGCAACTCTTGTGCATCTTCTTTTTCTCTTTCACTTTCGCTTTTGTTTGCTTGCTTTTTTTTTTTTTTTTTTTTCAGGTTTGATTTTTGATGGTTTCAAGAAGCAGAGTCCTGGTCTTAAAGTAACTGAGATTTAAATTTAGGAGGGATCTCTTTTTGGTTGCATGCATGAGTGACAGAATCCCCATCTCATGCAGTTTTTACGATTGAAAAGTCGATAGATTTTTCTGTTTGTACCACCCACCGGATACACCTCCAGAAATTTACTGCAAGTAGTTGTCACAACTATATCTACGCATTATGTCGTCAAAGTGACGATCCTTCTTTTATTTTTTGAGATGTTTCCACAAAAGAAATTTTACTTTAAAGTAACCAGAAATTTATGATATTTTAGGGAGTTTTTAATCTTTACAGGGAAAGAAAAGATGCTATATATATATATATATATATATATATATATATATATATATATTTATATATATTTAAAACTTGGTAACATCATTTATTCGAAGGTTCATTAATGAAAGTGAACAACTGATTTTGCCCAATTATATTATATATGTGCATTTATTTATTTATATAGTGCAGTATTTCGCTTCTTTTTAAATAAATAAAGCTAAGCTTTATTTGCTTTACCATCTACCCAGAACCCACCACCTATTAGGCTTAAAGTCCGAGCTCGTACAACAAGCATGCTGAGAGAGTACCAAAGGCTCACTTTTTTATGTGCTTAGCCTTTACGTCTGTGTACCGTTCAATATAGATCCAGGCTAAATTTTTTAATTTTAATGGCGACATTAAGCTTTAAGATTGGGCTTTTGATATTAAGCATCATAATGGTTGTGGTTTATGCAAAAAATGCGGTTTAGCGGACTTAGTTCCTTGTTATGCTTCCAGCGTTGGCAGTTTCTAAAGGCTATGTTGGAACTTAGTACTATGCTAGGGAAAAAATAAGATAAATCTACAAACATCTTAAAATTTATTATTTAAACTTTGTACTTCAATTTAGATATTTTTAAGGTGTTCATTGAGATAGTTTTACTCTTTTTAACAATAACTTTAGTGTTATTTTTTTTTCTAAGTTCCAGATATGACATAAAAGAACTTGCAGTACAGAAATCAGATCACCAAGTAACTTGGTTTTCCTGGAGAAAGCTTGGCTAAAGTTTTGAATTAGCTTGTTGCCAAATGAAACCACCTAACCTAAGATAGAATATTCTTCTTTTTTATGCAAAAAAAGATGGTTCATGTGTATGCGCAGTAGCAGTTGGAGGGGGTAGCTGGTGCAAAAATGTGTCCACCGTCCTTGCTACTATCACATAGTTGCGCGGATGCAGATCTAATGTGATTTTTTTAAAGCTACATACTTGTAACTATGCAAAAAGCATAATTTTCGTTTAACTTTGTATTGGGCAAGCACTCATATAACAATCAAGGGTCAGCAAGAACTACCAGAATCCAAATCCAGTTTGGTATTAGAATTTGCATGCATCAAATTCATTGTAAATTTTGCAAGCTTACAAGTAGAAGGGATTACATAATAAACATCAAGGTTCAGTTCCCCTTGTACATGGGGCAAAAGAACATAACTTCATGATTGAGAGCAACAGTTTGAGAAACCTAATCTATAATATAGCTATATCTAATAAATGTGGAATGTATTACAAAATGGCAGCTAAAGTGGATACAAATGATTTACATCAGCAGTTTTTGAGAACATACCATAAGATGCAGAAATTTCGAGAATAAACTTTGAACCATCTTTTCATGCTTCCAACAACCTTCTGCACCACAAGTTAAACCATATTATTTGTATCTTGCTCGCCAAAAAGCAGTGGAAATTCATCATATTGTTCTGAGAAACCATGCTCCAGGGCATTAGACCTTAATGATTCATAAACCTGGTACATTGACCACCTGTCCCTGGGCCGAGAAACTACACAGTGACAAGCAATTCTCAGAAACTGTACAATATCTTCATCATCTCCCCTTCCGCATAGACGCTTATCTATTGCATCCTTAATTCGACCTGAACCAGAAAGCTGATTCACCCAATCCACCAAATTACCCTTGAATCCTTCTTCAGCACCATTGACTTCAAGAGGTTTCTGTCCAGTTGCCAACTCCATGAGCACTACCCCAAGGCTATAAACATCCCCTTTCAAAGAAGCAACCATCGTGCTCGAGTACTCTGGAGCTACATAACCCAACTCACCCAGATCTCCATTGACAAAGCTACGCTCATTGGAATCCGAAGAAGTCATAAGCCTAGCCAATCCAAAATCCATTATCCGAGGATCAAAGTCTTCATCTATGAGTATCACATTAGAACTAATATTCTGGTGCAAAATTGGAGGCTTACAACCATGGTGAAGCCAAGCAAGCCCCCTTGCCGCTCCCAAACCAATCCTAAACCTGGTTTGCCAATCTAACAAACTCACATCCACATTCAACATTGAATACAAAGTTCCATTAGACATGTACTTATAAACCAGAAGCTTCTCGTCTTCCACCAAGCAAAATCCTATTAATGGCGTTAGATTCGGATGCCTAAGCTGCCCGAGTCTATTCATTTCCAATCGAAATTGCCTCTCACTCAACTTGCAACTACTAAGCCGCTTAACTGCAAGTGCAGACCCATCAGGAAGAACAGCCTTATAAGTAGTCCCTGTCCTAGTTGAAATTATAATATTTGTGCCATTAAAATTGTTTGTTGCAGCCATTAGATCCGCCAATTTAACCTTCACAAGCGGCTTTTGAAACAATGAAACCTGAACAAGCCTGTGAGCCTTCAACCTCTCAGCCCAACTACCACTATCGTCCCTCCCAATCACATATCCTCCCTTCCTTCTATTCGACCTAGTAAAGAACCACCACCACACTCCAAAACCTAACAACAATGACGCAGCGGCACCAAACACACCAGCGGCAATAATAATTGTAAGATTTCTTTTACTCAAACCACCACACTTTTTAAGAGGACCGCCACAAAGTCCATCATTACCCTCAAAATCAGAGGAATCAAATTTGGTAAAAGGAGAAGGAATGGTACCGGAAAGATCATTGTTTGCCACAGAAAACTTTGAAAGCCGACTCAAAGTAGCTAACTGGAACGGTATATCACCAAATAACTTATTGTCCGAGAGTATTAGATTATTCAAATAGGTACAATTATCAAGAGTGGGAGGAATTGTACCGGAGAGATTGTTATTGGACAAATCTAGGGTTGTCAAAAAAGGCAACCAAGTGCAAATTTGAGAAGGAATGGAACCAGAGAGAGCGTTACCGGAAAGATCAAGAGTTTGTAAGGAGTGGCAGTACTGTAAATCCTTAGGGATATGACCGGCAAGCATCATGTCACGAAGCTCGAGGTTGATCAGACGGTTCTCGCGATCGTTCCAGCACGTTACGCCGACGAATTTGCAGAGGAAAGCAACAGATGAATTCGCGAAACTCCATGAACTAAGCTTCCCACCTGGATCGGTTAGCGAATTCTTCACTCCTTGCAAGCAATTCACATCGTCCTCGGCGAGTACAACAGAGTGAAAACACAGAGTCAGGATCAAAGCTAACAATACAGCGTTGAAGAAGCTCATAGTGATTGCAATTAGGAGAATCTATGGTTCATAGATTCAATGAAGCTTGATCTGATTCCGATCTAAAGGAGTTTGTGAATGAGAGAATATAGAGAGAGGGTGGACTTTGTTTTTTGTGGGTCGAAGAATATTACTGTACCACCATTCTCTTTCCACAGTAGTATTTGCTGGTAGATAATAATGGGTTTGAATTGCTTTCAACTCGTAAAGGGTTTTGATAATTACAGATGCTTTGACTACACTACTCTTACTTGGGTTTTAATACTTCTCCAGTTCTGGTGGCTTGTTAATTATTACTAGAATTTAGAGCTTTTAAATTTTCAATCTCCACTAACTGTTATCAGTTAATACAACCGTAAACCACCTTCCTTTCCTAAAAAAAATATTTCCAGTTATTCCTTATATATATATATATATATATATATATATATATAATAAAACACAACTAAATTTGAATCTAAAGCACAATAACGATTTAGATTGAATCTCAGCTTTTACAACTTAATCCAACGGTTGACCTTTCATTTCACGATAAAAGAACCGCCCAAATCAAATCCCTCTTACACGCCTTACACCTCTGTTCTGCTCCTTCTCATTTCGTCTTCTCCTTCCTCCAAATCCTCTGCACTGCCATTCTTGCTATCCTCCAAATCCTCAGAACCGTCTTCTGTTTCTTTAAAGTTCCCTCTGTCCAAATTTCCCAAAAACTTCTCCCCTGAAATCAAACATCAAAAATTTTAGGTCTCTGTCTCAAATGATTTAGGTCTCTATTTAAATTTTTCATCCAGTTCTTCCACAGATGATCGAGGAGGAAATCGGAATTGGGACTTTATAGCTGGTCACCCATAGCAAGGTAAGTTCCACATATTTTCATTTTTTTCAAGGGTTGGGGATTGGGGATTTTCAGATTTGAAGAAGATTGGGACTTTGTGTTGATTCAGTTGTGCCACAGTTTTTGTTGAAGATCGTAATAGAGAATTTTTAATGTTTTGTTGTAACACTGTTTTTGTTTTGTTGAAAATGGATTATGTTAAAAGAGACTTCAAAAATCCTTACGTTGCCAAATATCCTTTCTGAAGTTGCATTACATTCATGTGGGTGTAGTAGAAACTTCTGTGCTTATTATTGAAATGGGTTGTTAATAAGAATTTCTAACATCCTTATTGGCTTTGGGAAGGTTATTGATCCCATGTGGTCTCTCGGTAAGGGAAGCATGAATGTATGCCCATTTTTAAAAGGACAAAATCCATATTCCTAAAGCATGAATGTATGCCCATTCTTTGAATGTACATGCTATCGAATATGTTCTGCCTAAAGTTGTCAAATTTAAAGGGACAAAATCCATCTTTTATTGTCGGTGTAAAAATGTCTTTGATATAAAAAAAACAGCAAATTTTTGTTCCTCTTTTTGGGTTTATAAATTTATGTCTTCAAATCTGAGAGAGCTTAAAAGAATCGAAATGAAAACCGATATTTTTCTTTTATATGTTTGATGTTCTTTTATCTGGGTTTTCTCTGTTTCATGAAGTTATGTATGCCCATTTGAAGAAATTATCAAAATTTGTAATCAAAAGGTTTCATCTTCAAGATTTCTGAACTTCATTTCAAATTAGGTTGTATTAGTAAATTTTGTTGTTGACCATTTGGTCCTTAACTTCATATGTTAATTGTACACTATTAATACTCAAGGTTTGAATACCTAGATATTTTATACTCAAAGTTTGCTCATCTTTATTTGATACTCAATGTTTATTCATTTTCTCTGTAAATGTGATATCCAACTACATGTTTACAATCTTTGAACCGAAAAGAGAAAAGATATAAAATTTGAGCTCTGGTCTTAATCTTCGATTTTGAAGCGGTGAAATAAGCTCTCTCACTTTCAAAATTATTTTTTTCTTGCAATGACGGTGGATTCAAGAGTAAAGGTGAGATTCTACCTAGATTTCTCTAATTCTAAGTCGCATTTTTAGTTTTTAACTTTTATATGTTTGATGTTGTTTCATCTAGAAAGCCTGGGTTTCTCTGTTTCATGAAGTTATGTATGCCCATTTGGAGAAATTATCAAAATTTATAATCAAAAGGTTTATCTTCAAGATTTCTGAACCTCATTTCAAATTAGGTTACATTAGTAAATTTTGTTGTTGACCATTTGGTCCTTAACTTCATATGTTAATTGTACACTATTAATACTCAAGGTTTGAATACCTAGATATTTTATACTCAAAGTTTGCTCATCTTTATTTGATACTCAAGGTTTATTCATTTTCTCCTAGGTAATGTGATATCCAACTACATGTTTACAATCTTTGAACTGAAAAGAGAAAAGATATAAGTTGAGCTCTGGGTCTTCTAATCTTCGGTCTTTGAAGCGGTGAAATAAGCTCTCTCACTAATTCTAAGCTGCATTTTAGTGTTTCTTTTATATGTTTGATGTTGTTTCATCTAGAAACTGGGTTTTCTCTGTTTCATGAAGTTCTAATTCTAAGTCATGAAGTTATTTTTTTCGTTCCTCTTTTTTGGGTTTATAGAATTTATGTCTTCAAATCTGAGAGAGCTTAAAGAACTGAAATGAAAACTGATATTTTTTTTTTATATGTTTGATGTTCTTTTATCTGGGTTTTCTCTGTTTCATGAAGTTATGTATGCCCATTTGGAGAAATTATCAAATTTGTAATCAAAAGGTTTCATCTTCAAGATTTCTGAACCTCATTTCAAATTAGGTTGCATTAGTAAATTTTGTTGTTGACCATTTGGTCCTTAACTTCATATGTTAACTGTACACTATTAATACTCAAGGTTTGAATACATAGATATTTTATACTCAAAGTTTGCTCATCTTTATTTGATACTCAAGGTTTATTCATTTTCTCCTAGGTAATGTGATATCCAACTACATGTTTACAATCTTTGAACTGAAAAGAGAAAAGATATAAGCTGAGATCTGAGTCTTCTAATCTTCGGTCTTTGAAGCGGTGAAATAAGCTCTCTCACTTTCAAAGTTATTTTTTTCTTGCAATGGCGGTGGATTCAAGGGAAAAGGTGAGATTCTACCTATATTTCTCTAATTCTAAGCTGCATTTTAGTGTTTCTTCGTACCCATCAACAATGGAAGTTTATTCCCCGATTCAAAAAATCTCTTTGCACTTATCTTAAAAATCATATTGTGTTTATACTAATTAAGAATAATTAGCGTAATTTTGTTTAATTGAAGATGGTTAATGATTGGACCACAGCTCTAAACAATTAGTGGAAAAAAGGAATATTTGCAAAATTTAAGCATATTTCCCTCTGTCCCACAAAAAAAAATTCATATTTGCAAAATTTACAAACTTTAAGCATATTTGCAACGTAAAGGCTTTTTTTAGATTGGATAAGTAAACACTATTTACTTTTTTGGTTGAATTTTGTGGGAAAGTATGATTTTGGTGTCACAGGACAATTTGTTCTTAGTGAATCTATTTTTGCTGAAGGAATGGAGAATGACATGATTTGTTTCGATTGGTTCTAAAATATTCTTTTCCACATCATATCATGAAAAATCTCCAGTCCTCCATTAAAAAAATGACACTGTTTTATGTACTATATTAAAAAAATGACACTATTTTATATGTGGACAATATTTATTTCTCCATGTGGACAAAATTTGTTTCTCCATGTGGACAAGATTTGTTTCTCCATTTTCTATCCTTTTATCTTTGTAAAGTGAACCTCTTATTTTCTTTTTCTTTCTTTTTCTATTTATTTTTTGTTTTGGTGGTTTATAGGCATGTTTAGATTTTTAAGGATATCTATTTTTCTTTCTTTTATCTTTTTTTATTTTTTATTTTAGTGTCTATGGTTTATGGTTTAAGTCTTAAGAGTATTTAGAATTTATGTAATCATGCTTTTGTTTTTCTCCTTTATCCTACTAATAGTGGCATTGCTTCTGTAAAATACTGAAGCAATCCCCATAATCTAAACAAAGAAGAGTACTTAAGAGTACCCAGAATAATGATAGTTGGTCACCCATCCAAGTATTAAAGCAAATGGTTATATTGTGTTGTTTTTGGTCATTCTTTCCTTTCTAGCATTTAAATCTGGCATTATGGAGCTGCAAAACATGCTTGAAATTGGTATTTTCTATTTGAGTAATAAAGAAGATTGAAAATGTTACCTGTTTTTTACAATTTTTGTGCTTACAGACCACCATTATACTGCCACCAATGCAAATTTATGATTTAAATCATTAAGCAAATGAACCGTTTGTTGAAATAGTACTAATAAAACTTTATTTGATTGTAAGTCCATATCTTTTCCTAAAAAAATTGATTATTTGTTACAATCTCTCTAAATTCTTACTTATATCAAACTAATTCATTCCCCCTACATACAAATATGTGTGCTCATTTGCTTTTTAGATAATTCAGGGTAAAGTAAGGGGTCTTATGTTTCGGATTTACAATTGTTTTATTTTGACTCACATATTTCAATAATTTTTAAATTTCAACTGTTTTCAGGTATATATTGAAGGATACATGATGTAAGCTGTAAACAATATACTTGGTGTAAGTTGTAAAGTAAAGGGTCTTATGCTCAACATGTTGTTTCTCTATTTTATGCATGTATGTATTTTTTGTGTTCCGCCTTTTGTAAATTTAGCTAATTATACTTGGTTATGATGATTTTGGGTATGTAATGATGGTTTTTTTTGGTGGTTTGGATATGTATGGATGATTGTAAGTTTTGTAAACAGGTTTATATTTTTCTGGATATCTATTTTTAAAGGAAACTCTGCCGAAATTTCTTGAAATTAGTAGCGACTAGCTTGATGTTTTGGTGGTTGGATGTGTTGATGATTGAGTATGATTTAATTTCTTCATATATGTATTTTTTTTTTGCTCCGTATTTTGTAAAGTTAACTAATTATACATGGTTATGATGATTTTGGGTATGGAATGATTGTTTTTTTGGTGGTTTAGATATGTATGGATGATTGTAAGTTTTATAGACAGGTTTATATTTGTCTGGATATCTATTTTTAAAGGAAATTCTGCCAAAATTTTTTAAAATTAGTAGCAACTAGCTTGATGTGTGTATTTTGCCCGTTACATCTTCTGTAAAGTTAACTAATTATACATAATTAAGATAATTTTTTGGGTATGGAATGATAATGTTTTGTAGACAAGTATAGAATTTTGTAAATATCTATTTTTAAAGGAAATTTTACCTTTTTTTTTGAAATCAGTACCAACTAGCTCGATATTTTGGTAGTTGGATTATGTTGATGATTGAGTATGTATTAATTGGTGAATTGTGGTGGTATGTGTCTTTAGTTAATGTAATATTTTTTGAATTTTATTTTATTTATTTTTATGTCGTGCCTTTTAGGCGCGAGCATATACTTAAGATATATATATATGGGATCCTTCCATAGCAATAGGTTCTTTATGAGTCTTTGTCTGAACACCTCTCTTTTTGACCGTTGATAAATTGAATTGATGGTCATGATTAACTTTTCTATTTGATAATAAGTACATACGAGGTTGTTGTGCCTAATTATTTACACTGTCTTATTTCTATTTTATTAAGTGAATATTAACTCATCGGATAGTTATAAAAAGTGAATATTTATTATTAAAATAATCCAAATAGGAAGAGAAACCTACCCGAACACACATTTTTTTTTTTTTTATTTTATTTCTCTGGCTTAAGTGCAATTTGATCTGTTGGCATTAAAATAATAAAATAATCCTAGTAAGAGCTTTCCTACTAAGAACACACATTTTTTTATTTTTTTATTTCTCCTAGATGACAATTTGATCTGGTATTAAAATAATAAAATAATCCTACCGATCAGTAATGATCACTACCGGTATTAAAAATTGAAAAAAATATCCGTTAAGATGACAGTGATCACAATTACCGGTATTATTAAAAATTGAAAAAATAATTTTATTCAAGCAATTCATTTCTAAACAAATTTGAACTCATGACCTCAAACTCCAAACACTCGTTATATGACCACCCGAGCACCACTGCCCAAATTATTAATTTCAACCAGGATATATCTTTATATTAAAACTTCACCATCCCCAAAATCTATATTCTTGCATTATTATTATATTATGATTTATTATTATTAATAAGTCTATATAATACATATGGGGGTTTTCTATTTAGAAATAATTTAATATCTATATTTATTAAGCAATGATTATTAGTAATGATTTTATATATTAAGCAATGATTTTATTATTAAGAAATGATTTTATTATTAATAAAACTAGTGAAGTATAATAATAATGTGATTATCGAATTTATAAAAGTAGTGAAGTATTATTATAATAATAATAATAATAATGTGATTATCAATATTAGAAGTCTGAGATTATACCAATACTAATCTTTGCGTAACATTAAGAGGAATAAATACATATTACATGTTCATTTTCATAAAATAAAAAAATATAGAATGATTAATACAACCGACGCGCCTATTTTTTTTGGCTCAGAATCCCTAGCACTCGATAGTGATTTCGCTTATCGTGGCTCGGTTTCAAAGCCACAAATTGCACATTTTCGATGAGTCTTAGAAGGAATGATTTTCTCGAGTGCACTCTCTTGAATCTAGATTGTTTTTGCGGCCCTTTGTTTGAGAAATATTAAGCGGCAAAAACTCTTCTTCTTCTTCCACCTCTCTGCATCTTCATCGTCATTATCGTATCCCATATCATGATTTGGATCTCCAATTGTCAAATCAATGTCGCTATCTGCCAGGTTCATAATATTCTCATCCGGATCATCTTGGTCAACCAATTCTTTTCCTCGTGCATTCGGTTTAAAACGGTTTTGTAACCTCGAATTTGAAAATAGCTTTCTTTCGCTAACTCTGGTAATCACCCATCAAATGATTATAGCGCATTCTTTGATTTTGTTCAAGTCGGCGGATGTGGAGTTAAAGAGTATGTCTTCACCATTGTTTTTGTTCGCGTCTCTTGTCCACCGATGAAGGATCATGCTCGATTGGTATTTGTGAAATACTCTTTCTTTATGAAATATCTCAAGATGTGCTGCATAATTCATCCGAGTGAGAAAACATATGGCGATTACATGTTCCCCGATCCCAGGTTATCGATTGTTGACAACTTCTTTATATCTTCCACCACTTTCAACAGCATTCGCATTATACCTTCGCATAAACCTTAGTATCGGTGACACAACTCACTAAGGTTATGAACATTGTATTTCATGGAATCGACGAATTGACGTTGGAAACGTCTAAACATCTCTTTTGTGTACACTTATGCGGCGATGAACTTCTAAAGATGAACCAAGTACCATAATCCTTTTACGATGTTTTGTTATGTAGTGGCCTTCCTCTCCTCACGATAAACTCATCTTTCTGACCTTTTGACTCTGCGATACAAAACATAGCATACCTGTTGATGCATTAACATACTCATCAAAAAAGGCATTCATGCTCTCGCTTCTTCTAGTGGTAGTCATTCCCGCGGAAAAATATCTCTTTGTATATCTTTGGAATCCATTTACGTCAGTACATCATACAAACTTCCAAGCCATTCATTAGTATACAATTCATAGGAACTTATCGAGAATAATATGCCAACGCTTCTTCAAATTCCTCGATGGACAATGAGTTATACACACGATTGTTAAAATCATTTTTGAGCGATGGGTGCTCGGAATAAACATGATGCAATTTTTCATGAAATTTATTGCTAATATGCGAGAATAGAATAAATGATAACTAGTTGGAAGTCTGTGTAGCAATATTATTACTCATGGCTCTGTCTTGATCGGTGATGATGGTTGTAGGTGTCTTGTAGTCCACGACTTCAAGCCATGTATGCAGTAATACCCAAACGAAAGTGTCCTCTGCATCTCGTCTCAAATGAAGGTGCAAATCCAAACAATATAGGTGATAATGGTGGTTGACCCGGCAAAATGGAACAAACGGCGTGCCATACTTATTTGTCCCAGATGTCTTATTAAATGTCACAACGTCTCCGAACCGTTGATATATAAACCTTGATCGGCATCAACCCACAAAATACAAGCTATCGGGTTGTTTTCACCGTGTTTCACTCGGAAAAAAAATTTGTTGGCACTTCCGAATGCAAGTTTGTTCAAATGATTGATGACGCTGTGCATCATTTTCATCTCTGCAGAATCACGCCTTAAATCTCGCACCACATTCTTAACATTAACAGTAGAGAAAGGAACATTTTGCAACCCACCTCCCATTGTGCTCAAAACATTCATCATCTTACTAGGACCAATACCTGACTTATTTAAAGTGTCAATTAATTAAATTTCTTGCAACAGGAGTAATATTTCTATGAGTCTCGATCAAATCTACTTTGCTGGGGGTCACTAAGTGATGATTGTACTTTAATTCAACAGTAGATATACGCCAATTGTCATCTTTCTTATTGTGAACAACATATATTCTAGCTTTGCACATTGTTCGTCCTATCGAGTCTCTCTGTCTAGTTATTTTATTACTACTATCTTCATCATCGGGTAAACTCTTGCCAACAATTGGTGTCTGCCGAACTTTCTTTACATACATCTTGCCTAAATCTGATATCATTCGTATTAGCATGTTTATGACTAGTTGCAATTCTAATCTCAAATCTATTTTTGCGAGCATATGATCTATAAAAATATTCAACCTCTTTCAACGTACAAAATAATTGACCAACGTACGGAACAATATCAAATTTATTACTTTCAACTTCACTGACAAATTCAGATGTATTATATGACATTTGAAAAACTTACTTGTGAATAATAGTGATGAATTTTGCTCGATCAGAACTTCAACTTGATTTTCTGAAGTGAAAGTGGGCAACCAGATGAAACAAATTATGAGTAGAGGTGAAATGTAAGATCCCAAATAATTAATAAATGAAATTTAATTTCCTCTAATTATTATTTTGAAATAGTAAGGGTTGATGTGATTAATGTGGATAATTCACGGGTAAAATACGCAAATATTTCAAAATAAGCAAAGTGGTTATAAAATATTAGTTTTGGTCGTGGAATATTAAATGTTTGTGGGAATATTAAATGCGACGGTATGCGACCATGTGTGGAGCCCATAACGAAAAAGCGATTGGAGGAAGAAAATGACAAATATAAGTTGTTTAAAAATAATTACAGTAGTTATTCTCTGGTTTACCGTTGATTGGAATACCCGTGGTTAAAACACGAAGAATACGCTATTGGCGTTGTTGAGCGGTAGCACTACGGTATTGCACCAATTATTGACTCTTACGTGAAAGGCACTACTCAATAATGGTTACGATAATTACTTGTTAGGTGTTTTATTTTATTGATTCAATAATTCTTTGCGTTGATATTTTATATTCTTTGTTGTTTTAATAATTGTCATTATACGTATTTTTCATTGTCGAAACAATAATTCATATTATCTGAATAATATTATTAGATAACATTATTGGCAATGTCTAGAAAGTTCTCATCTAGGAGAGGTTTGGTCACCTAATTGCAAGGCTACCAAGAAGTGAGAAAATTCTTATTGAAAGCCCCTCTTTCACAGGAACCGCCTGGTTGTCAATATTGTGATTACTCAGAATATTATTTGTGAATAATTAATTATTGATTCATATGATGAGGAAAATATTGATTTTATGTGGATATAGATGGAGAAAATTTTTAATGTGACAATTGTTGAAAATTGAAATTTTATCTTTTTTTGATAAAATAATTCATTTAAATATATATTATTATATTTTAATAATATAATAATGGTGATATTTTTACAACGAATGTGGGATATATGAGTATACGAGGAGGAAGAGTATTTTTGTTGCAATAAATGTTTAAAACATGTTAAACATGTCGGTGGACCCCATTTATTGATTGAAATTTGATTATAGCCTTTAAAATTACCCGTTTGTGGATTTCGGTCAATTTCTGTTGGGAATTTGGAAAAACTTTCTTCTGTAAAGTTGTAGAGAATTGAATTTCCTATAAAAACACGCGAGATTCGAATTTTCTGATAAAAGGACTATTTATTATGAATTATTGAAGTTCCGAAGCTCCGAAATAATAAATTTTTTGAAATTTAAATTATTTTAAATTAGAAAAACGTTTTTTTTTATTTTTTCCTAGAAGGTTGGCATGTGTGAATTGCTGAGATTAAGATTTCAAGGAATACGTATAATATTTTTATATATATTAATATTATATTAAATTTTCTGCTTTGGTGTTCTAAGCGATTTCCTATAAATAGGTCTTTAGGTTAGAATTGAAAATCACACCGTAAATCGAAGTTTTCTCTCTATATTATCGAGCGTATTCTTGTAAGTATTTTGAGTATACTTTGAGTATTGTTATACGGTGAAAGTTCAAGATATAGTATATATCCAAAGATTCCGCTTAAATCTTGATCTTTCGAGGTAAGAGATATTATTTTTTTCCGTAATGATATTATTTCTTCAATATCATTATCTTTGAAATATTGATCTGAAGTTTTATCAAATTTGGAACTTTTGGTGTCGGTTACTATTCACGTATCTGATCTTATTCACGATACTACAGATCTTATTCACTGAATCTGGACTTTATTCATCGAAAAATGAAAATTTTCTTTTAAGTCTAAAATAGCTATTGTGGATACTAGCATTGATTGTATCCATGTTTTGATCATTCTTGAATTTTACACCACTATGATTATTTTGAGGTATTTTTGGACGTGGATAAAACGAAGTCTTAATCCTTAATCCTTAATCCTTGTCATTTTGTTTCACCGGATTCGTTTCTTTTAAAAAAATAATATATTTTTCATCATCCTCGGTCTTAAATGATGATATTATTGAATATCTTTGGCACATAGTGCAAAGATGAATGATTTATGATGAATATCTTTGGCGATGAGCAAAAAGATGAATGATTTCGATGAATATCTTTGGCCCGTAGTCAAAGATGAATGATTTCGATGAATATCTTTGGCCGTAGTGCAAAGATGAACAAGTGTTTAGATGAACATGACCAATCGGTGAATGTCCTTGGCACAGTAGTCATGAGGATGAATATTTGATCCCGATATATATTGATTGATGTTACGAGGATAAAAACAGACGATGAACTTTAAAATTCATACATAGAAGATAGTAGTTTGCATTCTCTACTTAACTCTTCTAATGAATTATTATTTCATTGCGAATATTGATTTAAAACTTGTTGTTGCTATTGTATTCTATTATATTTTTCCCATTGAAGACTAACGATAATTTTGTTGTATATTATCTTAGTCATAATATTCTTTATCGGCTATCGAGCTCACCCCTTTTCCTTTTTGTTCCATTTTTCTTCTCGGGAGGCGAGAATATAATGAAAGTGCAGTCGGGGTATGGAATGAAAGTTCTAGGGAGAGTTGTTTAGTAGTCCTCACCATTGTTGTAAAATAATGTATCAATAATTATGATGAGGATTTATTTGTATGTGGATATTATGCAGATGGCAATATCTCGTATTTAAACTCACAGCTTTACTATTGTACTAATAAAGTTGTAGTTGTTTCATCTGGTGTATTGACAACTCGTAATGGGGATGTAGACCTATTTTGGGGGTGTCACGGTTGGTATCGAGCTTAGGGATATGATCTCCCAGCGGAGATCGGGAATAAGCTAGGAGGGAGAGGCGAGTAAATCCTTCGCTAGTGTGTCCTACCTAGCTTATTTGATAGTTGGTCGGTATATAGGGATATTATGTGATATATTGATTTCCTTAATTAACCCTTGTTTTATGGCGGTGATTTGAGAATGTCGATGAGAATATTAACAATGGAAATGAGACCGTGGAGACGCGTCAGACTCACCAACGAGGAGAACGTGCAACAGTCGTGGGTAATGTTCCTCATGTGAACAACACCAACGAAGCGAGATGATGAGCGAGGGGATATTTAGAAGCTTTTTGCGATTCATGAAAAAATCGACGAGGAGACTCGTGTTCAAAACATAGGAGAAATGATAGAAATTCACGGGTTGTCACAAATGAAGCGATTCAAAGAGTCGGGACCACGAGAATTTAAGGGAAAGCCAGATCCGATCATGGCGAAACATGGGTCAAGCAAATTACCAAGATATTCGATGTCTTAGGATGCACAGAGAATGAAAGGTTCCATTCGCCACCTTTATGTTTCGTGGCGAGGCGGACTCATCGGTGGGAGTCATGAAGCGTACCCATCCATCCGCTTCTCAAAGATGTCTTGGGAGACGTTTAAAACTATTTAATGACAAATACTTTCCCGAAAGTGTTCGTCATATGAAGGAAGTGGAGTTTATTAGACTAGAAGCGAGAACAACATGACGGTGTCTCAAGATGAGGCGAAGTTTGCGAGTTATCCGGTTTGCACCTCATTTGGTGGAGAATGAGGAACGTATGACGGCGGATGTTTACGAGAGGTTTGAAACCCTAAGATACGTCGATCTCATCTCTCATAAATTTTCTCTCTATTCAAATGTTGTTAACAGGGCTCAATTGTTAGAAGCGAGATAACGAGTCTGGTCAACCGAGGTACCACAATCGAGGATCATCTGGGAGATAGCGATCAACAAAACAACAATAACCAAATGGAGAAAGAAAAAGGCGGACAAAAATGGTAACCACTCTGGTGGTAATCATGGCCATGAAAATAGAAAAGCGAGTCGGGAGGAGATTTTAAAAGAGGAGATTCAACAACGACCATGTGAAGACGACAAAGCACAAAGAAAGAATCGGTTCCAAGGGGAGGAGAACGACCACCGGTTATATGCTTATAAATGCGGAAAGAGGGACATATCGGTCAAGCGCCCCTGACAGCCTGTATATGCTATAATTGTGGAAAGGAAGGACATATCGATCGAGATTGCACCAGCGAAACCTAGTTCAATGAGGGACGGTGACTCAAAAGATCGTCCCGGTAAAAGTCAAAGTCAATCGGTTCTGGAAGAAGCGTTTGTTGTGATCGGTCAAAATCGAGAACCCAAACGAGGTGATCACGGGTAAGCTATTTATAAATTCTTGTGAAGTTTATACTTTACTGAATCCGGTGTCTTTACCCATTCATTTATCTCTCCTAACTTGTGCTCAACGTTTAAACTTGACTCGGAGAAAGTAGTCTTTGACCTATCTGTGGAAACTCCGTTAGGAGAAACTTTCATCACATCCAACGCTTATAAATCTTGTCTAATCCATGTTGGCACCCTTATCTTACCTTATTGACCTTATCTCTCTTTAAAGATACTTGCTTTTGATGTGATTTTAGGGATTGATTGGTTAACTACTCATCATGCCAAAATTGATTGTTTTAAGTAAGGTTGTTAGCTTTCATATTCCTAAACAACTTTGTTGTTTGAATTCAAGCAACTAAACCATTAAAATCAATCAACGTCATATCTAATCATAAAGCTATTCGTTTTTTAAAAAACGGATGTCAAGCTTTCTTAGCCCATGTTATGGATTTGAATAAAGACACGCCAAAATTGAATAATATTCTGTTGTTATTAACTTTCTGGCGTATTTCTGAAGAACTTCCCGGTCCTACCCACGAACGTGAAGTTGAATTCTTTATTGACCTTGAACACGCACAAAGCCCATTTCTAAAACCCCATATCGAATGGCTCTATTGAACTTCAGAGTTAAAGGTCCAACTACGAGAGTTGTTGGACATTGGTTTCATTAAATCTAAGACATCTCCTTGGGGTGCTCCTGTTTTATTTGTAAAGAAGAAAGACGGGAGTATGCGACTTTGTATTGACTATCGGAATTGAACCATGTCACTATCAAGAATAGGTATCCTCTACCTCGTATTGATGACTTGTTTGACCATTGCAAGGAGCACAATTCTTTTCAATAATCGATCTTCATTCGGATATCATCAATTTGAAGATTAGAATCGAGGATATTCCAAAGACGCTTTAGAACTCGATGCAGGGCATTATGAATTCTTAGTTATGTCTTTCGGATTGACTAATGCTCCTGCGCTTTTCATGGATATGATGAACCGAAAGTATTCAAAGAGTATTTGGATCGGTTCGTTGTTGTCTTTTTATTGATGACATCCTCATATATTCCAAAAGCCGTGAAGATCATGAGCACCATTTGAAATTGGTACTCCAAAGGCTTCGTGAAAACAAGCTTTATCTGAAGTTAAAGAAATGCGAGTTCGGCGAGGAAGTAGCATTTCTTGGGCATGTGGTGTCAAAACATGGAGTATCTGTTGACCCGGCGAAGATTGAAGCAATACAAAGTTAGAGCAACCAAAGTCGTGATCAAGATCGCAGCTTTTTTTGGGCTTACCGGTTATTATCGGAGATTCGTGGAAGGGTTTTCTCGAATCGCTACTCGATTAACTCATCTAACTTTCGGAAGGATACAAAATTCGTTTGGAGCGAAGAATGCGAGAAGAGTTTCAAGAGCTTAAAGGGAGACTTATTTCGCACTGTTTCTAACAATACCATCCGGTTGGGATGGATTTTTTATCTACACGATGATGCTTAGGCAAAGGGTTAGGATGTGTTCTCATGCAACGTGGGAAAGTCATAGCCTATGCCTCACGACAACTTAAAGAATATGAGAGGAATTATCCTACTCATGATCTAGAGTTAGTAGCGATCGTTTTATTTAAAAGATCCGGAGGCACTATCTATATGGAGAGAAAGTGGAGATATATTCGAGACCATAAAAGCCTTAAATATTTCTTCACTCAAAAAGAACTTAACATGCTGGCAATGACGTGACGTTGGCTCGAGCTATTGAAAGACTACGACCACACTATTCAATACCATCCTGAAAAAGCGAGCGTGGTAGTGACGCGTTGAGTAGAAGATCATATCGCGAGGAACGAGTGCGATGATGTCAAGTATACGCGTAGAGCCAACTTTAATAGAAAAAGTTAAGGTTGCTTCAAGCCACCGAATCTTGAAATGATGCATATGAAGAAGAAAGTACAAGAAGGAGCTATTTGGGCGAGAATTGATGAAGAAGGAATACTTGAGTCCACTCCGGACTTTGTGTTCTAACGATTACGATTTGAAGTACAAGATTATGATGGAGGCACACAATACACCATTTGCAATCCATCCGGAAGTACTAAAATGTATCGTGATCTTGACATACATTTTGGTGGAACAATATGAAGAGAGAGATTGCAAAGTTTATCTCAACATGTTTAACTTGTCAACGTGTAAAGGCGGAGCATCAAGTGCCTAAGGGACCATTGTAACCACTTGAGATTCCGATATGGAAGTGGGAACACATTACCATGGATTTCGTTACGGGACTTCCAACGGTTTCTCAAGGCAGAAATGCTATTTGGGTTATTGTTGATAGATTAACCAAGTCTGCTCATTTCTTGCCAATACGGAGACTTATTCCTTGAACGTCTTGCTCAAATGTACGTAAATGAGATTGTGAGATTGCATGGCATGCCAAGATCCATAGTTTCGGATCGTGACCCAAGATTCACTTCAAGATTTTGGGTTAGCTTGCAAAAAGCTATGGATGCGGATTTAAGATTCGATTCGGCATACCATCCTCAAACAGACGGACAATCGAGAGGACTATTCAAACTCTTGAAGATTTATTAAGTCTCGTGTCCTAGACTTCAAGGGCGATTGGGATAAGTATTTACCATTGGTGGAATTCTCCTACAACAACAACAGTTATCGAAAAGTATAGGTGTGGTCCCATTCAAGCATTATATGGACGAAAGTGTCGCTTCTCCAATATGTTGGGATGAGGTGGGTGAAGCAACATTGTTGGGACCCGAGTTAATACGTATGACTCACCGAAAAAGATCCAAATGATTCGACAACGTATACAAAAACGGCAAGACAAGATCGACAAAAGAGTTATGCGGATCTTCATCGAAAGGATGTGGAATTTAGTATAGGGGATCATGTATTGTTGCGTGTTGCCCCATGGAAGGAGTTACAAGATTCGGGAAGAGAGAAAGCTCAATCCACGATTTATTGGTCCATTTCAAATTCTTGACCGAAGTAGGAAATGTAGCCTATAGACTCGCGTTACCTCCATGTATGTCTCGTGTTCATAATGTGTTTCACATATCAGACTTCGTAAATATGTGAAAGACCCGAATCACGTTATTGAGTTAGAACCCGACGAGATAGCGAGAAGACTTAACGTATGAGGAAGTACTGTCAAGATCTTGGATAGGAAGGAGCATGTCCTACGACGAAGGTCATACCACAAGTTAAAGTCTTGTGGAGAAACCATCTTATAGAGGAAATGACACGGGAGTTGGAAACGGAAATGAAAGCGAGGTATCCTCATCTTTTGAAACACCAGAATGCGTCACGTCCAATTTCGAGGATGAAATTTCATAAGGAGGGGAGGTTGTAAGATCCCAAATAATTAATAAATGAAATTTAATTTTCTCTAATTATTATTTTGAAATAGTAAGGGTTGATGTGATTAATGTGGATAGTTATGGGTAAAATACGCAAATATTTCAAAATAAGCAGTGGTTATAAAATATTCGTTTGGTCGTGTGAATATTACGTCTTTGTCGGGAATATTAAATGCGGCCAGTAGCGACCGTATGTGGACCCCATAACGAAAAGCGATTGGAGGAAGAAAATGACAAATATAAGTTGTTTAAAAATAACGGCGTAGTTATTCTGCTTTACTGCATGTTGGAATACCCGTTGGTTAAAACACGATGTCTGGCGTTGTTGAGCGTTAGCACGCAGTATTGCACCAATTATTGACTCTTACGTGAAAGGCACTACTCAATAATGGTTACGATAATTCTTTCGATGTTTTATTTTATTGATTCAATAATTCTTTGCGTTGATATTTTATATTCTTTGTTATTTTAATAATTGTCATTATCAATATTTTTCATTATTTAAACACATATTATCCTGAATAATATTATTAGATAACATTATTGGCAATGTCTAGAAAGTTACATCTAAGGAGAGGTTTGGTCACCTAATTGCGCCCAATGAGGAGAAATTCTTATTGAAAGCCCCTCTTCACTGGAACGTGTGGTTGTCGATATTGTGATTACGTAATATTATTTGTGAATAATTAATTATTGATTCATATGATGAGGAAAATATTGATTTTATGTGGATATAGATGGAGAAAATTTTAATGTGACAATTGTTAAAAATTGAAATTTTATCTTTTTCGATAAAATAATTCATTTAAATATATATTATTATATTTTAATAATATAATAATGGTGATATTTTTACAACGAATGTGGGATATATGAGTATCTGAGGAGGAAGAGTATTTTTGTTGCAATAAATGTTTAAAACATGTTAAACATGTCGGTGGACCCCATTTATTATTTGAAATTTGATTATAGCCTTTAAAATCACCCGTTTGTGGATTTCGGTCCAATTTACATTGGGAATTTGGAAAACTTTCTTACGCAAAGTTGTAGAGAATTGAATTTCCTATAAAAACACACGAGATTCAATTTTCTGATAAAAGGGCTATTTATTATGAATTATTGAAGTTCAAGCTCAAAATAATAAATTTTTTGAAATTTAAATTATTTTAAATTAGAAAAACGTTTTTTTTATTTTTTCCTAGAAGGTTGGCATGTGTGAATTGCTTTGAGATTAAGATTTCAAGGAATACGTATAATATTTTTATATATATTAATATTATTATATTAAATTTTACTAACTTTTGGTGTTTTAAGCGATTTCATATAAATAGGTCTTAGGTTAGAATTGAAAATCACACCGAAATCAAGTTTTCTCTCTATATTATCGGCGTATTCTTGTGAGTATTTTGAGTATACTTTGAGTATTGTTATACGGTGAAAGTTCAAGATATAGTCATATCCGATATTCCAGCTTAAATCTTGATCTTTTTCGAGGTAAGGGATATTATTTTTTTCCGTAATGATATTATTTCTTCAATATCATTATCTTTGAAATATTGATCTGAAGTTTTTATCAAATTTGGAACTTTTGGTGTCTGAGTTACTTATTCACGTGTCTGATCTTATTCACGTATACGATCTATTCACGAATCTGGACTTTATTCATCGAAAAATGAAAATTTTCTTTTAAGTCCAAAATATCTATTGTGGATACTAGCTTTGATTGTATCCATGTTTTGATCATTCTTGAATTTTACACCACTATGATTATTTTTGAGGTATTTTTGGACGTGGATAAAACGAAGTACGAATCCTTAATCCTTAATCCTTGTCATTTTGTTTCACTGGATTCGTTTCTTTTAAAAAAATATATATTTTTCATCATCCTCAGTCTTAAATGATGATATTATTGAATATCTTTGGCCTGTAGTGCAAAGATGAATGATTTATGATGAATATCTTTGGCCAGTAGTGCAAAGATGAATGATTTCTGATGAATATCTTTGGCCGTAGTCAAAAGATGAATGATTTCGATGAATATCTTTGGCCGTGGTGCAAAAGATGAACAAGTGTTTAGATGAACATGACCAATCGGTGAATGTCCTTGGCTCAGTAGTGCGAGGATGAATATTTGATCCGGATATATATATTGATTGATGTTACGAGGGATAAAAGCAGACGATGAACTTTAAAATTCATACATAGAAGATAGTAGTTTGCATTCTCTACTTAACTCTTCTAATGAATTATTATTTCATTGCGAATATTGATTTAAAACTTGTTGTCTATTGTATTCTATTATATTTTTCCTGTTGAAGACTAACGATAATTTTGTTGTATATTATCTTAGTCATAATATTCTTTATGAAATTAGTCGAGCTCACCCTTTTCGCTTTTTGTTCCATTTTTCTTCTCGGGGAGGCGAGAATATAAGCGAAGACGCAGTCGTGGTATGGAATGAAAGTTCTAGGGAGAGTTGTTTAGTAGTCCTCACCATTGTTGTAAAATAATGTATCAATAATTATGATGAGGATTTATTTGTATGTGGATATTATGCAGATGGCAATATCTCGTATTTAAACTCACAGCTTTTACTATTGTACTAATAAAGTTGTAGTTGTTTCTGTACCGTGTATTGACAACTCAGAATGGGGGATGTAGACCTATTTTGGGGGTGTCACATGAAATGAGAAAATAATATCAGAGAACAAATTCGGGTTCATGGAGAAGAAGATAACTTGAGAAAATAGCAGCTTCCTAGACAACATTTAAAGATAAAAAGACCCGGTCGATCTGACTTTATAATAATAATAATAATGGTAATAAACTAATAAAAAAGTACATAAGCCGGTACAATATGGAACGGCTTTATACTCAATTCGTAATAATATTGAGAAATTTAATTTGGGGGGAAATGGACTGTTTTAAGATATATACAAATCCAAGGTAAATTAAAACAGTTAGGCCCGTGGTGTTCGGGTGTTCATATGACGAGGGATTGGTGCTTGAGGTCGCAATTTTGAATCTGTTTAGCAGCGAATAGTTTGGGATACCGAATTTTTTTTTTATTCTAGTGTCGGTAAGGACAAATTTATCTTAACTAGGTCTTATTTTTTATTTTAATTTAAAAAAAGCTAAAAGCGGTTTAAAATTTGTATCAGTAGGAAAAAAAAAAAGAAAAAAAAATGAAGAAAACTTTTGCAGCATAGCATGCATTGATAAGTACTTTTTCTGCCATGTTGACTACTTTTTCTGCCATATCGCCTCGGGAAAGAACACCGCAAGCTCGGTAAACTAAAAAAGTCATGACCCATAACATATTAATGTTTGAATTTGGTCCTAAAATAATTCATGTCTTGGGACTTGCATGAGCTTATTTAAACGTCTATTGAGAACACATGTTGTTCAAACTAAAGTTCACTTGCCAAGCTAGATCAAACTAAAAATAACAGAGAGTATAGAGGAGTATTTCTAAGATTTTAATGCATGAAAACTTCAACAAGTTGAACAAAACCGGATTCCATTTATTATATTCTCAAGATACCAAAGATTTTAATGTAAGATATTGTTATAAATTATTATTGTTATTTATTGTAAGATATTCCATTTGTTCATTTTTAATAGTTTACATTGTTATTATTATTTTAGTATAATAACAACAAAATAATCTGAAGATTTATAATGATCACTTTATATTTTATTAAAGAATGATATTTATTTTTAATATATTAATTAGACTAATTGGATATATTTTTACAAAAATAAGAAAAAAATTAAAGGGATAATAATAAATATAGATATTAACTTATTTCTATTTTAACAAATCCAATTAATAGATTTTGGGGATGGTGAAGTTTTACTATAAAGATATATCCTTGGTAGAAATTAGCAATTTAGGCTGTGGTGCTCGGGGTGGTCATATAATTGGATTGGTGCTTGAGGTCGCGATTTGAATCATTAATAATATTTGTTTGTGTTTATCTTACATGACAGTTGAGAGTGCAAAGTCGTTACTTGATAAATTTTCAAGATTTACTCACCGCCTCCCGAGTTGGTTCTACAAAAAATAATTGGGATTTCAATCGCCTATATCGACTTGAAGCAAGAGGTAAACAAATACCTCGGCAGGGGTCCCACAAATTTTGGACCAATGTCCCAATACACACAACTCAATGAAGGGCTTGGGAAATAAACCGATTATGTTATATCTGAAAAAGCTACATACCCACCCCACAAGTAATCGAGAGAGCTCCATTCCCACCACCCAAGCTACGAGGGAGTGTTACATTCCAACCTTCCAAACCTATGAGGAGTGTTACATTCCAACTAACTCTTCATTTCATGGACTTTCTAACGCCAGGATCTAGTTCACAAAAGGTATATATAGTTATGTTAATAGTGATGGTTTTAATTATTATTGCTATATAATAATAATGTACATTTGGGTCTCAATCAGTGCACAAGATCACGGGGAGACCACATCTCTTATGGACCAAAAGGGTCCTTATCCAAAAGACTTAAAGATTGGAAGGAGATATTTGTAAATAAACATATGTTTGGAAACGTGGTGGCACCGTAAGGGATTTATATCCTTTATCACATCCGCGCCAGATTATATGAATTAGAACACAATGCAGTGCAATCCTTAGGGCCTGGGAGTTGGATATTCGAGCATGTTATCGACGCTTATATGTTGTTGCTACGAGATAGAGATGAATACTACAGGTCGCAGGGAATATAAAGGTGGTCCCAATTTGGTTTCATGAATTCATTCTTCACGTCTTAAGGCGGCTATGTGCCTGCGCATAACGTGAATATCTGCATGGAGTTTTTGCGATCCGTATGTTAACCAAGATGTTGGTCCACCTTTACACTAATGCAAATACATATTCATGCCGGGTGTGTAGTCTTAATCAACGCCATTTTGTCTTGTTCTATTCGCGATTGAAGATTGGATGGTTACCATAATTGACCCGCACTTCTGATGACGACACTAATTATATTAAGTTACATGAAATGTACTCGAAATTAAGTTAAAGTTGTGGTATGTTTAGTTTTAAAATATTTTAATTTTATAATGTCCTTTAATATTAAAAAATTATTAACCAACTACTTTGTACATGCAGGTACATTTGATACCATTTTGTTTGTGAAACAGTAATCCGATGTGCAGACCTTAAAGATTCGACCGAAACAACACAACAACTTAGACTGTGACATTTTTGTATGCAAGTATGTTGATTTGCTTTAGTTAGGTAGATGGTAATATTTCGAAGAGAAGTGGTCTTTGGAAGATGTCACGATCTTTTCGTTCTGCGTCGCATGGGAGCTCTACAAGAAATCCATGAAGATTACTTCCGCCTCGAGATATAGAACTTATCCAACGTTATCTAATGTACATATTAATTAATAAGAATGTCTATTTGGTTGAACTTTATGGAATTTTAAATTCATAACTTAGTAATATGAATATTATTGAATCACATAAAACCACTTCATATTATTAATGAAAAAAAAAAAATTATCTATTTTGTTGAATCTGTATGGATATTTTTATTCTGACTAATATTAATAATCACATTATTTATATTAATATTAAAAATTATTATTAATATTATTTTTAATAATAGTAATACATGAATATAATAATAATAGTAATACATGAATATAAAATCATTATTTATATTTTATTAAAGAATGATATTTTTTAATATTTTAATAATCCTTTTATTGATATTATTACAAAAATAAAAAAAAAATATTAAAGGGATAATAATAAATATAGATATTAAATTATTTCTAAATAGAAAACCCCATATGTATTATATAGACTTATTAATAATAATAAATTGTAATATAATAATAATGCAAGAATATAGATTTTGGGGGATGGTGAAGTTTTAATATAAAGATATATCCTTGGTTGAAATTAATGGTAGGCAGTGGTGCTCTAAAGTGGTCATATAACGAGTGTTTGGAGTTTGAGGTTGCGAGTTTGAATCATTTAGCAATGAATTGCTTGAATAAAATTATTATTTTAATTTTTAATACCGACCATGACAAAATCATGTCTACTTAGGTTATTTTTTCAATTTTTAATACCGGTACCGTATATTGTCATGCAAGTAGGATATTTTTTTTTAATTTTTTAATACCAGTAGTGTCATTGTGACTTACGTAGAAATAAATAAAAAAAAAAAAAAAATGTGTGTTCTAGGTAGAAGCTCTTAAAGTGGGATTATTTTATTATTTTAATGTCACCAGTATCACAGATCGTCTTGGTAGGAATAAAAAAAATTAAAAAAAAAAATGTGTTCTAGGTAGAAGCTCTTCCTACGGATTATTTTAATAATAAATATTCACTTTTTATAACTATACTGACAAGTTAATATTCACTTAATAAAATAGAAGCCGGTATAGGTAAATAATTAGACACAACAACCTGTGCCAGCTTATCAAATAGAAAAGTTAATCGCAGCCATCAATTCAATTTATCAACGGTCCAAAAAGAGGTGTTGACAAGACTCATAAAGAACCTATCAATGCTTATGGAAGGGCTCCCTATATATATATATATATATAGAGAGAGAGAGAGAGAGCAGGATCAAGGATCAAGTCGTATTCTTATCTTACTCACCCGTCTTTTCATCTCTTTTAGCGACGGACGGACGTGACGGTTTATTTCATCTGACAACCGTCTGCATATTTTTAGCGACAGATGACATATAAGCGTCGCTTAAAAGTATAGACGACGGTTGTATAACCGAACCGTCACGGATCTATGAAAAAGGGGTGAGCACACGAATGAAAAGATAAAAGGTATACTATTGATCCGATCATATATATATATATATATATATATATATATATATATATATATATATATATATATATATAGGGCTATATATATATACACAGTTGTGTAGTACACAATAAGGGTATGACGATAGATTTTTTGGGCTATGTAAACTGTCGTAATAGCCCAGAATAGCTATGACGACGGGTGAAACTGCTCATATAAATTTCAAAAAACCGTCGTCATAGCCTACTTTGTAATACACAACTATGTACATATATTTTTTCCATATATATATATATGACCCGAAAGTACAAAAGTAATAAAAAAAATTGACTCGCCCGTCAAATTATTTATAGCTTAGTAATAATTTTGACTTCACTAAAAAATATTTCTAGCTTCGTCACTGATTGTATTTAATATTTATTGATTAAAATAAAAATAATTTATATTAATTTTGAATTTAAAAATATCTTAGATTCATTTCAAAAAGTTAATAATAATTTTATATTTTTAAAAATAATGAAATATTTTATTATTATTATATCTTTGTGTAACATCTTTATATCTCTATATCTAGACAAAAGTCAAAACCTATATCATGCGTCTCCCACTAAATACAGTAAAAATACGAGTTTCTCGTGTGATATTTGACTGGTCAACGTTGTAAGAAATTGGACTAAGAAACATAGTTTTGGTTTTATATTAAGTTTTTAGATTTTGCCTCTGAAGAAAATAAAGTTATACTTTCTGTGTTTTTGCTTTTATATTACAAAAAATAATAAAATTAGTTTCTGTGTTTTGCTTCCTTGGATTTTGGCAGTGTTTAATTTGGTAGTGTCCTTTTCAGATTTTGATATCTTATTCGTTGGATTGGGCCCACGGAGGTATGATTTCTGGTTAGTGGAAAGACCGAAAGAATTATAGTAGCGTTTTTTTAGAATGGTCAAAATAGATTATATTTTTTGTTCATATAAAATAACTCTATTTAATAAATATAATTATAGTACTTAATTTTAAAAAGGGTTTCATTATAAAAGGAATCTATTTTTTGTAATTTCCATTTTTTAGAATGGTCAAAATAGTTTATATGTTTTATTCATATAAATTAATTTTAAAATCATTTCATTCTATTTTTTAGGTCAGGCAACGGGACGGGTATATATGGTATGGGGAACCCCTTCCAAAACGAGTCCTGCCAATATGTAGTTATCCCTCAATACTCCATACCCGCCCCGACCGATTACTCTATTTTGTAAGATCCTAACTTATTATTAATGAAATTGAATTTTTCTCTATTTATTATTTTGAAATAGTAAGGGTTGATTTGATTAATGTGGTTAGTTATGTGTAAAATACACAAATATTTCAAATAAGCAAGTGGTTATAAAATATTCATTGTTGTTTGAGAATATTCGTTTGGTCGTGGAATATTCTTACTTTGTCGAGAGAATATTAAATGCGACTAAGACACGAGGCTTAATGTGGGCCCCATAACTGAAAGCGATTGGATGAAGAAAGCGACAAGTATAAGTTGTTTATAAATAACTACAGCGTAGTTATTCACAGATTAATCTTGTTAAAATACTCTATTGGTTAAAACACAATAGACACTAGATTGCACCAATTATTGATTCTTACGTAAGAAGGCCTTTACTCGATAATTGTTACGATAATTCTTGCTTCAATATTTTATTTTATTGATTCAATAATTGCTTTGCGTTGATATTTTATATTATTGTTGTTTTAATAATTGTCACCGCATTTATTTTCCATTATCGATCAATAATTCATATTATTTGAGTCATATTATTAGATAGCATTATTAGCAATGTCTAGAAAAGTTACGTACAGGGAAGTTTGGTCACCTAATTGCGCGCCAGTAAGGAGAAATCCTTATTGCAAAGCCCCCTCTTTTCTTGGAACGGCCTGGTTGTCGATATTGTGATTCTGTAATATTATTTGTGAATAATTAATATTGATTTATATGATAAGGAAAATATTCATTTTATGTGGATATAGATGGAGAAAATTTTAAAGTGACAATTGTTGAAAAATTGATATTTTATCTTTTCTGATAAAATAATTTATTTAAATATATTATTATATTTTAATAATATAATAATGATGATATTTTTACAATGAATGAGAGATATATGAATATATGAGAAGAAAGAGTATTTTTGTTACTAAAAATATTTAAAACATGTTTTTCATGTTTGTGGACCCCATTTCTTGACTGAAATTTGATTATAGCACAGAAAATCGTCTGTGATATATGGATTTCATCAATTTACATTTTGAATTTGGAAAAATTTAAACTTAAAAAGTTGTTGAGATTTGAATTTCCTATAGCATGGACATAAGATTTGAATTTTTCTGATAAAAGAGCTATTTATTGTGAATTATTGAAGTTCTGGTATATTGGGTCTGAATTGATTTTTAGAGTTTTAAATAATTTTATTAACAAAAATGTTTTTTTATGATTTTGGTGGGTTGGTGGCTGGTGTTTTTGACCAAAAAAGTGGGCTAAATTTATATAAATATATTAATATTTTATTAAATTTTTTGCTTTGGTTTTCTAAGCATTTTCCTATAAATAGGGTGCTTAGGTTAGAATTAAAAATCACACCAGAAACAAGTTTTCTCTCTTTTTCTCTCTATATTATCGAGCGTATTCTTGTGAGTATTTTGAGACTTTGAGTGTTCTTTATCTGATACAAGTTCCTTTCAAAGACTTATATCCGATATTCCACCAAAAAATCATCTTTTTTCGAGGTAAGAGATGTTATTTTTTTTTTAAAAAATGATATTATTTCTTCTAATATCATTATCTTTTAATATTGGTAAGATTTTTTTATGTAAAATTCTTGTCTTTTTTAGTGTCTGGGTTTCTTATTCACGATATCGACACTATATATTCACGAATACGGCACTATTCACAGAAAAATTAAATTTTTGATTTTTGTCTAAAATATCTATTATGGATACTAGTTTTGATTGTATCCATGTTTTGATCATTCTTGAATTTTACTTCACTATGATTATTTATGAAGTATTTTTGAACTCGGATTGTTTAAAGTAGGAATCTTTAATATTTGTTCTTTTGTTTCACTGGATTCGTTGTCTTTAAAATATTTTTTCATCATCCTCAGTCCTAAATGATGATATTACTGAATATTTTTGGCCTATAGTGCAAAGATGGTTGATTTTCTTATGAATATCTTTGGCCGTAGTCAAAAGATGTCACAGTGTTGAGATGAAACATGACCAATCGATGAATATCTTTGGCCTGTAGTGCAAAGATGAATATTTGATTTAAGATGTATATTGATTGATGTTACAGGGATAAAATATTGATGATAAACTTTTAAATTCATAGAAGAAAGTAGATTGCATTCTCTACGTAACTCTTCTAATGAATTATTATTTCTGCTGCGAATATTGATTTAAAATTTGTTGTCTATTGTATTCTATCATATTTTTCCCTGTTAAGGACTAATGATAATTTATTATATGTTATCTTAGTCATAATATTCTTTACTGAGCTAGTTGAGCTCACCTTTTTCCTTTTTATTCCATTTTTCTTCTCAGGAGGCGAGAATGTAGCGAGTACTAGTTGGGGTATGGAATGAAAGTTCTAGAATGTCGTTTTAGTAGTCCTCACTATTTTGTAAAATAGTGTAACAATAATTATAATGAGGACTTATTTGAGTGTTGATATTGTCTAGAAGACAATATTTGTTTTTAAACTCACAGTTTATGTGTTATCGTATTTTACACGACAATTGTATTAATAAAGTTGTAGTTGTTTCTGTACTATGTATTTGGCGATTCAAAATGGGTGTTGTATACCTATTTTGGGGGCGTCACATATTTTTTGTCTAAATTAATTTTTTTTATATTACTTTCTACAATTATTTCTAATTGAAGATTAAATAACATGTAATATTTTTATTACTAGTAACATATTATATTATAAATATTCTGAATTTATAATGAAATAACATAAATAAGTACATAATTATATATATATATATATATAAAATACTAATTTTAAAAAATTATGTATATACATATAATCGGGTAGGGGTAGGGGTAGGGGTCGGGGTGAGGTGATATATTCTCATACCCGACCCTAAAAACAATCGGGTCCCATAGGCTCGAGATTTCGGATGAAATTGTCAGCCTACTATTTTGGGTAAATTTTATTTTTTGGGAAAATTAGGAATAAATAAATACTTGTATCACATTATTAGTTAAGCAAGCTGCTATTTAATATTTATGGTTGCTGAGCTGGATAGTATACTCTATTTAAGAAACAAAATTGAGGTGGTGGTTGTGGAGCAGGTTGCAAGAACTTAATTTTAATGGAATACATAAAATCTACTAGTCTTGTGAAGACTTTTTAAAGGAATGAATGGAATGATGCCCTGCCACGATGAAAGTGCAATACAGAAACTTGTTGTTGTCAACTGGAATCATGAAATTACAATGACAATCCAACAAGATATTCCTATTCCTATTCCTATTCCTATAATCTTGTGAATTGTGATGGATAAAGAGAGAGGAATTTGAAAGTCACTATATCAGAATCCTCTGTTTTTGTCCTTGGAAATTATAGGTGCAAAATTAGTCAAAGTGAGGTCCAACTTAATTTTATCAGAATTTATTTCAGTTATTGTATATATAATTCAATTCAAACACAACTCAAGATAAAACAGATGCATTCGGTCAACAAGATGACAATTTAGATTGAGAATCATATACTTAATCAAAATTACTTCAAATTTAAAAAGTATTATTAATTATAATAATTATAAGGATTGACTTATTTTGCACTCATTATATATCATTCAATCAACAACAATTTTAATTCTATCTATTTTTATTTATACTATTTGTGAATCTCAATCAAAAATTAAAAATACGCTCTATGTTGCGCCTCTTGTAAAACAAATAATTTATTGAAACAATAATATTTATTTTGTCTTATTACTACTAATATTGAATTAGACCGATAAAGTACAATGAGAGTAAGTCATGAATAAAGAATTAGGAAAGAGAAAGAGTATAAAAGAATTTAGAGAGAGAGAGAGAGAGAGAGAGAGTGTACAAAATTTTTAGAGAGAGAAACATAAAAAAAATTAGAGAGAAAAAATATATTAATTTATTTTTTAAAAATAATGTATGAGAAAAATTAGAGAGAGATTAATAATTAAAGGAATATGAAAAGAGATAAAGTACATAAATCTCCAAAAATAAAATATGAGTCGACTTACATTAGAACTATAATTATTTAGGTTTAGACCGTATAAACCAAATAAAAAATAAATAATATAATTTTAGTTCTTATTTGAACTCATAAACATTTTATGTAATCCAAAATCAAACGAAACTCATATTTTTTGAGCTCTAACCAGAACCCACTTTCCAGCACTCCTTGCTATGATATATATTCTCTGGCCGCATGTAAGAGAATAGAGATACAGTCAGTTACTTTTCAGGCCATTGGATCTTTATATTAACGGTTAAGATTTATTTACCGGAATAGTGTTATCAGCTAACGTATATATATAAACTCCACTCCTACTTGTTATAGACAATATTTGTGCATATAGTAATTTTCAATTATGTTGTATCTTTTTTTTATCTTAAACCAATAACCCAATTGGCAAACAAAACCCAAATCGTAAGAGTTTTCATAATGGGTTAGCTAAGTTAACGGATCTACTTGGTATGAAATTAACTTCATAATAAATTAATTAATACAATGCTGACTCGCAGACCAAAATTAAGGTATAGGAGGCCTTCTTTAAATTTCTAGCTGGGTCCCGTTATTGGCTTTGTTTATTGTGGGCCGTATTTTGGTTTGAATCAGGATCTTTAGATCTCAAGTTTAATTATATAATTGTGGGGTTAAATACACTTTTCGTACTCTACTTGATATTGGTTTATAAATGTGTCACTGAATTGAAATTTTTACTCATTGAACTTTAACTTTTTGACAAAAATTAAAATTTCCGTCTATAAGTGTTAAAAGTTAATGGAATGTTGATGTGACATCATATCAGATGCTTAGGTATTATTCAACAATTAAAAAACACAATAATTGTCAATTCTATAACAAATAATTAAACAAAATAAAAATCAAATTTATGTACATAACAAATAATTATATTAATTATTAATTAAAAGAATAATAAATTAAACAACGAATAATTTTTACAAATGTATTTATATAAAATTAATGAATTCATATTTTTTTAAAAATATTTTAAATATATAAAATTATCTAATATCTTAAAATAGAGGGATTATTATTATATTTATTATTATTATTATTGTCTCTGATTTTTTTTCTCTTGAAAATCCTAAATGTCATTAAGAAACCCAAATTCAGGAACATCTGATTCCTCATCTTCAAATTCTGGAGAAAACAGAAAAAAAATTGTGAAATTAAGCTGACAAAATAGTATCCAAAGAAGAAAATAATTTCTAATTCATCAGATAATCTGTATTGTCGCCTTGTCAACCATAATCATGAGCAGCACGATCCAGATTAAACCAAAATTCAACCCCATCATCAACCTTTAAAACTTAGATCTACCGGAAGAATTATAGTTAATCATTAGATCTGTCCCAATAGTCATTTAATTCTGAAAATATAAAGTTATTGGTGATTTGTATAGATAGATTTGGTTTATCTCCGCCTACAACATTTCGTCATCTCTCCAAATTTATCCTCTATTTCTCCCTTCTCATTGCTTCTGTATCTTTCTGCAACCCCAAAAGCACAACTTTATACTTTCCCAATTAACACTCAAAGTCTTACATACATCTCTTTTATCTCCTCCACAAAACAAATCCCACTTTTACACGTTCTACAGTAATAAACTCCATCATTATATAAAAAATTAAATGAATATCAGCAATAGACTCTTTCGTGAAGACCTTCACGACCCAATCTGAATCCGTACTCGAAACTTACCACCTTGATCTGGAGGAATTCTGGTCCAACTTACAGAAAGAAACTGAGATGTTCCAGGAAGCTCCGTGCTTCGATCGAA
Organism: Panax ginseng; assembly: GCA_020205605.1. Classification (NCBI taxonomy): domain Eukaryota; kingdom Viridiplantae; phylum Streptophyta; class Magnoliopsida; order Apiales; family Araliaceae; genus Panax; species Panax ginseng. The sequence goes on from CM035129.1 coordinate 153,823,511, forward strand.
GTCGATGCATCTGCGTTTATTTTTTAGATCTGCTTTTTATTTTTATTTTTTGAGTTATTTAGTTGGACGATAATAGTTCTTTGACAGATTAAATCGGAAGAAGATAGTTTTAAATCGTTAAGTTATTTCAGATCAAATCGGGAGATTTTTCAGATCTGGTTTAGGATCTGACTCTCTTCATATCTAATGTTTTGGGATTTAAAAATAATAATAATAATTGATGTTTGAATATTTTAATATTTCTTTCCTTTATAATTAACTTAGATTTAATGATTTTATAATATAAATAATAATTTTATTAATTTTCGAAAATAAAAATAAAATTAATTTTCAAAATTTTAGTTATATTTTTTGAAATTTGAATTTATTTTTATGAATTTTAATTTTACTTTGCACTTATTATGAAAATACTTATGAATAATTTTTAATTTTTACTCAATTTTTTTTTTTTAATAATATATCTGAATACAATAAAGACAAATTTGTTAAAGAAAAAAATATTAATAATTTTTATTATTAATGTTGAGAGTATTATGACAATTTGCAAAGAAAAAGACAATAAAAAGTAGTTAAACCCATTTATTTTTCAATGTGACTACAACTAGGATGATAGCACATGACGATTGGATGACGTGAATATTTATTTAAAAGTGACATGATATTCCGTTAAAAGTCAACTCATTTAACGGATTTTGTAACGATTTAAAAATAATTTGTAATTCAACGAGTCGATTGTAAAAAATTTCAGTTCAATGATGCATTTATAAATCGAGATCGAGTAGAGTGGAGAAAAGTGAATTTAACCCTATAATTGTGTGGAATTAATTTATATTTTCATGTGAGGTTTATTTTAATTTTTTTATTTGTATAAAGTTAATGCGATTGATTATTATAATTTCTTAATATTAATGTGAGTTTATTAAAATATAAATAGAGACCGTGTCTTAAATTTTGATTACGAGAATTCATAATACTACTTGTGAATTGTGATAATATCCAGAATGTTTAAAAGTTGTAATGTATACTACATTTACCAATCTTCACTGATTATGTGGATATCAAAAAAAAAAAAATTAAAAGAATAATTACACCCAACATAGAACTTAGAGTCGACATCTGGTTCTACTAACAGACTTTGTAAACTGAGAGCAGATTCCATGTCCTCAATTTTTCTGTTTTTTTGTCTTTCTACTTAAATTTTGACACCTAATCTTTTAGTTAACACTAATTAATTCTAAAATTAAATAAAAGAACATGTGTCAAAATTTAAGTGAGAGAACACAAGAGAAACAAAAAATTTGAAGACAGAGGATCTGCTCTCAAACTAAACTAGTAGCAAGCAGTAAGTGAATTGAGGGGTTGGCATGGGCCATGACCCCTTAGTTTTTAGATGTACATTCCTATTGTCCTATCTTCTACAATAAAGTAGTAGGACATATTATGCAATAAGTGTCCCTCCTTTTTATTAATAATGTTCGTATTGTGCAACTCAAGTTAACTTTTTTTTTTTTTTTTTTTTCCAAGTAAGTTACTTTAATAAACATAAATTTATTTACTTGGAAAAAAAACAAAATTCTAGTTAATATACTGACTCCACTCCCTCTTTCATATCATTACATAGTAAGATTTTGTTTTCAAGTGTTGTAGAAGATTATTCTTTTCCCTTGATTAGTTAGTTAAAATAGATTGTCAAAACCCCAAACCTTTGACCTCAAAATCTTTTCCAATATTTATGAATAGGAGGACGCCTACCATCAAAATTAATCATGGAACCCACCCCTTGAACGTATTCTCTATTCGATATAATCATCACCCAAATTGATGATGGTTGGCCTGAGCTTTTAATTTTAGAGATGGCTAGAAAGAAATGATGGTGATAGATCGATTGGAGACAGACGAACGAGCAACCATCAAAATTGGACCCTAATGGAATCATTTATTGATTAAATATTCAGTACAAATATCTTCGTTTAACAAACTTCACATAAATGAAAAAATAAATTCACTTAAATAGAAATCGAGATTGAGAGCTCAGATTACCTCAGTCTTAACTATTAGGCTAACTCCTCATCGGCGTTTTCAGTTGATTTCAAAATGTCAATAATTATCTTATATTTTGGAAAGAATAGAATAAAATAATATGAGCTTGTTTGTTTCAGTTTTTTAATTATTGTGTTTTTTTTTTCCAATAAGTGATTTTGGGATTATTTATTTATATTTTTTTCAATTTTTGAAACCAACTTAATTATTAATTTATTTTTCCAGTCTTGAAGTTGATCGTACACAAATTAGATTAGCATGGGAAGAAGATAATAGAATGGTATATACTAATATACAAGTAAAATTTGTGTTAAGTAAGTTCAATCATAGGACTACTGGATTCAGCGGCTCTGGTCTTGGCCCACACATTAAAGATGGTACTCCATATTGTTGGAGATTTAATGATTTTTAGTAAACGATGTAGCAAAACCTGGGCAGCGAATTCAATTATAATAATTAAGAACAAAAAAGTGTGTCCGCTATGAGATAATAATAATTCTAAAATAAATGAAGTTTTTGAAATCTATTTAAGATACTATATTTCATGATTAGATCAAATTAAGGTGTGATAGATAACTTAACTCAGCAATAAGTTAGAATTAAGCAGACGCTATTGAAGTTTCTCTACTAGACTTTTTCTGGCTCCCCCTAAACTCTAAGATGAAATACATCCTTAAAATTGAATGTCATGTCATAGTCTAATAGATAAAAAGAAGTTATTAAATTCATATGAATAATATTAATTTCAATGAATACAATTATAAATATACTGTGAACTATTTAGAAATGATATTCCAATCCAATCATAAACCGAAATTCTTGCCTACATGCTGGATGGTAGTTGAGAACCAACTAACTAATTTTGGTATGAAAAAAGTCCAATATGTTAGGCGACCTCCTGTACGTACGTAATAACATTGGCATGCAGTGCAAGGAGCTAGCTAGCTGCAAGTACACCCTCCGGCCTCCGCCGTCCGGAGATCATTATTCATTGATTTTTATATATGTTTTAGACAAATCATAATAGTTCGAATGAATTCATTCTCATTTTGGGACGGAGACGAGGAAGGGTGGCTTAGCATGTGGTCTAGTTTGAATAAAACAAACAAAAAGGAGGGGTCCCACCGTCCCATATATATATATATATATATAGTAATGAGGGACACTGAAAGATAACTGCATACAGTGCAGGCCTCTCTCTTTTGTTAGTTAGAACGTCGCAACCCATGAGAGCTACGGGATGATTTAATATGTCAGTCCCAGGCCCCTTTCTCCTTAACTAGTAGTCTAATATTTGAGATAAATTTAATAAATATTTCTGGACCACCTTATCCATCCCATTTTTCTACTTGGTTCCTTTTAAAACTACAGAGCGAGGGAGGGACTAGGGAGGGAGGTAGCATTTCATATTCAATCAACTTTCTATTCTCTTTAACATACTGGTAAAAGTCTAAATTACTCATAAAGACTAGAACAGCCTACTTTAACTGAATCTAGAAGAAAAAAAATATTATGAAAACATTCAGGAGAGATCAGTGAGCTATATAACTAGCAACTTACTATAATTCTATTAGCTGGATAGACCGGAAGTCATTATCTATCGTAGCAGGTATGTAAATTTTGCAAACAGGACAAACGTGACAAGCACCCCAAAAGCAACAATTTTTTATTATCAACCAAATGATAGAAGGTTGTGAGGTGTCCACGAACTTGTTTGTTTTTTCCTTACCCAACTATTCCATAAATTACACCTAAAAGACGGCAGAAACTTGTTGAGGATACAACTTAACCACCTTTAATCGGTTCCCTCCCTCCCTCGGGGTTTTCGCTTGAACAGCAATTTTCCAAGCTTCTTGTTGTTGTCTCTTTCTTCCGTCTCAACCCCTTTTTGTGCCTGGCGATGAAAACAATAACCCCTTACAGCCCTATCAATCTCGGTATCGATGACCATTATGATAATCTTAGGAAATAAACATCTTTGTTAACAAACCGCCAAGAGTATTTACTTCATTTTCTGAACATTGCATTAATAACATCTTTTCTGAAATGCCTGCAACATCCATTGGTGGAACACTGTCAATAGAGATTCTTTCTTTACTTGCACCCCTCATTCATGGATAACGATTCCATGAACCAAAGCTCGAAAACTAGCAGGTTTGGCCGGTGGTTTCCAAGGAAGCACAAGAGAGCTGACTTGTATAATTTGAATGAACTCTCAGGTTTGAGAATGAATCTTCATTTCATTGTCATATATTTACCTCCCAACCCATCGCCCTTCTCCCCGATATAATTAGTTTTCTAGAGTACTTGATTAAAATTTAGTTTTTGGCAGGTCGGCTTGAAGACGAAGAGGATGATGCCTACATGGGTGATCTTCATTATAGGTCAATTGAGGTGGATCCGTGCAGTTCAACCAATATGTTAAGGTGAGCTTCCTGCATATCGTCGTAAGATAATTAAACAGTAAAAAGGATTCTATAATGGGTAAAAATTGTATAATTGTCCTCCAGAGTCTTTGTGGGTACTTGGAATGTCGCGGGAAGATCTCCAGTTGGGAGTTTGGCTGTAGATTTGGATGAATGGTTGAATCTCAAGGAAGCTGCTGACTTGTATGTCCTTGGGTAGGTTATATAGTCTAAAATCCCTGTGATCGTGGATAAATCCAACATATGCCATTTAACAGCAAACTTCTCCTTGTTGCAGATTTCAAGAGATTGTCCCCCTAATTGCTAGAACTGTAATCGGCGCAGAAGACCCTACAGAAGCTACAAACTGGAACCTGCTTATTGGGCAAACTCTCAACGACAAACATGGATGCACTTGCTTGACACCTATGTTAAATCCAATAAATAGTGAAAGTTATCAGTATGCGGGAGTTGCAGAATGTGAACAAAGATTCTCGGTTACCAATGAAACAGCAACTCCAGTGACAGGCCAGCCAAATGGGAGCAGTAGATACAAGCTCATTGCAAGCAAGAAGATGGTGGGAGTTTTTGTAAGTGTCTGGATGAAGAGGGCACTGGTCAAGAGGTACAGCATATCAAGTGTTAAAGTTAGTTCCGTGGCTTGCGGTATCATGGGTTATTTGAGAAACAAAGGTTCAGTTGCTGTCAGCATGTCAATTGAAGGAACTAGCTTTTGCTTCATTGCTGCACACTTGGCTTCTGGAGAGAAGAAAGGAGATGAAGGAAGAAGGAATTACCAAGTCTCAGAGATTTTCAGACGAACAACTTTCACTAGGCTCCGTCATGATGGTGACAGACACCATCCTCTTACCATCTTAGGACACGAGTAAGTTGTTCTTGCCATATTTGATGATATACAAACCCAACTAGAACCAAAATAAAACAAGTTAATTTATCTAGTGGAAATTGTATAGAGACCATATTTTTTTGTTTGAAATTCTATAGCAAACTTACACCATTACCCTCTCTCCGTCCTGTATTAATAGCTAAGGCTGCGGTGCAAAGCCCCTATCCTCTCTCTCCCTAAAGCCATCAGTAGTTGAGCTACTCAGAACTTTGACCTTAGTTTAGACTAGAATAATTAAAATATAGATCAGCGTGAAGTGGAAATAAACAGGTTGGCTGACAATTTCCATCTCTCGACAATGCGTTGTATTCTGTTGTAGAACAGTCGGATATTCTGGTTCGGAGATCTGAACTACAGGCTATACCTAAAAGACAACTTAGCCAGGCAGCTCATAAAAGAGCAAGACTGGAGCGCACTGCAAGAATTTGATCAGCTGAGGAAGGAACTGGAAGAAGGTGGAATCTTTGAAGGTTGGAGAGAGGGAAACATAGAATTTGCACCTACATACAAGTATTCTTCTTTTAATTGCAACCGGTATTCGGGAGGACTTCCAAGTAGAGCAGGAGAGAAGCAAAGGACTCCAGCATGGTAAACTGAACAACAATGATTTTGGTATTTGGTGCTTAATATTAATATAAAGTTTTGTGGCCATTATATCAAGTTTACGAACTGGGTTGGGCATGAATATATAGTTCATGTGTGCCCAACTTGGCCTAAATTGCAAGTGCCTGCCAGAACAATCGTTTTCCTTTTCTTTCTTTTTTTATTTGGTTATTATACACCGGTAGCTTCTAAATAGCTTCACAAGGACAATTCATGAAACAAAGTAATTGTTCTTGCTGGCAGGTGTGACAGGATTCTGTGGTATGGTAAAGGGGTCAAGCAACTTTCCTATTTCCGCAGTGAAAGTAAGTTCTCCGATCATCGACCTGTCTCTGCTCTTTTCTCAACACAGATTGAAGTTCTCAAAGTTTCCAATCCAAGGCTGGTTTTAGTCCCAAGCATTGTTCCCACCATAAGCCCTTCTAATCGTACTGTAAGTACCTACGGCTACACCATGCTTCTATAAGACATCAAATATGCATTAAATGATTTATTGATAAGGTGGAGCCAAATAACTGAAACTGTGAATGTCTAGTTCACTTTCACCCTGAATACTATTATTGTCACAGGGAGATGCAGGCTGATGAAGAGTTGTTATCATTAATTGTAAAGGACATAGAAGCATCACCAACATACACGCAAAGTTGTAAATTGAGAAGCTGATTAGTATAGCAGCTGGAATGATGTCCCTGTCCCCCCCCCCCCCACCCCCACCATACATCAAATTTTGCCAATGATATGGTCTCATAGAGTCACGATGTTTGAAAGGTATAGGTGACTATAAAGCAAATGAATTTTATGTATCACAACTACCTACACCAAAATGATAAATCAAAAACTATTAACTATTTCTTTTATATTACATTAAGTGTCAATTACAGTATATTGAGAGTTTGAGCATCAGGAGTTTGACTTCACAAGAACTGAATGAAACTGATGTATCTATACTAACATATTGCAAGGCAGCAGAATTACTTCAGAGTTCAGAACAGTATAGAAATCTAGTCTCACCTTTTCCACAGCAAGGTATTGAAATACTCACCCTGTACATTGAGCTTTAGCTTCAGTTCCTATTGCCAATTAAAGCCAACATGTCTTTAGAACTGAGCAGCAAATTCTATAGTTACTTTAAGTGTTCATTTACACTAAACTAGTGAAGCAATGTATAAAATACGGTTTAATATACTTACAAAAAGTAAACTTCCACCGCTTGCCTGAAGAATTCCACCTAAAGCCTCTGCATTATCTAGATTGCAACTGGGACATAAACACCTCTTCTGCAGCTCATTTCCGAGTGAAGCTCAGGATGTTTCAAATTCAGATATCTGCTTGGGTCTGGTCAATAAAACAGTAAACTACTAATGGTCATGACATATGATACATGGAAAGTTCACTCAGAGAGAACATTACAGCCAGGATGCTAACTAATTAAGGTTTAGAGTAAAGCATTATTATCTAGATGCCAAGATGGGAAAGTTTCAACAATGATTTGAATCCCACTAGTTGAAGCCACAAAGTAATTTTTTTCCAATCATAAAAAGATAAATTTTGTAATTCCAGAAATATTTTCATGGTCTAATAATGTTTCCTGGCTTCCCCCTTTTTCCTCTTTATTAAAAAGGTTTTTTATGGTTAACCGATCTGATATCAATTCAATTGTTATCTGGTATGTTAATGCTATCAAATATTAGTGAGGATATCTGGTCAAGTCCTGCAACTCTTTGTTTTCTTTCAGAAGTGTCTCCATCAGGGATACTTTTTCTTCCAATTCAATCAACTCCTGTTGGACCTGCAGAAGATCCACTCAACTTAATCTTTATCTGATTATTTCCAATATCACATATGGAAGCAAAGTCACAAGAAAGTGAGACCATTTACAACACGAAAATGGAACTCTAATAAAGCATGGACAGCCGCCATGCTTGCGAGGTAAAGAGACTAACTTCTTGCCTGCTTATGAACAATTTGTTCTGCTTGGTATTCTTTTTCCTTGATTTTTGTTTGAGATATCATCTGTTCAAGTTTATTCTCAAAAGCTCTTCTGGATACTTCAGCATCTTCTGCATTGGCATATTTGGGTCAATGGGAGGGAGGGAGAGGGAGAGAAAGAGAGAGAGGCCCAAATAGAAGACAATATAATATTTGTTAAATTTCTATCAACCACATCTCAAATAAATCCTATGCATACAGAAGCTATAAGATGAGGATCTATTCCATGTACAAGGAATATTAGTAGATTTTTATAAAATAACAATTCCATATAAAGCGATGACGTATATTATTTATATTTATAAATGACACAAACAATGTCTATGCCTCATCTCTCTGTCTATTAATAATTATAAATACAGACCATTTTTAGATGTTTGAGTGCAATTTTCTCCGTGGAATGCATTAACTACTGTCCTTTGGAAATCCCTGCATCAACAATGTAGAAGCTAGTCAAATATTTTATATTTCCCAGCAGTAGATACCATGATACCATATATGAATCCAAACCTCAAAAGTAGCATGTTACAAGCATTTCAGTGAGTCATTTTATCATGGACAGTCCACCTTATCAAAATTTATCAGGACAAACTTATACTCCCTCCGTTCCAGGATAAAAGTCCTGGTGGACTTTTCACGCATATTAAGAAGATGAATAAAATGACAAAATTGCCTATAATAATGTCATTAAATATGGAGAGAGAATTAGAATAAGAAAAGTATGAGATATTTAATGCTACGGGTATAATAGGAAAATATGTGTAAAAGTTTGGTTATTAAAGGAAAATGGACATTTAACATGGGACTACCCAAAATAGTAATAAGGACTCTTATCATGGGACGGAGGGAGTAGTATTTCAGATCATACAACTGTTTTAATATGTCCTTTAGTAAGTCAATATAATATCTAGGGGTGGAGTCTCCTTGGGGGTGTATATACAAAAGGGTAACTCTTGCATTTGCATTGGTTTTTGATATAAGTCAATGTGTAATGATTTGGTTCTTAATGAGGTTAGGGAATACAGAAACGAAATCATAAGAGATGGTGATTTGCTTCATCTTTAGGTCACATTCTCCTTGAAGGTCATTCAGTTTCCAAGGTGCTAGTAAAATTGTATAAGATTTTTTTGTTGAATATATTTGGGGGAAGATTGAACTAGAATTTATATTGCCACCCTATATTCGAAGATACCTAAAATCATATTAGAAATTCAGCTCATCTCTTGTGCAATCACAGCATCCGATCCTCCAATACAGACATGAAAGCCTTCATATACTTGAAGTCTAGAGTTGTTTCTTTTCTACAGTTTGATACAAGAGGAATAGTCTTAGTTGAAAATTTTATTCAAAAAATATAGTTTAAGGAAAAACAAAATTTTCTCTGGTGGCTGAATACCAAGATTGCCAGGCAAAGAAAACTCTGGAAAAAATATATCTGTGGCTCCATGGAAGTTCTTTGGAATTTGGGGGAATGTGATCTCTCAAGCTAGCTTAAAAATTAAACATCAGTGACGCCAGCAACCAAGTACTCGTGAAATGATGAAATTATGCAAACATTTCAACATTTGAGTGTTGCATGTTTGATGAAGCTATTCAACAAGATTCTACTAGCAGGTCCAGTAGGATAATGTGCTGGTGCCAAAAGCGGAAAATGCAAGAGCCCTAAATATATATTCATCACATATGGAAAATCTAAGGTGCACAATTGAATGTACAACTGTTAATTAAGTTGCTGAACAAACTACCATTTTGTCAAAGTGGTTGAGAAAAAAGTTGAGATGGTTGCCGAAATATTTTGCAGTTCCACGCACTATTATGACAACTTGTTATAACAACTAGAGACAAAGCTACAAGCATTCAATGTAACCCCAGAGGAAAGTTAATTGTTTATATGTATGGATATGTCCACGTAACAAGAAGAAATGTTCACTGAATACCAGCTAGAAAAAGAATCATCAGAACCGTGTCAAGCTGAATGCAAGTGAAAAAGCTCTAGAAGGAAGGTGAGCAACAGTCTGAATTTGATGAATAGTTCTCATTCAACATAATCTAATTTTAAACAAAAAAAACAGTCTCTCTTTCTACCAGTATTTCAACTAGGAAAATTAACTAGTTCAGAAACGTAATACATAAAATGACAAACAAATTGTCATGACTGATTTTTCCTTCGACCAATACAGGAGAAAACAAGTGCCATCACTATATGCACATATTGGTCAAAGAACAAACTAAAAATAAAAGAGGCAATGATATAGAAGAAACAAAACTCCGTGCCCAATATCCTGAGTACATAGGACTTACCTTATCTTAGCATTCATTTCATACATTTTATCAATGAAATCATCTCTGCACAGACAATGAGGAAACAAGAAAAATATTGCTATCCTGGCTCAAAAATAATCACACTGATGAATCATGAATCAACCGCAAAATAGAAAAACAGAATATCTGTACCGTAAAGATCCTCCTTCATTTGTCTTAGTTCCATAATAAGTATGTCCAAACAAAGCATGAAGAGTAATCAATGTAATGTAGCTAATTCCAGGAGGAGTACAAAGAGACAGTCCTAATGAGTACCTTAATCCTGAATCGAAGATATCCTAGCCTAGAGGTAATTCAAACACAAATCAGTGAAAGATCATTCAGTCAATACCAAATCTAATCAAATTCACATAAATAACATTGGGGAAACCTGATCACATTGTGAAGAAATTTGTCTTTTCCTAGTCGAAATGAGAAATTAAACTCGAGTATCAAGCAGTGACCATGTAAACTTGAGACGAACAAACCTCGAGGGTTTGAATAAAAGCTTCAGTCATAGCCTATTCAACTTCGTAGCCTCTAACATCTTGCTCAGTAGTTTTTTTCAGACGCTTGGCATCTTCGAGCTCAGCATTGGCTGCAATGGTCTCAGATCGAAGCTCATTAATTTGCTTCCTAAGATCGACAACCCTGCTCATTGCGAGTCTCGAAGCAGGTAAAAACACAAACTCAAACTCAGAATTAAGAATCTAATCATCCGATCAAATTCTGTACAGTAAAATTCAACCGAGCTTTGTAAAATCAGAGAGTTCGTATTTGTGTTTATACATCATATATGCTTTCGGAAACATTTTCTCAACAACAAAAGGAAATCAATGAAGAAGCGATTACCTCCTTGAGAATTTTCGGGGGCGAAGCCCCGAATTAGGGTTAGAAATTGCTTCTGTGGATGATGGATCGCTACCTGTGATCTCTTTTGTGCCTTTCAGTTTCCCGCTACTTTTTAGGAGGCTTAACAGTAGCAACTAACTTTTTATGAAAACCTTTTTATTATGGAGTAATTGAAATGATAGGTTTTTTTTTTGTCCTTTGGGTCCGGTAATATTTCCAGACTTCCATTTTGGCAGTTTTTAACCTAACTAGCTTTTTAACTTATGCGACGGACGGATTTATTTTAATTAATATTTATAAATATTCGATGTTTAATTAAAGTTGTGAGAAATATTATAAAATTTTATTGAGTATGATATTAAATATATTTTTTGTTAAATTTAATTTGACATCAAGCTTTTTTAAAGTAGTGTGAGATTTTCTTATAAATTATTTTTACAATAATAAAAGTAATAACTATGACACAATAGAAAATATTAAAAATATTTTACTTTATATGTTTTGTTTCTTCTTATAACATTTAGTCAAGTAATAAATTTACAACAAACCATATTAACATTATTAAAAATTATAACTAAATGAAAACAAACATAGTAAAATTTGCATAAAATATTAGATTTTTTCAAAATCAAAATAAGAGTAACTATTTAACTTGTTCTATTAGAAAAACAATAAAAAATTACAATTATATATATATATATATATGGAAAATGATCCATAGAATACGTTAGCCAAAGTCACTGTTTCAACTAATGTTCATTCAGTTGTCCAAAATTAGAGTGAATGGCTGAGATAACTCAAAAATTTGTGTGCGATGATTTGATTGTAGTACATAGGTTTGATTTTATTTTTTAATTTTTTGATATGATTTTATTTAAATTATTTGCTAATAATTTTAAGCTTTGTTGGTCCCTTTCAATATTCATCCTCTCATAAAGATGAAATCTACTATATATTTATACAAAAGAAAATCATATAAAAATATCAAACTTACATATAAAAATAACAGTTCCCATATAAATGTGTAGTACCAAATCAATAAACACTTTACGAATATTTTAAAATCGTCTGACACCTAATTTTTTAAAGTAAATTTTGGTGCAGAACTCCACAAATAAGTGTACATAAATAAATAAAATATTTTGAAATATGTACGGTTGATCGCGTGCAAGTACGTGATCAGTCGGCATACAGCTTTCCGAAACACCATAACACTTCCCCTCTAGGGACTAGGGAGGTAAAAACAAAACAAAGATGCCTTTTCTTACTTCAACCAAACCTTTCCAATATGCCTTTTTTTTTTCTTCTCTAAACGTAATATATGAGGGAATTAGGTATAACTAACATATAGTTCTCGAGAGTCGACAGCAATTAAACATTACTCATATGAAACTAAATTAATTGGAGGTGGAGTATGTATTTAATTTGTTATAAAACGGAAAGGAAAGCGATATATTAACAATATATATAATATTTTTATATATAAAAAAATCTAATCTTACAACACATCGTGAACCTTTCGTCTGGATATCGAGTGGTCTTATAGAGACCTCGTCCGTGATATAGTTTTCAGTATTCCGCACTTTAATACTGCGGACGAGACGGATGATCAAAATGCCTCTCCGGACCAATTCCCCTTCCACAATTTAATACTGCGGACGTTGGGATTACGAAGCGACGGTCGGACGACGTCGTTTTCAATAATGAAACTTAAATGTCTAGTTTGCATTTTAATATTGCGGATGTTAGGTCCCCTATATAAAAGACGAGATAGAACGGCAAACAGAAGATGTCCTGGATACGCACAAAGAGTTTGACCTAAAGTTCAAAAATTTTTTGTTTCTTCTAACATATTCTTGTTGTTACTTTTATTTCATGTGAGCTGGGATGAAGAGACATGTGTGGTACCATTTTTGGAGGGCACAACATCTGGAAGCCCTTAATTTGTTCTGAATCTAAAGTTCAATTCGACCGACTCACTTTATCAAGCCTTCTAATTTTGGTTATCATGTGTGTTTTTCATTATCCCAAATCATTTGAATATGTTACTAGCAAGAATATGCAGCAAAAACAGATGATTTTTAGCTTTATAAACTTAATTTGAACTCCTAAATGTCTCAAAAAATGTACTGTCAGGATGAGTTAATTGTTTAGTTGTTCTATGCAAATCCTGGAGTGTCCATCACAACATCTTGAGGTCATACATCAATAAACATCAACTTGTTGTGCTGCCACTTTCAGGATTTGCATAGAAAAACTAAATAATTGATTCATTCTGATAGTACATTTTGGGCATACAGTACGCAGTTTAATTCTGCGGACACTAGTTCAAGGATTTAAAAGACGTCGTACAGTATCAACACTTCTAGAAAGTCTCGTACGCAGTTTAATACTGCGGACTCTAATTTAAGGATTTAAACGATGTCGTACAATATCAACACTCCTGAAAGGTCTCGTCCGCAGTTTAATATTGCGGACGCTATGTTGGACGACGTTGTTTTCAAACATAATTGGATACAGTGCCGTTTTTAATTTAAACATACGATGTATACAAAATGCCATCACTGAAAATATTAATCATCTGCAGTTTAATATTGGAGTAATGCTACAGACACAAACTATTTTATAAATATTTTACAAACTGCTGATGTGGCATACTCCACCTCATCATATTGATCACCAAATTGATTCAATGTAGTCTTTGGCCTCACATAAAAGCTGACATAGAATATGTCACATCAACCAATTTATAAAATATTTATAAAATAATTTGTGTCTTTAGTATTTTTCTTAATATTGCGGTCGTTAGGTATACAAAATGACGATTTGCCTCTGAACAAAATTTTAAGTTGTAAATTCAGAATATCATATTTAGTACTACAATTAGTAGCATGGGATATGCGTTCTTGTCCTATTTGATTCTCCCCTTTCAAAATGGAAGAGATTACGACTGTTTTAGCATATCACTCACTGACTCCCTGGTCCTACTTTATTTTTCTTTGTTTTCAACTATTTATCATTTAAACTTCTCACATATTATTTTTTAATAATTCTCCTCAGGCTAGATTATAATGAATAAAGAGGAAAAAAAGAAAAGAAAAAGAGTACTCTAAGGTAGGTGGTTATTGATATAATTTTAATATTAGAGAATTTTGTCGTTTCTATAAAAGGTATTTGTGAAAGAAGTTTTTTTTGGTACTATTAATTCATTACCCAACCATTTGGGGGAGGGGGATTTAAACTCATGTCTTTACTTTGGTAAGCCTGGTGAAAGAAGTTTAAGTTTAGTAGTACTTCGAAAGTGCACTTACATATAATCTCAGGTTCTCATAATCCGACGGTTCATCGAATTAAAAAAATATATCAGGTGGATGGATAATTGGACTGTTATTGATTCAATGATGTCATTAATATATATAAAAAAATATTATTAGTAATTAATAAAATTTTAAAAGTATTATTTTTTATGAATTAAAACAAAATAAAGCTTAGTTACCATATTAATAAAAGTGATTAATTTTAATGTTATTGGACCAGTGGTCAACGGGTCAAACCGAAACAAAATCATTGGTCCAAACTGAACTCGAAGGCGGACCAATTCTTTATTTTACCGGTCCAAAATTAGCAAAATCTTATTTTAGCATGCATTTAGAAAGTAGAGAATTAGTACATGTAGCTCTACCACAAACCTCCATCAATACCATATATAATACTCCGTAAGTTTCAAAATTTAATATCATTATTAATTTTTTAAAAATAATTTGAGATATTTTTAAATAACAATTGATATGAATTTTTTATTATAATATTATAATTAGTTATGTTTTAAGATAGTTTATGATAAGCCTAAATATGGATTAATACCCTGAATTTTTTTAAAAATTCACTTTGGAGATTGCCTCCTCAATTTTTTTAATTAGGAGATTAAACTTTTAATATTTTTCTGATTACGTTTAATTAATAGTATCACGTCAGGAATTGATAATATGACAACGACATGTGGCTAAAAATACTTATGTTTAATATTGAGTCTCGTTTTAACATTTATTCCATTAATTTTTATACCAAAAAGGATAAATATAAGATCATTATTAATTATTTAAAATAATTTAATACATTACAAACTCAACTTAAAAAATCATCAATAATCGATATAATATTGATAATTTTACCTTTTTTGGTATAAAAATTTAAGGCTTAAATATATATTAATACCTAAACATAATCATTAATAATCAATATAATTACTTTTTTATACAAAAAAGGATAAAATTGTTATTAAATTTACTTTAAAAATTAATAATGGTTTTATATTTAGGAAATTGATATTTTCACATGACTTTTTGATATTTTCACATGAAAACCATCGTTATTTCGCTATAGATCCTATAGCGACGGTTTATACCGTCGATATTCATATAGCGACACTTTTCATATAAAAATATTAAAAATTCATGTGAAAAATATCAATTTCCTATATTTACCCTTTTTATTATTATACATAAGTGTGTGTGTGTGTGTGTGTGTGTGTGTATATATATATATATATATAGAGAGAGAGCGATCGATCAGTCATCATCTTTTATCTTACTTCACTCAGATTCACCCCTTTTAGCGACGGACCGGTGGCGATTTTTTTCATACAACCGTCGTCTATACTTTTAGCGATGAACAACATATAACGTCACTAAAAATATAGGCGACGGTTGTATAATCAACTGTCAGCCATTCCGTCATCAAAAAAAATGTGAGTACGTGAGTAAGAAGAATAAATGGTATACACTGATCCTGACAGATATATATATATATATATATATATAAGTAAACATATATTAATAGAATTATACAACAGATTAGACAAGTCTTTTTGAAAAAAAAAAACTAATTTACTTGTATTACATAAAATATCTTTTTTTGACAACTCTATGAATAAAAGTATTTCATTTCACTTCATTCCATTCTATTACTCCACAAAACGTGCATTACACATCATAATTAATTAATTTAGTCATAAGCTCCATGTGTAACCTGACAAGTTTAATTATTTTCTTATTTTGTCCCTGTAAATAAGTTTATTTTATCTTCTGAATTTAAAGAAAATTTTATTTTACTCTTGCATTAATCACGCAATCAAGGACTCAACTTGTGTACGCGCCACAGGGAGCTAGAGAGATAGAATCATATAAATAAATGATTCATCTCTTCTTGAAAAATTCCAAACAAGCAACAGCTCAAGTTGAACCGTTGAAGTACTAATCCTATATATTCAACAACATATATAATAGGCTAGGCTAGCTGTTACTTGTCGTCTGAGAGTAGGAATTAAATTAATTAAAAAGATGATGAGGGATAGAAGCAAGACAAGGATCGAGCAGGAAAAGAAGAAACTTGGGTCAATCCGATCTATTTTCATGCATGCTGACCGTGCCGATAACTTGTTGATGATTCTGGGCTTGATTGGAGCCATTGGCGACGGAATCTCCGTTCCGGTCATGTTGTTTATTACTAGCAAGATTATGAACAATATTGGTGGTTCTTCCGCTCAAACCAATGATGATGATTTCATCCATAATATCAACAAGGTCCAATTCTATTCATCTCTAGCTATATACATACATACATACATACATACATACAAGTATATATATATATATATATATATATATATATATATATATATATCTGTATCTAGAACTAGCTTGAAATTAATGATTTTAATGGAATTACTAAAACAGAATGCATTGGCTTTGCTTTACTTGGCTTGTGCTCAATGGGTCGCTTGTTTCCTTGGTATTTTTCCTCTCTTTTTTTTTATTATTAAATAATTAGTGGCCGTTTATATATAGCTGGGTATTCATCGATCTAATTATTTTCCTTTCTTTCTTTCTTTCTTCTGGGATGGGATGGGATGTTTGTTCTATAATTAGAGGGTTATTGTTGGACAAGAACAGGAGAGAGACAAGCATCAACATTAAGAGCAAGATACTTGAAAGCAGTGTTAAGGCAAGATGTAGGCTACTTTGATTTGCACGTGACAAGCACGGCCGAGGTCATCTCTAGCGTGTCTAGTGATAGCCTTGTTATTCAAGATGTTATCAGTGAAAAGGTACGTACATACATAATTATTTGGTGTGAATAACAACTGGATATGTGTTGGGTAATTAAATTAAGGGTGGATCAAAATTATATATATATATATATATAATTTGTTTAGGTTCCTGTCTTCGTGATGAATGTTGCCACTTGTTTTGGATCATATCTAGCGGCACTCTTGATGCTGTGGAGACTAGCCATTTTGGGACTTCCATTTGTGGTACTTCTTGTTATTCCGGGTTTAATTTACGGAAGAGCTCTAATGGGAATAGCAAGAAAAATGAAAGATGAATATAATAAAGCAGGCAAAATAGCAGAGCAGGCAATTTCTTCAATTAGAACTGTATATTCTTTTGTTGGGGAGACCAAAACTATAGCAGACTACTCTGCAGCACTTCAAGGGACAGTAGATTTGGGACAAAGGCAGGGCTTGGCCAAAGGCTTGGCTATAGGCAGCAATGGCCTAGTCTTTGCTATTTGGTCTTTCATGTCTTATTTCGGAAGCCGAATGGTGATGTACCATAATTCCCTTGGAGGAACTGCTTTTGCGGTTGGTGCTTCTATCATCGTCGGTGGTTTGTAAGTAAATACAATCTTTAACGTCTTTAATTCTTTTATGTTATGTATAATTCTTTTATGTTATGTCAGTTCCTAACTTTCTTTTAACAGCAATAGCAATAGCACTATATATATATCAACTATGAATTGATGCCTTTATCCACTACTCTCCCTCAGCTTCAAAGAATCAAAATATAAGAGAGAAATTACTTTATATAGTTTAAGCAAACTGACTTTTAATTGTAAATAATAAAAATCATATGGAGTATTTTGTAACGAATGGATATCATATGAGTATGCAGTGGTTTTTGTCCACTTTTAGACCAAGAAAGAGGTTTTTTTTTTTCAAATTAATTCGCTTTTTTATCAATCATGAGAGAATTGTCTTACTAATGATCTATTTGATGTGAAACAAGTTGGGTGCATGCATGACTGTATCTTATTCCCACTGTTTTTTTGTTGTTGTTATTCTTACTTCTTTTTCTTTTTTGTGAATACTTGTCATTATATTCCTTAAAAGAAATCTTTCTTTTGGTATAATAATAAATTAAAAAAAACAGTAAACTATTTTTTCTATTCTAAAATTAGAGATACAATTTAATTGCATACTAAACTTTAAATTGATGTGAGTTTATTTAATTTTAAATGATACAATTATTATAATTGTCTAGTATATGGCAAAAATTATTAATCATAAAATTTATTTTATTCTAAATTTTTATGAGTCACACAAATTTAAAAGTTTAATATGTGATGGTTAGATCTCAAAAGTCAAATTAAATCTTTTAATTTTGAACCGGATGGAGTATTTTTTTTTTGGAAATTACTAAACCCATTAAACAAGTTTTACATATATACTAGATTTATTTTTGTTTCTGATTTGTTGCTTAGATCATTGGGTTCTAGTTTATCCGAAGTGAAGTACTTCTCGGAAGCATTTGCAGCCGGGGAACGGATAATGGAAGTCATAAACAGAGTCCCCAAAATCGATTCAGACAACATGGAAGGCCAAATTCTAGAAAATGTTTCCGGCGAAGTTGAATTCAAACACGTTGAATTCGCATACCCATCAAGGCCAGAAACCATAATTTTCAAAGACTTGAACCTCAAGATTCCAGCAGGAAAGGCTGTGGCACTGGTGGGCGGAAGTGGGTCGGGAAAGTCAACGGTGGTGGCGTTGCTTCAGAGGTTTTACAATCCAATTGGAGGAGAGATACTTGTTGATGGGGTGGCCATCGATAAGCTTCAGCTGAAATGGGTAAGGTCACAGATGGGGCTGGTGAGTCAAGAGCCTGCTCTGTTTGCGACCTCAATAAAGGAGAACATACTTTTCGGCAAGGAAGATGCTGTCATGGAAGAGGTTATTGGGGCTGCCAAAGCTTCTAATGCTCATAACTTCATTTGTCAGTTGCCACAGGGTTATGATACCCAGGTTTGCTCTTCTTATTTTACTGAAGAGATTACTTCCTCCGCTTTTAATTATCTGTCGGTTATACGTTAATTAAATTTTTTAATTTCTGTGCATACTTTAAAACGACAGATAATTAAGAACGAAAAGAGTAATTTTTAATTAAATCCTAATAGGTTAGTATAGTTAAATGCATGCTAATTTTTAATTAAATGCTACACATAATTATTTCTGAGTAGATTTATATTAAAAGGGTTTTCAAAAACAATGCAATATGTGTAGCATTTAATACACAATAGCAGGATGTTCTTATCTTTTTCTTTTCTTTTTTTCAAAAAAATATTTCGTCTACCCCAAGGCGATACTACTACTAATGTAGTAATTAAACATTCTTTTTCATAAATTAAGAAAGTCAATACCCTTTCTCTAACACTTGGACCAAGAATTAAAATATATATTTAATTATTTAGGTTGTTACTCTCTATCCCTAAAGGAGAGCAGATCCTCTGTGCCCAATTTCTTTGTTCTCTTGTGTCCCTCCACTTAAATTTTGACACATAGTATCTTACTTAATACTAATTAATTCTAAAATTAAATAAAAAGACACGTGTCAAAATTTAAGTGAAAGAACATAAGGGGGACAGAGAGGGACAGAGAATTTAGGAACAGAGGATCTGCTCTCTCCCTAAAGAGTAACCCATGTTTAAGGATGTATCACACATATTAAGAAAATATTTAATATTTTAAAACATTTCTAATATACCCTTAATTAATATTTTATTAAATTATTTATCTCCACCATTACTCCACAACTTTTCAATTTATTCAAATGTTACTCCATTAAAAATTATTTCCCACCAAATTTTTTTAACCCGTGTAATATTTGTATAATTTTTTTTTTGAAAGTTTACTTTTTGAGAAATATAATATAATATCAAGTACATAAATAATAAGAGGGAAAAAAATTTCTATAATAACATGACACCTAAATGACACAATATTACATCAATCTTTATTATTAGACTAAGACCTCGTTGGCAAGTAAACTTTGTTTTACATAAATAAACTTAACTCTTAAATTTAGAGTAAGTTATCATTTACCATTTTACCTTATCAACCTATTGTAACATGAATTCATAAACAAAGAACTTATTAATATTTTATCTATTCTAAATTATATGATTATTATTAATTTTAAAAGTCAATTTAAAATATTTTTAAATTTAAAATTAAAATGATTTATTAAAAATTATAAAATAATAAAATTTAATGAGTAATAATTTTAAATAATTTATAATTTTTATTATAGTATTGATTAAAATTAAAAAAAATTATTTCAATTTAAAATTTAAAATTCTCTATAAATTACTTTAAAAATTCAATAATAATCAAATAATATAGTCAGTGCAATAACAAATTAGATAATTTATTACGCCAGCTTCACCATAATGTACTCATTCATTTACGTACACAGGTGGGAGAGAGAGGTGTTCAAATGTCAGGAGGACAAAAGCAAAGAATAGCAATAGCCCGAGCCATAATCAAATCACCCCGCATCCTCCTCTTAGATGAAGCCACCAGCGCCCTCGACTCCGAATCAGAACGGCTCGTCCAGGAAGCCCTCGACAAGGCCGCTGTCGGCCGCACCACCATCATCATCGCCCACCGCCTCTCCACCATCCGAAACGCCGACCTCATCGCCGTCCTCCAAAACGGAGACGTTCAAGAAATAGGGTCCCACGACCACCTCATGGAAGACCAAAACAGCCTTTACACCACCCTAGTGCGCCTCCAACAAACCGACAAAAGTGACAATATCCCATTTTCAACCACCACCAACTTATCCTCAATAGTATCAAACAATATTGACAACAATAATAACACAAGCAGCTGCAGATTATCGATTGTTAGCCGTTCTAGCTCAGCAAACTCGACGGCACGAGGAGGAGAGAATGTCAATAATTCCCCCAATATGATTCTTAATGAACAAGTTTTTCCAGTACCTTCATTTAAGAGATTATTAGCTATGAATCTTCCTGAATGGAGACAAGCCGTATTAGGGAGTTTAGCTGCGGTTATGTTCGGTGCGGTTCAACCGGTGTATTCTTTCGCGCTGGGGTCGATGATATCGGTGTTTTTCTTACCGGAACATGGACAGATCAAGGAGAAGACGAGGACTTATGCGCTGTGTTTTGTTGGGTTGGCGGTGTGCCATGGGAGAGTATTTGACGAAAAGGATTAGGGAGAGAATGTTGTCCAAGATTCTTACGTTCGAGATTGGATGGTTTGATCAGGATGAGAATGCTAGTGGTGCTGTTTGTTCAAGGCTAGCCAAAGATGCCAATGTGGTACGTTTATTTACTCTGCCTTCTAATTACTCTTCTACATTAATTCGCTTAATTTAGGATGAGTTTTGCTATATATGTCAAAATAAAAAATTAAATGACTACAATTCAGTGTGGTTAGCACATGATGTTTATACCAAAGAATTATATTTGTATACCACATAGTTGCATTAATTTTCTTGACCTTCAATGGCCTTTAATTTGATAACATGTACTTACATAAAAAAAAAGTCAAGAAAATGAATTGGTCAACTATTTGTATCAGACTTTTGTTAAGGGGTATAAATTACAACTTCAATTTAAGGCCAAGTAAAGAGGCAAGGAGGGCTCAAGAAATTATGTGGACCTGTTTATCGAATGGTGAGATTAACTAATTTCAAAATTTTGCAGGTAAGATCTTTAGTGGGTGATCGCATGGCACTCATTATCCAAACAGTCTCAGCAGTGATAATAGCTTGCACAATGGGCCTAGTCATTGCATGGAGGCTCGCACTGGTCATGATTTCGGTTCAGCCCCTTATTATCGCTTGCTTCTATTGCAAGCGCATCCTATTGAAAAGCATGTCTTCAGAGGCCATCAAATCCCAAGATGAGAGTAGCAAGCTCGCAGCCGAAGCTGTCTCCAATCTTAGGACAATCACAGCCTTTTCATCCCAAGCCCGAATCCTAAAAATGCTCGAACAAGCCCAAGAAGGCCCACAACGTCAGAGTGCTCGACAATCATGGTATGCTGGTATTGGACTTGGAACTTCCCAAAGTCTCATGTCATGTACTTGGGCCTTGGATTTTTGGTACGGTGGCAGACTTATATCTGATGGGTACATTGGGGCTAAGGCACTATTTCAAACCTACATAATCTTAGTAAGCACAGGTCGTGTCATTGCTGATGCCGGAACCATGACTAACGACCTTGCCAAAGGTTCTGTTGCAGTTGGGTCTGTTTTTGCAGTGTTGGACCGCTACTCACTCATTGAGCCTGAGGACCCAGAAGGTCACAAGCCGGACAAAATAACAGGCCATATTGAGTTAAGAAATGTAGAATTTTCATACCCGGCTAGGCCCGATATGGTAATTTTCAAAGATTTCTCGATTAAAATTGAAGCAAGGAAATCAACAGCATTGGTGGGCCAAAGTGGATCAGGAAAATCAACCATAATTGGGCTGATCCAACGATTTTACGACCCACTTAAGGGTGTAGTGAAAATTGATGGAAGAGATATAAGGTCATATCACCTTAGGTCATTAAGGGAACACATTGCACTTGTTAGTCAAGAACCAACATTATTTGTTGGTACCATACGTGAAAATATTATATATGGTATGTTTGAAAAAAATTAATGAGACGGAAATTATGGAGGCAGCTAAGACGGCCAATGCTCACAATTTCATTACGGGGTTGAAAGATGGATACGATACGTGGTGTGAAGATAGAGGAATACAACTGTCCGGTGGTCAAAAGCAACGCATTGCAATAGCCCGGGCAATACTAAAAAATCCGGCCGTGCTATTGTTAGACGAAGCAACTAGTGCACTCGATGGTCAATCAGAAACAGCGGTCCAAAATGAGCTAGAACGTGTTATGGTGGGAAGGACTAGTATCGTTGTGGCACACAGATTGAGCACAATTCAATATTGTGAAACGATCGTTGTGCTAGACAAAGGGAAGGTGGTGGAGAAAGGGACTCACTCGTCGTTGCTCGCAAAAGGGCCTACGGGAGCCTACCACGCATTGGTTAGCCTTCAAAGAATGCCTGTTGACAGGACCATGGATTGATTTTGCAGCTTGTTGTTAAGGCTTCAAGGAGAAGTGTTTCGAAACATTTGAGTTTGACTTTTGGGCTGTAAAATTTGTAATAAAGTTGGGCGTCATGACTTCTTTATTATTTTTTTGTTAAAAGCTTATAAAATTTAGATTGTAAATTCGCAAATGAATGATGGGAGATGGATTTGACCTGAAGTTTATATTTTGAAGTGTGACAAATTGAATAATAAAAGTCGGTCGATGCCTCAATGGTTATATAACTTCAGTTTGGAAAGGAATATTTGGATTAAATCCTAGCCCAAACCCAACACAAAAAAAGTATTCAACCAAAAATATTCTAGGGGGACATTATTCTAGTAACATTTTAGTGACCTTTTTTTTGTTTTTTTTAGTACCTCAAAAAAAATGTATAGTATTTACTCCAATTGAAACAGGGTCTGTACAATCTGTACTATAAAAAAAAAGAAAAAAAGTATCACTAGAATAATGTCTCCCGAGACTTATTGTTTGCAATAATGCAACTCCATTGTGTGTGATGACACCTGGGTCGAGTGTTAATTTTATTTTGTTTGATAAAGATAATAATAAACTTTATTGATTTCGGTCTAATAATTATAAAAACCTGGTTAAATGCTCAAGTTATGGATTACTCACAAACTACGAACCGTTTTATATGATCTTTATAATTTTTGTATTGTGATTAATGCGTGTCGAATTATAACTGTAAAATATGTTAATACATTGGATTAGATAGATTTTTAAGAGTTTTTTATTTATAACATATCTCTCCAGAAAAAAAAATACAATTAATATTTATTTACGTAATTGACAATTAAATTTTTTTAAGTATATATCATTTCCGTAATTACAAAGTAATAAAAATATAAACATCATCTCTTTTGTGATGTGAAAGTCAAAGGGTAAAGTGAAAATTTATTCCAAGTATGCCAAACACAAATCTGAATATTGAAGTAAAAAATTAAAGAATACACTCATTTCTAACTGAATAATTAAAATTAGTGAAAGTTTTCCTTGCCTTTAAAATTATTGATTTCTTATTAGAAATTACATTTGGTACCAACCAATTATATTATTCAAAGAAACTCAACAAATAATAAGTCTTCATTTATTACAGTTTGCTTGTATAACCCAATGGTTGAAATAGTTTGCAGATTTATGAATGACATCCCAATAAAAATAAAATAAAATTATTTGTTTTTGTCATCTATTGAACTGTTTAATTATTTTTAAAAAATAATAATCTCCATATCAATAACTAATTAGAGGAAAGTGGGAATGAGGGATTATTAGTTCCACTTAATTAATTTCTCGTAAAAGTAAACTACCAACTTAAATAGGCATATATAATTCATATCTACAAATGAGTCATTTATTAATAATATAAGTTATCTATATATACAGAACCGATCAGGTGAGGATTCCCTTACTTTGTTAAAATGTGAATTTTTTTTTTTGTTTTTTTTTAAAAACAACTAAAAAAAAATATTTAATATTTTATGGAACTGATATTTTTCCATAATATAATATTTTGGGCGTGATTTGAATACCTATACCAAAAAATAATGGTACAGTCTACACAGATCGTATGCACTGCACTGCTTTTGTTATCGTATCCAAATCACATCCAAAACATTAATATTATGAAAAATTTCAGTTCCATAAAATATTAAATTTTTTTTTTAGTTATTTAAAAAATAAAAAAACCAAAAAAAATAAAAAAAATCCGCATTTTAACAAAGTACGAGAATCCTTACCTGATCCTGATCCTCTCTCTCTCTCTATATATATATCGAGTAATTTTATTCTCACTGGTAACGTGCGTGTGAAATCTTTTCCTCCTTTATATATGGGGCTTGTATTATTTCTTTATGCATGTGTAACTTAATTCCTTTTTTGGGAGGTTAGTGGTGATTGAAAGTATCAATATTTTTAGAAGATCGTTATTTATTTTTATTATTATAAATACATTATTTAAATGGTAGTAGTTGATAACATTAAATGAAGAGCAGTCGAATACGAAAAAAGATCAAATGACTTTTTTTTATTTTTTTATTTTTTTACGAAGATAGATTTTGACACTGCCATTTTAATGAAAGTTGTTGAAATGAATTCAATCAATGAAAAATAATAAAAATGACATAATTAAAAAGGTTTTAAAATTGTTATATCATATTATCATTCAGTTGATCGAGAAAGAGTTAGATTACTTTTTACCATGTGTATCATAAATAATTACACGTAATTTTTTGACAGGAGCTAAATTTTTAAAAAATTGTTTAATTTGTTAAAATTAAATGTCATACCCTATTAAAATGAATATTGTCAAAACTAAACATATTCTTTTATAAGAATCTTCATCTAATTTATTTTGTGAGAATTACAATACGACTTGAGCGTAAGTATCTTAACTTTTA
This sequence comes from Panax ginseng, assembly GCA_020205605.1. Classification (NCBI taxonomy): domain Eukaryota; kingdom Viridiplantae; phylum Streptophyta; class Magnoliopsida; order Apiales; family Araliaceae; genus Panax; species Panax ginseng. Next base: position 153,849,209 of record CM035129.1, read on the forward strand.
AGACCGCTGCTAACATATCTTGTTAAAACTAAACTGATCTGATTATGTTAAAACGAATCATAATAATAAATTTTTGCCCAAATTTGTTTGTTATTTTAGAAGATTTGAAATATCAACATGAGTAAAATCTTTCCCATTTTCATAGTTTTAGAAACATCAAAAATGAATAATAATTTGTCATGAATTTAAACCAGTTGCTAGTAAAATCAAGGGTTCTTCACATTTTCTTTTTGGGCTAATCAGAGGTTTCTTTCTACAAGCGAGCTCACAAAATTTGAAATTGATAAAAGCCCAAATCTGGTGAAGTTTGTAAATTCTTAGCCCAAGGGTTAAATGGCGAACCAATTTTGAAATCCGATATTAGTTTTGGTTTTATATAGATAGTGTCATGCCTCTCCTCTACCAAATGCAAAAAAAATATTTTTATCTCCTTTTTCTTTACCTTACCTCATTTGTTCTTAAACTAGTTCTTTAGCGACGTTAGAGAGGAAAAAAAAATGAGAGGAGAATTCTCTCTGTGAAAACTTGATCTAGACGATTGAACTGATTTTTCTTTTATCTGTAACTTAGATCTGCTGTGAATTCTAATAATCTGTAGGAGACTTCAGAGGTGAGTTTTCTGCAAATTGATTTGTAAACGAGAGAGAAACATTTCTTTGTTTGTTGTGTGTGATTTAAGGTTTTCTTGAAAAACTTTGTCTTTGTTTGTGTTTCGCAGAGATGAAGCGTTTACGGGATGATTATGTAAACTCACAATTTAAGCGGCCATTTGTATCTTCTCGTGGAGAATCGTACGTTTTTCTATCTGTTGAATTTTTCTTTGATTACATGTTGATTATTGACACAATTTTTTTCTGCTTGTAATTTCAAGTTGCAATTTTTTTCTACATGCAATTAGTTTATATTTTTTTTCCTTACAAATTTTGATGGTCCTTGCTGTAAAAATTCTTGAGCTTTCACAGGAGCTTGTTTGTGAATTAACGTTTTGTAGCCTGTTATAGGCTTGATTGATTGGGAATTTTGTGATCAATAGGGTTGGTACCTTTTTTACTAAATTGATTAGGTTAATTTGGCGAGACAACTTTATGGAAGATTTTGAAATAAAATTGTTATCTTTGTGCATGATTTCTAACTTGTGCAAAAAGGAGTGACAGGCATGTACTAAGACAAATAGTTGATTTGGTGCTTTTTACTATATTTATGTGTTCCTGAATTATTAACAATCCATGATTCTCAGCTAGGTGAGTGAGATGAAATCACGTTTTCTTGTTAAGAATATGAAGTGAAAAAAGAAAGAGAAATTGCATGTACAGTTCATAACAATTGTGTTATTTGTTGGGTATACATCTATCAGTATTTTGGTACTAGGTTTGATTTTCCTTTTCCTTACTGTTTTTGCTAAACAATTTCCCTTTCCGCTGGTGATGAAGATATGGGCAACCTCAAATCCCTGGAGGAGGAGGTGGCGGCGGCGGCACAAGTGCAGGTTCTGGTGTTGCTACACAGAAACTTACAACTAGTGATGCATTAACTTATTTGAAGGAAGTTAAGGACATGTTCGAAGATCAAAGGGAGAAATATGACATGTTTCTTGACGTAATGAAAGATTTTAAGGCCCAAAGGTATGTGACCCCTTCGATAGGATTGCAATGTTTTAGATGATCTTTGCACATAACGTGTGTAAATTGTGTTTGATTCATTATATCTTTCAGAATCGACACCACTGGTGTCATTGAGAGGGTGAAAGAATTATTTAAAGGGCACAATAATTTAATTTTTGGGTTCAATACCTTCTTGCCCAAAGGCTATGAAATCACTCTCATTGAGGAGGAAGAGGCGCAACCCAAGAGATCCGTTGAGTTCGAAGAGGCTATAAATTTTGTAAACAAGATAAAGGTGAGCTTGATGTTCTATTATATTATTCTGTGTTGCTGATATTGTTTTCATACACACAGGCTTAACATATTAACTCCTTTCCCTCTTGCAGACACGATTTCAAGATGATGATTATGTGTACAAATCTTTTTTAGACATATTGAATATGTATCGTAAGGAGCATAAAGGTATTGATGAGGTCTACCATGAGGTAATTTTTCTATATATATTTTTATCCCCAAAAATAAAATATTCTGTATCGTAAACCATCTCGTGTTTATGCCGATTATATGTTGTAAATCCATAAATTGCAGGTAGCTGCACTTTTTGATGATCATCAGGATCTGCTTGATGAGTTCATAAGATTTTTGCCTGATGCTTCAGCAGTTGCATCAGAACACCATGCTACACTTGGCAGGCAACCTTTGCATCTCTATGAGGAGCGGAGTTCTCCTGCTATAACACTACGTGGCGCACATATGGATAAGGTGATTTCTTTACTTCATTTTGTTACATTTATTCTCATTTTATTTCACTTCTTAGTGATAAAGGGGATGCACCTCCTGTAACTTTTTGCAGCAACGCTTCCGACGAGACAGGATCCTCGCTCCTCACACTGTACGTGATCTAAGTGTTGAGCGTCCTGATTTAGATGATGACAAAACAATGATTAAGTTGCACGATGAACAGAGGAAGCGTGCTGAAAAAGAGAGCAGGGATAGGAGAAATCGTGATAAGGATTACAGAGACCGTGAGCATGATATTCATCATCTATCTGACAAACGGAAATCTGCCCGGAAGGTTGATAACTTTGGAGGGGATCCAGTTTTGGCCCCTTATGATGATAAAGATGCCTTGAAAAGTAAGTAAATGTTGATGTTGTTAGTTAATTGATGTATTCGTTAGTAGTAGTATGTGTAGGGATGATCATCTTATGTTACTTATGTTTTGGGTTATTGTCCGGCTTTTCTGGGTCTAAGACTCTAAAAGCAGTGAGCATGTATTTTGTTATGTTGTTTCAAATTGAAGATATTCTATTTTTGGGTCTAAAAGCAGTGGTCATGTATTTTGTTTTGTGGTTTCAAATTGATGATATTCTATCACTGCACTTCTGTTTTAGCTGGCATGTCGTGTTTACTTATCAGATGAAAAGAAGTAATATGGGGTCAATATGCAAATAGATATCAATTGTAAAACTAATTTTAAGTTATCTCTTCAACTTGGGAAGAAATATATCATTTTTAATTTCATATGCCAACATCTTGAAGTTGTAAACTCAATATTTCTACCTATGTCATCAACAATTTTATATTTGTGCTAGCATGCTTTGCTCAATCATGCCAGGTGTGTACAAGCAAGAGTTCGCTTTCTGCGAGATAGTGAAAGAGAGACTGCGAAACACAGATGATTACCAGGCATTTTTGAAGTGTCTTCATATTTATAGCACTGAAATAATTACAAGAAAGGAATTACAAGGTCTGGTATGTATCAAGCTGATCATGCTAATTGTTGCTTATTTTTGTGCTGCTTATTTAGAGGCTTATTGTAGAAGTCATTACAATTTGACTGTTTTGAGTGGCTCTTTCCAATCACTATGTAAAGTCTTTGTTCAGAACTTGGTTACTATCATCATTCTGTTCTGTCTTTTCATTGACTTATAGATGAAACTGTTTTGCAACTTTAAGGAAATTTGGTGGGAAAAACAGAGGGTCATCCTTTGCTTTTAATATATTTATTACATACTTTTGGCTCTATGCTAGCAGATCATTATTTATGGTCAAAAAAATGTTTTGTAGTCTCCTATTTGACTGAATTTATTACTATTTTTTTGATAGTCAACTGAAACTTTATTGATGTATGGTTTTTTGTGAGTTAGCAACAGTTTTATTTGTGCTCCATAAAACATAAATGTAAAAGTACACATTGAGTAAAAAGAGTATAAGATCGCAATAAAACCCTATTTTATGCTTTTACTAGATTTAGAAAATGTATATTCAAGATTCACCTCCCCAATTAGGTGGATTTAATCTGATTTGAATTTGGTGTTGTTTCAGGTTGCTGATTTGATTGGGAAATACCCAGATCTTATGGAAGGGTTCAATGAATTTTTGGAGCGCTGTGAAAAAATTGGTAATTGCCTTAAATAAAGTTGCTCAACCAGTTCTGTCTGTTTTTTGTTTTCATTTTTCTTATCAGCCCTTATTTTGCAGATGGATTTCTTGCTGGTGTAATGAGCAAAAGTAAGTGATATTTTCCTTCTGTCCACCTTTAATAGGACCATAGGTGTATTTAAATTTCATATTGTGTCATTTAATTCCATGATTGTAAAAGGTGGGTGAATTTATGTGTAAACTTCGTTTAAGCTACTATTTTGGTATTTAGATTATAGTTTGTGTTCTGGAAAGCCTGATGAAGTCATTGGGTTAATAGCAGAATATTTCTGCAATGAAGGGCTTACATCAAAATCAGTTAAGGTAGAGGATAAAGACAAGGAACAGAGGCGCGACTTAGATGCAGCTAAAGAAAAGGATAGATTTAAGGAGAAGTATTGGGGGAAATCCATTCAAGAGCTCGATCTCTCCAACTGTCAGCGTTGCACTCCTAGTTACAGACTCCTGCCTGAGGATGTACGAGTATCATATTCTCTTCTTTTGCTTGTGTGGATACTATTGGTGTCCGTGCTGATCATACCTCTCTCTTTGCAGTATCCAATACCATCAGCAAGCCAGAGATCAGAGCTTGGAGCTCAGGTGTTGAATGATTATTGGGTATCTGTGACTTCAGGTAGCGAGGATTACTCTTTTAAACATATGCGCAGAAACCAGTATGAAGAAAGTCTATTTAGATGTGAAGATGATAGGTAAACGTTCTGCCTATATTTATTTCGGAGTTCTCTTTCTCTGTATTTCTAGATTTATGTCTTATTATGGTACCCTTTTTCCGTTGATGTTTCTAGACTTATTTTACTTATTATGGTCCCGTTTTTCTGTAATCTTGAGTCTACAACATTCACCTACTCTTGTTGTCTCAAGGCAGAAGAAAAAATATATATATATATATATATATATATATATATATATATATATTTACACACGATAACATTGAGGTTAATAAAATGATTAATTAGATCTGATTAATTTTTCTTGTAATGTTGTTTCTAAGATCTATTAATGTTACTATGAATTTGTCGAGATAGCTTTTGATGTTCGGTCAAAGGTGAAACCTTTTCAAGTAGATCTCCTTTTGAGGGGTTTAGAGTTTCCTATTTGGTCATTGCAATATTATATGTATTATTGTTTGGCTAGGCGACAATAAGGCTTAAATTTGATGATTTCAGATTTGAGCTGGACATGCTGTTGGAATCCGTGAGTTCAACTGCCAAGCGTGCGGAGGAGTTATTGAACAGCATTAATGAGAACACTATCAATTTAGATAGCCCCATCCACGTTGAAGACCACTTCACCGGTTTGTAGTGCTACTACTATTTCATTTTGTGTGTTTTCATTTACTGATTTTCCCATCATTCTTCTGCTGATATATTTTCTTTCCCACTTGTTTCTTCTAGCCCTTAATTTAAGGTGCATTGAACGTTTATATGGTGATCATGGCCTGGATGCCATGGACATATTACGTAAAAATCCATCCCTTTCACTGCCTGTTATACTAACCCGCCTGAAGCAGAAACAGGAGGAGTGGTCTAAATGTCGTTTAGATTTCAACAAGGTTTGGGCTGAAATCTATTCCAAAAACCATTACAAGTCGCTTGATCACCGTAGTTTCTATTTCAAGCAACAAGATTCGAAGAACTTGAGCACAAAATGTAAGTGGAAATTGCCCATATGTTATAGCTAGATATAGTTGGGTGCTGCAATTGCTTGTTTGTGACATAACTGAAAACAGATGATGAGGCAATGTAAAATATTATTTGTTCTGCTCTTTACTTTATTTTTTGGGTTGAGGATAAAATGATACTATTAGAATGAAGTCCTCATCAATCATCTGCATGTGAGTTTTTTGAATCATTTTACATTTTGAGTGATCATGGTTGTTAAAGACTTGATGAAAAGTCTTCTTTGTTATATGGCCTGCATGCACAGTTTGAATGGACAGTAGAATTTTATTGCAGCCTTTGATTATATTCTTTAACTTCATTTTCTCTATAAATAAACAATACAAAATGAAGATTTTCCAATTTTTGAAAATCATCCACTATGCCTCCTGCCAGTTTTTAAATTTTATTGGTGGGGGCCCAGGTATACGGGTATAGTCAGTTTAGTTGAAGAACTTTTTTTAAATTGCATGTTGATGTGTTTTTGTATGAAGCCAAATGCTCTAGTGTTGCTTCTTCTCATTGTTTGAATGTACTTAATGTACAGCTTTAGTGGCAGAGATCAAAGAACTTAAGGAGAAGAGGCAGCAAGAGGATAATGTGCTTCTCACCATTGCTGCTGGATGCAGACATCCTATAACTCCAAATCTTAAGTTTGACTATTCTGATACTGACATTCATGAGGACTTCTATAAACTTATAAAGTATTCATGTGATGAGATTTGCACGTCCAAAGAGCAATCAAATAAAGCCATGAGGCTTTGGAGAACATTCTTGGAGCCAATGCTGAATGTTCCTTCTCGGTCTCTTGATTCTGAGGATTCTGAAGCTACTTTGATATCTACGCATCATGCACTAAAAAGTGTTGCGACAAGTGACAGAGAAAGAGATGGAGGTCTTGGTGGTGATGCTGCAACTGTGAATTCTAAGCTATTAAAACCTTTGTCAAATGGAGATGAAATTATTTCTCCAGATCAAAAAGATTCTGGCAGGAAGAGCTTGTTAAATGGGAATATATTAGCCAAAGAAGATGGCTTTTGTCTACAAAAAGATCTAAAGCATACAGTTGTTGTAGATAAAGGGTCTGGATCTAATGTTACAGTGGCTTCTGCTGAATGTTCAGCCAGTTCTGATGCAGCACTTGCTATTGGTCGGGATAACATTCTTTACCGAATCAGCGTGGAATTCCTATTAGGTTCATATTTTTTAGGACTAAGCTAGTTTTGATGACATGCTTACATGATTTATATTGTTTAATTGGTTCTTTACCCAGTCTGTTATTTGTTTTTCTTATTATTTTTTATTTTCAAGGCCGGGATGCAACTCAAAGGCCCCCTAACCATGCTGCTGAAAAAGGTCATGGAGTCACTTGCAATATTGATGATGCAGCATCATTGGAGGTATGGCTTTGATATATGCTCGAACTTCAAGATCCTTTTTTTTTTTGGTTGGGTCTCGCCGGGAGGGGGTGTGGTGATAGAAGGCATCCACTGCTTATGTGCCTTTTTTGCAGTTTCATGCCCTTTTGATTGTTGGTATTCGTTAGTGAGCTATCAGTATGTATATCTTTTGTGCAGCATCCTGATGGTTTGAGATCAGTTCCATTAGCAAATGGTCTGACAGAAAGCACCAAAGTGCACAAGTGCAACGAAGATTCAGTTGATCACACTGAATTTGAGAAAGAAGAGGGTGAGTTATCACCTAATGGGGATTTTGAAGAGGATAATTTTGTTGCGTATGGTGGTTCCCATCCTGTGCATAATGCAAAACAAAATGCTGAAACTACGCACTATCATGCTGGGATTGGTGAAAATACCTCTTGTCAAGATGCTGGAGGAGAGAATGATGCAGATGCTGATGACGAGGACAGTGAAAATGTTTCCGAGGCTGGTGAAGATGTTTCAGGCAGCGAGTCGGCTGCTGATGAGTGCTCACGGGAAGAGCATGAAGAGGAAGAAGATGGAGAACGTAATGAAGTTGATGGTAAAGCTGAAAGTGAATGTGAGGCTGAGGAATTGGATGATGCACATACTGGAGGAGATGGATTATCATTACCGCCATCAGAACTCTTTGTGCTGACTACAAAACCTCTGGCAAAACATGTTCCATCTGCATTACGTGATAATGAGAAAGATTCTCGGGTTTTTTACGGAAATGATACATTTTATGTGCTTTTCAGGCTTCACCAGGTAAGGATAGAGTTCTATTTATTTGTTCTCTTTCTTTCGTGACTAATATTACCTTTTTTCTGTGTGTATTCGGTTTCTTTAATTTTGGTTGGTTTCTTTCCTGAGCTCAGTTTTATCTTTGAATGTATTCTGGCACTCGGTGCGGGCGGTTTATATTACATATATTTTCTTTCCCTTTTCTATGTTACTAGATTTTGTATGAAAGACTCTTATCTGCTAAACAACATTCATTCTCTGCTGAAATGAAATGGAGAAATGTGAAAGATACTGGTCCTGCTGATCTTTATGGCAGGTGAGTATTCTGGCGCTCTTTACTTCTTAATCAACTTTAAAAACTCTGTTGCATATATATATATATATATATATATATATATATATATATATATATATAAAACGATGAAGCTATTCTATTTTATGCAGATTTCTGAAAGCATTATATAATTTACTTGATGGATCTTCTGATAATGCAAAGTTTGAGGATGATTGCCGAGCTATTATTGGTAATCAGGCTTATGTTCTATTTACATTGGACAAGTTGATATATAAGCTGGTCAAACAGGTAAGCAGTTTGTAAATCCTAATTTGTCTATAATCAAGTGTTTTCCATCATAGTTGTCAACTTTTTCCTCGTTTCCCACAGCTTCAAACCGTTGCAAGTGATGAGATGGATAATAAGCTGCTTCAATTATATGAGTATGAAAAATCTCGGAAACCTGAGAAATATGTTGATTCAGTTTACTATGAAAATGCACATGTCCTCCTCCATGATGAGAACATATACCGATTTGAATGTGTAGGTCTTTTGCTCTTTTGTTTTCTTTGTAATTACTGGAAATAGCTATACTTGCATATATTTGTCAGGACGGCTTGGACTTGAGTTATTTCATATTTGTTGCAGTCATCTGCACCATCTCGGTTGTTTATACAGCTGATGGATGATGGAAATGAAAAGCCTGAGGTGGTTGCAGTTTCGGTGGATCCTAATTTTGCTGCTTATCTTCACAATGATTTTCTATCGGTGGTTCCCAGCAAAAAGGAATCACCTGGCATTTTGTTGCTGAGGTATCAATATTATCGTTCAACTTTTCATAATTAGGCATGCATGAGTATTTATATTAGTAGGCACCTAAATATGGCTGATGGAGTATGCGGGCTTGCGTTGGATCCCAATGCAAGGTCTCAATATACATATATAATTTTTTGTTCAGTATCAGTTGGATGATCTTGTAATGCTGTTGGTCTTTAAGCTCTGAAGCCATAAGAAAAATAGTCTTGGAGTTGCAGTACAACTTTCTCTACCTCCTCGTCAAATTTCTGTTAGTACTGTCTAGTGCTTGATATATAACACATGTAGTATAGAGTGCTTATAAGAGAGTAGAAAGAGCATCAGCGAGGACCCTATCTATTTATGGACTGATTACTTTTAGTGTATGTGATTGGCTAATGTTCAGTGTATGTGCAGGAATAAACGCAATTATGCGGACCCCGATGAATGTTCTGCTATGGAATGTGTCAGAGTGGTCAATGGCTTAGAGTGCAAGATGGCTTGTAACTCATCCAAGGTACATCTTCACTTTTATTGGATAAGACTAAAAGATGTTCTTTAGATATTTTTATTCTATTTGCTAGGAAACCCTGTCTCTATGCCTGGTGTTGAATGAATGAATGAATATATTGATTTTTAGAGTGCAAGATTGCTTGTAACTCATCCAAGTTATATCTTAACTTTTAGTGGATCATGAGACTAAAAGATGTTCTCTAGATATATTATTCTATTTGGTAGGAAATATTATTCTATTTGTTAGGAAACCCCGTCTCTATGCTTGATTGAATGCATGAATATTGATTTCTAATCTTGTGTTAACACGGTTTGAACAGAGAAAATTAATCTTTTTGTATTATTATGTTTGTTTACAAACGGTGGTGTCTTATGTATACAAATATGACAACACATAAGCATAAATCAAGGGATTTACAAAATCAGGATTCTCAAGAGATAAGTACGGAAATTCAAAATCAAAATCCTAACTAACTGCTGAGCATTAGCTGGTGTTGATACCCACCGCAAGCCAAAGGGTAACCTTGAAGACACTTTGAGCTTGGTCCGGTTGTACAAAAAATGTCTGGTTGGTAAGGGTTTGGTGAGAGCATCAACAACATTATCTTGAGAGGAAACAAATTGAATAAAGACCCGGTGTTTGTTAGCAACCATTTCACTAACAAAATGATAGTCTATCTCAATTTGTTTCGTACGAGCATGAAAAACAAGATTGGAAGCAAGATAAGAAGCCCCTAGATTATCACACCACAACACAGGCATGTGATGAAGAGGCAGCCGTAATTCCTTGAGTAATGAACATAACAATTTCAAGTCAGTGGCAGCATCGGCAATTGCTTTATACTCAAGACTTTGTAGAGGATCGTGCAACTGTGCGTTGCTTTCGTGAAACCCAAGAAATTAAGTTGCTACCCAAGAAGATTGCATTGTCAGTGTTTGATTTCAAATCATCTGAAACCCAGGAAATTAAGTTGTTGCCAAAGAAGATTGCATTGCAAGCGTTTGATTTCAGATCATCTATATTGTCGGCCTAGTCTGGGTCCGTAAAAGCATGTAGAGTATGAGAGGCAGTAGCTGAGAAAAATAAACCAAATGACAAAGTTCCTTGTAGGTATTGCAAAATCCGTTTTACAACATAGGTGATGTTAGGTCGGGTGAGACTCAGATATTGAAGTGAGCCAACAATTTTTCAATATAAAGTAGGATTGTCAAACAAGATGCTTGAAGTTTTGGACAATTTTTCGGATGGAGAAATTGGAGTGGACTGAGGTTTACAAGAGGATATAAAGGCACGAGTCAGAATATTTTGGGTATATTTTTTCTAAGAAAGGAGTTGGCCAGCTCATTTTGTACAACCTCGGACGTGCAAGTGAGGAAACAGGAGACTGGTTTGTCAAAGATGGCGGAGCCAAAGTTTGTGGTTGAGAAAAAGGAAATTGACTCTCTTCAAATCTTACATATCGAACTTGATAAATATTTTGTGATTTTGGTTCAAAACAGTAGCATGCTTAAGTGAGTAGCACTATAGCCTAAAAAAATGCAAGGAAGAGAACGGTATTCTAATTTATTTTTATTATACGGCCTCAAGAGAGGAAAACATAGGCACCTTAAAATTTTGAGAAAATTGTAATTTGGTAGTTTGGAAAATAATTTTTGAAAAGGGGATAGATTGTTGTTAACTTGAGGTGGTATTAGATTTATTAGATAAGTTGCACATTCAAAATGTATAGTCCCAAAAAATCCAAAAATCCTTGGAACTAAGCCTCGAGCCAATAATGTTAAGCCATTTTCAAGCCTTTCAACAAGTTCATTTTGAATTGAAGTGTGTAGGCAGGAAAGACGATAAATGATACCATTTTGAGAAAAATGTGACGTAAGTGGTGAGAAATCCTTAGCATAATCAGTTTGAAAATATTTAATTTTGGAATTAAAGAGACGTTCCACCGTGGATTGAAATTGTAAAAATTTAGAGGCAACCTCGCTACAAAACTTAATAAAATAAAGCAAAAGAACATAATATTTATTGTCATGCAAGGAAGTCAGGGGAGCAGAACCCCAAACATCACACATTATTAATTCAAGAACATGTTTTGCAGAAAAAAGAACTACTATCAAGGGGAAATCTACAGGCCTTTCCCATATGACATGTTGCACACACTGGAGAGCCTTTATTACCTGAGAATTGACACCCGTATTAGGGTACCACTGTAGAGAAGACACAGAGAGGTGTGACGTATTTGACAAATTGATGGTTGGAGTAGCAATAAAGTTAGCAGCTGGAGAGGGGGTACCGGGAGGTGGACAAAGAAGACCAACAAAAGTTGTTATTTGAGAACGAAAATAACAAATGTACGAGTCGTGATTGGAACCACCACAGAACACACAATATGAGCTATTGAAATTTGGTAAATACTGAGAATTAGATACATGAAAATTTCCTCGCTCACGGCCACAGGTACCACGACCGCGACCTTGGTGGTTATTGAAGTGTTGAGAATTATTGTTTAGCGTTGAACATTATTGGCCGATGGTGGTGGAGCAGGAGAATCAAGAAGGACATTTTACTCGGTAATGAACTCGTGGCTGAGTCATTTGTTGAATAACACAGAATGACAAAGGCGTATCGAGAATGGATAGGGCTGATTTGAGGGACACAAATTCAGCACGACCCTTTAAAACAACAATCATGAAATCAGATTGGGAGATGGGTCTGGCGGAAGCCGATAGTTCATTGAAAATTCGTTTTAAGCGGTGAAGGCATGCCGTTAGAGTTTCATCATTTTTCTGTGGAGAATGCAATTCCATAGATAGGCGAAGCACGCACTTGTTAGAAGGACTAGCAAACGCAGTAGAGAGGGTAGACCAGATTTCAGCAGATGATGTTAGTCCTATTGAAAGAGGGACCACATCCTCACTGAGAGAGGAGATGAGGAGACTCATGAGGAAGTTTGTCCTGGGTGTCCCAGGTTTGTGCCGCTTGATTGGAAATGAAAGAGGCAGCGGAAGGAGGAAGGACTGGATGACAGAAAGGATGGAGGGCGTGGGAACTCGCCAATGACATAGCCAAACAAATGTTGGCCTTGCAAGTATGGATCAATTTGGTACGCCATAGGAGGAGGCAGTTGGAAGGAGTTAATTTCAGATATAGTGATGGGCTTGAGAGAGAAGAACAGATGATGAAGGAGGGCTGAAGATTGTAATAGAGGAGGTGGAACCAGACCCATGGTGGACATTATGAGGCAAAAGGATTTATTGATGGAATGCTGAACAAGAAAGGAAGAAAAAAGTATTGGTCTTTTAGCCGTGAAGGCTCTGATACCTCTGATACCAGGTTTGAACAGAGAGATAAGTAATTTTTTTGTATTATGTTTGTTTACAAATAGTGGTGTCCTATATACACAGATATGACAACCACATAAGCATAAATCAAGGAAGGATTCACAAGAGATTAGTACGGAAATTCAAAATCAAATTCCTAACCAACTACTAAGTATTAGCTGGTATTGATAAACACCTTTTCCTCCTCCACTATCCCACCACCCCTTCTCGTTCTAGCATCTTGTGGACTTAACTCGTGTTCTTTTTATTGCTTACTCCAAAAGACCACCAATTAGATCTGGGATTGCATGACATCGGCTGGGCGCCGTGGGGTTGGCAGTGAACTATCCAGTCTTTCACAAAAGTATTTATACAAAAATAAAAACTTATTTGCTCTGAATCAGACAACATGGTCATGTGTTTAATATGTTACTACCTGAACCCATCACACTTGAACTCCAGATTCATGCATTGTTATTCTTCTTCATGTGTTATATGTAGCAGTATTTTTTCTTGTACCGAGTGTACCTTTCCTAAAGAGTTCTGTTACTTTTTGGTATCTTTTGAAAACAACTACATTGTTACAAACACCGAGTTCGAGAATTTTAGTTTCTCTTTCTCCACTTGATTTTTGCATGCCTATAGGTATGCATTTTAGATCACAATATCAAATTATTTTTCCCCTTTTAACTAATTTAAATTTTGAAAACCCCTATTAACTAATGTGCAATCATTAAGCACTGCTATGCTGTCTGGGTTCATCTTCCTGCATGATGAATGTTGTTTTCTTTTTATCATATTGTGCTGCAGATCTCCTATGTTCTAGACACAGAAGATTTCTTCTGTCGTGAGAGAAGCAAAAGAAGAAAATTGTCTAAAGCATCGTACCAGGATGAGGCAAAAGTACAGCAGTTTCACCAATTCTTAACAGCGGCGGTATAATGTATTATGCGTTGCTTTTCCATTGTGATACAGTTGCAGCAGGGTAGATTATTCCGTGTGTTATAAGTACTTTGTTTACTTGTTAAAAATAAGAGATTATTCAAGTATTGCATTTTCCCTTGTTTGTGTGTTGGAAGGGAAGGAGAGAACGGAATATAAATTACACTGACGCTTTCTTTTTTGTATGTTAATAGAATTTTCTGACGTTGAAGAACCTATAAAGGCCTTGCTGGAATAAGGGGGGAGAGTTAAGGAATGTAGCTAGCATCCTCTTTGTTTGTATTGATGGCATCCTCTAGCCATTGTTCTGTAAATAGGGCTGAGCCTTTATCTATTTTCTGTACTGTTGTGTTTAGTTAATCTGTATGGACCCGTTTGTGGCTCCTTTCTGTATCATCTTCTTGTGATTCCTATTTAGAGGAACCAATTGTTCTGGTTGCAAATCCTTTGCTTGATATTGCAAAGGGAGGAAACTGTTGAATAGGGGAAACACATTACAGTGATAAGCCTCTATTGGAAACTCAAGAATTTTGTATTAGCTTTGTACAGAGCTTTTTACATTCTGATATGATAATTATATTGCCGGCTTTCTTGCTGCTTTGGGACATTATTCAAACTTTGTAATAAGTTGCATCAGGGAACCTCCCTTTGAGATCCTAGCATTGCTAGATGAAGACCTGTATCAACTTCTTTTATTAATGTCTTGGCCTGATGGTCTCCTTTGCACCAAAAAAAGGATATGATAATTATATTTGCTTATTTTTGTCGGTCATCCCCATTAAGGCTGTAAAATGAACAAACAGTTCGAGTTCGATTCGTACTCGTTCGATTAAAAGTTCGATTCAAGCTCGACTCGAAATATAAATGATTCAAGTATGAGCAAATTTTAAAGTTTGATAAATTATTCAAATTTTCTTAAATTGTAATTTTTTATTGATATTTAGATCATATTCGTTAGAAAAGTTTAAACTGTTCGAGCTCGATTCGAAATCGTGCTCGACTTGGTAGTTAAATGAGTCTTAAATCAAACTTATGTTATACTCGATATTTTTTGTGAACTAAATCTGAACAACTCAATACTCAGCTTGACTTGATTTATTTACACTCTTAATTTCCATTATAGTCAAACTTGAAGGGCGTTTTATGCGTTCTATTTTTATGGTAATGAATTTATGTACTCCATTGCAGGTTAAAAATGAAGCTAACTGTCTCGCAATGGAGTTTGATTGCAATTATCAGTTCCTTCAAGTTACTAGCATATATAGAATATTAAAACTTTTTTTGAAATATTTTTTCTTTTTGGTTTTCGCAATGTTATTTAATACAATTATTAACAAAAATATTAAGTTTTTTCTGAACTTTTTTTCTTTTTGGTTTTTGCAAATGAGACTTTTTAGGGAGTTTTCCATTACAAAATTTTTAATATGAATATAAAAATTAAAACTGATTAAGGGATAATATATTAATAATTAAATTAGAACACAAAGGTTTTCTATATATTATTTTTATAAATGTTATACACCATTTATATTTAATAAATTTAAAAATTATAACTAATTAAAAATAATATATTAAAATAGAATACAAATTTTTATATATGTAATTTTCATAAATAATCTACGCCATTTATATTTTTGAAGATTTAAAACTATTAAAAAAAATTAACTACTCTACCTAGCACATACTTGTGTATATAAAAATTAAAATTATTTAGACGGGTGAGTTTAAAAAAATTACTAAAAGTGAGATAATGAGGGAAGAGAATAACATGACCCGCGAAATTGACCCCAAAACTTGCTTTTTCACCGCAAGATGTATGTATAGTCAGTCTTAAAGCTGGGCCGTCCACGTGTATTATAGTAGTACTACTACTACTACTACTACTACTACTACTTCTAACCGAGTTCAGAACACGTTCGGCATGTCTCTCTCATTCTTGTCCACATTACATTGATTTCAGTTAGCCCTCTTAAAAATACTTAACTACCCTCCCTCGTCAGACATAACTACATAAATAAAATACTCCAGTATTTTAAAAGTTAATAAGATCCTATCAGAAAATATCTTTCTGTATTACCAAAAGGAAGAAAAAATATCTAACAAATACATTAGTGTGGTATGACACGTGTATTACGTACATAATAAAATTAAAAGATGTAATGAAAATTAAATTAGAATTTATGAGATATTCTCAATTTGATATCCCTTACCATAATATAATGTATAAACGTAGCTGCTCATCTGAATTATGAATTATGATTTCAAATCAGAGATAAAGCAAACCTTTTATTAGAACATATGATGTTTAAAGGTGACCCACTAATTTCCTAGTGTACCCTTATTTAGACAATAGGGGCAAAATTGTAAAGTATCCAACTTATGTTTGTTAGAAGGTTATGTACTCTTGCCAATAAACATGCATTATTAAAGAAAGACATGACATGACATCAAGTTTCCAAACAAGTAAAAACGTTTTATTTGGTACTCAATTAGTTAATTAATTCAAATGTGTAAGTACAATTAGATACCAAGGGCATTATGGTAAGCGGATACCATGTATAAAATCACGGGGGGAGAGAGAGAGGGGGCTAATTTCTGTTATGTGGAAGGGACACAGTTTGGAGCGCAAAGAAGGGGCTGGGCTTGTTTTTGTTATCCACCATTTTTCTCTCTCTCTCTTCCTCTTACATCAAAACATTCTCAATCTTGAGTTTTGAATCCCTATTCCTTATTAAAAAGTTAGGGTTTTTTTGCAAATTAACTGTTCGTTGTTAAGTTTCAAGAAGAATAAGAAGCCATGGGTTCTGATTCGATCGCTACTGACGCTGTTCCTGGTTTCTTCAAGGACATTGGCAGAAAAAAGAGGGTAAATACATATACATACATATATATATATATATACACACACACACACGCACAAACATATGTATCAATCTTTCCATTTATATATATCTGTATGTATTTGTTTAAATTGTGTTGAATTTTTTCTTTCTTTCTTATTTAGACCAACAGATTGGCGAAACTGAAGCAGAGCAAGCTTGATGTTCGGCGTGAACAGTGGCTTTCACAGGGTATGCAAATTCATTTCTTTCCCCATCTTCCTATTGTAATAATGTTAAGTGTGAGTTGTTGCATGCATAATTCACAAGTCCATTTCTGAAAAGGCAATATATTCTTTAGTCAGATTGCTGAAAAATTGGTTCCTGGAAACTTTTTATTATGTTTATATTTTTTTTAAAATTAAATTTCACACGCCTGAGAAATCCATTTTTTGTTCCTCTGTGATCATTTATCTTCTTAAACTTTGACAAAATACCATATTTTGAGTTAAGATTGTAAAAGAGAATGGTATTACAAGTATTTAATTGGGGGTTGAATGTCGATCAGCTGTAATTTGTGGAGCTTTTCTTTGGTATATGTTTTTTTGTGACAATACTTTGTTTATTCCTTTTCCTTTTTTTCCCCTTATTTATGTGCAGTGGATTAGAGAGTTTATAATTGAGTATATTCTAGTATCCCCTTCCCCATTTCTGGAGTTAAATATAGGAGTGATTGCCATTGATATGTTTGTTCTTTAAGCACTTCTATATATACTTATTGCTCCTACATCCTAAATTGAGAATAAAAGAATAAAGGTGCAATTGGCATAATAGTGTTTCAAGTTTTGTTGGGCATAATGGTAAAGGAATAAATGTGCATTGGATTTGATAAAAAAGATATTATTGCTCTCACAATAATGTATTTGATTCGTCTGGAATCCTTTAACTAAAATTTGGGAGTACAATGCAGTCAAAAACAATGGAATCAAGGTGGCTTCTAATGGTTGGGGTGGATCTCCTCCTCCATTTTCCCTTGTGATTGATGAGGGGAACAAATCAATCAAGAATTCAGAATTGGGGTCCAAGGAGGTGGATATTGAGGGGTCAAGTATTCATGAAAGTGAGGTGGACTCTCTCATGAGCAGCCCAGTTGGCAGTAGTAATCTTCCTGGGAGCAGTTGTAGCAGTGCCAGTAGCAGGTGTTGCTCTGGCAGTGTCAGCGAAACGGAAGGGGATGACGGTTGTCTGGATGATTGGGAGGCTTTAGCTGATGCTTTGACCGCTAAAGAGATGCACAATGACCCAAAATGTGATCCTCCTGCTGAATTTGTGAATAAGACTTGTTTAGCTGATCCTGAATCACCAGATAAGAGTTCTGATATCAGCTTACTAGTAAAAGATAGCAAGGGAATCATTTATGGGGCTGATGAAAATTGTCGAGCTTGGCGAGCTGATGATGCTTCCCGCCCCCAGAGTTTACCCAACTTATTGAAGCAAAATAATCCAAACATGAAGTCAAGTCGCGAAGTTACCACTTGGGCCTGGCAGAACATCGCCTCCCAACCTTCTTCATGCCCTATATGCTATGAGGATTTGGATATTACAGACTCAAGTTTTCTTCCTTGTCCTTGTGGATTCCGTCTTTGTCTTTTTTGTCACAAAAGAATTCTCGAGGCTGATGCACGATGCCCAGGCTGCAGGAAGCAGTATGATCACATCAAAGGGGATCTAGGCTTCAAAGGAGGGGATGGATTTGTTCAAATCGGCTGGTCTCTCAGCATGAGTACAAGGTTTTAGAAGTTAGTTTCATTTGTCCTTTAGAAATATCATGTATTGGGGATCTCATTTGTATCTTATGTGTCAGTCATGCTTTACATTGTTAGAACCCTGATTATCATTGAAAAACGGGTTAGATCTTGAATCATGGGGTTTGCATTCAACCATCCCCATGTCATGCATTATTCTTCAATGTTGCCTCTACTGTTATTTTCATGTGTGGTTCAAAATATATCGACTTGGAACTACAGATGTGGTATATAAGACGCATCGAGTTGAAATCTCAATTTTGGCATAATATTTTTTATATTCAGTCTCTCTTAGGATGCTGTCTTGTGATGCGAGGCCTTCTCTTTTCTCTTCCTCCTGTTGTAAATTCAGTTGGAAATTAGCTGTGGGCATAATATAACAACTCACCTATCATCATGCCTAGGGGTTTTATTTTGGGTGTAGTGTTGCTTTCATCCGGTGTTCTTTGAACTCTTCATCAACAGCACTTGGTTATCAGCTAGCCAAATTATTTGGCATATTTTGACGAATAGTACTAATCACTTGACCTTTTTTTTTCTTCATAATCTAGTATTCTAACTGCTGAGGTATCTAGGGCTGAATACCATGGGGACGTGACAGGCCCATTAATTTAGTGACTAGTCTCGTCCTTGTTTTTCACTTTATTGTCTGTTTTTCTTTCGTACTGCAAGAGTACTACTAGGTGCAGGTGCAGGTGCGTGGGGGCATATTCCAGGGACCACAAACATGTGGACGGGCTGACAGCCTTTTTATCGACTGGGATTGTAGTTTTGATACTTGACCCGGTTAACATAAAGTATATTTTTATAGAACTTGACTTTTCGACAAAGACTCTATTGATCAATTGATCAACTTATTTAATAAAGTATTAGCCAATTTATCAACTTATTTAAAAATGAACTTCAGGTTAACCACTCCCCTTTCTTTCATTGTGGGCTCCACTCTATTGTTATGATGGAAAAAATCAACGGAACATTATACCATTTAGTACCAAAATTACACATACGAAGTTAGCTTACCCAAAAAAAAAGAAAATAAAAAATTGCTATGAATATATAAGTTTCGAAACCAGCTAAATGATAATTAATAATATATCTGAACTAATTTTCAACAGTTATACTGATCAGTACTAAAACAAACTAAATTTGTCTCTCAAAATATTAGAGGAAGTAATACGGAGTATACTACAACTAATAAGCTAAGCCTCCTCAAACCTTGCAAAGTTGCAATTTTATATTGATGGTGTAATAAAGTTTTACACAAACAATAATAAAATTACACTTCATTAAAACAAGGGTAGTCATATCATCATAGCATGGCCTGGATTGAAGTGGAATTAGATGCAGATGATGCCCAGGTATACATGAACTCTTCTGAGTCTAGAAAAGTACCATGCGTCTCTAAAGCAAACATTTGCCTGCACAGACCAAGGCAAAGGCTTACTGTGGCTCAGCAGCCGCAGAGAAACAGAAAAGCATTGCTTGGAAAGTCATAGGAATTACTGGTGGTTAACGAGGTTTGTTCCTTTCCTTGACTCTAAGTTTGTACCTTAGGATCAGCACCTTGGAGAATTCTCCCGACTGCATCAGGCTGATGTGGAAAGTGTGATCTCCGTTGACATATAAATTGGCCCAAAAATACTCTTTACCGTTCAAACCAATAAATAAATAAAATTCAATAAGGGGTAGAATTTGGTTTCTGAACAAAGTTCCTCGTACCCGCCAAAAGGAAAAAGAGAGATTTTGTTTGTCAAGTCGTACTAATTACAGTTTGTAGTTCATAGAACGTAGAATTGAAATGGGTACAAGGTACTCTCTCCATTGCCTAAAACGTGATACGTAATGGGAACTTCATATAATAATTGCTTATAATTAAGAATTCTCTTAGAATTTAAATTCAATCAAACTAAATTTCATAGAAGATACTTGAGTAATGTTCTGGTAACTCTGGCACTAACTTTATGGTAGGTAATAATGTTCTACAAGATATCTCAAAATTTTCAATTCTACTGCATCAGAGAAGCAAGGGGTACGAACTGCATGTTTCAGGCAATGTTCCCCACCATATTATCTTTTCTTGATGCTAATGCTTCCTTCACGTAAAGGAAGACAGATATGATAATGATCATATTATAATTAAATATTTTATTTTATTTTTCTCAATGATGCATGTAACAAAGATAAGCAGAAATTTGCAAAAATAAAAAAAAGAAGCAGCAGCATATACATCCCTTTCCCTACTTTTGTTGATCACAGCAAGCCAACAGCACAACTTAGATGCACTCTATTCTCCAAGCCTCTTAAGTGATGACCCAATAACATACACCTGTCAGCAGAAAAGGGAAATAAATAACAATAACAATTTAACTTCACATTGTCAACAACAACAACAATGTAACTTCAGATTGTCATAAATGTCAACGGAGAAAAGCAATATACCCTACAAGATTGAACTGGAAAATCATGAAATACTGACCAGAAAAGCAGCTTTGCTAGGTAATCCCGGGAAGTGCCTATGGCATCACAAGAGTCATCATTGCTATTTTTGCAATCTTGGCCCCCTATAGTTGAATCTTCCATCTTATTAGAGGCATTCTCCTCTTTAAAGAATCTTTGCAATATATTTTGAACAAGTTGCTGAATAACTTCCTCTACCTCTAATGATGATGGCCGAGATAGTTCCATCACCTGTCAAAACAAAATGCATATGGATATATTTGCTGATTGAGTCAATATCTTCATCAAGGCACGAAACGAATAATTTGAGGTCATTACCATGTCAAAATCCAACGAACGTAAATACTTTAACAGATCATTGTTACTTTTCCTAATATATTCCGTTTGCATATTTTCCTTCTTCTGAGCATGCAGTTCCTGAAACAGCATATACACTAATCAGCAAAAGATGAACTTCAGGCTCGTCATCTAAATTTCAGATAACTATCTGATGTCAAATTGACATCACCAAACAAAAGGAAATAAGGGAAAGACTTCTTCGCAATAACATTTAGTGCAAATATGAAGCCAAAAGCCACCAGAGTAGCATAAACATAATTTACATAATTGAGGCAGAAATAATAACGCCAGATTAGATAAGACACTTCTAGAAAAGCATGCAAAATTAAGTTCTATCAAGCCTGTGTATGGCTGAGGCTGCCAATGCCTTGTCACTTGAAGAGGTGAAGAACTTGAGTTCTTTTTGAATGCCATTCGGCCAGCATTAACATTGAAAACCATGATTGCCATAATATAAGGTGGCATCTGTGTCATTACAATTCAACTTGAATACTCAGATAAAACAATTTCAACTCTTTCGAAATTGTAGAGATTGCATTATTACCCATCATAGGTATTGTTAAAGTATTTGCCACATAGAGAGAGACAGGGTCTTTTGTTGTTGTGGTTGTGGGGGGTGGGGGTGGCACTCTCTAAAAGGCAAATCTTTCCAAAAGGCATTAGCCCATAGCCACATAAGAGACAAGAAACTAGTATTGCACGAATAGGATTGCTGAAACGTCAATTCCTAAATATATAAATATATATCTGCAAAAAAAATAAAGATACATTTGTTACAAAAATTCTCTCTTCCTCCCCTCCTCCACTCCCTCTCTCTTCCCTTTGCTATCCCCACCCAATCCCCCCCCCCCCCCCCCCTTTTCTCAAATTCAAAAATTATACGAAGAGAGTAGACAAGTTTATCTGATAAATTCACCAACAGGTGCCAAGGATTGGGATTAGCAGGAAAAAGAGGTTGGTATCTATATTGGGACTGAGTGCCATACATAGAGGAGAGTACACTTGTGTTAGAATCAAGGTTGATGGGGACCATAACTCAACAGTCAATGAAGAAATTTCTATATTTATTTTATTACTTTTCTTTTCCAGTCGGCGACATAGTCTCTCGTCTTCTTTGGTGGGATTCTATGTGGGGACAGCAGATTGGCAGTGTGTGGGTTCTTGCAGTAATAGCAACGACAGAGATGTTCACCTTTTTTCTGGTTTTTTTCACCAGCGTAGCTCTGATGACGGATGGACTGCTGCAATGATGGCTAATGGCAGTGAAACAGCATTTCTGGGCTTTGGATCTAGCTTTGTTGCAACTTGCAAAAGCTATTTCAAATCTGGGTGGATTAGGTTGTGGTTGACGAAGGTGAAATGGGTGACGGTGATGCGAGATACTGCAACTGCTGATAATGAATCTCTCCTGAGATGGTGTTGGCTGCCGTTGCTTGGTGTGAGTCTGGGCTGATGTTGGTAGTCTAGTTGTTGTGGGCTGTGGAGAGGTAGGAAAGTGTAGGTGATGCAGGACGAGCCCGCGATAATGGTTGGAGCAATATAAGAGGCTTTGGAAGTTCATTGAAATAAAAGAAGATTCAAGAAGCTGTATTTAATTAGTTTATAATTATGGCAAGTATCTTATTAGAATCAAATTAGGTTAGAAAAGTTGTTGAGGTCCTTTAGGAATATTATAAATAGGGATGTACTTCGTTATTTAATATACAGTGAAATATTATAATTGATTAAGATTTGTGTGAGAGGTACCTTGTGTGAGATTTCCTATTGTCCCATAACCCGTCTCCACCATTTGGTATCAGCTTAACCTTCAAGATACCCAAGATTTTTTTTTGGATAGAAGACTCGTTAAAATTGTATACAGTATCATCCAATCACATCAGCATCCAGTCCAACCTAGGCCGAATAATACATGCACATCTTCCACATGGACCCTGCGAGGCTGTGACTCTAATTTCTTTGAATTCGAGATTCAATCACCAACCCACAACCAAGGTAAATTTATACCCTTTAAGAAAGCACAATCTATAACACAGTAAGTTAAAAGATAAAATTTAACACCAACTTTCTTCAACATCTTCGATAAATCAAGATACTAATTTATTCAGTTTCTCCCAAGTCTTGTTTTTTTTTTTGTAAGCTATGATCAGCTTGATGTATATTATATTGTCTAGGAAGCTATTCAGTACAACTTGGTTGAGTTCAGTACCAAATTTTTGTAATACAGCTTTTTTAATAGTAGAAATATAAGACTACATATGAATTAGTGGAAGAAATGTCCCCTTCTGCTTTAAGTTTGGAACCTGGGAATGGATACTTCGGTTGCACGTTCCCTCCTTTATATATTTAGACTAACCAGGGTCCTTAAATCTTGCTCTACATAAATGGATCAAATGCCAATAAAGCTCTAAGTGACATTAGGTGTGATGAAGACGGAATAAAACATATTAGTTTGTTATCATTAGTATCTTTTTTAGATAAAAGAATAATATTTTTTTCTAAAATAAAAGGTGTAACTACAATGCAGATGAAGGACCCAAAAGAACAACAAGAGGAAACAAATAAACAAATGAAAATACCATCCCAACATCAATCGTGCACAGCTTGCCAATCCCTATAGATGTGTTAAGGAAGTTACTTGAAAAGTTAATGTGCAAAAGGTCCAACGAGAAGCATAGAAGGACACTCAATCCCAAAGTAAGCCAGCATTCATAGAGTGCCCATAAAATCCTTGCATTTCTCTCTATCCAAACAGCCCAAAAATGGGATTGTACTAATGACCCCTTATTTTGAAAAACATATACAATGCTTCCTAAGTAGATTTTCCCAAGACTAGATCTCTAATACCCAATTTTATGACTAGCAAGATTAATGACCACTATTAAAATTGATAGTTTCCACACTCCTAAAAGTGTTTACAAATCATCTTAAACAGTTCCGCTTGTCTTAATAATTTAACTGTGATGAGAGAGAGAGAGAGAGAGAGAGAGAGAGAGAGAGAGAGAGAGAGAGAGAGAGAGAGAGAATTCTTACATGCTTGAGAGTAGATAGCTCAGATTCCAACTGTCGAATGTAATCCAGAGTTCCAGAAGACAAGTCCCCGAGATTTTGAAGTTTCATTCTCTCCACATAATCACTACAATCATCAACTTCACCACATCCATCCTCACACTCCTCATTCTTCATTTCCAAAATTTCACACTCCTCTGAAAAATGTGATCTTTTTGAGCAATCGGGAGACAAATCAAAATTCCTCATCAATGAAATCCGATACTCAGCATTCCACAAAGTATACCTAACAATACATCAATTATCAAAGTACATTTCAAAAAAAATTGACAATTAACAGATATATGTATATATACAATCACATACAAAATACAAGTATCTGTAAGCATTTAATCACCAATACATTAAGTTTGGATAAACTAGCAGATTATACATCAATTTAATCACCAACACTCGGATGAAATAAAATTACAGCTATATAGAACAAATATATGAATTAAACCAATGTGCAAGTATTGAAGAAGTTACCCGGTGATTACTGAAGAAACTAAGAGACGATTAAGAGGATGTTTTGAAACCCTAACAGTGACAGAGAATTGATCCGATGGGAGTAGTCCCAGCATAGTAGAAATGGTCTGCTTCATCGAATCCTTGGCGGAATCAGAAACGCCCTTGGAGATAACAGAAGTATCCAGAGGCTCAATTCGCTTGAGCATACTGGCAATCACGGAGAATTCACGGTCGAAGCCCGACTTTCTAGTGGAGACAAAGTCATCGGAGACTCCGCCACCGTCGACGCCAGAGATTAGGCAGTTGACGACGGTTGAATGACGCCTCTTGTAAGCCGTGGCTGGGACGGCAGCGGGAAGTAGAGGGCGGATAAGGAGGTGGTGGGAATATGGACGAGGGGTTGGTGGGTGGAAAGGATTGAATGACGGGTCTGTGACGCGAGTGATCAACAACGCCCTAGCAGCCACTGCCGGAGCTGCTGCCATCAAAAGAAAATCTCGAGAATTATTAAAGCTACTTTGATGCCTTGCCGTCCGGCGAAGCTGTCACGTATCTCTCTTAAGTTACCCCCTCTCAGCCTACCAAATTTTGTCTCCTTTATTTCTTGTTTTAATTGTTTGTTCACTAAAAGAGTGGGACGTGTAAAAACCCGTGTTAGTACCGGAATTTGCAGATTCGCAACGGATACGGACAAGAAGAATATTCGAGAGAGTGATTAGGTTCGAGGTTAATTTCTAATGAAGTGTTTGGGTCAGACGACGACGTGCAGGTTCGGTTTGGCCGTCAGGCCTTGCGTTTCACGGTTTTTACTAGCCTCTTTCTTTTGTTTCTGTTTTTTTGGTGGGTTTTGATTTGTGCAACTATTCCTCCACTTAAATTTTAATATCAAGTATCTTATTTAATATTAATTAATTTTAAAATTAAATAAAAAGACATATAATAAAATTTAAATAAAAAACACAAAAAGACAAAAAATTTGAGGACAGAGGATCATCTGCTCTCCTATTCCTACCTTCTAAAATTATTGACTCATTTTCCGTTTTAAATTGCAGTTAAAAACAAATAGACTATTATTGCCTAATTTCTTACTAACAGACACTTTAACACGTAAGTATACGCGTTTAATTATAATATTTAACAAGTAAAGATATCGTTACACGAAGAAAATATATTAATCTTTATTAATCACTAATTTCAATTCAATTAATCCTATTTTAAATTATAAAATATTATTTTTGATTTAAAAATTTAAATTATTTAGTAAGATCAAAGTTCACAAGATTAATATAGATTTAACAAGGTAAGATTATAACTTTCCTTGGTAATTCATTTAAATCAATTTACTTCCTATTTATTAATATGAATAATTATCCAATAAGTACTCAAGCACTTTTTCCGGAAGACACGTAAACAAATCTCCCTAAATCCGTTCTCTATGAATTAGAATTATGAGAAACACCCTAGTTAAACAATTCACTATATTTCTACGTGAATCAAGTTAATTAGGATTTTATGCACAAACTCTTTCAATAGATACATACAAAAGACACATAGGTACATGTTAATCATATTAACCCTATTTAGATTATATGAACAAATATTATTATATCCAGATGTAAAGCTATACTTCATTTTTCAATTTAATATAGATTATTGCAATAATTGTAGGCCAAATAATTAATCAATAAATGCAAGATATAATAAATAATTCAATAAAAATCAACTTTCATTCAACGAGAAGATTTAATTTAACCTACATACCAAGTGTTGGCTTGTTGTATTAAAAAAATATGATATTATTTATTAAATAGAAAATAAAAAAAATTTAAAATTATATTTAATACTTGAAATAACTTTAGAAATTAAGTAATTAATATTTAATTAGAATTCTCAAAAGATAAATATTAAGAGAGAAAAACACGATATTTAAAAGGGACGAAAAAGGGATTATTTTTCTAATGAATAAATGGTCTATTTGATAGTCCAACCTCCAAAATGGTTTATTTGTGTATGGGCTTATATATAGGGTAAACTAGATAATTAGTTTTAATTTTCACTTAACAATACGGTTTTTCATTGATTATTAGATTTAAATTGATATTATTTAAAATCATTTCAAATGCAAATTAGTACTTTTACTCAATAATTTAATATGAAAATATTTGATTTAAGATTGTAAAGCACTAATATTATAATAGTGTAAAATAAAAATATTTTATATTGATCATATTTGATTATTTATTATTTCAAAGTCGTCAATTCATATTCCTAAATTTTATGAAAATTAACACGTTTTTAATTTTTTTATATCTGAAAAGTTGGATTATTAAGTGAAAATTAAAATTAGTTGATATTTGAAAAACGTTTAGAACAGTTTGAGCATATTGATGAAGGCTCATATTTGTTTAGTGTTTTATTTAATTTAAAAATGATAATTTTATAATATGATATAGGATCAATATATTTTTTTGTTAATGTTAATGTTATTTTTATTTTTAGTAATGTGTACTTTTAAGTTATTATCAGTCAAATAACTTTACAACTAATTTTAACTTAATTTTTCACTTATTTAATATAAATTAAATTAGCGTCAAACACTTTTACTCATATATATCACAATTTAAAATAAATTATAAATTAATTTAAATTTTGATTTTTTAAATGATTTTAAAATAAGTCGAGAGGGTAACTTCGTATTAAAAAAGAGGAACATAAACAAGCTCATCATCTCTTTCCTTCATTTTGCCAATTTCAACGTTATTATCACATAAAAAAAGAGTTATATAATTTATTCGCTCTTTCTCTCTCTTTCTCCGTCCTTGCAGTGCTCCGATGGCGCCAACTACTGTCAACCGATGGTTGAGGCCCGAGGTTTGTTACTAAAAACAATACTCCTCCCCTATATATATATATACACACACACGTATGTATGTGTTTGGTTTTTGTTTTAATAGATAGAGAAAGCGTAAATTGTTAGCGATATAAGCAAATTTTAAGGGTATAAGCTGCAGATCTGATGGATTTTAGGATTTACGTTTATCCGCTGTTTGCGGCTGTAGGGGTGGCCGTGGGAATTTGCGGTATGCAGCTGATTCGTAACATTTCAGGCAACCCTGAAGTCAGGTGTCCCTTTCTTGTTTTCGTACAAGTGTATTCTTTCATTTTGTCACTACTTCATACTCCCTCCGTTCCAACAGTCCCATTTGCAAAATTGACAAAATTTAAGGACATTTTTGCTACTTATTTACTCCTAAATGGCTAAATTTATTGCATGTTTTGTTTACTAGTGATGATAATGAAATTTTGATGGTATACTTGTTGACATTTGTGTCATTTATACTACCATTTAGAAATGGCACTCTTGTTTTGGGAAAAAAGCAAAGGTGACAAATGGGATTTTTTTTGTGGGATGGAGGGAGTAGTATTTATGGTACAAATTCCAAAATATATGTATTCATGGATTTATATCCAATTTCTCTTTTGGTCTTGCTAAAAATATGTGTTCTTTTATATGATCTCTGCATGCATCTGTTTATATTGTTAGAATGTTCCTCTTCAATTTTATGCTTCACATCTTCTGGTCAGGGGCTGCTGACCGGGTTAAATACATTTTTCCCCCACTCTACTCGACCTCGGTTTACAAATGCATCATTAAAGTAATATTTTTTACGGTCAACTCATTGAACTATAATTTTTTTACAAAAATTCGAAAAACCGTCTAGTCTGTTAAAATTTTAACGACAGATCTATGTGTCACGTGCTAACGAGGAGAGAGAAGTTGAGTTGGATTAATAATTAAATTAAATTATACTCAATTCTATAACAAATAGTTTAAGAAAATATAAATAAAATTAATATACATGACAAATAATTAAATTAATAAATAATTTTTACAAATGTATTTATATAAAATTAATAAATTCGTATTTTTTTATTTTTTAAATATTTTAATTTCATTTTAAAAATATAAAATTATCTAATATTTTGAAAATGAGGAGATTATTACTTTCTCCAGATAAAAGAAAGAAAAAAAAATAAAAACTTCATCATCTTGCTATCAATTCATCTTCCTTTCGTCTTCTTCGAAGAGTCCTCCATCACCATTGTTCCACTAGCGCCACCGCCACCACCACCACCACCGCCGCTGTTCAATCTCCACCACCGATCAGTCTCTAGAACAACGGTGGTGGAGTACGATCAGATCTAGCACATTAGACTCTAGATCTACCCTTTTCTAGAATAACGGTGGTGGAGTACGATCAGATCTGACACTCCATCGCTTTGGGAACACGTCGAGCAGTTCGTTGTGGTACGAATTTGCCTACTCCGAGGCCAAGGGAAGAGTTTTGGGAGGTGATCGCGTTTGGCAGATTGCGTTTGGGTCCGATTTCAAGTGTAATAGTGCTGTTTGGAAGGCCTTGAGGGAAATTCCGGCCGACGAGAGCATGGATAACACTTGGGCTGACTCCATCGAACGGTATCCGGTAAAAGTTGACGTTCCCATGGTTGTATAGACGACGACATAACGGTGGTTAGATTAACTTGGTTCTTAATTTCAGAGGACAAAGGGCCGGCACCATGGATTAATTAAGGATGATTATGGATATTGGATGTTACTCCATCTTGTTACTATTTCTTTTAAAATGACGGATATAATATTTATTTTTTCCGTTTAATGATCTCATGGATTAATCAAAAACATGGTCATTAATACATACAGGTGAGAAGCAAAAAAAATTATCCAAGTAAAACATCGATTGAATATGAAATGAAGGATAACCTAGACACTGTATAAGATTTTATAGTCACTGTATATTAATGTGCGAACATTTATGGAGTTCCAGTAATTCATATTAATGTGCTAGATCTGATAGATAAATGATTTTTGATGGATAAATGATTTTTAATGTGCAAATCATCATTTGTTTTAATTTATGTTTTAACTTTTCTTTTAATTTGTAACATACTAAAAAAATTAAAGCTTACTTTTTAGCATATTTTTATTTTTTAATATTTCTGTCTTTTATATTTAAGCTTATATTTAATAATTTCATAATATAAATAATAATTATATTAATTTTCAAAAATAAAAATAATAATTAATTTTCAAAATTTTAGTTATATTTGTGAAGTTTGAATTTATTTTTATGTATTTTAATTTTTAATTTGTGTTTATTATGAAAATACTTATGAATCTTTATTAAAGACTACTCAAATTCAAAATTTACTCAAATTTCTCTTATTTTTAATAATATATGTAATATATTTGAATACAGTAAAAAAGACAAATTTGTAAAAAAAAAATACTAATACTTTTTTTGTTATTAATGTTGAGGGTATTATGATAATTTGCAAAGAAAAATGCAACAAAAAGTAGTTAAATCCATTTATTTTCCAACGTAGCAACAACTAGGATGATAGTACATGACTTGGATATTAATTTAAAAGTGACATGGACGTTCCATTAAAAGTCAACGCATTTAACGGATTTTGTAACGATTTGAAAATAATTTGTAGTTCAGTGAGTCGATTGTAAAAAAAATCAGTTCAATGATGTATTTGTAAACTGAGGTCGAGTAGAGTGAGGAAAAATGTATTTAACCTGCTGCTGACCTCCCTCGGACCCTTTATATTTATTTCTAATTAAATTCACCTCCTTTTGTCTTTGTATATATTACTGTTTCTGAGGAACGTAATATAAAACGTAACCATGAGAAAATGCTTAGCTTGCTTAGTGGCTTTAGATCTTAGTCGCATATAGAAAAGCTTCAAAAGAATTAGTTGGGCTAGGAATTTACTTACAAAAAGTGAAAAAGCATTGAGCAATAGAGGAAGGATTAATTATTTAAATCTTTTAAACTTGGTAAAAGGACTTTGAAGTTTTGATTGGAAGAGATATCCATTGTTTGACATACTTCTAATGTTAAAGAGTATAATATGCTTTACTGAATAGGTTGGCTAATTATTATTCTAGAACAAGAATGGATTCTAGTTAAATTTTACTCACTCCATCTGAGTTCACAGTTTGGAACTCTCTGAGAGGGTTACTCTAGATTCTAGTTTGGTTCTCCTGCCATATGTTGTTAGTTACATCCAAGCTAAAAAGCATCTACCTTTCACAGGCTACATTTTTGGATCCAACCAAACAGAAACATGTGAGAAGGCATTCTAAGTCTGTTTTTTGACTTATTTATACGGCCAATTCTACACACACATCCCTCCCCCTTTGTTCACAATTTTTTTGGCATGGTTGTATCTTGAATGTATTTATTCAATATGAAGCCTGCTTATTTGATAGGAAACACTATAAAATTTTGATCTTTAAAGCATCCTATCACATTCTTCACATGTACAAATTTGTAATGCTTCATATATTAGTTCTTACTGTTAATTTAAAGCGTACCAAAAAGGAAAATTATATCTACCATCTATTTATCTTCTGTTGACCAAGTGGAAGCTAAAAGTTTGCATTCCCATAATCATAAATTGCAATACGTACTATTGCATATATACAGGCATGAATCAGGGCATATTTACAGTTACTGACACAATTTACTGTCTGCAAAACTAAGGGTGAGCAAGGAAAGCAGGGCTGCTGGAGTGCTGGATAACTTTGCTGAAGGGGAAAAGT
The DNA here is from genome assembly GCA_020205605.1 of Panax ginseng. Classification (NCBI taxonomy): domain Eukaryota; kingdom Viridiplantae; phylum Streptophyta; class Magnoliopsida; order Apiales; family Araliaceae; genus Panax; species Panax ginseng. The sequence goes on from CM035129.1 coordinate 153,880,487, forward strand.
ACGCACAACATGCTCTCAGGAAGTACGTTCGCAACAAGTCTCCCGAGATAATGCCATCTATTAACAACTTTTTTGCCGACCCAAAATGAAGTTTTCAACTAGTGAACATTTTGTCCCTGATTCATAAAAGCTATTGATTGTGATGTATTGCAATATTAGAACCTCTTGATATGCTTAAAAACCCATAACCAAGCTGTGGTTGGGTAATGGTGCAAACATGAATAATTTTGATGCAGAATTACTTGTTTCTGCAACAATATTTCTTTCTGTTTTTGAGGATTTTTTTTTATTTCCCCGAATAAATCATGTACGTGCTCATCTGTGACCGAGAAAAAATCAAATATGTTTTGGAAAAATTCTAGATGAAGGTTTAAGCGGTCTTACATACGTTTGGAAGTAATGTCAGAAGATGAAGTTCTAGGTTGCTCAAAGTTTGTATCAAGGAAATAAAACAAATGCTAAAATGCCTTATTTTTAGAGCGAAATGTGACATTGAGATGAGCTTTGACTACTTGGAGCCGGACCATAAGTTGAAAGAGAGTATACAATCTTTATTCCGTGTTGGTTACATTTAAATAATTTAATTGGTTCATATAATAAAGTTAAATTGTTAATGGCTTTGGAGTTTGTTAGTTTTGTTGTTAGTTTTAATTGGTTACATAAATCTCAAGGCTACAAATTATGCAATTTGAAAGTCATGAATTTTTGTGATTTTTTTGAAATTTTTTTGAACAGCAGGGTGTATGATTAATTTCAAGGCTACAAATCATGTAATTTGGAAGTAAAGAATGTAAGATTTGCTTTACTGCAAGGATTTGTATGAACTACTTGAGACCGATGGAGTTAAGCCCATAAACAAGATAAACAAGAGTGATGCGCAGTAGAACAAGATGAACATGAAGACTATTGGTCTGATCAGATCGTGAATTGATCAAAGTGTGTTTCATTATGTTGCCACATAAACTAAAGCCTGTATTGGCATAAATTGGAGTCCATGTATAAAAGGAAGACAACACAAAATAAAGCTTTTTTGATTAGAAAGTTTGTGAATTCTAAGTTCTAGGATGGAAACTCCGTTGCAGAACACTTGAGTGATTTTCAGAGTTTGATAAATCAGTTAAGTACGATGAATTGATGTGAGATGGTTTGTACAATTTCACTACAATTGGTATCAAAACTCATGGTTCGATGGACCCAAGTATCAAGTTGACACTCCAGGGTGGAGCATTCGCAGGCCGCCTACATACATACTGTGGGTAAGACTATAAAATAAGCAAACAGTTCAGGCTCGATTTGTACTCGTTCGACTAAAAGTTCGATTCGAGCTCGACTCGGAATATAAATATGTCAAATATGAACAAATTTTTAAGTTCAATAAATTACTCGAATCTCCTCAAATTATAATTTTCTATTAATACTCAGATCATATTCATTCGAAAAGTTCAAACTTCTCAGGCTCAATTCGGAATTGTGTTCGACTCGGTAGTTAAATAAGCCTCAATCAAACCTTATTTTATAATCGATAAATTTTGTAAACTAAATCTGAGCAACTCAATACTCGGCTCAATTCGGTTCGTTTACACCCTTAACTGTGGGCTCCCGCCTGACATGTGGATCCCGCAGTATACATGTGTGTGTATGACATTATATGATCCTTTTTTATATGATAGTAACATTATTTATGTGCAATATTAATTAATTCAGAACATCGAAAATGCCAAACATGTTCAGTTCTCACAGCCAGTAATTATCAAACAATTCCATTCATTTCCTGTGTCAGAAGGGAAAAAAAAGAGAGAAGACAAGAAATCAAATCCACAAACAATTTGGGTTTCTCTTCAAGAATCACATTGGGCATTGAGAAATGAGAATCATTAGCACCGTCAAAATAGTAATGAACATTCATTAATTGAAGTTCAGAATTTGGATTGTAGAGCTACTCCTATATAAACTGACAAATCCAAAACATCAGCAGTAGGATGTTTAAGGCTAAGACAAACTACATGGGCACTTGCCATTTCAATTGGTGTATTAAGAAAATATATCCGCATCAAGCAACAAAGTTGAGGAAAATAAAAAAGACAGTGATGTGTATCTTTGCTGAACATGTTAAAGATCTTGAGTAATGGAACTGGATTTGCATCAAATATTGGTCATATTTGCTTCTTGTCACCAACTTCAATGAACCATGACTTCCAAGCGTTGGCATAATGAGTGAAAAGATTACTTAGAGCTGTAACAAAATGCACCTCGTATCATTTAGCCGTTGTAAACAGTAGTATGAAATATATGACAAAAGTATGCATCCGCTATGATTACGATTACACCACATTGTAGATGATGCATTATGCAAAAACAATATGGAATGATGTAAACTCTAATGGCATGCTAATACTTCAAAAAATGAAATACTATAAATATACTTCAGAATTGTGGATGTTTTAAAATGATAAAGGTGGATTATGGATCCAAAAATCATGGGCAATAAGTGTGGTGCGGTTACACAACTAGTTTGAGACAACAATAGAAGTGTGGAGGTGAAAGTTGAGGATGTAGACATGTAATTCGTAAAGAAAGGAAATGGTACGTGCTACGTATAATGCAGATAACTTAAAAGCGAGAAAAAAGAAGGAAAAAAAGTGATACGGTTGGTTAATAAGACAATAATGGCATGGCCAAAGCCGCCAAAGGTAGATTCTTCCACTCAATTATGCGAACTAAGGATAATCTAATCTTTTGACAGCCATCAAGCAATCATAGATAGCAAATTAGCAATGATGTTCAAGTCACCACTTACAAAGAGGAGCTGGTATAAAAGTTTTAACATAATCAATCTCATGAAATTTTAAAAGGCATTGCACTTGTTTACTTGGCATTGGTGCGAGGAATCTTGTTTAAAATGTTCACCAAAAGTTTTCAAAAACTACCTTGGTTCCGATACTGAGGGCGATAGGTAGAAGCCAGATGCTCCCAGTCCTGAACCCGCCTCATATTTTTGTTTGTAGGAACTTTTATGCTGGGAACACTTGCAGGGGTAAAAGGACCAAAGAGAAAATCCTTTGAGTTATGTTCAGGATGTTGCTTCATTGAGTTCTCGTCATATTCAATTTTCAAATTATCATGTTTAGTTTGCATCAGCTCATTTACCTTCTCAGTAGACCTGTCCAATACAGAATCTGCCTTGAATCTCTTTGAACAAGTATTTGTAATCTCAGTTCCAAATGCTCTCCTTTTAGAATTACTTGAATCAAAAGCACTCTTGGCGTTTTCTTTCATTCCCAACCACCTAAATGCGGGTTTGCCACTTTCTGGATGACGAATCTACAAATTCATTGAGAAATAGCTAGGAAAAATGAGAAAATGTATTCTACAAATTTTGCTAGGTTATTTTTTACCCCATAGTCAACTCTGGAATATACTTAACCTTCTCAATGAGATTCAAGGATGCGAAGACGTTTGCAATATCGTACAGGCGCCTGACTTTAGCTGTGCATAATGAAGAATGTCCGTTAAAAGATTTAGATTCTTTATCATTCACAATTCAGATCAAAGGCTAAAGACTATGTGAAAAATCATTTACTTCTCATAGCTGTTGGATCATGTATATCACCAATCAATGCTGTTGCAGCATTATCCAGGGAGATCATCTTGGCCTAAAGGGAGAATATAAAGGAATTCAAATTTTGTAGCAGACAAACCAACTAGTTCTAAACAAAACCATGTAATTGCTTAACTTACATCAGAACAAAGGAAAAGCTTGACAAAATTTTGCGTAAGAAGCCCCAGAGATTTCTCCTTCCGGTTGTCTATACAGAGAACCATTAAAAGCAAAGTTCACATAATTAATTATTATAAAGAGCCGCCTAATTCAATATGAATGCCTTCAAAGTTTACACAGGATATGTAAAACAAGAATCAATGAAAACTAAGACGTCTATTTTACGAAATTATAAGGAATAACAACTTACCAACTTTAGAAGATAAAAATTGTTTCTCTTGCATGTAATAGGTATTGTTGGAAGGCCATCCACGATCCTTGGCAATTGAAACCTAAGGGAAAAAATTCCACTACTGAGAAACTTTGTTCTAAACAAATGACTGAATAGGAATTGGTAGATTCCAATCAGCTTAGCTCAACCAAAATACATTAAAAATAAAAAGATCCATAATTTCATTCATTTTTCATCATCTTTCAAGTAGACAGCCCAGATTAATCTGGGATTGAGGCATATAGAAGTTTTATATTGATGCCAGTTTCTTAATTTCATCAATTTATCACAAATTTATAGGAATTTGACCACCTGAAGCTCTTGTAGAGTCCGAGGAATTGCACTAAAACCTTTCCATGAGTACTGATTCTTTGCTTTTCTCGCTAAGACCTGAAACCCAAACAAAACAACATACCCTAATGCTCTTAGACCATTCAACTCTATATAAACCAAAACTTAACAAAATATCTGGAGAAAGGATGTAAAATTCATTACCCCAATGCTTTCCAGAATGTTGACATTATCATAAATTCGCCGTCTTTCAACTCCTGCGAGCTCAAAATTATTGTATTAAACGTATTAAATGGATAAATAAAATCGTAAAGAAATAAAAAAAAAACGTAAGACCTAATTGAGTAGCGGCATTGTCCAACCCAATCGAGTCCACACCGTCCCGATTATAAAGCTTCATGAAACTGAATCAAAGCCAACACGGTAAATTAGGAACCAAATAGATCTAATGAATTCTACAATCTAAACAATACGTGTGTATATATACAAATAGAGAATTGGAGAAATTACTTGGAGCATAAGACGCCGAGAGATTTATCTTTACGGCTGTAAAAAGTAGAAGGGTTTTTGGCATCAGAACCAAGAGACGACATTTTTCAAACAAAGAAAGCTACTTGGTAGGAGGAGTGATTAGAGAGAGAGAGAGAGAGATCGTTAAATGGGGGAGGGATTTGTTTGGCGGGTTAAGAAAAAATAGAAATGGCTGATAAACGGGGATTTTGATTTGTGATTGGAATCGGGGAAGATAGAGCTTCAGGTCGCGGGAATTCAAATTGGGAAGGCCGCGCGGTTTCTTCGATTTACCGAATCTGCCCTTTTTTGAGCAATCGTAACTAGGAGTATTTCGTAATGCAATTATTCTTCGATTTTTTATTTTTTATTTTTTTTGCAAAACTGTTGGAACAATATTATAAGATTTTTTAAAATAGTTCGTTTCGATTTTACATCTAAGTATTATGATTAGGTATTTCATGGCATGCTGTGTTAAGCAACATGTATGTATTAAAACAATAATATATAGATCAACACTTAATATTACTTGCATTGCTTATTACTCTTGTCAATTCATTTACCTTATTAATTTAATAGACAAATTGTGTTATAATAATAATAATAATAAAATAATAATAATAATAATAATAATAATAATAATAATAATAATAATAATAATAATAATAATAATAATAATAATTGCATATTTGCTTCCTTGTTAATTAATAACACAATTTATTTACAATTTTAACCAAATAAACCATGACATGCATGAATAAATAAATCGTTTTTTAGATATTTAATATTCATTTGTAACCCATATAGCGTATTACTACTTTAATATTACTCCCTCTGTCCATGATAAAAGTCCTTATTACTATTTTGGATAATTCCCTATTAAATGTCCATTTTTCTTTAATAACCAAACTTTTACACATATTTTTCTTTTATACCCGTAGTATTAAATATCTCATACTTTTCTTATTCTAATTCTCTCTCCATATTTAATGACATTATTATAGGCAATTTTGTCATTTTATTCATTTTCTTAATATGCGTGAAAAGTCCATCAAGACTTTTATCCTGAGACGGAAGGAGTATTTTATTTAATAGGGGTCAAATATGCTTGATAAATATCCATTAATTACAATATTTGTCGTTGATATATTTGTTTTAAGTAGTAAAGTTGAACATTTGACTATATCAAAATCAATCTTTTCTTGTAATATTTCTACTTTTGAAGCTCGATTGGATTGAGGAAACAATGAAGTTTGTTTCTGGCTTGTAATTCGCATAACACTACATCACAATGCTCTCCCAATAGGAAACGTACGGCAGAAATTGCTACCATGAACATATCACAAGAGAATAGTAATTATCTAGCATAAAAAACCTCAAATTCGAGCTATGCTGGTAACAAAAAACATATAATAATAATACAAGAACGGGAAATGCTATGATTTTCTTTTTCTTTTCTTTTTTTTAAAAAAATCTACCATCTTCCACTTTCTAACTATGGCAAACCAATAATCACAGAAACCCATACAAATCAATAGGATAGGATCCAATACAAAACAGAATAGAAGTAGTAGTACTGAAAAACTAAACTAGTCTTTGACAAAGCCAGAACCCAGAAGAGAGAAAAGGCAATCTATTGGTCAACAGTGGTCACCTGTTGCCACTCCCCATCAACTGCTTCTTTCCACAACGTGACATTGTTGTCCCCTGCGGCCACAGCCAACAAGTTTCCAGTCAAAGACCATGAAATCCTCCAAACAGGCATCTTAAAGTCATTCAAAACTTTACCCTCCCATTGATCACCTTCCTTTGCAACAGTCCATATGACAACTGTCCCATCTTGCGAAGCGCTAGCGATTGTAGACTTTGGAAGCCCCAAGTTGGGAGCCCAAGCCACATCTCTCACCCAATCATTGTGCATCAGAAGGGCAGGGAAGCAGTCCATTTTCCAATTTCCATTGTAAAGTGTCCACACCTTTACAGTATTATCACAGCCACCAGAAGCCAGCTTCTGAACAGGATCCAGCATACCAGACCCAACCAGAGCACCAGGAGCCATTGAAGGGGCCCATGAAACTGAGGTTACTCCAACAGGGTGTGCTTGGTCGATTCTTGTGGTGTCCCAACCACCATCTGACCTGGCCGTGAAGACTGAGATGTTCCCATCCGAGGATCCACAAGCCAAGCAAAGGCCAAGTTCATGAGGTGCCCAAGCAATAGAATTGACAGATGATTTGTGGTCACTGAAAACATGCACCTGCACCCACTCATTTTGGTTACCTTCCTTCCAAAGTATGACTTTACCATCATAGGAACATGAAGCAAGGATTGAACCAAACTTGGGATGTGCCCAAGCAGCCTGCCAAACTGGACCTTGATGACCGGTCAAAGTCGCAAGGTGCTGTGAAGTACCATTGTTACTTACACCAGTTATTTTAATGGTGCTATCTGATGAAGCAGATGCCACACGCTTCCCATAGTAATCCATGGCTACATCATGGATAGTGTCATTGTGACCTGTTTCGATCTTCTGTGCAGGCATATTTACTGATTTCTTTGTACTGTTCACTCCCTAAGGTCCTTAATATTAGTGTTAAGGTACTATATTTTATCTTTCAGACTCCTGTTATATGTAGATAAAAACAAAAATAATTTCAGTCAGCAACTGGTTAGTGATTACAATTTTACCAGGTAAAATGTATTGATCAACTGCAAATATCAATCAAAATCACAGGTAACTGCAACAAAACTAACATAATTTCACCTATGAACCGACAATAGAAATATTAGGTATGAAGAAAACTTGAGTTTAACCAACTAAAAGAGTTCTAGATTTCATTTCACTCTCTCATTGAGGAACAACGCATCCCAACAATTTCTCCTTAATGTAATTATAGTATGTTCACTTCAAGTGGGGAAGAAGTCCGTGGGCCTAAAGTTTCATACCTAAGTGCTAGGTGCCCTTATGCATCTTGCAAATTGTACACGACCTTATATTATTTTGTTGACAACTTGTTGGCAAGATACAATTCTTCTCCAACTAAGAGGGGCATTGGGATGGATTAAGCACATGTTGAGATACCTCCGTGGAAATATAGATATTGAGTTATTTTATCCAAAATATTCAACATCGCGATGGACTGGATATACTGATGCAGGATATTTATTAGATCCACACAATGGAAGAGCACAAACGGGTTATGTATTTACATACTGTGACAAAGTTATATCCAGAAAACTACAAAGCAAACCATGACAACCACATCTTCAAATCACTCAAAGATTCTCGCAATACATTAGACTTTAGAATATCCAAAAGTCATGCATACTACTTGATGCAGGACATATTTAGGATGAAGAATTAACGGAAAATAAATTAGGATTTAAACTCCACGTTTAAACCACTAGGACCTCTCTAGTGTATCAACTCCACGTATCAATACCAATATGGATAAGATATCTCTATGGTAGGATACCTCTATAGTATGAATAAAATAATCATCTTCAATATTAATAGTATGTAGTCTAAAAGACTTGTGAAGATTACATCATTATTTAAAGAGACTTAAAACTCTAATATTACTTGGGGAATAATAAAAGTACCAAACGACTAAAATACCCTTATTAATAATTCTTAATCACTAATTTTTGTCCTAAATCCCCACTAATAAATAAAATACTCCCTCCGTCCCATAGTTATAGGCTAATTTTTCATTTTGGGATGTCCCAATATATAGGCTACTTACTATTTATAAAATTTAGTTGGTTCATTGTTTTACTTTTATGCCCTTATAATAAATATTCAACCATTACTTCTTTTTTTGAAGAAACAACATTCAATGTCATTATTGTTATCACCACATTTAATGTTGTTGTATTCTCAATAAAAGAATTCAATTTTTTAGGCTTAATAAATGAATTTGGAATAACATAAATGTTTGCGATTGGTTGAAAGTTTATGTAGATTAAAAATTCATCTTTAGTTAAAGTTCTATTTTAATGGTCAGTACACGTTGATCAATTAAGTTGAGAGTTTCAGTGTGACAAGTAAGGAGTAATTAACTTATTCATTAATTCCATATTAAAGGGTATATGTGAAATTTTTTTGTTAAAATTGCCACTTAAACTGATTTTCTTAAACTATGTGCGAAAAAAAATCAGCCTATAACTATGGGACAGAAGGAGTACATAAATCACATCAACTACTTTTATATTAAACTTAATAAAACTACAAATAATAAATATAAAAATCTCTTATTTGGTATTGATTTGGAGTCCCCATCATTACTATCAAATAAAGATATTCCTACAATTATGTATGAGGATAATGTTGCATGCGTCGTCCAACTTAGAAGATATATCAAGGGAGATAGAACAAAACACATTTCATCTAAATTTTTCTACACATATGAACTAAAAAAGAAAAGTGATATAGATGTACGTCAAATTCGATCATGTAATAATCTAGTCGATTTATTCACAACGTCACTATCAAATGCAACATTTGCAAAACTTTATAATAAGATCGGAATGTGTCGACTCAAACACTTGTCATAACATTGCATCAAAGAATAATGAATTCCTCAAAAGGGGGAGACTGTACTCTTTTCCTTTCATCACGGTTTTTAACCCAATGGGTTTTCCTGGTAAGGTTTAAATGAGACAATGCCTTATGTAAAAGATATGTACTATTTTTACCTTTGATAAGTTTTTTTCCACTAGATTTTTTCTAGCAAGGTTTTTAATAGGACATAAACTTCTATCCTAAGAAATCAAGGGGGAGTGTTGTAATAGTTGATTTGCCCAAGTCAAAAAGGCTAGGGGATAGGTCATCGGCTTATAGGCTATAAAGCCTCTTATTTTAAGGATTCTTTTGTTATTTCTTGCTATCCTATCTTGCCTATAAAATGCTCCATTGCTGAATAAGAAATGCACACCGACAAATCTAGCAAAAGGTTCCTCTTGTAGTCTCTTCTGAATTATTTCAGTTCTATAACAATATTGATCTAAATAAAGCATCCATTGTACACCATGAGAGAATAGACTAACGCATTCCATTCAAACCTAAGATGAACCTGATAACATCCATCTTGTTAACAAACTAAACCCACTTTTATTAATTTTGCCCCTAAGTACTATAGAGCCATAAAAGCCAAAATGTAAACCTAGTCAATTTCCATAAATGGGTTTCTAAAATATGCAATTAAACAATATACATATCCAATAAATAAATAAAATCAGACAACTTATGGTACAAAAAACGCACAATACAGATTATCAATTTAAAAATCTAAGCACCCGCAGCTTCATGAATTAATACTTTATTAGGCAATTCAAGTAGGAGATGAATCAGACAGAAAAAACAATAGCAGATCGCAGAGTCGTCCACAAACAACGTCCCTTACAAATCTAAATAATAAATCTTAACACGTAGGCGCTATAGATCTGTATATTACACTCAGATCCTAATCCTTCTATAATCTGAAGAAAATACAATATACATATCTATGAGAAACCCTAGAATAATACGAGCGAACGATTTTTACCTGTGAGACAAAAAGATAAATTGAAGAGTTAACAGATCGGATCAGCAATTAGCAAACCTTGAGCTTCATACACTGATGAAGATATAAATGAGAATGATAAGAGCTCTGCAAAGGGCCGAAAAGAGAAGCGTATCAATACAATACCCGTAGGAAAGGGGTTGTTTGGACACATTAGTTACTCTAACCTTGTATAGGTAGTAATCCATCTTTTCGTTTTGCTATTCTATTTTCCGGCCAAAGGCCCCAAATGACGTTGGATGCCCTGAATTTTTTTTATTTTTTTTATTTTTGTTTTGAGCACTTAATATTTAGTGTTTCTCAATTCAATTACTATTTTTTCCAATAACAAACTCACGTCAATTGCGTGATGCAAATTTTATAATAGACCGTAAATAATAATTTTACATCGATTATAAATATAATTTGGTGTGAGTTGATATGTATCTTAACTTCTCCTTTTGAGTAGTTAGTTTTTTAAGGTGAGATAAAAAAGTTAAAAAATTGATATTTTTACATGACTTTTTGATATTTGTATAAAAATATCGCTATAGATGTATAGCGACGGTAAAAATTGTCGCTATAGGATCTATAACGACGATTTTCATATAAAAATATTCAAAAAAAAATCATGTGAAACTATCAATTTTTAAAAGTCAAAATTTGTATCATTGAAATTTTCATTGAGAGTATACCGTATAATCTGTGGTCTTTTCAAGATGGGACAAAAGACCACAACAAGTAAACCAGGCCAATCCCAAATTAACAATGCTTTAAGCTTTACTTTTAAGTAATGTAAAAAAATAATTAATTATTCAATTAATTTTTTTAATTGAAAAATTTGAAAAGTAATACATATTCAATTGAGAAAAGAAACTAAGTAACACAATTTACAACACACATGAAAAGTTCTCCAATATAAATTTTATGCAATTTCAATATTTTATTACGAGGAATATCATCTTACTATCATTGTCAGATTAAGTCTAAATATAGAAGACATGTGGAGTAACATTTATTTTAAAGACATTATTCTTAATAATATGTATTTAATAATACATATATTTAACAATTTTATATTATTAGGCCAAATGTAATGTATACCAAGACTTTAAGACTTTTTTTATAAAAAAAATTGAAGTCCTACTGATGAGTGCATATTATTCATTTATTTTGTTTTCTTTATGTTTAATTTTATTGCATGTTTCATGTGTATATGAGCTTATTAAGGTGTTTAATGATTTCAGGAAGAATTGGAGCTGAGATGAGGAAAAAAAAATTGCAGGATTTTTAGCATTAAGTTGGATGCATGTTCTTAGCTTGGGACTTAAATTTTATTGTAGAGCTCTTTTTTAGCTTTCCGGAACATCTTGAATCGTCCAAAACGGAGTTCATATGAAAAAGTTATGATATTTTTACTAAACGGACGTTGAACCTCAAAGTTTGGAAGTTGTAATTTACACAGCAGTCACTTGGAGCCCGATTTCGACCTTGATGCAGAAAGATTCTGTCGATTCTCGAAGAATGAAAGTTGTAGATCTCGTCGATATCTTCGTTTTGATAGGTATCAGGCCCCGTAACTCTTCCCGGATCAAAAGTTATGCTCATTTTACCAAAGGACGTCGTAGCAGGAAATGAAAATTCCCCCCAACGAATTTGAGCGGAAAAATTGAGAAATCTTGGATTTTTGGAAAGTTTCTAAATGCAAATTTTGGTAGACTTCTACATGGAATTGGATTGATATTTCTATCAGATTTAGGATATCTTTTAGACTAAGATTTATTTCCAAATTGGATTCTATTTCTTTATGAAAACTAGTTATGATTTGTAATTCCTTTTAGGATTTGAATTTCTACTTCCTATAGGATTTAGGACTTTGTCTAGCACTATAAATAGAGGATGATAGTCAGGGTTTTATTGAATCATCTACTACATTCTCTCATCTACAACATTGAAGGATTGAAGACATGAGCTAAGTTCTTTTTATTCAGTTCTAAAGGGAGGTGAATCCTTGTTACAAGTAATTGATTAATTGAGTATTATTATTTATTCTTTCTTGTGTGAAATTTCTTCTGATAATCTGTTTTCATTGATTTCATGCTAATTGATCTAATTAATTTGATATGGTCAATTGAGTTAATTTGATCATTATCATCTGCTAGATTAAGATTGGTATTACGTGTAATTGATATCTGTCTTCATAACAAGTAGCAACTTGATAATAATAATTGTGGACAAGCTTTTGTTTATTGCTAAGATTATCAGAAAATAAGTTAAACAAATCTAGCTTATGTGTTTGTTGCTTGGATTAGCCTAATTCTCTATTTCTTAATGCTTCTATCATATTAAATCTAGAGAGCTTATTCTAGGTTGTATGCTAGTTAGAATCTGGTGGAGAGATTGTTTCATACAGTGAAAATCTAAGGAGAATTTTGGATATCAGAGCTTATTGTTATCTAGGACTAATAGTTTCATTGAAGGAAAAATAATAATAACTTGATTAATTGATTGTTGTACTTGGTGAAACCGAATCTATGAATCAAAGTTTTTACATCTTTAATTAATATTATCATTTAATTCTTGTTCTCTTAGTTTAAAAACAATTTTCAAAAACCCCCAATCTTTATATTTTATCAAAATAATAGAATAAATATAAAATAAATCACTCTCTGTGGGATCGATCCTTGCTTACTACTGTGCTAATTGTTTGAATTTGTAAAATGAAAGTGAGGTTAATTTAGGAGTGTAAACGACAACTCCCAAATTTTGGCGCCGTTGCCGGGGAGTGTTATTTGTTTTTATTTATTCTTTGTTTTCGTTTATTTTTATTATTTACTTTTTGTTTTTGTTTTATGACTCAATCTGTAAGACCCCAACTTATTATTTAATGAAATTAAATTTCCTCTATTTATTATCTTGAAATAGTAAGGGTTGATTTGATTAATGTGGTAAGTTATGGGTAAAATGCGCAATTATTTCAAACAAGCAAATGGTTTTAAAATATTCATTGTTGACGGGGAATATTCGTTTGGTCGTGAAATATTTTTACCGTTTGGAGAATATTCGACGATGCAATGGCACACCTTGTATATGGGGCCCCATAACAAAAGCGATTGAATGAAGAAAACGATGAATAAGTTGGTTATAAATAACTAGGCGTAGTTATTCTTTATTATAATTCATTGGAATACCCAATTGGTTAAAACACACAAGAAGCACTGCAGTATTACACTAATTATTGATTCTTACGTAAAGGCATTACTCAATAATTGTTACAATGAATTACTGCTTCAATTATTTTATTTTATTGATTCAATAATTGCTGCGTTGATATTTTATATTATTGTTGTTTTAATAATTGTCATTTTGCGATATTTTCTATTATCTAGCAATAATTCATATTATCTAAATAATATTATTAGATAACATTATTGGCAATGTCTAGAAAGTTCTGCTTAAGGAGAGGTTTGGTCATCTAATTGCAAGGCCCAAGAGGAGAGATCCTTATTGAAAGCCCTCTTTCCTGTGAACCGCTGCTTCGGTTGTCATATTGTGATTATATAATATTATTTGTGAATAATTAATTATTGATTTATATGATGAGAAAATATTGATTTTATGTGGATATAGATGGAGAAATTTTTTAATGTGACAATTGTTGAAAATTAATATTTTATCTTTTTCTCGATAAAATAATTCATTTAAATATATTATTTTAATAATATAATAATGATGATATTTTATATATAAATATGGGATATATGAGTATATGAGGAGGAAGAGAGTATTTTGTTGCATTAAATGATTAACACATGTTTTGTGTGTCGGTGAGACCCCAATTCTTGAATCAAATTTGATTATAAGCATGTAAAATTGTCCGCTTGTGGATTTCTTTGTCAATTTACGCTTTGAATTTGAAAAAACTTTCTTCTGTAAAGTTGTATAGAATGAAATTTCCTATGGAAAGGACATGTGGTTTGAATTTTTCTGATAAAAGGGCTATTTATTATGAATTATTGAAGTTCCGAAATAATTGATTTTTGGAAGTTTTATTTATTTTTGATAAAAACATTTTTTTGTATTTTGTGGACATCATTAACATGTGCAAAGTGCTTTGAAATCAGATGTCTAGAGGTGGGCTAAGAAAAATTTGATAAATATATTAATATTATATTAAATTTTCTGCTTTGGTGTTCTAAGCATTTTCCAATAAATAGGTGCTTGGGTTAGAATTGAAAATCACACCGTAAACTCAAGTTTTCTCTATTTCTCTCTCGATATATTGAGTGTATTCTTGTGAGTATTTTGATACCTTGAGTGTTGCTATATCTGCATTGCAAGTTCCTTCAAAGACTATATCTAGTATTCCTATCAGAGTACTGCTTTTTCGAGGTAAGGGGACGTTATTTTTTCATATATAATATTATTTCTTTCAATATCATTATGCCGAAGTATTGATCTGAACTTTTAATCAAATTTGGAACTTTTTATGTTAGGATTACTATTCACGTGTCGACCTTTATTCACGATATCTGACTTTATTCACGAATCACGACCTTTATTTATCGAAAAATGAAATTTTTTCCTTTTCGTCCAAAATATCTATTATGGATACTAGCTTTGATTGTATCCATGTTTTGATCATTCTTGAATTTTACTTCACTATTATTATTTATGAGGTATTTTTGGACATGAAATAGCTGAAATACGAATCCTTGCTATTTATTTTGTTTCACTGGATTCGTTTCCTTTAAAATATTTTTCATCATCCTCAGTCCTAAATGATGATATTATTGAATATCTTTGGCCTATACTGCAAAGATAAATGATTTTATAATGAATATCTTTGGCATGTAGTGCAAATATGTACAGGTGTTGAGATGAACATGACCGACTGATGAATATCTTTGGCCTGTAGTGCAAAGATGAAAATTTGATTCAAGATGAATATTGATTGATGTTACAAGGATAAAATATTGACGATGGACTTTTAAATTCATAGATAATAGTAGATTTCATTCTCTACGTAATTCATCTATGAATTATTATTTCATTCTTGATCCTGAAACTTGTTTGTCATTGTATTTTATCGATTTTTTCCCTCATGAAGAAAGTAACGATAATTTGTTCTATATTATCTTAGTCATAATATTCTTTCTTCGGGCTAGTTGAGCTCACCCTTTTCCTTTTTGTTCCATTTTTCTTCTCAGGAGGCGAGAATATAGCGAGTACTAGTCGGGGTACGGAATGAAGGTTCTAGGAAGTTATTTTAGTAATCCTCACCATTTTTGTAAAGTATTGTATCAATAATTATAATGAGAACTTAGTTGGGTATGTATATTGTCTAGATGACAATATTTGTATTTAAACTCACAGTTTATGGGTTGTATTAATAAAGTTGTAGTTGTTTCTGTACCATGTTATTGAAGACTCAGAATAGGTGATGTATACTTATTTTGTGGGCGTCACAGTTGGTATCAGAGCTTAGGGATATGATCTCTGGCGGAGATCGGGGAATAGAACTAGGAGGGAGAGACGAGTAAATCCTTCATTTAGTGTGTCCTACCTAAGCTTATTTGTTAGTTAGTCAAGATATAGGGATATTATGTGATATATTGATTTCTTTAATTAACCCTTGTTTTATGGCAGTATTTGAAAATGTCGACTGAGAATGTTAACAGTGGAGTTGAGACCATGTAGACGCATGTACTCACCAATGAGGAGAAACGTCTGTAAAGAGTCGGCAATGTTCCTCCCGTGAAACAACGCCAATCGAGAAGATGATGAACGACGGGATGTTTAGAAGTTTTTTGCAGTTCATACAAAATCAGACGAGGGAGACTCGTGCACAAAATACAGGTGGAAATGATAACAACGCAGGATTTGTCACGGCCAAGCAGTTCAAAGAGTTGGGACCACCAGAATTCTGGGGAAAGCCAGATCCGATTAAGGCGGAGACGTGGGTCAAACAAATTACCAAGATATTCGATGTCTTGGGATGCACGGAAGAATAGAAGGTTCCATTCGCTACTTTTATGTTACAGAATGAGGCGACATCGGTGGGAATCATGAAGCGTACCCATCCAACCACACTCAAAGATGTCTTGGGAGACGTTTCAGAAACTGTTCAATGACAAGTACTTTCCTGAAAGTATTCGTCATATAAAGGAAGTGGAGTTTATTAGACTGGAACAAAATAACATGACGGTGTCCCAGTACGAGGCAAAGTTTGCAGAGTTGTCCAGGTTTGCACCTCATTTGGTGGAAAATGAGGAACGTATGACGCGGATGTTTCTGAAAGGTTTGAAACCTGGCATACGTCAATATCTCATTTCTCATAAATTTTCTCTCTATTCAGATGTTGTCAATGAGGCTCAATTGTTAGAGCGAGATAACGAGTACGGTCAACCGAGGGATCACAACCAGATCATACTGGAGATAAAGATCAACCAATGTAATAACGATAACCCATGAGAAAGAAAAAGGCGGACAAAATGGTAACCACTCGGTGGTAGTCATGGCCATGAGAATAGAAGAAGCGAGTGGGAGGAGATTTTAAAAGAGGAGATTCAACAACGACCACGTGAAGACGCCGTGCTAGTAGCAACCGGTTTCTAGGGAGGAGAACGACCACCGGTCAGATATCTTAAATCGGGAAGAGGGACATATCGGTCAAACGGTCCACAACAGTTCAAGGTATGTTATAATTATGGAAAGGAATGATATATCGATCGAGATTGTACGAGAACGAAAATCAAGTCCGTGGGGGACGGTGACTCAAAAGGTCATCCCGTAAAAGTCGAAGTCAACGCCTTCCTAAGAAAGCGTTTGTTGTGATCGGTCAAATGCGAGGAACCCAAACGAGGTGATCACTAAGTAAGTTAATCATTAATTCTTGCGAAGTTTATACCTTACTTGATACCGGTGCTACCCATTCATTTATCTCTCCTACTTGTGCTCAACGTTTAAACTTGACTCCGGAGAAATTAGACTTTATGTGAGACCCCAGATTTTATAAATAAAGATTTAAATTTCTCGAAATATTTTTTTGAATATTATGGTGTGGATTTGATATAATGTTATAGTTGTAGGTAGTATTTATAAATTTTTTGCAAAGTATGCAAGTTGTTGTATTATATTCGATTGGTCAGGGAATATTCTTTGTGTCGGGGAATATTCGTACGACGGCACAATCATTGGTGGACCCTACAGCGAAATTATTGTCGGATTGAGAAAACAACAAAAATATTTTATTGAAAATAACGGCGAAAGTTTTACCGTTAATACTGTTGAACTACTCGGTAGTAAAAGTACAGTAATACGCATGGTTGCATAGTAGTACACGATATTGATTATTAATGCTTACGTGAGAAGTCACTCAGTTTTGTTCAATTATTGCTATAGTAATTGTTGACAAGATCTCACGTTATTTGATTCAATTATTGTCGATATTTTATATATTATTAAATCAATAATTGAAATGACAGAGTTATTAATATTATAAATTGCAATATTAAAGATGTCTAGAAGTTACATCGAGGAGAGGTTTGGTCACCTAATCAATGGCTAATAATGGAGAAATCCTTATTGAAAGCCCCTTTCCTGAAACGACCAGTCAATTAATATTGTGAATTATAATAAAGGTGATAAATGTTGTTAAAATTATTAATGTGATTTTTATGAGGTATTTGTGTAAGTTTTGCTTATTTTATGAATCTCCATTTACCCATTTTTCAAAATAATCAGTAAAAATTATTTAAAGGTGGGGCCCACATGTGGGGTCCATATGTGTTGAAAAACTAATTTTGGAATTGGGGGTGGGAGAGAGATACGTATAGGGGAGGGAGTTTATGTATATAAGGTTGTTATGTGTGAGTGTGTATATATAATATAATATGTGTGTGAGTGGGAAGTGGTGGGGGAAAAGAAAGGGTGAAAGTGAAGTATGTATGATTATAGTATATATGTTTATTATGTGAGTGGGAAATGGTGGGGGAATGAATTTGAATTATAATAGAGGTAGTTAGTATTATATATATATATATATATATATGTTTATAACATGTGGGTTTATATATATATATATGTATTATATTTTGTCTTGATTTGTTATGATTGGTTGAAGGTTTGACAATTTGAATATGTAGTATCAAAATTTTCATCCGTGAGTCTTTGAATTATTTCATCCATGAAGAAATCCTTACACGCTTCCTTTCCATTCTCCTATAAATGAAGCTCATTCCTTCATAATTTCTTACAAATTCACCAAACTCCGAGAGAGAAATTATAGAGAAACTATAGAAAAGTATTCTACTACTTTCCTACTCTTATATCCGATTCTTTTACTTGTAGGGGTATTATTTTTTTCATATTCATGAAGAGAACTTCATTACTCCATTCTTTATTATTACATTGGAATAACTCAGATATCATGGCCTACCCTATACTTGGTGATTTCTGCTGTTATTCTATTCGTTATTATTACATTGGAACATCTTGTTCATGCGTATATCGTTCGACCGGTTCCGCTCTTTATTATTCTCGTTGGAATATCCTCATGCATGCTGCGTTTTACGTCGGACTGGTTCCGCTTTTTTATTATTCTCGTTGGAATATCCTCGCTCATATGCGTTTCTGGCCGGACATGATTCCGTTATTTATTATTCTCATTGGAATAACTCGTCTACGCCAAGTACCACATACATGGTAATTTCATTTGTTATTCCTTTCTTTATTATTCATTGGAACATCCTGCTTGCAAATTTCGCCTTTCCGTTCCACATTTATTATTCTGTTGGAATAACTTTGTCATCTGCAAAGTACCGCATGCATGGTGATTTCTTTTGTTCTCTTCAGGAAATGAGAACGTAGCTGGGACGAGTTGAGGAACGTAGTGATGGTCCGGATGATAGTATTAGCTAGTAGTCCTCACTATTCTGTTAAATAGTGTGACAATAAATGTAATGAGGACTTTTTTTGAGAGTGGATATTGTCTAGAAGACAATATTTGTATTAAAACTCACAGCATGTATTTTGTCGTACTATACACGACTGTTGTATAATTTAGTTGTATTTGAATTTTGTACTATGTATTTGACGACTCAAGATGGGTGATGTATACCTATTTTGGGGGCGTCACACTTTGATTTATCTGTGGAGACTCCATTAGGAGAAACTTTCATCACATCCACTGTTTATAAATCTTGTTTGATCCAAGTTGGCACCATCACATTACCTGTTGACCTTATCTCTTTAAAGATACTTGCTTTTGATGTGATTTTAGGGATTAATTGGTTAACTACTCATCATGCCAAAATTGATTGCTTTCGTAAGGTTGTTAGTTTTCATATTCCTAACCAACCTGTTGTACGAATTCAAGCAACTAAACCATTAAAATCAATCACAGTCATATCTAGTCATAAAGCTATTCGTTTATTGAAAAACGGATGTCAAGCTTTCTTAGCCCATGTTATAAATTTGAATAAAGACACGCCGATTTGAATAATATTCCCGTTGTTAGTAAATTTCGACGTGTTTCAAAAGAACTTCCCGATCTACCTCCGTATGTGAAGTTGAATTCTTTATTGATCTTGAGCCCGGTATAAAGCCCATTTCTAAAACCCCATATCGAATGGCTCCTATTGAACTTCGTGAGTTAAAGGTCCAACTACGAGGAGTTGTTGGACATCGAACTTCATTCGTCTAGTACATCTCCTCCTCGGGTGCTCCTGCTTTATTCGTAAAGAAAGAAAGACGGAGTATGCGACTTTGTATTGACTATTGGGAATTGAACCATGTTACCATCAAGAATAGGTATCCGCTACCTCGTATTAATGACCTGTTTGACCTGTTGTAAGGAGCACAATTCTTTTCAAAAATCGATCTTCGTTCTGGATATCATCAGTTGAAGATTAGAACTGAGGATATTCTAAAGACTACCTTTAGAACTCGGTACGGGCATTATGAATTCTTAGTCATGTCTTTTGGATTGACTAATGCTCCTGCGGCTTTCATGGATATGATGAACCGAGTATTCAAGGATTATTTGGATCGGTTCATTGTTGTCTTTATTGATGACATCCTCATATATTCTAAAAGCCGTGAAGATCATGAGCACCATTTGAAGTTGGTACTCCAAAGGCTTCATGAAAACAAGCTATATGCCAAGTTGAAGAAATGCTAGTTCTGGCTTGAGGAAGTAGCATTCCTTGGGCACGTGGTGTCAAAACATGGAGTATCTGTTGACCCGGCGAAGATTGAAGCAATACAAAGTTGGGAGCAACCGAAGTACGTAGCTTTTTGGGCCTAGCTGGTTATTATCGGAGATTCGTTGAAGGGTTTTCTCGAATCGCTACTCCATTAACTCAGCTAACTCGGAAGGATATAAAATTCGTTTGGAGCAAGGAATGCGAGAAGAGTTTCCAAGAACTTAAGAGGAGACTTATTTCGGCACCTATTCTAACAATACCATCTGGTTCGGATGGATTTCTTATCTACAGCGATGCTTCGGGCAAAGGGTTAGAATGTGTTCTCATGCAACATGGGAAAGTCATAGCCTATGCCTCGCGACAACTTAAAGAATATGAGAGGAATTATCCTACTCATGATCTAGAGTTAAGCGGCAATCGTCTTCATGGCTTAAAGATCCGGAGGCACTATCTATATGGGGAGAAAGTGGAGATATATTCGCACCATAAAAGCCTCAAATATTTCTTCACTCAAAAGGAACTCAACATGCGGCAACGACGTTGGCTCGAGTTGTTGAAAGATTACGACCACACTATTCAATACCATCCCGGAAAAGCGAACGTGGTAAATGACGCGTTGAGTAGAAAGATCATATCAGAACGCGAAAGTGCGATGATGTCAAGTATATGCATAGAGCCAACTTTAATAGAAAAAGTTAAGGTTTCTCAAGCCACCGAAACGGAACTGATGCGTATGAAGAAGAAAGTACAAGAAGGTGTTATTCCTAAGCGAGAATCGATGAAGAAGGAATACTTCGAGTCCACTCCAGACTTTGTGTTCCTAACGACTCTGATTTGAAGTACAAGATTATGATGGAGGCGCACAATACACCATTTGCGATCCATCTTGGAAGTACCAAAATGTATCGTGATCTTCGACATACATTTTGGTTGAACAATATGAAGAGAGAGATTGCAAAGTTTATCTCGACGTGTTTAACTTGTCAACGTGTAAAGGCGGAGCATCAAGTACCTAAGGGTCCATTGTAACCACTTGAGATTCTGAAATGGAAGTGGGAACACATTACCATGGATTTCGTTATGGGTCTTCCCACGGTTTCTCAAGGCATAAATGTTATTTGGGTTATTGTTGATAGATTAACCAAGTCTGCTCATTTCTTGCCAATACGGGAGACTTATTCCCTTGAACGTCTTGCTAGTATGTACGTGAATGAGATTGTGAGGTTGCATGGCATGCCAGTATCCATAGTTTCAGATCGTGACCCAAGATTCACTTCAAGATTTTGGGTTAGCTTGCAAAAAGCTATGGGCACGGATTTACGATTTAATTCGGCATACCATCCTCAAACGGACGGACAATCAAAGAGGACTATTCAAACTCTTGAAGATTTATTAAGACTCTGTGTCCTAGACTTCAAAGGGAGTTAGGATACGTATTTACCATTGGTGGAATTCTCCTATAACAACAGTTATCTGACAAGCATTGGTGTGGCCCCATTTGAAGCATTGTATGGACGAAAGTGTCGCTCTCCAGTATGTTGGGACGAGGTGGGTGAAACAACATTGTTGGGACCCGAGTTAGTACATATGACTCACTTTTAAAAGATCCAAATGATTCGACAACGATATACAAACAGCACAAGATCGACAAAAGAGTTATGTGGATCTTCATCGAAAGGACGTGGAATTTAGTATTGGGGATCATGTATTGTTGCGTGTTGCCCCATGGAAGGGAGTTACAAGATTCGGGAAGAGAGGAAAGCTCAATCCACGATTTATTGGTCCATTTCAAATTCTTGACCGAGTAAGTAATGTAGCCTATAGACTCGCGTTACCTCCGAAGTATATGTCTCGATTCATAATGTGTTTTATATATCCTTATCAGAATATGTGAAAGACCCGAACAACGTTATTGAGTTAGAACCGGACGAGATAGTTTGAAGACTTAACGTCGAGGAGGTACTGCCAAGATCTTGGATAGGAGGAGAGCATGTCCTACGACGAAGGTCATACCACAAGTTAAAGTTTTGTGGAGAAACCATGCTATGGAGGAAATGACCTGGGAGTTGGAAACGAAAATGAAAGCGAGGTATCCTCACCTTTTCGAAACACCAGGTACGTACGTCAATTTCGAGAATAAAATTTCATAAGGAGGGGAGGTTGTAAGACCCCAACTTATTATTTAATGAAATTAAATTTCCTCTATTTATTATCTTGAAATAGTAAGGGTTGATTTGATTAATGTGGTAAGTTATGGGTAAAATGCGCAATTATTTCAAACAAGCAAGTGGTTTTAAAATATTCATTGTTGACGGGAATATTCGATTCGGTCGTAGAATATTTTTACCGTCGGAAATATTCGTCATGACGGCCACAACCTTGTATGTGGCCCCCATAATGGAAAGCGATTGGATGAAGAAAACGACAAGAATAAGTTGGTTATAAATAATTGCAGGCGTTGTTATTGCTAATTATCTTTTTGGAATACCCTTGGTTAAAAACACAATAAGACACTGCAGACATACACCAATTATTGATTCTTACGTAAGAAGACACTACTCAATAATTGTTACAATAATTACTGTTCAGTATTTTATTTTATTGATTCAATAATTACTGCGTTGATATTTTATATTACTGTTGTTTTAATAATTGTCATTGCATAGTATTTTTTATTATTGGAGCAATAATTCATATTATCTGAATAATATTATTAGATAACATTATTGGCAATGTCTAGAAAGTTCTGTCTAAGGAGATGTTTGGTCATCTAATTGCACGCCAGTAAGGAGAGATCCTTATTGGAAAGCCCCCTCTTTCCTAGGAACTGCCTGGTTGTCAGTATTGTGATTCTGTAATATTATTTGTGAATAATTAATTATTGATTTATATGATGAGAAAAATATTGATTTTATGTGGATATAGATGGAGAAAATTTTTAATGTGACAATTGTTGAAAATTAATATTTTATCTTTTTCTGATAAAATAATTCATTTAAATATATTATTTTAATAATATAATAATGGTGATATTTTTACAATAAATGTGGGATATATGAGTATATGAGGAGGAAGAGTATTTTTGTTGCATTAAATGATTAACACATGTTTTGTGTGTCAGAGACCCCAATTCTTGATCGAAATTTGATTATAGCACAGTAAAATTGCCTCTGCTTGTGGATTTTGGTGGGTTGCTTTGGAATTTGGAAAAACTTTCTTCAGAAAGTTGTATAGAAATGAAATTTCCTATGGAAAGGACATGTGGTTTGAATTTTTCTGATAAAAGGGCTATTTATTATGAATTATTGAAGTTCCGAAATAATTGATTTTTGGAAGTTTTATTTATTTTTTTGATAAAAAACGTTTTTTTGTATTTTGTGGACATCATTAACATGTGCAAAGTGCTGAAATCGGATGTCTAGAGGTGGGCTAAGGAAAATTTGATAAATATATTAATATTATATTAAATTTTCTGCTTTGGTATTCTAAGCATTTTCCTATAAATAGGGTGCTTAGGTTAGAATTGAAAATCATACCAGAAACTGAAGTTTTCTTTCTATTTCTCTTTCGATATATTGAGTGTATTCTTGTGAATATTTTGATACCTTGAGTGTTGCTATACGGTTCAAGTTTCCTTCAGCACTATATCTAGTATTCCTATTCGAGAATCACCGTCTTTTCGAGGTAAGGGATGTTATTTTTTCATATATGATATTATTTCTTTCAATATCATTATCTTTGAAGTATTGATCTGAACTTTTAATCAAATTTGAAACTTTTTGTGTCCAGGGTTATTATTCACGATATCAAGACTATTCACTTATCTGACCTATTCATCTAAAAATGAAATTTTTTCCTTTTCGTCCAAAATATCTATTATGGATACTAGCTTTGATTGTATCCATGTTTTGATCATTCTTGAATTTTACTTCACTATTATTATTTATGAGGTATTTTTGGACATGAAATAGCTGAAATACGAATCCTTGAAATACGAAGCTCTTGTTCCATCACTTGAAGTGGAAGAGATGGCGGTGCCACACAATAACAGAACTTTGAAAGAACTAGCTACTCCTAATCTGACTCAACCATCTTTTTGTATTGAGTATCCTACTTTAGATGTTACTTTTAAACTTAACTCCAGACTAATTCATCTTTTGCCTATTTTTCGTGGTCTTATAGGTGAAAATCCATATAAGCATCTAAAGGAGTTCCATGTGGTGTGTTCCACGATGAAATCACAAGGAGTGACAGAGGAGCAGATCAAGCTTAGACTTTTTCCATTCTCCTTAGCGGATTTGGCTAAAGACTGGTTATACTATCTACCATCAGGATTAATACGATCATAGACTGATATGCAAAGTTTATTCTTGGAGAGGCATTTCCCTGCATCAAGAGTTGTCGATACAAGGAAGAAGATATGTGGAATCATGCAGTTCAATGGAGAAACTCTCTACGAGTATTGGGAAAGGTTCAAGAAGTTGTGTTTCAAATTGTCCCACCTCACTAATTGATGACCATCACTTGATCCAAAGATTTCTATGAGGGTTGCTTACCAATGAAAAAAAGTATGATCGATGCGACTAGTGGAGGAGCACTAGTAGAAAAAAAAACTCCAGACGTCAAGAAAGAGCTTAATTACAACCATGGTCGCCAACTCACAAAGAAGATAGTACTAGGATGACTTATGCATCACAAAGGGTAAAAGAGTGAGAGCACTTGTAATATTGAGCAACAAATTTCAATTAAATGTTATAGTTTGATAAATTGTTGCAAGGAATACGCAATGTTTTCAACAAGCTCAACCTCAGTACCACACAGAGAACCAAGAAGTACCAGTCAATTCTAGGACATCTATGGAGGATATGTTTAAGGCATTCATGAACCAAACACAACAACTCATGAGTCGACACAACAACAATTTCTAAGTAGGAGACAAGAACTTCTGTTCAAGATCTAAGGGACCAAGTTAATCAGCTTGCAACCACAGTAGGAAGGTCACTTTCTAAAACTATTGAAAATGTAAGTGCCATAACATTGAGATGTGATGCAGAGGATCAACATCAAGGAAATTCAATACAAAGCAAGTCCGACAATAGTGAAACAAGCAGCAGTGATGTACTCAAGCACAAATTTCCACTTATTTCAGCTTATGAACCGAAACTACCTTTTCCCCAAGTTCTAACAAGGAATTAGAAAGTTGGAAAGAATTCAACGTGGTATACAGAGTCTAATGAAAAATTCCTGGAAGAAATGGCGAATAGGGAACAAAAACTTAAAGATGATGAGGAGTTCACTAGTGGAAACCAGTTGGAAGTTCTTGAGGCTACTACTAAATTTGAAGAAGAAATCAGGTATTCAAAGTCTGAAAAGGATGAACAAGAGGATGATGAGAACAATTGGATAAGTTTTGCAGATCTTTACAAAGAGGATATAGGTTATACAGTGTTGCAAACAACAAAAATACTACATGATACATACCATAAGACCTTAACTATGGAATTGGATGAGGCACATGTCCAGTTCACCACATATGAGACTAAAAGGTATCTTGGTATTGCGATTTTGTTTTTTCTAATCGATGTTGTTGACTTTATAAAGTGCGTGAATCTTTTGATCAAGTACAATTATACGAGAAGGATTTGAGGGATGGAATGGAGCAAAATCATGATCTAAAAGACGCTCTTAATGAAGAATTAAAGTTGTTACCAGCCCACTTGAAGTTCACAAGTCTAATTACCTAGAATGAGAAGGATGATGTCAAGCCAATGACAATAAACAAGGGCAGCTGCTTGGGAGGCAACCCAAGATTTCAGATTTGATTTTTTTATCCCTTTACTTTTTAGTTTTTGCATGTTAGTTAGTAGTTTCTTTCTTCTTTGCATGATTTTCTTATATTGGGGACAATGTAAGGTTTGAGTGTGGGGGGAAATATTTATATTTTTATTTTATTTGGGGATATTGATCCGATTTTGGTGGGGAACTTGAAAAACAAATTAATGCTTTAAAAAATTTTGGTTTCATGATTCTATTTGGCTAAGTGTTAAAAAGATTAAAGTCAAAGATTAAAAATTAATGCTAAATTTCAGAATCTATTTGATGCTTAATTTATTAATGAATGATAACAACTAAGCCATGATCCATAGTAATTGATTTGAATTGAATTTGTGGTACATGAGTACTTGAATATGAGAAGCATGTTTATTTGGCTAAGTTATTTGTGGAGTTGTCTATGTGCACTAATTTCATGACTTAGAACTGTTTAACTTGCTTATATTGTTGCAGAACCATGTGAAAAAAATAATGAATGAAAAAAAAAGAAAAAAATAAAAAAGATGGAAAAAATAAAAATTGAAAATCTGCTTCAATGTTCATTGTGCGAAATATCTGGGTATCTAAGTCTCGGGAAGCTTCGGTATTCACGCTGAAAAGTGCGATGGATAAAAGCAGCTTGACTAGTCGACTTTTGTGGCCTTTGTTACTTGAATAAGTAAGCCTTAGGGATGTCTCTACACCTAGCGCCCTAAGATTATCTGGTTTGGGAGTCGTTGGTGAAAAGTTCGCTAATGGATAACTCTGAAAAGCCTAAGAAAAGGAGACATTGTACATGTCAAGAAAAAAAAATTATACGAAAAAAAAGAAGCATGAAAATTCATTCATCTGTGCTCAAAAGAAGGTTCTATGAAAAAAAAACTTAAAAAGCAAGAAAAATTGTTCTTGGTTGTGAGTCAGTGTGCACGGTTTTTGCTCCATGGTAACTAAGTTGAGTAAGTATGATGATTTTGGGAAAGTTACTTATGTAGCTACAGTTTGATTTAATGAAATTCATTGGTGAAATGGTAAGGTTGGTAATTATAAGTTGATTGATAAGGCATTGATTAGATTTCTGTGAGTTTAGTGTTGATTGAATAATGATTGAATAAAATTTTCTGGAAATCAAACTTTTGTTTTACCCGAGGACGTGTAAAGGCTAAGTGTGGGGGAATTTGATGAGTGCATATTATTCATTTATTTTGTTTCCTTTATGTTTAGTTTTATTGCATGTTTCATGTGTATATGAGCTTATTAAGGTGTTTAATGATTTCAGGAAGATTAGCATAACTCTTTTGTCGATCTTGTGAGGTTTTTATACGTTATCGGATCGTTTGAATCTTTTTCGTAGTCATACATACCAACTTCGGTCCCAACAACGTTGCTTCACCCACCTCATCCCAGTATACTGGAGAACGACACTTTCTTCCATACAACGCCTCGAATGGAGCCATGCCAATACTTGCTTGATAACTGTTGTTATAGGTAAACTCCACCAATGGTAAGAACTTATCCCAACTTCCCTTGAAGTCAAGGACACAGAGTCTTAATAAATCCTCAAGAGTTTGAATAGTCCTATCTGATTGTCCGTCCGTTTGAGGATGGTATGCCGAACTGAATCGTAAATCCGTGCCCATAGCTTTTTGCAAGCTAACCCAAAATCGTGAAGTGAATCTTGGGTCACGATCCGAAACTATGGATACTAGCATGCCATGCAATCTCACAATCTCATTTACATACATACGAGCAAGACGTTCAAGGGAATAAGTCTCCCGTATCGGCAACAAATGAGAAGACTTAGTTAATCTATCAACAATAACCCATATCGCATCTATGCCTTGAGAAACCGTGGGAAGACCCGTAACGAAATCCATGGTAATATGTTCCCACTTCCATTTCGGAATCTCAAGTGGTTGCAACGGACCCTTAGGTACTTGATGCTCCGCCTTTACACGTTAACAAGTTAAACACCTCGAGATAAACTTTGCAATCTCTCTCTTCATATTGTTCCACTAAAATGTATGTCGAAGATCACGATACATTTTGGTACTTTCATGATGGATCGCAAATGGTGTATTGTGTGCCTCCATCATGATCTTGTACTTTAAATCAGAATCGTTAGGAACACAAAGTCCGGAGTGGACTCTAAGTATTCCTTCTTCATCGATTCTTGCTTCTGGAATATCACCTTCTTGTACTTTCTTCTTCATACGCATCAGCTCCGGGTCTGTGGCTTGAGCAAATTTAACTTTATCGATTAAAGTTGGTTCTATACGTATACTTGACATCATAGCACTCGTTCCTGCATATGATCTTCTACTCAACGCTACGCCTACCACGCTTGTTTTTTTCAGGATGGTATTGAATGGTGCGGTCATAATCTTTTAATGACTCGAAGCCAACATCGTTCTGTAGATGTTGAGTTCCTTTTGGTGAAGAAATATTTGAGGCTTTTATGGTCTGAATATATCTCCACTTTCTCCCCATATAGATAGTGCCTCCAGATCTTTAGTGCGAAAACGACTGCTGCCAACTTTAGATCATGAATAGGATAATTCCTCTCATACTCTTTAAGTTATCGCGAGGCATAGGCTATGACTTTCCCATGTTGCATGAGAACACACCCTAACCCTTTACTCGAAGCATCGCTGTAGATAACAAATCCATCCGAACCAGATGGTATTCTCAGAACAAGTGCCGAAATGAGTCTCCTCTTAAACTCTTGAAAACTCTTTTCGCATTCCTCGCTCCATACGAATTTTGTATCCTTCCGAGTCAGTTGAGTTAACGGGGTAGCGATTCGAGAAAATCCTTCCTCAAATCTCCGATAATAACTAGCTAGGCCTAGAAAGCTATGCACTTCGGTTACCGTCTTTGGTTGCTCCCAACTTTGTATTGCTTCAATCTTCAGCGGGTCAATAGATACTCCATGTTTTGACACCACATGCCCAAGGAATGCTACTTCCTCAAGCCAGAACTCGCATTTCTTTAATTTGGCATATAGCTTGTTTTCACGAAGCCTTTGAGTACCAACTTCAAATGGTGCTCATGATCTTCTACTTTTGGAATATATGAGGATGTCATCAATAAAGACAACAACAAATCGATCCAAATATTCCTTGAATATTCATTCATCATATCCATGAAAGTCAGCAGAGCATTAGTCAATCCAAAAGACATGACTAAGAATTCATAATGCCTGCATCGAGTTCTAAAGATGATCTTTGAATATCCTCGCCTAATCTTCACTTAATGATATCCGTAATCGAAGATCGATATTTGAAAAGAATTGTGCTCCTTGCAATTGGTCAAACAGTCATCAATACGAGGTAATGGATACCTATTCTTGATGGTGACATGGTTCAATTCCCGATATAGTCAATACAAAAGTCGCATACTCCCCGCTTTTTCTTCTTTACAAATAAAACAGAGCACCCCAAGAGATGTACTAGATCTAATGAAACCGATGTCCAACAACTCCTGTAGTTGGACCTTTAACTCCCGAAGTTCAATAGGAGCCATTTGATATGGGGTTTTAGAAATGGGCTTTGTACCAGGTTCAAGATCAATAAAGAATTCAACTTCATGTTCTGGAGGTAGACCGGGAAGTTCTTCAGGAAATACGTCAGGAAATTTACTAACAACAGGAATATTATTCAAATATGACATGTCTTTATTCAAATCCATAACATGGGCTAAGAAAGCTTGATATCCGTTTTTCAATAAACGAATAGCTTTATGACTTGATATGACAGTGATTGATTTTAGTGGTTTAGTTGCTTGAATTGCATAACAAAGTTGGTTAGGAATATGAAAACTAACAACCTTACGAAAATAATCAATTTTGGCATGATGAGTAGTTAACCAATCAATCCCTAAAATCACATCAAAAGCAAGTATCTTTAAAGAGATAAGGTCAACAGTAATATGATGGTGCCAACTTGGATCAAACAAGATTTATAAACAAAGGATGTGATGAAAGTTTCTCCTAACTGAGTCTCCACAGATAAATCAAAATCTAATTTCTCCTGAGTCAAGTTTAAACGCTGAGCACAAGCAGAGAGATAAATGAATGGGTAGACCGGTATTCAGAAAGGTATAAACTTCGCAAGAATTTATGATTAGCTTTACCCGTGATCACCTCGTTTGGGTTCCTCAGATTTTGACCAATCCACGACAAACGCTCTTCCAGAAACCGCTTGACTTTGACTTTTCTCGGGATGACTTTTGATTCACCATCCCTCACCGGACTTGGTTTCGCCATCGTATAACTCGAAGCGATATGTCCTTCCTTTCTATAATTATAACATACCTTGAACTTTTGTGGGCGCTTTGATCGATATGTCTCTCTTCTCATTTTTATAAGATACGACCAGTGGGTCGTTTCTCTCCCTTAGAACCGATTCTTCTTTGGTCATGTCGACGCCTTCACATTATCATTGTTGAATCTCCTCTTTTTAAAATCTCCCCCCGACTCGCTTCTTCTATTTTCATGGCCATGATTACCACCAGAGTGGTTACCGCTTTTGTCCGTATTTTTCTTTCTCCGCTGATTATCGTTGTTCTGATGATTGTTGTCACTGGTATGATCCTGGTTGTGGTCCCTCGGTTGAACGTACTCGTTATCTCGCTCTAATAATTGAGCCCTGTTGACAACATCTGAATAGAGGGAAAATTTATGATAAATGAGATATTGACGTATGCTGGGTTTCAAACCTCTCAAAAACATCCGCGTCATACATTCCTCATTCTCCACCAAATGAGGTGCAACTCGATAACTCTGCGAACTTCGCCTCGTCTTCGGGACACCGCCATGTTGTTTTGTTCCAATCTAATAAACTTCACTTCCTTCATATACGACGAATACTTTCAGAAAGTACTTGTCATTGAAACGCTTCAAACGCCTCCCAAGATATGTTGAAAAGTACCGGATGGGTACGCTTCACAAATTCCCACCAAGAATCCGCCTCATTACGGAACATAAAGGTGGCGAATGGAACCTTCGCTTCTTCTCGGCATCCCAAGACATCGAATATCTTGGTAATTTATTTGACCGACATTTCGCTTTTTATCGGATCCGACTTTCCCTGCACTCGTGGTCCCAACTCTTTGAATCGCTTGGTCGTGACAAACCGTATGTTGTTATCATTTCCACCGTATTTTGTGCACGAAGTCTCCTCTTCGATTTTACATGAACCGCAAAAAGCTTATAAACATTTCTTCGCTCATCATCTCGCTTTCAGTGGTGTTGTTCACGAGGAACATTGTCACCACTGACGTTTCTCCTCGTTGGTGGGTAAAGGTGTCTCCACTATCTCATTTACTCCATCATTAACATTCTCGATTGACATTCTCAAATACCGCCATAAAACAAGGGTTAATTAAAGAAATCAACATATCACATAATATCCCTATATAATCGACTAACCAATAAATAAGCTTAGGTAAGACACACTAAATAAGGTTTACTCTGCCTCCCTTCCTAGTTCTATTCCCCGATCTCCGCCAGAGATCATATCCCTAAGCTCGATATTAACCATGGACGCCCCCAAAATAGGTATACAACACCCATTCTCGAGTCAATCAATAACATGGTACGTAAACAACTATAACTTTATTAATATAACATAAAAAATCGTGAGTTTAAATACAAATATTGTCTTCTAGACAATATCAACACTCAAATAAGTCCTCATTATAATTATTGATATATTACTTTACAAAATGGTGAGGACTACTAAAACAACTTTCTAAGACCTTCATTCCATACCCCACTACTAAGACTCGCTACATTCTCGCCTCCTAAGAAGAAAAAATGGAACAAAAGGAAAAGTGGTGAGCTCAACTAGCCCAAGAAGAATATTATGACTAAGATAATATAGAACAAATTATCGTTAGTCTTCAATAGGGAAAAATCTGATAAAATACAATAGACAACAAGTTTCAGATCAATATTTGCAGTGGAAATAATAATTCATAGAAGAGTTATGTAAAGAATGAAGTCTACTATAATCTATGAATTTAAAAGTCCATCATCAATATTTTATCCCTCAGAACACCAATTAATATTCATCTTGAATCAAATATTCATCTCAGCACTACACAAAGCCAAAGATATTCATCAGTTGGTCATGTTCATCTCAACACATGTACATCTTTGCACTACGGGCCAAAGATACTCATAAAAAAATAAACCATCTTTGTACTACAGGCCAAAAATATTAAGTAATATCATCATTTAGGGATGAGGATGATGAAAAATATTTTAAAGAAAACGAATCCAGTGAAACAAAAGAACAAATAATAAGGATTTGTACTTTAAACAGTCCAAGTTCAAATATACTTCATAAATAACCATAGTGAAGTAAAATTCAAGAATGATCAAAACATGGATACAATCAAAGCTAGTATCTATAATAAATATTTTGGAAAAAAATTGAAAATTTAATTTTTCCGTGAATAAGGTCAGATTCGTGAATAATAGGTCGATACGTGAATAAGAATCTCGACACTAATCGAAAGATAAGAATTTCACAAGAAAAATCTTTCCAATATTCCATCATAATGATATTGAAGAAAATAATATCATTTTAAAAAAAATAATATCCCTTACTCAAAAGAATAAGATTTCGGCCGAAATATCGATATAACGTCAAGGAACTTGCAGCAGTATAACAACTCTCAAAGTATCAAAATACTCACAAGAATACGCTCGATAATATAGAGAGAGAAAACTTCAGTTTCTGGTGTGATTTTCTGTTCTAACTTAAGCACCCTATTTATAGGAAAATGCTTAGAACACCAAAGTAGAAAATTTAATAAAATATTATTATTTATAAACAAACTTCACGCCCACCTCAAGACCATCTGAATTCAGCCACCAATGAGGCCCACAATAATGACAAAAACAAAAAAAATGTTTTTGTTATTAAAAATAATTAAAACTTCCAAAAATCAATTATTTCGGAACTTCGGAACTTCAATAATTCATAATAAATAGCCCTTTTATCAGAAAAATTCAAACCTTATGTCCTTTCCATAGGAAATAACATTCTCTACAACTTTATAGAAGAAAGTTTTTCCAAATTCCAAACAGAAATTGACCGAAATCCACAAACGGGTGATTTTGCAGGCTATAATCAAATTTCAGTCAAGAAATGCGGTCCAAAAACATGAAAAATATGTTTTAAATATTTTTAATAACAAAAATACTCCTCCTCCTCATATACTCATATATCCCACATTCATTTTAAAAATATCACCATTATTATATTATTAAAATATAATAATATATTTAAATGAATTATTTATCAGAAAAGATAAAATATCAATTTTTCAACAATTGTCACTTTAAAATTTTCTCCATCTATATCCACATAAAATGAATATTTTTCTTATCATATAAATTAATATTTAATTATTCACAAATAATATTACAAAATCACAATACTGACAAATAGGCAGTTCCCAGGAAAAAGGGGGCTTTTCAATAAGGATCTCTTCTTATTGACGCGCAATTAGGTGACCAAACCTCTCCTTAGACAGAACTTTCTAGACATTTCCAATAATGTTATCTAATAATATTATTCAAATAATATGAATTATTGATCTGATAATGGAAAATACTGTGTAGTGACAATTATTGAAACAACAACAATATAAAATATCAACGTAGCAATTATTGAATCAATAAAATAAAATATTGAACAGTAATTACTGTAACAATTATTGAGTAGTGCCTTCTTATGTAAGAATCAATAATTGGTGTAATACCGTGTGCTACTGGGTATTCCAACAGTATTAATGGTAACAATTACGCCGTTATTTATAAATAATTTATATTTGTCATTTTCTTCATCCAATTGCTTTCCGTTATGGGGCCCACACAAGGCTACGCCATCGTATGAATATTCCTCGACAGTAAGAATATTCCATGACCAAACGAATATTCCCCGACAACAATGAATATTTTATAACCACTTGCTTATTTGAAATATTTGCGCATTTTACCCATAACTAACCACATTAATCAAATCAACCCTTACTATTTCAAAATAATAAATAGAGAAAATTCAATTTCATTTATAATAAGTTGGGGTCTTACAATTTATAGCTACTAATTCTTTTCCAACCCTACTTCACATTATGGCTCAAATACCCATAATGTTCTTCCAAAAAACGAACCAGTAAAACTTTATCCACCGACCAAATAAGCGCGCTCATGACTACATATCATCACTACTAGCATACTCGCACCGCATATGCAGTAACTTGCACCGATCCTGCACGCCCACACCACTTACTAGCCTTTGACCGGCGCCGACTAATACTACCTTTGATTTAGATATAACATTAAAACAAATATATAAAAAGATATTTCCTAGCTATATCAATTCCCATACAATGTTATAACACGTGACAACTTAAAGTAATATGTTTGCAACACTTCAGCCTGCAATAAAACTCTTTTGGGCTAAAACAAATATAGCACACTTCCAGGTAATCTCAATTAAATCAATTAAAATGGGCCATATATCATTACACAGCAACAACTTATATCCCATGATGAAATCAGCCCATAATATAACCCATTCAATCCATGCATAAACATATTTGACCCATATGACCCAAACAAATTATAAACCAATATAATATCAATTCAGCTCATATATCTATTGTCATCATTAAACCACAAAGTATATATATATATATACACACACTAATATTAAAGGTGAGCAATAAAGAGGCTTGTTCCTTGGTTTATTATTTATTACTCTAATTTTATTAGTAGTGCTTGTTATGTTCTTAAAAGGATTATACTCAATTCCTTGTTTATCTAGGCTTGATATTTGAGCGCCTAACATTATATAAATTATCTTTTCCTTGAACAAAGTTTACAAGATCCTTTTTCAAAGATATTATTTCCTTCTCATTATTATTTTGCATGTTTATTATTTTTCCATCATTAAAAGCATCAATGCAAGTATCTCTCATTTTCAAACTTTCTTTTAAATCATCATTTTCCCTTTTAAGATCATTGAATTCTTCATTTAATTTGTTTGCACGATTATATAGAATTTTATTATAGTTATCAAGATATTTTAGCATTTAATTTAGATACTTCACTTGATATGAAATCTTTAACTATTTCTTATTTTTCTTCAATTAATGTTTCCACATCTTTCATTAAATTATTTATCCAATTTTTTAAATGAACAATTTTCTCTTTAATATGAATATTTTCATTCTTTAAAACCAGAGAATCAGAAATAGTAATATCACCAAGTTCAGAGTTTACCTCGGATGATTCCTGATTGCTTAATACAGTGAAGCACAGTTTGAGCAGTTTCATCTTTTTGCTCTTCATGATCAAACTCATCATCACTCCATGTTATTAATACATTTTCTTTTGAATTACTTGCTTTGTTTTCCTTCTCTCTTAAAATGTTCGGGTCTTCCACATTCAAAACAAGTATCATTTTGTGGCTTTTGATTGAAGTCTTTCTTATTGTTGAATGTCTTGCCTTAGAACCTTAATTTATTCTTCTTTTTAATCAGCTCTCTCAATTTTTGAGTTATCATAGCTATTTCCTCATCGAAATCTTCATCATAACCTTCCATGTAGCTTTCAGCTTGAAGAGCTAAAGTCTTCCTTTTAGGTCCATCATCTTATTCATCATATCGCTTTAGTTGATTTTCAAATTCTTCAAACTCTCCAAATAAAGTGAGAGTTTTCATAGTACTGATTGTAGTTGAGTCTTGAAGAGTTATAACTTTTGGTGCGAATCGTTTGGGCATGACTCTAAGTATCTTTTTATTTATCTCCCTTTGATCAATTTTTCGGTCGAGTATACTTAGAGAGTTCATTAGAGTGAGAAATTTAGCTTGAGCTTCTTTGATAACTACATTCTTCTTAACCTGAAAAGCTCATATTCTTGCATTAACATACTTAGTTTGATTTCTTTTAACTTAGTAGTTCCCTCGTGGCTCATAATGATTGTATCCCATATTTCTTTTGTAGTAGTGCATGCAGAAACTTTGTCAATTTGAACTTGAATCATAAGCAGCGTGTTCATGGTTTTAGAGTCATAGGATACCATATGTGATTCATTTGGATCCATTTTCACGAGAGTCTTTTATGACGCCCCCAAAATTGGTATACATCACCCATTCTGAGTTGTTAGATATCACACTATAAAAATCATTTACAAACTTCATTTATATTAATCATTGAACTGTCGTGCGTATTACGACCATAGTTAAACTTGTTGGGCTTCTACATGAAACGCATAAATGAAATTAAAATTTTAAAGCAATTTCAAACCCTAAAACAGATCCATGCGAAAAAATTAATTAATTCAGAGGTTTAGAGATTATACCGTATATAAACAAACGAGAATCAAACCGATCATATTCGAATCTCCAACGCAATACAAACCGATTAACGCCTACGGATCCACATCGAACGCCGCATCTAACCGTCGAACGATTCTCGCAATAAGAAGGACTTCATGAGATTACTAGCCACCAAAAGAAATGGATTTTCTAAAATTGTTTTCTCTCTAGTCTCTCTCTCAAGAGCTGGCTAGGGTTTTTCAATTATGATATCTTACCCTAAGAGTCGCTATATATCATATATATAGTAGTTAAAAGGAATTAATCAAATCAAAACCTAATTTCATAAAATCCGAATTTATATATATATATATATCTCTTAATTTAGTCTTACTTAATTAATATACATATATACAATTATCCTTTTAATTTAAATTGTGATTTAAATACTATTAATCATATTAATATATTTAAATCCTTAAAATTTAAATTAATTCCCTTTTAAATAACGTTTACATGTGTGACCTATATAGGTTATTATTACGTTGACAATAATTTTAAAATCATATTATAAAATTATAAACAAAGGAGCAAGATCTAGTAATGCATCACCGCTACCCAAGTAATAATAAGATCGATGATTCGATGCAACCTTTTCGTGACCAATGTTTCAATGTAATTTAATCCTTTTAACCTTAATATCCTAGATTAAACTCGAGTCATGGAATGTGTCATACTCTTCATAATTTAATCTGAGTTTTCTTGATCAATGAGTAGACTATATGAAACAAATCACTATTTGAGCATGGCCATACATTTCATAGTCCTACTCAATCAAGAGGACTATGGATATCACCCATAATATATAGGATGGTTAAATTCCATCTAGATCACTCATATTTCTCACACGATTAATGATGAACCCAATAATCACCTTTATAGTCCACCCTATTAAAGGTGACATTTGATGATATCAAAGTACATAAATTCTCGTAGTAAGAATATAATGATTTCGTGTCCTGGAGGACCATTACATCATTGTCATTATGAGAATTGCTAATGACACTTCGCATAATGCTCCATATAGAATTCTCATGGTGGGTCCGCCCAAAGACATCGTTTCTTAACAACATGTACCTATGCATCGACTTAATATCTCATATATTTATGACCAATGAGATTTGGTCATCAATCATCCACATACTAGTCTCAATGCATCATTGTTGTCCCATCAACAATGATACTCGACTAGGGACATTTAAGAACACTGATACTAATGGTAATATATAATCTCATGTTCAAGTCACATACTTGAAACTATATAATTTGTATCACTATTCTAAGGAATTTTATTATGTTAACAATTATATTACGCAGTAAATAAAACCATAATAAAATCATATATTTATTCAATCAAATATAATATCAAAACGTTAAGCAATTATATCAAATAATTGGCCTCTAGGGCATAAACTCTAACAAAACTGTGAGTTTTAATACAAATGTATGTAACTCTTATGGTACCTCGACCATAACCTTACAATGGTACTTTATATAAAAGTACAGTCAATAACTGTTTTAGAAATTAAAATCTTTGGAAAATACTCAAGGAAACCTTTGTACATGGGAGGCCATGTGTCTAGGTTATGATAAATATCATATGTCCACAGAATTATCCTTGGTTGACCCAATAGTCCCCAAAGAAAAATAAGAAGATTACTGTCATCTTCTTTTCAATGGTGAGTCTTCTCTTGACATATAATTATCTATGTTTTCTCCAATTGAGAATTATATTTCAAACAAACTCCAAGATCATATAGGTAGTGCTCGTAGATATACTCAGCAAGTGGATGTGCACAACCCTATCTTATGATAACACGAGGTTGTATGTCATTAGACATCTTGTATGATAGTGACAAAACACCCTTCCAAAGTTGGGTTCACCTCACCCTATTCGGTTCACCAAAATTAAATATCAAATGACGTATGCAATATGACACACTTATCTAAAGTTCTCAATAAAATTATTTCCATACTATTTAGGAGAACCTCAACAAATTATAGACCATCGCTCTATTCTCTCCTACCCCCGCTTCGACCCAAATTTACACTCTTATTACCCGAAAAGAATTGTGAAGCAAAAAGGATGAGCACAACTAGCCCAAAGAAAGAATATCATGACTAAAGATAATTTACATCATCAATAGCCTTCATCAGTAGTAAATCAGAGATTTAGAACATATGGTAGATGATAAAACTTTTCAATCATAGTTGCAGCGGAACGAACAATCCATTAGAAGAGTCAAATAGACCATCAGATCTATTATCTTCTCCATGTTAAAAGTCCACCAATAATGTTTTATCCCTGTAACATCAATCAACAATTCATGTCCACAATCATATGAATAACTCATAATCATAATTGTGATTATAAATTCTTTTTTTCGCACCTGTGACGTAAGATAATTTTCATCACTTATCTTCACCAAAACATCAAAAATCATGGTTATACCAAATCACAATTCCTGCTCATAATCATACTAATAAATTCATCTTTGCACTACGACCAAAGATATTCATTAACAATTCATCTTTGCACTACAGGCCAAAGACATACAACTGTATTTTAGAAGAGTTAAGTAGAGTATGATATCTACTATCTTTTACGAATTAAAAGTGTATAATCAATATTTTATCGCTGAGACTCAGCTTAATAAATAATCCACATCATCGAATCATCCCTGCACTACGGCCAAGGATATTCATGTAATCATCAATGGTCATGATTATACCGAATAATCTTTGAGTATAATCATACCAATAATCGCCCCATCAATGCACTACAAAAGCCAATGAGGACTTTTACCACATCATCTATAACATTACGAGTCATGATTATACCGAATGATCCTCGTCATAATCATACCAATAAATAGCCTCATCCGTGCACATAAGCTAAAGATACTTATCAATCAATAGTTTATCTTTGCATGTAACTCAAAGATATACAACCAGAAAAACCACTAATCAATGTAATTCATCTTTGCACGTAGTTCCAAAGATATACAATCAGAAAACTAATAATCAACAAATTCATCTTTGCACGTAAGCCAAAAGATATACAATCAGAAAACTAATAATCAATACCATCTTTGTACGTAAGCCAAAGATGACTTTCATCATAATATAAGCATGAGGATGATGACAATGATATAAGTATTAATCAACGAAATCAAGGATAAATATTAAAGACTTTAAATTTATCCAAAGTTTAAAAATATCTAAATTGTCAACACGATACTACTTTATGGAGTAAAATTCAAGAATAATATTCATGTAACAAAAATAATTTGGACAGAAAAAGAAATATATTTTTCTGCAAATAAGACCCGCAATAAGACCCTATGAATAAGACTTCGAATAAGACTCTCGTGAATAAGTACTTCTGGCATGAAAAGTACCCCAAATACCCGAGTGAATAATATTCGGTGAATAGTAATTTGGGTGAATAAGAACCCATGAATAAGAATCTCTTGATAGTACTCCGATACGAAAAGTGCCCCAATACCCAAGTGAATAATACTAGAATTATTAAGAATCGGGTGAATAAGAATTAAGTGAATAAGAACTCGTAAAAAAAATACCAAAGAAAATGATATTCCATGATTTAGTACAAAAGAAATGATATCTCATACGAGTATAATAGAATATACTTAAATCAAGAAATGGATTTTCACCGCATTGCAGAATCCACGTAGATAGATCATTTCCACAATTTAATAAAGAATGAATACGAAGGATCATTCACCGTGCATGTGGTAACCCACATGATATGTTTATTCCAATGTAATAACAAAGAATAGAATAATGTAAGAATTCACCATGCATGCGATAGACCATCACACGCATGTGTTATTCCCAATAGAATAATAAAGAATGGAACCAATCAAATGCGTAATCGGCACGCATGTGATATTCCAATGTAATAATAAAAATGGTATAACAACCCTTACGAATATTGAAAGAAATAACTCTCTTTATGAATACGAAAGAAATAATACCCCTTACTATAATAATAATATCCCTTACCTCGTAAGAAAATTGATACTTTGAATAAATGAGGTAGTAGAGACTTCTTCTTCTTTCTCTCTATAATTTTTCTATAATAATTGGTGAAAAATAATGAAGGAATGAGCTTCTATTTATAGGAAAATATAGTTTCGATAATTACACGTTTTGGGGTTCGAAATATGTGAGACCCCAGATTTTATGAATAAAGATTTAATTTTCTCAAAATATTTTTTTAAATTATGGTGTAGATTTGATATAATGTTATAGTTGTGGATAATATTTATAAATTTTGCAAAAGTAAGCAAGTTGTTATAAAATATTCGTTTGGTCTGCGAATATTCTTTTGTCGGGGAATATTCGTATTTACTCAAGACAATCATTGGTAGACCCTATTAACCAATTATCATTTTGATCGAGAAACGACAAAAAATACTTTATGAAAATAACTACGGAGGTGTTACCGTTAAAACCGCTGAACTACCCGGTAGTAAAGTACAAAGAATACGCTGGCGTGGTCGCATAAGAAGACACTGTATTGATTATTGATGCTTACGTGAAAAGTCACTCACCTTTTACTCAATTATTGCTACAAAGAATTGTCGATCATATCTCTTATATTATTGATTCAATTATTGTCACAAAGATCATCTCAGATAATATGTTATATTGTTAAATCAATAATTGAGACGACAAGTTATAAATGATTAATAATTGTTGAAAGATTAAATATGTGTTGATTAAAAATAAAATGATTTGTGGTAATATTTATTCAATCCTTAATGTATATAAAGAGTCATCATATGAGACGCTTGTGGTAAGTTTGGTTATTTTATGTGGGGCTATATGTCATCATCTAAGAGTCTCTTCATCAATAAGTAATTACCTTCGTCAATAGTAATTACCTTAGTCAATAGTAATTACCTTCGTCAATAGTAATTACCTTAGTCAATAGTAATTACCTTAGTCAATAGTAATTACCTTCGTCAAATAGTAATTACCTTCGTCAAATAGTAATTACCTTTATGAATAGTAATTACCTTCGTCAATAGTAATTACCTTTACCAGACGTCGCCAAACCACTTATCGCTTCATATTACAAGCGCCGAACCAATTGTCGTTTCATATTACAAGTCGTCCGAACCAATTGTCGCTTCACATTACAAAAGCGTCCGAACCAATTGTCGCTTCACATTACAAAAGGCCAAACCACTTTTCTTTTCACATCACCAAATGTCAAGCCACTTGCCTTTTCATATGGCGACATGCTAAGCTAGATATCTTCTATAAATAGAGGCCTAGTGCTTCATTATTTTTCACTTAATTCATTCAAGCTATAGAGAGATAGAGTATAGAGAATAAGAGAAAGAAGAAGAGAGATTCTCATTACTACACTAATGCAAGATTCAATCTCCTACTAAAGTAAGGGTGTTATTCTTTCTTATTCATGAAGAGAACTGTTGTTATTCCATTGCTTATTATTCTGCTGGAATAACTCAGATACGTGGTTTACCCTATACTTGGTGGCATTCTTCTATTATTCTCGTTGGAACATCCTCGTCATGTATTTTTTACACCGACCGGGTTCCATCTTTATTATTATTCTGTTGGAACATCCCGTCTGTGTGTTTTTACGCCGGACCGGTTCCATTCTTTATTATTCTGTTGAATATCCTCATGTATGCGTTTTACGCCGACCGGGTTCCGTTATTTATTATTCTATTGAATAACTCACTGCGCTACGGCCTATCGCATTTATGGTGATTTCTTTTGTTATTCCATTCTTTATTATACTCAAATTGGTTAAAACTTTGACTTCTATACTCCATGAAATTAGTGGAATATCCTCGATATTTCAAGCTTCATCCAAAGATCCTTTCATGGAAATATTCTTCTAAGTATTCTTGAATTTTACTCTACAAAGCAAAAGATCATGTCGATAGCTTTGATGTTATCGGTTCTGGATAAATTAATTCTTGAACTTGTTTTATTGAATTCTTATATCATTGTCATCATCCTCATGTTTATATTATGTTGAAAGTCATCTGTGGCCTCAGAAGTGCATAGATGGACTTGGTATGATTATGACTGTGGATTATTCGGCCAGTAATCATGACCGTAATGTTACAAATGATGTAAAAATTAAAAGTCCTCATTGGCCCGTAGTGCATTGATGGAAAGTTGTTGGCATGATCATGACCATTAATGAATACACAAATATTTTTGGCCCGTAGTGCATGGATAATTGTGGTCGTGATACTAAAGAATATCCTCGGCCGTAGTAAGGGGGGGTGATTCGATGATGTGGAATATTTATTGTTTGAGTCTCAAATATAACAATGATGAAAACTTTTAAATCATAAAAGATAGTAGATTTTATTTTCTACTTGACTCTTTTAATGGATCATTGGTTCCACCGCAGCTTAAACTTGATGTTTATTATATTTTATCAATTTAACACTATCAAGGCTAATGATAATTTATTCGCATTATCTTAGTCATAATATTTCTTCTCGGGCTAGTTGAGCTCACCCTTTCTTTTCACCGCTTCTCTTCAGAAATGAGAATATAGCTTGGACGAGCTCTGGGAACGAGTAATGGTCCGGAGGATAAGATTAGTAGTCCTCACTATTCGTGAAATAAAGTGATAATAATTGTAATGAGGACTCCTTTTGAGTTTGTATAATCTCTAGTAGACAATATTTGTATTCAAACTCACGCTTTATGTTTTGTCGTATTGCACACTTTATAGCTTGTATTAGTAAGTTGTATTTGAATTACGCATATATATATCTCAAGCGACCCAAGATGGGTGATGTATACCTAATTTTGGGGGCGTCACAAAATATTACAGTATAATACCTTCATCTTTTCCTTCATTTTTAGTTTAGTCATGCAAGTATTATCAAACTTGCACCACCTCCCCTAATAGTAAATCATGTGAATCAATAGTAAATCATGTCACTCAATAGTTCTAAACATGTGAAAAAATTAATTATAGTATAGTACCTTCAACTATACCTCCATTTTTAACTTAGTCATGCAAGTATTATCAATCTTGCACCAACTCCCCTAATAGTAAATGAATGTGAATCAATAATACACACATGTGAATAAATAGTTATAATCATGTGAATCAATAGCAATTAATTGCTCATTTATCCTAAGCAATTACCCGATCGGTCAATATAACCTCCAGACATCAATTATTATCGAAATAAATGTCGATTTTCACTAACACTAATAATTCTAACACAATGGAACTATCAATTTCATCTTTAATCAACACGAACTTATTCATTATTAATATTATAATTCACAATATTTAACAACCAAATGTCGTTCCTCAGAAAAGGGGCTTTCCGATAAGGATTTCTCCTTATCGCATAGCCGCAATTAGGTGACCAAACCTCTCCTCGATGTAACTTCTAGACATATTATGCAGATGATAATCGTAATAATAATTGAATCAATAATATGAGAGATATGATGCAACAATTATCAGTAGTAATAATTGAGTATAACCGAAGTGACTTTTCACGTAAGATAAATAATTAATACCGTGTGCTACTACGCAACCACGCCAGACATCGTATTTTTTTACTACCGGATAGTTCAACAGCTTTTAATTGGTAACACTTTCGCTTTTATAAAAGATAATTACGCTGCTTTTCTTACTACGACAATACATCCGTTAGGGGGTCCACCAATGATTGTGCCATCGCATTTAATATTCCCTCGTTAAAATGAATATTCTCCCACCAATCGAATATTATATAACAACTTGCTTACTTTGAAAAAATTTCACATATCACCCTTAACTTTAACCTTTTATCAATTTAACCATTTACTAAATAGAATAATTATAAGAAAATTGAATACTTTCATTTCATAAAATTCGGGGTCTCACATCTTTGGTTTTCCATCATCATGTCTTGGAATGACAAGTCCATTTTCAACAACCCACCATTCTCATGGGTCTCATTTGAGATAGATCATCATCTTAAACTTCCAAAAGTTGAAGTTTTCACTTT
The DNA here is from genome assembly GCA_020205605.1 of Panax ginseng. Taxonomy (NCBI): domain Eukaryota; kingdom Viridiplantae; phylum Streptophyta; class Magnoliopsida; order Apiales; family Araliaceae; genus Panax; species Panax ginseng. The sequence goes on from CM035129.1 coordinate 153,925,276, forward strand.
CGAGCAACAGAGGTGGCCAGCTTGTGGATTGACCTTCTTGAAAATTGAGGTGTGCTATAGGATCCTTCCCTACGACCTGCAAAGATCAATATTAGTAGAACCTAGCTCTGATACCAAATATAATTCTGTAATTAAACACACCTAAAGGGGGGTGAATAGGTGTAAATAACCAAAAGTGAACTACAAATCTACCAATTTATGAAATTTACTAAGCGCGCATTATTTATGAAAGAAAAAAAAAGGCTTAAATATGATTTCTTACCTAAACTATAGGCCATATTTCACTTCGGTGATCCACTTTCAATTTTGTCAATTAGGTGATTGAACCAATTTTTTATTTCATTCAATTGGATTGCCTTGTCGAAAATTTTATGTGTAAAAACATTATATATTTTAATGAGATCGAAAGGACAAAAAAGGTAAAATAACAAATAAAACAACTAAATTATACAAAATAATATAAATTAGTTGTATAATTATTTATTTATAGTTATATAAATAATATAAATTATTATATAAATAATATAATAATTATTTTTATTAAAATAATTTTTTTATTAAAAAATTATGCTTTTATTAATTTTTTATTAAAAATTGTGTTTAATATTAATGATAATAAAAATAAAATGCGCTTTTTTGTAATAAAAAAAACGCTATTTTTTTGTAATAATAAAAAAAAATTCTATTTTTTAAATAAAAAAAAATGCATTGGTTTTTTTTTAATAAAAAAAAAAAACGTAGTTGCTTTTTTTTTAAAAAAAACGCAGTTTGGTTTTTTTTTAATAAAATTATTATTTTTTTTATTAAAAAATTGCACTTTTATTTTTATTTTTATTATCATTAATATTTTTATTTTTATTATCATTAATGTTAAACACAATTTTTTAATAAAAAATTAAAAAACATAGTTTTTTAATTAAAATAATTATTTTTAATAAAAATAATAATTATATTATTTATATAATAATTTATATAACTATAACTAAATAATTATACAGCTAATTTATATTATTTGTGTAATTTTTAGTTGTTTTATTTGTTATTTTACCTTTTTGTCATTTGATCTCATTAAAAATATATAATGTTTTTACACATAAGACTCTCGTCATTTATTAGATGCCATGTCAAGAATTTCTGACGTGGCAGGCCCAATTGAATGAAATCGAAAAAAATTGATAGTTCAATCACCTAATTGACAAAATTGAAAGGTGGATCACCGAAGTGGAATATGGCCTATAGTTTAGGGTAGTAAATCATATTTAAGCCAAGAAAAAACAACGACTAATAATCTGTTAGCATGCGTGACTGAGTCTTTGAATAATAAAATATAGATATCAACTCTTTGAAATGACTAACAGATATCAAATAAGTATATAAGATTTGCCGAATTGAATGAATTAAATAAAACAATTAATATCACTGTTAGAGTTTAGAGTAGAGTTTATACTCTAAACTCTTCAAATTTGAATAAATTAAATTCCTTAATAACCACAAGACCAAATTTGAATAGTTAACCACACACATGCGCGCGCGCGCGCACACACACACACACACACACACATATATATATATATATATAAAAGATATATCCCAACAAATTCAAAATATGGCAGGCTAATATTAAGGAAATACATAGTATTAATGATAAAGTTTAGACTCCTTTATCTAACCAACCTGTTACCTTGTTCTTCAAATTACAAACAGATTCCAAACTCCTTGAAATACTTTAATTCAAATTTAAACGGGTCTTCATAGCCAAACAGATTTAGATATAACATTAAAACATATATAAAAAGATATTTCCTGGTTATATCAATTCTCATCCAATGCTATAACATGTGACAACTTAAAGTAACCTGTTTGCAACACTTCAACCTGTAGTAAAACTCTTTTGGGCTAAAAAAAATATAGCACACTTCCAGGTGACCAGGTAATCTCAATTAAATCAATTAAAATGGGCCATCATTACACAACAACAACTTATATCCCATGATAAAATGATCAGCCCATAATATAACCCATTCAATCCATGCATAAACATATTTGACCCATATGACCCAAACAAATTATAAACCAATATAATATCAGTTCAACTCATATATCCATTGTCATCATTAAAATCACAAAGTATATATATATAGGGACCGCATCCATGGCAACCGGTTGCTGGGAATAACCAAAAAAGTCATGACACAACAACTTGTAGCGATTGAGGCAATTAAAAAGGGACATGTCCCATTTTAATTGTCCCAGCCGCTACAAGCAGCGGCTTGTCACTATTCATATTTGTTTGTCATATTATTAATACTATTATATTAATATTTTGTAATATTAGTATTTATAATATTTATCTGTTAGGTTTTGTGAAAATCAAAGTAGCAATCAAAATGCAAAAATAGCGGAAGCGTAATAATATCAGATTTTAAAATTTTTTCACAAACCAATTACCCGGATCATTCTTTATGCATATTATTAATTAAGCGAAGAATAAGAAATTATGAAATCATACCCTTGTAGAAACGAGCTTCCTCGTACACGAGTTCACCTCCTACTTCTCCGCGATCTCCTCAATCTCCTGTAGATTCCTTCCTTCGATCAATGTAAGCCACCCAAGTGTATGGCCTCTGAGGATCCACCAAGAAAGAAGAATTTTCAAGGAGAAGGGTATCGGCTCAAACCCTAGTTTTTCCTATCTCAGATAGAAAAGGAGGCGTCTTCCAACTCTCGAATTACGTATATATGATATCCGATATAAGACTCCTCTTATAAAGATATCATGTAACCTATTTTAATTAAAATAAGGTATTATTTATTTAATTAAACTCTTTTAATTAAATGGGCTCCCTAATCCTATTAGGGATAATTAATTAAACTCCTTTAACTAATTTTCCTCCTAATCCAATTAGAATAAATGAGAGTACTTATATTAAATTAATTCCTAAACCCTTTTAGAAATTAAAATAATAATAATTGCAATAATATTAATAAGACTCCTCTTATTAATTTATATTTAATATTTCTAAAATATTAAATAATAAATATTAATCTATTTAATATATTCTATCACCATAGATTAAATTAAATATACTTAACATATTATTACAATTATGCCATTAACTTCTTAAATAATTATTCTTCCTTTTATGGTGTGACCCTTTAGGTTCTCCATATTAAACCTACAGTGAATAAATTAATTAGAATAATTCTAATCTTATTTAAATAAATAAATTAAACTAATAATTTATTTAAATAAATAATATCTATTCTACAATAGGATAAGCCTCCTGTAATGATCAACGACTTTCCGGATAATATAGATTTCAACATTAATCATAAAAGAACCTTTGAGTAAATAGTTACCGTACAATTCAATCCTTCCACCATACAATGTCCCAATTAAATATAAGACATAAAATTACTGTCAAGTCTTATTTTATTTAATTATATGTATTTCGATTCCTAAATGCACAACTCCTAATGAATGCAAATTAGAAACTACTTTCTAATTTCATTTCACCTCGCCAAGGATTCCTCGGGTTGTCATTTATCGAATCACATAGACATTTCTTTTTTACTAGAAGTGGTAGATTCTTCATTGATCATTCATTATCTTCATATATAACTTATTACACCCAAGCATACCTTTTGATATACTCTAAGAGTCTTAAGGAATAAGTCAAAGTGTAATTCATTATATATAAGATACTATGATGATCTCAAGTCTAAGGATCATTTGTACTACTATCACTACAGGAATTCCTATTGACAGGCAAGTAAAACTCCATTAGGTATTCCTTAGCGTGTGACACCCCCAAAATAGGTCTACATCACCCATTCTGAGTTGTCAATACACTACGATGTAAAACAACTACAACTTTATTATTACAATAAGTAAAACTCGTGAGTTTAAATACGATATTGCCATCTGCATAATATCCACATACAAATAAATCATCATCATAATTATTGATACATTATTTTACAACAATGGTGAGGACTACTAAACAACTCTCCCTAGAACTTTCATTCCATACCCCGACTCGTACTCGCTATATTCTCGCCTCCTGAGAAGAAAAATGGAACAAAAAGGAAAAGGGTGAGCTCGACTAGCCCAGTAAAGAATATTATGACTAAGATAATATACAACAAAATTATCGTTAGTCTTCAACAGGAAAAAATATAATAGAATACAATAGACAACAAGTTTTAAATCAATATTCGCAGCGGAAATAATAATTCAATAGAAGAGTTAAGTAGAGAATGCAAACTACTATCTTCTATGTATGAATTTTAAAGTTCATCGCTCATTTTTTTTATCCTCAGTAACATCAATCAATATATATCTGGATCAAATATTCATCCTTGCACTACAGTGCCAAGGACATTCACCATTGGTCATGTTCATCTAAACACTGCTCATCTTTGCACTACGGGCCAAAGATATTCATCGAAATCATTCATCTTTGACTACTACGGCCAAAGATATTCATCGAAATCATTCATCTTTGCACTACAGCCAAAGATATTCATCATAAATCATTCATCTTTGCACTACATGTGCCAAAGATATTCAATAATATCATCATTTAAGACCGAGGATGATGAAAATATTTTTTTTAAAACGAATCCAAAGAAACAAAATGACAAGGATTAAGGATTAAGGATTCGTACTTTGTTTTATCCACGCCCAAAAATACCTCAAAATAATCATAGTGGTGTAAAATTCAAGAATGATCAAAACATGGATACAATCAAAGCTAGTATCCACAATAGATATTTTGACTTAAAAGAAAAATTTTTCTTTTTTTCGATGAATAAAGGCCAGATTCAAATAAGGTCAGATACGTGAATAAAGGCAGATACGTGAATAAAGTAACCCCGACACCAAAAGTTCCAAATTTGATAAAAACTTCGACCAATATTTCAAAGATAATGATATTGAAGAAATAATATCATTACGAAGAAAAAAATAATATCCCTTACCTCGAAAAGATCGAGATTTAACTCGAATAATCGGATATAAAGCTATATCTTGAACTTTCACCGTATATAGCAATACTCAAAGTATACTCAAAATACTCACAAGAATACGCCGATAATATAGAGAGAAAAACTTCAGCCGTGTGTGATTTTCAATTCTAACCCAAGACCTATTTATAGGAAATCGCTTAACAACACAAAAGCAGTAAAAGTTAATATAATAATAATATATATAATAAATCTTCTACGCATACTTGAAATCTGATTTCAGTTCAATAACCACATGCCACCTTCTAGAAAAAGTAATAAAAACGTTTTTCTAATTTAAAATAATTTAAACTTCCAAAAATCAATTATTTTGAGCTTCGTAACTTCAATAATTCATAATAAATAGCCATTTGTCGAAAAATTTGAATCTCATGAGTTTTTATAGGAAATTCAATTCTCTACAACTTTACGTAAGAAAGTTTTTCCAAATTCCAAATGTAAATTGACCGAAATCCACAAACGGGTGATTTTAGAGGCTATAATCAAATTTCAAATAATAAATGGGGTCCACCGACATGTTTAACATGTTTTAAACATTTATTGCAACAAAAATACTCTTCCTCCTCGTGATACTCATATATCCCACATTCGTTGTAAAAATATCACCATTATTATATTATTAAAATATAATATTATATATATTTAAATGAATTATTTTATCGTAAAAGATAAATTTTCAATTTTCAACAATTGTCACATTAAAATTTACTCCATATATATCCACATAAAATCAATATTTTCCTCATCATATGAATCAATAATTAATTATTCACAAATAATATTACGTAATCACAATATCGACAACCAGTGCGCCTTCCTGAAAGAAGAGGAGCTTTCAAATAAGAATTTCTCCTTATCGCGCGCAATTAGGTGACCAAACCTCTCCTTAGATGTAACTTTCTAGACATTGCCAATAATGTTATCTAATAATATTATTCAGATAATATGAATTATTGCTTTTATAATGAAAAATACCGTAAATGACAATTATCAAACAACAAAGAATATAAAATATCAATGCAAAGAATTATTGAATCAATAAAATAAAATACCGAACAAAGAATTATCGTAACCATTATTGAGTAGTGCCTTCTTATGTAAGAGTCAATAATTGGTGCAATACTGTACAACGCCAGACATCGTGTTTTTAACCACCGGGTATTCCAACAAAGGTAAACTGTGAATAACTACGCCATTATTTTTAAACAACTTATATTTTTCGCTTTCTTCCTCCAATCGCTTTCCGTTATGGGGCCCACACATGGTCACTACCAATTGCATTTAATATTCCCCACAAAGATTTAATATTCCACGACCACCAACGAATATTCCCCGAACAACAATGAATATTTAATAACCACTTGCTTATTTTGAAATATTTGCGTATTTTACCCATAACTATCCACATTAATCACATCAACCCTTACTAATTCAAAATAATAATTAGAGGAAATTAAATTTCATTTATTAATTATTTGGGGTCTTACAACCTCCCTCCTTATGAAATTTCGTCCTCGAAATTGACATACGACTGGTGTTTCAAAAGATGAGGATACCTCGCTTTCATTTCCGCTTCTCCAACTCCCGTGTCATTTCCTCTATAAGATGGTTTCTCCACAAGACTTTAACTTGTGGTATGACCTTCGTCGTAGGACATGCTCCTTCATATCCAAGATCTTGATGTACTTCCTCATACGCTAAGTCTTCTATTATCTCATCCTGCTTCTAACTCAATAACGTGATTCGGTCTTTCACATATTTACTGAAGTACGAGATATGTGAAACACATTATGAACACGAGACATACTTGGAGGTAACGCGAGTCTATAGGCTACATTTCCTACTTCGGTCAAGAATTTAAATGGACCAATAAATCGTGGATCGAGCTTTCTCTCTCCCGAATCTTGTAACTCCCTTCCATGGGGCAACACACAATAATACGTGATCCCCTATACTAAATTCCACATCCTTTCGATGAAGATCCGCATAACTCTTTTGTCGATCTTGTGCCGCTTGTATACGTTGTCGAATCATTTGGATCTTTTCTAGTAGATCATACGTTTAACTTCTGTCCCAAAACAATGTTGCTTCACCCACCTCATCCCAACATATCGGAGAAGCGACACTTTCGTCCCATATAATGCTTCAATGGGGCCACACCTATATCTCTGCACGATAAATCGTTGTTGTAAGAGAATTCCACCAATGGTAAATACTTATCCCAACCGCCTCAAGTCTAGGACACGTAGTCTTAATAAATTTTCAAGAGTTTGAATAGTCCTTTCTCGATTGTCCGTCTGCTTTGAGGATGGTATCCGAATCAATCTTAAATCCGCACTCCATAGCTTTTTGCAAGCTAACCCAAAATCTTGAAGTGAATCTTCGATCCAAACTATGGATACCGGCATGCCATGCAATCTCACAATCTCATTTACGTACATTCGAGCAAGACGCTCAAGGAATAAGTCTCCGTGACGGCAAGAAATGAGCGACTTGGTTAATCTATCAACAATAACCCAAATAGCATTTATGCCTTGAGAAACCGTGGAAGTCCCATAACGAAATCCATGGTAATGTGTTCCCACTTCCATTTCGGAATCTCAAGTGGTTGCAATGGTCCCTTAGGCATTTGATGCTCCGCCTTTACACGTTGACAAGTTAAACATGTTGAGATAAACTTTACAATCTCTCTCTTCATATTGTTCCACCAAAATGTATGTTGAAGATCACGATACATTTTAGTACTTCCCGGATGGATTGCAAATGGTGTATTGTGTGCCTCCATCATGATCTTGTACTTCAAATCAGAATCGTTAGGAACACAAAGTCTGGAGTGGACTCAAGTATTCCTTCTTCATCAATTCTCGCCCTAATAGCTCCTTCTTGTACTTTCTTCTTCATATGCATCATTTCCCGGCCTGGGTGGCTTGAAAGCAACCTTAACTTTTTCTATTAAAGTTGGCTCTACGCGATACTTGACATCATCACCCTCGCTCCTCGTGATATGATCTTCTACTCAACGCGTACGCCTACCACGCTCGCTTTTCAGGATGGTATTGAATAGTGTGGTCGTAGTCTTTCAATAGCTCGAGCCAACGTCATTGTCGCATGTTAAGTTCTTTTTGAGTGAAGAAATATTTAAGGCTTTTATGGTCCGAATATATCTCCACTTTCTCCCCATATAGATAGTGCCTCCAGATCTTTGAAGATGCGAAACGATCACGCTAACTCTAGATCATGAGTAGGATAATTCCTCTCATATTCTTTAAGTTGTCACGAGGCATAGGCTATATGACTTTCCCACGCTGCATGAGAACACATCCTAACCCTTTGCCCAAGCATCGTTGTAGATAACAAATCCATCGTAACCGGATGGTATTGTTAGAACAGTGCCGCAATAAGTCTCCTCTTAGTTCTTGAAACTCTTCTCGCATTCTTCGCCCCAAACGAATTCTCAGATCCTTCCAAGTTAGATGAGTTAATCTGAGTAGCGATTCGAGAAAACCCTTCCACGAATCTCCGATAATAACCAAATTAAGCCCAAAAACTACGTGATTTCACCACCGACTTTCTTTGCTCCTAAACTTTGTATTGCTTCAATCTTCACGTCAACAGATACTCCATATTTTGACACCATATGCCCAAGAAATGCTACTTCCTCAAGCTAGAACTCGCATTTCTTTAACTTGGCATAAAGCTTGTTTTCACGAAGCCTTTGGAGTACCAAATTTCAAATGGTGCTCATGATCTTCACGACTTTTGGAATATATGAGGATGTCATCAATAAAGACAACAACGAATCGATCCAAATATTCTTTGAATACTCGGCTCATCATATCCATGAAAGCCGCAGGAGCATTAGTCAATCCGAAAGACATAACTAAGAATTCATAATGCCCGCATCGAAGTTCTAAAGGCGCCTTTGAATATCCTCGCCTAATCTTCAAATTGATGATATCCAAGCGAAAGATCGATTTTTGAAAAGAATTGTGCTCCTCGAATCGGTCAAACAAGTCATCAATACGTTGTAGAAGATACCTATTCTTGATGGTGACATGGTTCAATTCCCGATAGTCAATACAAAGTCGCATACTCCCGCCTTTTTCTTCTTTACTTAATAAAACAGAGCACCCCAAGGAGATGTACTAGATTTAATGAAACCGATGTCCAACAATTCTCGTAGTTGGACCTTTAACTCAAGTTCAATAGAGCCATTCGATATGGGGTTTTAGAAATGGGCTTTGTACGTGTTCAAGGTCAATAAAGAATTCAAGTTCACGCTCTAGGGTAGACCGGGAAGTTCTTCAGAAATACGCCGGAAAGTCAATAACAACAGAATATTATTCAAATTTGACGTGTCTTTATTCAAATCCATAACATGGGCTAAGAAAGCTTGACATCCGCTTTTTAATAAACGAATAGCTTTATGATTAGATATGACGTTGATTGATTTTAATGGTTTAGTTACTTGAATTGCATAATAGGTTGTTTAGGAATATGAAAGCTAACAACCTTACGAAAACAATCAATTTTTGCATGATGAGTAGTTAACCAATCCATCCCTAAAATCACATCAAAAGCAAGTATCTTTAAAGAGATAAGGTCAATGTAAGGTGATGGTGCCAACTTGAATCAAATAAGATTTATAAACAAAGGATGTGATGAAAGTTTCTCCCAACTGAGTTTCCACAGATAAAGTCAAAGTCTAATTTCTCCTGAGTCAAGTTTAAACGCTGAGCACAAGCGAGAGAGATAAATGAATGGGTAAGACTGGTATCTAGTAAAGTATAAACTTCACAAGAATTTATAAATAGCTTACCCGCGATCACCTCGCTTAGGTTCCTCGATTTTGACCACCACAACAAACGCCTACCAGAACCGCTTGACTTTGACTTTTCTGGGACAGTCTTTTGAGTCACCGTCCCCGCTGAACTAGGTTTCGCTACCATGCAATCTCGAGCGATATGTCCTCCCTTTCCACAATTATAATATACCGAACTGCTAGGGCGCTTTGACCGATATGTCCTCTTTCTCGTGATTTATAGCATATGACGGGTGGTCGCTTCTCCTCCTTTGGAACCAGATTCTTTGTTAGCACCGCTGTCTTCACATACGGTCGTTGTTGAATCTCCTCTTTTAAAATCTCTTCCCGACTCGCTTCTTCTATTTTCATGGCCATGATTACCACCAAAGTGGTTACCATTTTTGACCGCCTTTTTTTTTTCTCCACCGGTTATTGTTGTTTTGTTGATCGCTATCTCCCAGATGATCCTCGATTGGGTACCTCGGTTGACCGTACTCGCTTATCTCGCTTCTAACAATTGAGCCCTCATTAACAACATCCGAATAGAGAGAAATTTTTTTGAGAGATGAGATACCGACGTATCTTGGGTTTCAAACCTCTCGTAAACATCCGCATATACGCTCCTCATTCTCCACCAAATGAGGTGCAAACCCGATAACTCGCAAACTTCGCATCGTCATCGAGACACCGCCATGTTGTTCTCGCTTCCGCCTAATAAACTCCACTTCCTTCATATAACGAACACTTTCGTGAAAGTATTTGTCATTAAATAGTTTCAAAAACGCCTCCCAAGACATGCCGAAAGTACGGTGGATGGGTACGCTTCACGACTCCCACCAAGAGATCCGCCTCGCCACTTTAACATAAAGGTGGCGAATGGAACCTTCGTTCTTCCAGGCATCCCAAGACATCGAATATCTTGGTAATTTGCTTGACCCATGTTTCTCGCCATGATCGGATCTGCTTTCCTTAAATTTTGGTGGTCCCAACTCTTTGAACTACTTGGGCCGTGACAACCCGTGAATTGCTATCATTTCCTCCTATGTTTTGAACACGAGTCTCCTCGTCGATTTTGCATGAACTACAAAAAGCTTCTAAATATCCCCTCGCTCATCATCTCGCTTCGGCAGTGTTGTTCACAGGAGAGAACATTGTCACTGTCAGCACGCTCTCCTCGTTGGTGAGTCAAAGGCGTCTCACTCGGCCTCATTTCCATTGTTAATATTCTCACGACATTCTCAAATACTTGTCATAAAACAAGGGTTAATTAAGGAAAACAATATATCACATAATATCCCTATATACTAACCAACTATCAAATAAGCTTGGTAGACACACTAACAAGGATTTACTCGCCTCTCCCTCCTAGTTCTATTCCCCGATCTCCGCCAGAGATCATATCCCTAAGCTCGATACCAACCGTGACACCCCAAAATAGGTCTACATCACCCATTCTGAAAGTTGTCAATACACCTGCATGTAAACAACTACAACTTTATTATTACAATAAGAAAACTGTGAGTTTAAATACGATATTGCCATCTGCATAATATCCACATACAAATAAATCCTCATCATAATTATTGATACATTATTTTACAACAATGGTGAGGACTACTAAACAACTCTCCCTAGAACTTTCATTCCATACCCCTCTTGTACTCGCTTATATTCTCGCCTCCGAGAAGAAAAATGGAACAAAAAGGAAAAGGGTGAGCTCGACTAACCCAAGAAAGAATATTATGACTAAGATAATATACAACAAAATTATCGTTAGTCTTCAACAGGAAAAATATATATAGAATACAATAGACAACAAGTTTTAAATCAATATTCGCAATGAAATAATAATTCATTAGAAGAGTTAAGTAGAGAATGCAAACTACTATCTTCTATGTATGAATTTTAAAGTTCATTGTCTATTTTTTTTATCCCTGTAACATCAATCAATATATATCTGGGATCAAATATTCATCCTTGCACTACAAAGCCAAGGACATTCACCATTGGTTATGTTCATCTAAACACTGCTCATCTTTGCACTACGGGCCAAAGATATTCATCGAAATCATTCATCTCGCACTACGGCCAAAAGATATTCATCGAAATCATTCATCTTTGCACTACAGGCCAAAGATATTCATCATAAATCATTCATCTTTGCACTACAAGCCAAAGATATTCAATAATATCATCATTTAAGACTGAGGATGATGAAAAATATTTTTTAAAGAAACGAATCCAGTGAAACAAAATGACAAGGATTAAGGATTAAGGATTTGTACTTTGTTTTATCCACGTCCAAAAATACCTCAAAAATAATCATAGTGGTGTAAAATTCAAGAATGATCAAAACATGGATACAATCAAAGCTAGTATCCACAATAGATATTTTGGACGAAAAGAAAAATTTTTCTTTTTCGATGAATAAGGTTTAGATTCGTGAATAAAGGTCAGATACGTGAATAAGGTCGTATATCGTGAATAAGAATCTCACACCAAAAGTTCCAAATTTGATAAAAACTTCGACCCAATATTTCAAAGATAATGATATTGAAGAAATAATATCATTACTTAAAAAAATATCCTTTACCTCGAAAAGATCGATTTAACCGGAATATCGGATATAAAGGCTATATCTTGAACTTTCACCGTATAGCAATACTCAAAGTATACTCAAAATACTCACAAGAATACGCTTGATAATATAGAGAGAAAAACTTCAGTTTAAAGTGCGATTTTCAATTCTAACCCAAGACTTTATTTATAGAAATTGCTAGAACACCAAAAGCGAAAAATTTAATATAATAATAATATATATAATAAATCTTCTACGCACACTTGAAATCTGATTTCAGTTCAATAACCACATGCCACCTTCTAGAAAAAGTAATAAAAACATTTTTCTAATTTAAAATAATTTAAATTTCCAAAATCAATTATTTTGAGCTTCGTAACTTCAATAATTCATAATAAATAGCCCTTTGTCAGAAAATTCGAATCTCATGAGTTTTTATAGGAAATTCAATTCTCTACAACTTTGCGAAAGAAAGTTTTTCCAAATTCCAAACAGAAATTGACCGAAATCCACAAACGGGTGATTTTAGAGGCTATAATCAAATTTCGCTTAATAAATGGGGTCCAATTTACATGTTTAATATGTTTTAAACATTTATTGCAACAAAAATACTCTTCCTCCTCGTGATACTCATATATCCCACATTCGTTGTAAAAATATCACCATTATTATATTATTAAAATATAATATTATATATATTTAAATGAATTATTTTATCGTAAAAAGATAAAATTTTCAATTTTCAACAATTGTCACATTAAAAATTTTCTCCATCTATATCCACATAAAATCAATATTTTCCTCATCATATGAATCAATAATTAATTATTCACAAATAATATTACGTAATCACAATATCGACAACCAGTGCGCCTTGGAAGCAGGGGCTTTCCAATAAGAATTTCTCCTCATCTTTGGCGCCGCAATTAGGTGACCAAACCTCTCCTTAGATGTAACTTTCTAGACATTGCCAATAATGTTATCTAATAATATTATTCGTATAATATGAATTATTGCTTCGATAATGAAAATACCGTAAATGACAATTATCAAAACAACAAAGAATATAAAATATCAATGCAAAGAATTATTGAATCAATAAAATAAAATAATCGAATAAAGAATTACTGTAACCATTATTGAGTAGTGCCTTCTTATGTAAGAGTCAATAATTGGTGCAATACCGTGTACTACCGTGCAACAACGCGTATTACTGTGTTTTAACCACCGGGTATTCCAACAGTGTAAACGGTAACAACTACGCCGTTATTTTTAAACAACTTATATTTGTCGTTTTTCTTCTCCAATCGCTTTCCGTTATGGGGCCCATTATTATTATCGCTACCGTCATATCGTTTAATATTTCCCGACAAAGCATTTAATATTCCACGACCAACGAATATTTCGACAACAATGAATATTTAATAACCACTTGCTTATTTTGAAATATTTATGTATTTTACCCATAACTATCCACATTAATCACATCAACCCTTACTATTTCAAAATAATAATTAGTGGAAATTAAATTTCATTTATTAATTATTTGGTGTCTTACATAATGAGTCACGCTCAAAGTGAACTTATTCTCTAATAAGATCTACATACTTGCTTTTAGTGTTCCACAATAAATGATCATGAGATCAATCATCCTCATCCAACGAAAGCAAGTTGAACGTCGCGTACTCAATCTATCCTGATTCACTAATCCCTTTTTAGTAATCCATTGATTGGGAACATTTTAGTTTTAAGCTATCTAAGAATTTAGATTTCATTAGCATGATCTCATCATGATTCTAAAAGCATTGCTTAAAACTATGGGTTTATCACATATTATTAAAACAAAGACCATGTAGATAATAAATGCCTTTAATAAATAATTCTTTTATTAATAAATAAATAAGATTGATTACACAAGATATGCTTTATCATCATACATGATCGGCTTCAGATGCATAATACTTTCAATATTTATAATATTAGTATTAATAATAATATTTTATAATATTATTAATACTATTATATTAATATTTTGAAATATTAGTATTAATAAAAATTATATTTATAATATTAATATTTTGTAATATTATTAATACTTATATTAATATTTTGTAATATTAGTATTAATAATATTAATATTAATAATAAGAATAACTAATATGAATATAAATATTAATACTAATATTACTATTATTTTTATTAGTATAAATATTATTAATACTATTATAAATATAAAAAAAAACAAATCGCTATAGGATGTAGCAACTTAGTTTTTTTTTTTATATGATAACAAGTTTATACAGTTCCTTCAACTATACGGCCATTACAATCGAAGTATTATTAAAGAATCATATATCATCATCTAGTACCTGTGTTTATCCAATACTTACCTTTCTAAAAGTAATCTTAATAACATTAAAACCATCATCATCATCTAATGTCCACTTAATTTTTTTCACTATTTTAAATAAATTCTGCTTTTAAAATTTTAATAGAGCCTAATTTCTATTATATTTGTACTTATATGGGATAAATAAAGTTGCAGAGAAACCTTTAAAAAAAACCAAACCACTACAAGATGTAACGACTTGTTTCTTTTTATAATATTAATAATATTAATATTTATATTAATAAGAATAATAGTAATATTAGTATTAATATTCATATTCATATTAGTTGGTACTATTATTAATATTAATATTATTATTACTAATATTACAAAATATTAATATGAGTATTAATAATATTACAAAATATTATTATTAATATTAATATTATAAATATAAATATTATCAGTAAGACCCCAACTTATTATTAATGAAATTTAATTTTCTATTTATTATTTTGAAATAATAAGGGTTGATTTGATTAATGTGGATAGTTATGGGTAAAATACAAATATTTTAAAATAAACAAGTGGTTATAAAATATTCATTGTTGTTTGGGAATATTCGTTTGGTCGTGGAATATTCTTCATTGTCAGGGAATATTCGTATGCGATGCGCGCAATCTTTTGGGCCCCATAACGTAAAAGCGATTGGATTAAGAAAACGACAAATATAAGTTGTTTAAAAATAACTACAGTAGTTATTCTATCAAGTATCATCATTAAAATACTCTGGTTAACACACAAGAAGATTACGGTATTGCACCAATTATTGATTCTTACGTAAGAAGGCACTACTCAATAATGGTTACGAATTATCGCTCAAGATTTTATTTTATTGATTCAATAATTGTCGCGTTGATATTTTATATTGTCATTGTTTCAATAATTATCATTACACAAGATTTTTTATTATCAAAGCAATAATTCATATTATCCGAATAATATTATTAGATAACATTATTGGCAATGTCTAGAAAGTTCATCTAAGGAGAGGTTTGGTCACCTAATCAAGCGTGTCGAGAAGAAAAATTCTTATCGGAAAGCCTCCTTTCCTGAACCTACCGATTGTCAATATTGTAATTCTGTAATATTATTCGTGAATAATTAATTATTGATTTATATGATGAGGACAATATTGATTTTATGTGGATATAGATAGAGAAAATTTTTAATGTGACAATTGTTGAAAATTAAAATTTTATCTTTTTCTGATAAAATAATTCATTTAAATATATTATTATATTTTAATAATATAATAATGATGATATTTTTACGATGAATATGGGATATATGAGCATATGTGGAGGAGGAGTATTTTTGTTACCAAAAATATTTAAAGCATGTTTTATGTGTCGAATTTCATTTCTTAACCGAAATTTGATTATAAATTTATAAAATCGTCTGCTTGTGGATTTCAATTAATTTCTGCTTGGAATTTGGAAAACTTTCTTCTGCAAAGTTGTAGAGAATTGAATTTCATATAAAAAGTCGCGAGATCCGAATTTTATGATAAAAGGGCTATTTATTGTGAATTATTGAAGTTTCAAAGTTCTGAAATAATTGATTTTTGGAAGTTTTAATTATTTATTTTATGAAAAACATTTTTTTTATTTTTTCTGAAGGTGGCATGTGGGTAATGCTAGAGCTGAATTCTAAAGTGGGCGTATGAATTTGATATATATATATATATATATATATATATATATATATATTATATTAAATTTTCTCGCTTTGGTTTCTAAGCATTTTTCTATAAATAGGTGCTTAGGTTAGAATTGAAAATCACACCGTAAACTCAAGTTTTCTCTCTATATTATTGAGCGTATTCTTGTGAGTATTTTGAGTATACTTTGAGTATCATCATATACTGACTGCAAGTTCAAGTCATAAATTATATCCTGTGTTTCAACTAACTAAAGATCTGCCTTTCGAGGTAAGGGATATTATTTTAAAATGATATTATTTCTTCTAATATCATTATGTCAAGCATTGATCCGAACTTTTAATCAAATTTGGAACTTTTAGTGTCGAGGTTACTTATTCACGATACTTGCATTATTCACGATCTTGATTATTCACTTAATACTATGACTATTCATCGAAAAATGAAAAAAAAAAAATTCGTCCAAAATATCTATTCTGGATACTAGCTTTGATTGTATCCATATTTTGATCATTCTTGAATTTTATACCACTATGATTATTTATGAGATATTTTTGGACATGAAATAGTTGAAATACGAATCCTTAATAGTTATTCTTTTGTTTCACTGGATTCGTTTTCTTTAAAATATTTTTCATCATCCTCAGTCTTAAATGATGATATTATTGAATATCTTTGGCCTGTAGTGCAAAGATGAATGATTTCTGATGAATATCTTTGGCCCGTAGTGCAAATATGAACAAGTGTTTAGATGAACATGACTTAATCGATGAATATCTTTGGCCCAGTAGTGCAAAGATGAATATTTGATTCCGTATATATATATTGATTGATGTTACAGGATAAAATATCGACGATGAACTTTTAAATTCATATATAGAAGATAGTAGTTTGCATTCTCTACTTAACTCTTCTAATGAATTGTTGTTTTCATTTGTAGTTGTTGATTTAAAACTGTTGTCTATCAGATTCTATTAGATTTTTCCTCGTTGAAGACTAACGATAATTTGTTGTATATTATCTTAGTCATAATATTCTTTATCGGACTAGTTGAACTCACCATTTTCCTTTTTGTTCTATTTTTCTTCTCGTGAGGCTAGAATGTAAAAAGTACTTAGTCGGGGTATGGAATGAAGGTTCTAGAGAGAGTTGTTTAGTAGTCCTCACTATTTTTGTAAAATAATGTATCAATAATTATGATGGAGATTTATTTACGTGTTGATATTGTCTAGATGGCAATATCTGTATTTAAACTCACAGTTTATATGTTGTAATAATAAAGTTGTAGTTATTTCTGTACCATGTATTTGGCGACTCAGAATGGGTTAGATGGAATGGACCTATTTTGGGGGCGTCACAATTATTAATACTAATATTTCAAAATATTAATATAATAGTATTAATAATATTACAAAATATTATTATTAATATTAATATTATAAATATAAATATTATTGTAAGACCCCAGCTTATTATAAATAAAATTAAAATTTTATATATTTATTATCTTAAAATAATAAGGAGTTAATTTGATATAATATTTTGGTTATGGGTGAAATGTGCAAATTTTGCAAAATAAGCAAGTGGTTATAAAATATTCCTTTTGTTTGAGAATATTTGTTTGGTCGTGGAATATTCTTTTTGTTTGAATATCCGCATTTACCTGCCTTGATCGAATTGAGGGCCCCATAACTAATAATCGCTTGGATGAAGAAAACGACAAAGTTCGCTTTTATAAATAATCTACAGTAATTATTACCGCTAACACTTTGGATTACCCGGTGGTTAAAATACGATGTACGCGTGGTGGCACGAAAGAAGACACAAGATACATAAAGATTGTTGAATTATTGATTCATACGTAAGAAGTCACTACTCAATAATTGTTACGGAGTTATCGCTCAATATTTTATTTTATTGATTCAATAATTATTATACCGATAGTTTATATTATTGTTGTTTCAATAATTGTCATTTACACAAGATTTCCTATTATCGATCAATAATTCATATTATTTGAATAATATTATTAGATAAGCATTATTGGCAATGTCTAGAAAGTTCATCACAAGGAGAGGTTTGGTCACCTAATTGCCCAACAAGAAGAGAAAATCCTTATTGAAAGCCCCATCTTTCCTAGAACTACCACTGTTGTCATAATTGTGATTCTATAATATTATTTGTGAATAATTAATTATTGATTTATATAATAAGAAAATATTTATTTGATGTGGATATAAATGATGAATTTATTTATTTTATGTTGTTATAAATGAAGGAATTAATGCTGAAGTATTTTATCAGTATTTTGTCGAAATGGAGGAATTAAAATCATCCGTTTGTGGATTTCGGATATTTTCTATTTAGAATTTGGAAAAACTCAAAGCTACAGAGTTGTAGAGAATTCGATTTCGTGTGGTATGGACATAAAATTCATATTTTTCTGATAAACGGGCTATTTTCTATGAATTGTTGAAGTTTCAGAAAATAAAATGATTTTTATTAAATTATGGGTGGGACCCACTTTTGGTTTTTCAAGCATGTGGGTTGCTAGGTTTTTTTTTCAAAGAAGGCATGCTAGACTTATTCAAAGAATGCGTAGAGAATTTGTTAATTAAATAATATTATTTTATTATTTAGTCTCCTTTGGCGTTCTAGCACTTTCCTATAAATAGACGTTTAGGTTAGAATTGAAAATCACACCAGAAACAAATTTTCTTTCTCTCTAGATTATCGAGCATATTTTTGTGAGTATTTTGATACTTTGAGAGTTACGGTTCGGTACAAGTTTCCTTCGACTTTCTATCCGATATTTCGATCAGAAGTACCGTTATTTTGAGGTAAAAGATGTTATTTTCTTCTTAAATGATATTATTTTCAATATCATTATGCCAAAATATTTGTTTGAACTTTTTAATTAAATTTGAAAATTTTTGTGTCGGGATTACTATTCACATATACAGCACTATTCACGAATACGACACTATTCACGAATACGATACTATTCACCGAAAAATAAAATTTTTCTTTTTTGTCCAAGATGTCTATTATGGTTACTATCTTTGATTGTATCCATGTTTTGATCGTTATTTTTGAATTCTGCTTCACAATTGGTTATTATGAAGTGTTATTGATCTTGGATAAACTGTTATACGAATCTCTAATATTTGTCCTTCTGTCTCACTGGATTCGTGTTCTTTAAAATATTTTTCATCATCCTCAGTCCTAAATGATGATATTATTGAATATCTTTTGGCTTGTAGTGCAAAGATGAATGATTAACTGATGAATATCTTTGGCCCGTAGTGCAAAGATGAACAGGTGTTGAGATGAACTTGACCAACTGGTGATACAAATGAATATCTTTGGCCTGTAGTGCAAAGATGAATATTTGATTAAAGATGTATATTAATTGTTGTTATATGGATAAAATATTGATGATGGACTTTTAAATTTTAGAAGATAGTGGAACTCATTCTCTATGTGACTCTTCTAATGGATTGCTATTTCCGCTATATTTGTTGATCTAAAACTTGTTGTCTATTATATTCTATCAGATTTTTCCCTGTTGAAGACTAATGATAATTTGTTGTATATTATCTTAGTCATAATATTTTTTACTGGGCTAGTTGAGCTCACCCTTTTTCTTTTTATTTCATTTTTCTTCTCAGGAGGTGAGAACATAGCAGGATCGAGTCGGGGTATGGAGTGATGGTTCTAGAAAGATGTTTTATCAGTCCTCACTATTTCTGTAAAATAGTGTATGAATAATTGTAATGAGAACTTATTTGAGTGTTGATATTGTCTAGAAGGCAATATTTGTATTTAAACTCACAGTATGTGTTGTCGTATTTTGCACAACAATTGTATTATTGAAGTTGTAGTTTGCTTTCTGTACCATGTATTTGGCGACTTAGAATGAGTGTTGTATACCTATTTTGAGGGCGTCACAATTATAAATACTAATATTACAAAATATTAATATAATAGTATTAATAATATTAGAAACTAATATGAATAGTGACAAGCCGCTACAACATGTAGCGCTGTGACAATTAAAATGAGACATTTCCTTTTTTATGTCTCAGTCGCTACAAGTTATTGTGTCATGACTTTTTTGGTTGCTCCCAGCAACCGGTTGCCATGAATGCAATCCCATATATATATATACACAAAATCGATCAGGTGAGGGCTTCCTTACTTTGTTAAAATGCGGACTTTTTTTTTTTTTAAAACTATTAATTTTTTTTTTAATATTTTATGGAACTGGAATTTTTTCATAATACAAGAAGTTTTTGGGTGTGATTTGGATACCTATACTAAAATGTATGTATACCGCATGCATCGTATATGCCTATTTTGTTATACGTAACCAAATCACATTCAAAACATCAGATATGAAAAATTTCATTCCATAAATATTAAACTTTTTTTTATTGTTTTAAAAAAACCAAAAAAAAAGATTTTAAGAAAGTAAGGGCTCTCTTAAAAAGTCCGCATTTTAAGTCCGCATTTTAATATATATATATATATATATATATATATATATATATATATATATATATATATATATATATATATATATATATTAACAAGTGGTGTTGTCACTTGTTGCAATTGTATGCATTTACGGTTAATTAACGAACGAAGATTGAAATCTAATTTTCGATAGTGGTTAATATAAAGTTAATGTTGATCAGTTGATCAATATAGACATACAAGTCGGAATATAATTTCTCTCTGCGTGTTAACATTGTATTGGTCAATTGACCAACTTAATATTAAATTAACTTCATGATAATTCTCACTCGGGATAATTGATTTTTTGATAACTGTATTAGGACCCAATTTTTATTATAGTTACCAATTTTTTTTTATTATAATCACATAAATATTATTGTCGAAAATACAATTAGCAAATAGTCAATAGTTATGATTTACAAAATGCTAAGTCAGCTTGAACTTGATTTAGTATATAGGATATTCGTTATAAAGGATATTTTATCCACTCACGCAGAGAATAACAATATATGTCATTTTCCTTAGAGCTGAGTTTTTCTACATCGCAATATCATTTCCATCAATTATTATTAATGTTGAGCATATGGTTGTACGTAGAGTGGGTCTCCATGCATATATGTCCAAGATTATGGGCTGCTTAATTTACTGTCCATCATCTCCACCTCCAGATTCCCGGCCTAGAAAATATATATGCACATCATAGAATTAATATACTTGAGACGAGAAAAGTAGCACATAATAGAGATATTAATATTGATGAAATAATATTAATGAAATAATTGTATAACATTAAATATAATATTAATTGTCTATATTGTCCTTATATTAAAAAAAAATTTATTTATTGAACAAAAAATAAAAAGAAAACCAAAATTATATTTAATATTTGGAATTATATTAGAAACTAAACAATTAATATTTACTTAAAATTTTAAAACGTCTTATATTAAGGGACGGAGGAGTGTTTAGCTCACTAACATACATAGAAATTGAAGCAGCATTTCTAAAACATTAGAAGAAGCACGCACGATTATTTACAAAATTAATATATAAAAACTGTAAAATAATATATTAAGCTCTGTTTTTTTTTCGATCAACTTGTAAAATAAGGTAAAGATATGATAAAGTTTGTGATTCTTTAAATTAGATCTTTAAAGTAAACTATACGCCCCGCTCACTCCCTTTCAAAATTATAAATATATTTTTAAACTAATGACTTTTGAGAAAAAAATATTTTAAAAAACATATACGTGACCACACATTTCTTTAGAAATTTAGTAGTAGTTGTGTGATATTATCTTTGTCCAACTTTATTTGTTTTAATTGACTCTTTATGGTTAAATTGACCGTATTTAGAATAAACATATTTTTTAAGCTTATTAGATATAGATACAAATAAAGTACATCAAATATATTTCAAATTTTTTAATACATTAATTTGTTTAAGTGTTAATTTTATTTTAAAAAAATCAATCTGAACAAGTAAAGTCGGACGAATAGAGTAACACAATGTATTTTATCATGCAAATTAAATAATGACATGTTAGGAATTTTTTATATCTTAATTTAATCTTAGAATTATTTTTAACTAATTTTGTAAGGGATCGAGGGAGTTTATGTTAATTGCACCTTTTCTTATATGAGTTTTGATCAATTTGGGGATTAATTTAGACCCATTAATTGATTGAATTTATATTAAATTAAAAGTGCATTTGATAGTCTATTAATTACAAGGAGATTAATAGAGAGTAATATATAATTCAAGTAGGAATTATATATTGTGTTTTTATTGTATCCAAAGTGGAGTATATAAAAAGATTCATTGTTGTTTAAGAGAACTATTTTTTCTAAGTCCCACATTGAGTAGGAATAAAACTATTTAATTACTTTATAAGTATATGTGGAATAGTTTAATTCACTAGTTGTACTAAAGGAAAGGCTTGAAGTTGGTCACAATGATGTGTTGCAAAGCACCTGATTGCCTTGGGAATCTTGAAACGGTCAAGAAAGTCAAGATTGGCGCTTGCAAAGACTTTGCACTTGCGCGCATCTTCACTAGAAGCCTCGCCCGAGTCATGAGCCAACCTTTAATTATTATGGATACAAAGAGTTCTACACGTGTCAAATCCTTATTTCTTTTTAATCTGTTTTCATTTTAATTTTTTCAGTTTACAAGTTTACACCGAGTGATAGGGAATTGATCAGGGGAAGAATTGATTGATCGATGCAACATGCACCCATGTTTGGGCATAACTGTGACTATGGACTTTAAAATTGACAAATATATATATAATTTAGTTCAACCTCTTAATTACCTCCGTATAATTACCGGGGGAAAAAAGTGTTATGTTTGGTCGCATAGAGGAGAGGGATCGGAGGAGATTGCTGAGTGGGTGGGTGGATGGATAGTTAAAGAGATGTTTGGTAACGTAATTAGTACTCTTAATTATAGCTAGCTAGCGTACGTTTAAATTAAGACTGTTGTTGGCGTTTGTGATTAAACTGCATGCATGTGTTTTGAAATTAAATTAAATTAAACAAACAAATCTATCTATCTATCTATGTTTAACTTTCAAATGGATCAAACATTAGAAACCAAGCATTAAACTGAATGCATATATGGTGGTGGTGCGGTGCGTAGACAAAAAGGCATACGTCCGTCCGTCCGGAGCACTGCAGTATGTACCGTCGTGTCAACTAAAATCTTTTGTTAACGTCACTACTGAGGTACTACTCCATTAACTAATTAAGCACTCTCTATATATAGTTGGAATTGTACGTTCCCTTTATCATATATATATATATATTCTTTGAATTGAAACCCGTACGTACGTGACATCGCTCGATCCAGTGTAAATTTTATTAAAGACGATACGAATATTTTTAGCCAAATCACTTGCATGCGTATCATCCTAATATCAGACCGACCTCAAAACAAAATGATCAATTAAAAAGGGATGCGCGCAGATTAATTAATTAATTTGAACAAATTAAAAGCTAGCGCAACTAATTGTGTGCTAGTATTGTCTAATTAATGGTTACCACGTAATTAATGCAGTTAGCAAGTGTCAGAGTGAGTACAAATGAGAGAAGAAAAATGAAATATTCATTGAGACCTTAGTTTAAGTCCCACATCTCCTAACCACTAATTTTTCATAACCTAATAAACTATAAATAAAACATGCATCCTTCAAAATTATTTGATCCACTAGTATGGGTTTTCTTAAAACATAAGAAGAGAGACTTGAATTCAAGTCTTGACCTTGGGCCGGATCAAGCTTGTAGGTCAGGCCAGATTAGGCTTTTTGAAAGGCTAGGTTAGGTCGGATTTGTACTAAAAATCTTTGATTTGTTGGTAGCCTTGCAGGTTGGGCCTGACTGTTCCAGGCTTTGATCAGGCCGGGTCTAGGCTGGATTCAGGTCAGGTTGTGGGCCATTTGGGCAGCCCTACTCTCACATAATAAATATACCTACTACAAATAGGACAACAAAATAATATTAATACCAAAAATAAGATTCCTTCTCAAAATAGGACTAACATATAATAATTATCCTACAAAAAATAGGATAACTTTCTTTTCATAATAACAATTCTTTTCTGAATAGAATTTGAGGAGTTACTTAATATATATATATATATATATATATATATATATATATATATATATATAAAAAGCCCTTGCATCTCTATCTTTTACAATTTGTACGTAATAGATAGAGGTTTTGTTCGTGCATGAGATGGAGGATAACAATGACTCAAATTGTAGTGTTGCAGTCGGCATTAATCCTATGCCTCCGCAAAAATCTTTTGATGACGAGTCTACCAGTAAAGGTTGTGTTGGATAAACTTGAGAATTAAGATTTGAATGATTATGATGTCTTAATAAATTAGATCATCTAAATGATTATGAGGTCTGAATCTAAAAAATTGTTTGATAACTAAAAAATAAGTTGTCTCTTGATGACACTATTTTATCATTTTAAAGGGTAAAATTTTATTTAATACTTTTAAATATTCAATTTAATAAAAATGAGCACATAATATTGTTGAATATATTTATATAAAAAAAATATCAAATTTTTTTTATTAAGAGGTAACTCTTAATTATTAAGATTTCATTTTCTGTCTTACCGATTAAGATGCGTTCGTATGGTAATAAAAAACAAACAAATAAAGATAATTGCGATTATTAAGAAAAAATCGGATGTAAACAAACAAAGACCAAGACCCTTATATTCCAAACTGTGTATTGCTTGAAATTGTGTGTCGTCTCCAACCAAAATTACTCTTCCAATTCAAATGCGTGTCAAAATTCTGGAATTCTCAAATCAAGGACCAGTCTTTTATTAAGTTTTATCTTTCGCGCCACAAAGACTCTTCCCCGTGGCCGTGGACACTCCTTTTACGCTTTGAGAGTAGAACCACCCGTGAGGATAATAATGATGAAGAGGTCACACCCCCGTTTTTGTATTACTTCTAATCATTCTTCTTTCAATGCTCTACGAGATTTTTTTCCTATTCCCTCTGAAGAACAAAAATTCACATGCCTCGCCTCTAGTGGCCACTTGCTATTATTCCAGTCCTTACCTGGATCTGATTTTAATTTTAATTTTGTGGTTTGTAACCCCTTCGTCAAACAATCGAACCATAATGGAAAACCATAATTGACAATGTCTATATATAGGAAAACCATTCTTTCCCTAGCCATTTTTTCTTCCGTGACTGGAAAATGGGAAATCTCGAGGGTGTGAGCCTGAAAATCTAATAACGTCTATGACCCAATCTTGGAAAGTTGTTACATGTAATGGTATCATTCATTGGACAGAGCCCAGTTTTTCTGGAATATTAGCTTATGATACCAATAGTATCATAATAGAACGGAACATTTTCGTTTTATTCGTATCCGTCGGGTCCTTTTATAAAAGAAAAGAAGTTGTAGCTGTTGGAGGAGTGGCAGGGCCGCCTGCGCTATTTTGAGGCGTCTAATGTTGAACCACAAATGCTAGTGAATTGGAGAGTTTGGGTACTAAAAGATTATAAAAAGGATATGGAGTTTGGAGCAGTGGAATTTTGATAAAATGGATATTAGTTGTATTTATGCTTGTGATGATCTTAATTTCTCGTGTTTCTGCCGGCCGATTGCTTTCCATCCGCTGGATAGGAATATAATGTATTTTCTGAGCGGATGTAAGATTTTGCAGTACAATCTCAGCAGCAAATTGTTTGAGAACCCATTTAATGGAATAATTGATGATGCTGCGCTCGGGCCCATTCAGTGTTCGGTCTTGTCAATTTTGTTGCCACCATGTCCAACAGCACCCATTGCTCAGCCACGTTGGAGGACTGAAGACGAGTATACTACTGCTGCTACTACTAGAGTTGGTGGAAAACAAAAGAAGGGAACGATGCATAAAATATTGAAAATTTTTAAGCCTAAGCCTCGTGGTGACACATGATATCAAGATTTTTTTTTTATTAAATAACCCCTACATGGAGTTTATCTAATATTTTGGAATTTGAATACAAATATAATAAATTTATTATCAATAAGTATACCTCACACTTGGGGGGTTATCACTATGATTTTCTTTTTCATTGTTCATTACTTAATTATGTTTATTTTTGTATAATTAATTTGTAGAGATTTATATGTTCATGAGTTTCAATTTGAGAGTTGGGGAGCTAGATATCACATTTAAAACCTAAGTATGTTTATTTTTGTATAATTTTTAAACTTATGTGTTTTTGAATTTTAATTTGAGAGTTGGGTTGATATCACGTATCAATTCCTTATATATAAAAGCATCACAGTCGATCCTTTAAATTACATAATTGAGTGAGTCAACTCACTCAATTTAAAATCAATTAAAAATTAACTCGCTCAATTAAAAAAAATCACGACTAAATTGGACTCTTTCGATCCACAAAACCGTTCCTCTCTCTCTTCCTCTTCTTCACTACCCTCACCCATATTTCACTTCCATATACATGTTCCCCTTCTCTCGCTCCTACTCCTCCACCTCCCCCGCCGCCGTCGCCGCCTCGACCCGTTCTTGAGCTCTCTGAAGGTCAGCAAAGCGAGAGAACTTTTAAGTCTATTTCTCTTCGTAAGGTTAGTATATCTGCTTATCTTTTCGATTATATATTGATTGTTTTGATGGGTTTTATGTTGATTGTAAGTTGGATGATTGTCCTTAATTTTTGACTTAAAATTAGGGCTTTTCTTCAGTGACTCAATTAACCCTTCTCGGCTTCTCTGTCTTTTCCGGCCACAGGCCACGCCAGTGGCAACGACATCGGGAGGATCATAGAGGTACTCCTTTATGTGTGTGTGAGAGAGAGAGGGAGGGAGGGAGGGGAGGGGGGGGGGGGAGGATCATATTGATGTTCAAGGTTCTGTATTAAATTCTATACGGACAATGCTATATGATTTGAATTATGATAAATTATTTTAAAGTGAATTTTTTGTTTTTGTTTTTTTTTTGTGAAGAGTTATACTCCCTCCGTCCCATAGTTATAGGCTGATTTCTTTTGGCACATAGTTTAAAAGAATCAGTTTAAGTTAATTTTTAACAGAAATTTTTCACATATACCCTTTAATATAGAATTAATGAATAAATTAATTACTCCTTACTTATCACATTGAAACTCTTAACTTTGATTGCTGGTACAATTGCCTTTTATACACAAAATATGTTAAACTAGCAAAGCCTAAGAAGTTAAATTCTTTTATTGAAAATACAACAACATTAAATGTAGTGATAAAAATAATGACATTGAAAGTTGTTTCTTCAAAAAAAGAGTAATGGTTAAATATTTATTATAAGGGCATAA
The DNA here is from genome assembly GCA_020205605.1 of Panax ginseng. NCBI lineage: Eukaryota > Viridiplantae > Streptophyta > Magnoliopsida > Apiales > Araliaceae > Panax > Panax ginseng. Next base: position 153,953,094 of record CM035129.1, read on the forward strand.
AAGTAAAATAATGAACCAACTAAATTTTATAAATAGTAAGTAGCCTATATATTGGGACATCTAAAAATGGAAAATCAGCCTATAACTATGGGACGGAAGGAGTATCTTTTCTTTTACTTCTTATTCTAGGTAGGAGGTGAGCTCATGGACTTCATAATTGTTTTTCATGATTCCAAAGCCATGAAAACATTTTGCAGTCGCATGCATTTTTCGCTTGGGGTTGGCTGCAGTGTTGCAGGCTTGCAGCAGGACCTGTTGGGAGAGTGCTGCAAGCTGATTTTCGAGCTGGTGAAAGAGGTTCTGGCATGTGCTATACATACAGTTGTAGCAAAGGTATTGTATAGTAGATAATTATTCTGGCTCATTTAAGACAATTATATTAACATAAAAAGAATTAAAATCTCATAGAAACCCACATCAAAATCATACCTTATGTGAATTGACAATTGAAAAACTGCAAAACAGATCTCAAAATGTGTCAAACCATTAGGATTAAAATGTGAATTGACAATTGTATATAGATTTAGCATTGCTAATGTTTTACATTCTTTTCATCGGAAGCTAACCTTATGGCCATTTGTTAGATATTTTTGTGAGGATTTGAAAATGATACCTTGATCAGTGAAACATGAACAAATTTGGAAGAATTCATTCTTATAAAGGGATGAGACACTCTGTAAGCTTAAAGTAAAATCAGTTATGAGATTAGATTCAATGAAAATTGAATGATTGCAAAATTTATATAATCAACACAATGAAAAAATCAGAAGTAAAAGTCAGTACATCTGTTTATCTTTTCGATTATATATTGATTGTTTTGATGGGTTTTATGTTGTTATATTTTCAAATCCACCAAAAATTTTGGCATATATGAAGCCATTGTTCCTCTCAGTTGGAGCTGCAAAATACAATGTAGTAAAGGCTTAGGAAAGGACAAGTTGCGCTTAAAGCACCACTACTGAAAAGCTTAGCATGGACAGGATGTTTGAATTCCATTTTTTTTTCTCTAGAGAAAAAAGGAGATAAGAGATCCTAATCAAAATCAACACCCAGACAGCTTTTAGTTTATTTATTACTGCAAATATTTCCAATGTTGCCTTTCTTAAGTTTCAGTAACTCATACCCCAATTATTTTTTCCCTTACAAGTATTTCTACTGATGACTAACAAAGAGAAAGTTCTAATTGATAAAAGTCTGGTAGTCAGAATCCTCCGCCATTTTCTATTTATCAAACAGGAAGAAAGGATTTTATGATACAAGTCCAACTTTAATCTCTGTAAATTCTTAATGATTTTATTCACATGTGATATTATGATAACAATGTTATAAACAACAAAAATTACCAGGATATCTGCTTCTAGGTTTTGCATATGGCTGCAAGGATTCCAAAGACTCCACCTTTCTCCACAACTTTTTAGATATAGCATGCTGTACCAATTAGGATAGGAAATGTATCATATAATCTGTGTGTACATATATGTATATAAGCATGCATGCCTTTTTTGTGTATTAAAAGTTAGAAAAACATAAAGAAGTAATAGCAAGCATTACCAGCTTTCCCCCGACACCTATATTTATATCTTCATTAAAATTCGTTACAGCACTATAGTATCCTAAATCGGTGGTTGAATTGGCTAGAAATAAGTGCACCAGTAAAGACAGAAAGGACAAAATTTAATTTTAGATTTGAACATCATCTTAATTCACATCCAACGACAATTGTTATATAATCAAAACAATGAAAAAATCAGAAGTAAAAGTCAGTACATTTGCTTATCTTTTCGATTATATATTGATTGTTTTGATGGGTTTTATGTTGATTGTAAGTTGGATGATCGAACCTTAATTTCTGACTTAAAATTAGGGCTTTTCTTCAGTGACTCAATTAACCCTTCTCGGCTTCTTTGTCTTTTCCGGCCACATGCCACAGCAGCGGCATCAGCAGGTTCAGGTTAATCAATTATTGAATCTCCGGCGAGTAAAAAGAGAAAAAACTAAGAAATATTTATAGAAACGACAGAAAATGGTGAATCCAGACATCAGGAAGTTGGCCACAAGAACCTTTTGCAGAGTGATTCTCTTTACCAGGTACCCATTATTTTATAAGCACTTTCTTCTAAAAGATCAAATCTTTCGTATTAAAATTGATTTTTTCTTGATTAATTGACTGATTTTCTTCTCTTTTTTAGTATATTCTTGAAACCAGTGTGTACCCACGAGAGCCAGAGGCCATGAGAGAGCTTAGGGAAGTGACTGCTAAGCATCCATGGTTAGTTTTGTTTTTTTATATACAGAACCATTAATTTTTTGGAAAAAATAAATTCTCTTATTAATTTTATTAATTTTTAATTTTTGAAAAAATGATTTTCTGTTGAAATGAGAAATTGATTTAGGATTTTAATGGATTGAATTGTTGGAAAATCAAGAATCTGATGACAACATCTGTTAATGAAGGGTAGTTCTTGAACATGCTTTTGAAGCTGATCAATGCCAAGAACACCATGGATATTGGTGTTTACACTGGTGTCACTAAAGCAACTTAAGTTGCATACTGCACTTTATATGAGTATACTTTTAAGAGTGAAGGTTATGGAAACGAAAATTTATTACTTGCTAATGAAAGGCAAGTGGAACTGGAATACTATATTTTGTTACGTAGTATATCCTTCAATTAGACAAATTTATATTCAAAAATGAAGTGTTACACCTATCACTTTGTTTGCATTGTATTCAAGTTAATAATTTTCTTTACGTATGTGTAACCAATATCTTACGGGAATAAGTTGTTTGGAGATGTGCAGTATGAAGAGGCATTATTGAAGTATGACATTGCTCTACAACTTGCCTTAGTGATTCCCTCTATTGATGAATTACGTTCAATTTGTCATTCAAACCGTGCCACGTGATTCTTTAAAATGGTATGTTCTTTTCATGTCCACATTTAGGAGGTTATGTTACACAAACATTTAAAAGAGGTTAGACTGTTAAATTGAGTTACAGTTTAGCGTGTAGGACGTCTCCAACGTATGTGAAATATAATGTTAGTGGTCATTTTGAAATCAATACTTATTCCAAGATCTATTAAACATTAATTTTTTACTAAGATTAGCAATAAAAAATAAAATGAAAATAGTAGTATCTATCTTATTGTAATTTTGTTAAATTAATGAATTCAGATATAATTATATGATGGAGAGTATTTGTTAGATTAAATTAAAATTATCAAATTAAATTGATTTCAGTCTTGAAAAATATATTAGCATGTGAGGAAATAAAATTCTAAGATGGTAGTGATGTTCAGTTGCTTTTAGTTATTATCATGTAAATAATATGTGTAATTGCAAAATTGTTAATGAGTCTATAGCATCAAAACTCACATCTAATATATTTAATATTGACTAAAAGATAATTTGCACCCCAAACTTTACATAACTGTTGACTTTGCACCCCAAACTGAAAAAGGTATCTAAGTACACCCCAAACTTCAGTTATACATAACAAAATGCACACTTTCTTCAGTTAGCAGGTTAAAAGTGACCGGCTAAGTCTGTAATGCTTATTACAAAGGGATACTTTTGGTAGTTTACATTACATGCACTTTTCTGTGCCTTTTTCTTCATCGTCTCTCCCTCTGAGTCTATTCCACTCACCGTTATTTTGGTAACCCCTCTCCCATTCTCTCTCTCTCAAGGGGTCGCCTTTCCCTCCATCTGCAAATCGTTTATTCCCACGATTTCTGGTACTGTTGCCATATGCAAATCTTGCTATTACCTTGGCCATCTCTGCCACGGCTGAACGCAACGTCTCTGAAACAACCTGTTGGGCCACTGCATCGGAACTCGAAACTCCAATTCCCACTGGCTGCTCAACAAGCCATTTCAGATCCCCCAAAGCAAGAATTATTCCTCCACCATTGGAATCTCCAATTCGACCCTCAACTAGTCCTCCCAATTCCCGAAGCTTCGCAGGTATTTGGGTTTTATCAGAAGCAAGCTCCTTTTCTATTGGGATCACTTGAACATTCTTCAGTGGTCCTTCACCCAATTCCCCTTTCTCAATTCTCCTCAAAACTTCATTTATCACAGCCTTCGGCTCCGAATCCCAGACCAAAATCGGATTCCTCTTCTTCGTATTTCTCGGCAAAATATCAATGACCTTTTTAACATCCTCATTTCTTTGATTTCCCGGCTGAGCTGAATTCCCCTGTTGCAACTGAGGATTCAAATACAAATTCCGATTTAGAATAGGCATCTGCAGCGGTAGCGGTAGCGGTGTTGGGTTTAAACAGCCCAAGTGAGGCTTCTCATACATGATCAGCAAATTGAATTCTTGGGCCCCAAAGCAACAAATTAGTCGAAACCCACAGTGCAAACCCAAATCGGTAGTCAAGTGTACATCAAATTTTAAGGACGGGACCACAAATCAAATTCAAACCTTCAGAACATCAGCCCAAACCTACCGCAGGCACATCAAAAGCAGATCTGGAACATCAAACTGGTGAACTACTGAAAAACCAGAGCACAAACGCCAAAATTCGGCGAGCACCATAACTGGTTTAAACGAGCAGACACCAAACACCATAACTGATTTAAAAATGGAGGAGATTAACAAGAATCTCAGAAAATCAGTGATGGACATCCACAAGCAACAACCAAGATCACCATGATAACGGCAAGATCTCCGAAATACACAGCCAAAATCAGAGAACAATAATAAGTATACATAAAGTTAAATCAAACATTATCCCCAAATCTGGCCATGCTAAACATAATCAAATCACAGTCAAGAAAAAGAAACGAAAAATCGAGCTAGGATAGAAAGAAATCAACATACACTACAAGAAAAAGGTTTATTAGCGACCGCCTATCAGCGACCGCAGACAGTCGCAGATATCCATCAGCGACCGCATGCGATCGCTGATAGTCGTCGCACAAATTCTGGTCGCTGGGATGCACATTAGTGACCACAATTAGCGATGAACATATCTGCGACCGATATGAGTGATCGAAATGACAAATTCGGTCGCTAAGTTGAGTCAGCATGGTCCAGGGCCAAAGCTGACGTGGTCCACGTGGCAGCGACCGGATGCGGGTGGGCCGGACGGAAGAGAAGGGAGGAAGGGGAGGCGGGTGGGCCGGACGGAAGAGGGGAGGCAGTGATGGAAGATGGTGGGGGAAATTGGGGATTGAGAGTAATTGACTAGTGGCTAAGAGAAGGTGAAAAAATAAGAGAGGAATTAGCTTATGAAAAAGATATGGAAAAGACTTAAACACCCATTCACACGTGTCTTAGCAGGTCACTTTTGACCGGTTAACTGAATAAAGTGTGTATTTTGTTATGTATAACTAAAGTTTGGGGTGTACTTAGACACCTTTTTTAGTTTGAAATGCAAAAATCAATAGTTATATAAAGTTTGAGGTGTAAATTGTCTTTTGGTCTTTAATATTTGTATGTGTTAAAGCAAAACAGGGGTTTTTATTTAGTTTTTCTATACTATATTTTCTCACTCTAAACTTTTTTTTTGGGTTTTGTTCTCTTTTATAGTTTCATATCTGTGCTATTTTTCTTTTCTTTTTTGGTGGTATAGCTTCTTTTTGATTAGAATAGAATGAGGTGAGGTCGACTTATAGAATCACTTTCATTTGTCAATGCTTTCTTTCATTTTTTAATTTGTTTCATCTATTACAGGATCGAAACAGTAAAGTTATTGATTCAGTTGAAGAAGAAAACTATCAAGACAATTCATCCAAAAAAGATGCAGACCATATTCATGAAAAAGAGTTACAATTTGAGGCCTAGAAAGCCTTTGTCTAAGCAGAATAATGCGAATAATTGAGGAACAAAGCTCAGATTCAGTTGTATTTTTATGTGGTAATTAAATTACAGGATGTAAAATGTGTTGTGTTTGGTTTGATAGTGTTTTGTAATCAATTATAAGGACGACCGTGTTAATAAATTACACAATCTATTATTCAAACTAGCATGTGCATTGCACGGGCTATCAACTAATACAACCTAAATAGAACTACACATAACAATAAATTAAACCTAAAACTTAATGATTATAGGGACTCGGTCATAATAATCATCAATCATTGGGCTAAAAGATCATTTATTCAAATATAAAAATAGTAATTTGTATTTTCTTGAAATTATGGATGTAGTTTCTATAAAAATCATCATCGTCTTCAAAGTATACGACTAGTTTAGAAAAGTAATAACCAAGAAATTAGTCGCAAACGGAGGATCTAGAAGACTAGAATCCCCAGCACCCCCGATATCTACCTGGTTTGGTCTTTGATCTTTGATTTTTGATATAGATTTAGAGAACTTAAACACTATTCCTAAATTTATTTTAAAATAATCCAAATAATTATTAATAAAACTCAAATTTAATAGAAGTCTTTTATACATGTTTCATTTATTCATATAACAAGATACAAATCCGCGCGATACGGCGGGATTATTTAATTTTTTAATAATAAATATGTACGTATAATTAATAAATTAAAATATAATAAAAAGATGATAAATTATTGTGCGATGATCAAATTTCACACAGAACATCCAAATCATTCAAATTAAAAACTCAAAGATCAACGTACTAATTGTGTTTAGAAGTTTCTAATATTTGTGACAAACCAAGATACGCAATAAAATGAGATAATGAATTAAATTAATTTGAAGCCGTAAAGTTGTCATCTTTCTCGATTTTGATCTTCTTTTGCATTTTGTTGGTTGGCATTTCAACATCAGTTGACTGAGATCCTTGTACATCATCATCGCTGATTGAATGTATAGGCCTTTTGCTTATAGGTGTGACACAGTTGACAACATCGAGCATTGACTCACCCTGTATAGACTGTAGTAACAAAATTAAATTGTGTAAGATTCAATTATTTTTTTCATAAGTATAAAAAAATTTATTGTAGGATTCAACATAACCAAATGAATTACCTGAGGCTCATCACATATACTTGTGTAGGATTCAATTATTTTTTCATCGTTAGTCATCCTAACAACTGTGTATGTCGCATAATTTGCCTTACAATTATAAGATGATATCTGTATTTTGAAAAGGAACCTCTTTTACAACAATATATTGAGTTCATCTGGAAAGCAATCAGAGTCTCCATCCTTTAACACATTTAAAAAACATGAATTAACAATAGTTATGTACACAAGGTTAAGACTGTATACTTTAAATATGTAATGTGTTTTTATATTTTAATTTTACCTTAATCAATTGTTCCCTCAATTCATAAGCTGACTTTCCTATGACGTGTTGGGCTTCACGATCAAATAGAACAAAAGATGCACTGGACGTATCATCCATTACTTTAACTTGAACTTTAAATCTACAATTAAAAGTTACATTTACAAAGTTAGATAATATTAACAGAGTGAACAAAGTATGAACATAAGGTAGATATAACGTATAACAAAAATTTGTATCACAATACCTCGGTGTAATAGAATTAACATGGTCAAAACATTTATCACACCAATATTTTCTGCTGTCTGGTTTTACTTTTTTGAGGCATTTTTTGCAGGAATTGTAAAATCAATTATATTCAGTTTCTATACACAGAATAGTAGCAAGTACCACACATGATGACTCCTGAAGTGTAAAAAAAATGAAAAATAAAAAATTAGTAAATGTTGTGAAAAAAGTAAAGTGTTTTAAAAATGGTTTTACCTCTGTTGCATCCCGTATTTCTTCAAGAGTTTTCCTATCACAGATTTGGAGGAATTCATCTGTAATAGATAATGCGCTCTGGCTGGATAGATGAGTTATTGTAGTTTTACCGGAATTGGCATCACAAATGATGATAGACAACGATGATTGTAGTTAAATAGAAAATTAATTTGTAGTAACAATAGATTTTAATAAGGGGTTCAAATTAGAACATAGTATACTTATTTTTAAAAATTAACAACCTCAGGGATATCTACATTTATAAGAAGTCTCAAACCGAACATTGAGTTGGACAAAGTTGGTGTACCTATGTAATGGCAAATATTGCATAATATATATATATATATATATATATATATATATATATATATATATATATATATATATATATATTTGAAAGATATTTTGCATACAAACACGTATTAGTACCTTTCCAATACTTGATTTTTGCAAACTGTAAAACAATTATAATGTTTTTTTGATTTTCTGTCTCAACAAAGGAACAAATTTGGTTTGCAAAGTCATCCCACAAGGTGCAGCTCAATACATTATGACTGTTTGAAAAATACAATGTAAGATTAATTTAAATGATTATAGTTAATAATAAAAGAAGTGCTCGTACAATATAAAAATTTACTTGTTATCAGTTAATTCAATATTTACTCTCTTGCTCTGTTTACCATTGCTTGTACTGATTTCAACACTCCCTATCGCAGTTAGTTGTCCAATAACATCTGATTATACGCAACAAAATCAGATTATAATTAAAAAAAATCAGGATGTAAAAACCTATAGGGATAATTATTGTTAAAACATACCAACTAAGTATGAATCATCAACTGCAGGCGATAGTATTTGGTCGTATGGAGTGAATTGAAATCCATATGTATGAATGGGAGCCTCATCTAACTCTTGTAGTGAGGTGGAATACAGAAAATTAATTTTGTATGGATGTTGAGTAGCTCTAAAAGAACCACCATTCTGACTGACAACGAAATTGGTGATTATAAAGACTTGTTGTTCCTTGACTGTTGTTTGAAATTTTATAAATAGAGACCTTTTGATACTCGCTTGTATTTTGGTGTCCTATAAAAGTATAATATGCATATTGTAAGATGTTGTAATTTGGAGTTGCGTATGTATGTGTTTGTATATATATATATATATATATATATATATATATATATATATATATATATATAAAAAATACCTTTTCATCCAACAATACCATCTCAATCTTTGTTTATGTAGTCTCGCTTTGTTGAAGCTTGGTATATTCCAGAGTCGAGTTATCCTTACTTTAATCTTCCATGTTTCTTTGATGTATGATGTCATCAACAAAATCGTACTAATAAATCATCTAAATATTAGGATGGGTAAAATAATGAGGAGTTGACTGTTTGTAGCATGAACTGTTGTGTATTGAGTTGGTATTTATAGCCATAATATCATAAATTAGTGATTTTTTAGGATATAATTAAGTAGTAATTTAGGGGATTATAATCAATAAATTATGAGATAACAATTAAATTATAAATGATAATATCAAAATAATTGATATACCAGTATCCGAAAGATGAACACGATTTTCTCTGCTAATCAAAGTGTTTTCCTTTCTTTGAATAACTTGTGTCATGATTTTAAAAAATTAGATTTCATAAATTTAATTTGAATTTAAAAGCTCAAAAATAAAGAAAAACTCAATCTCTTTAATTTACATGCTGACAATGTTTTGCTGTTTGTAAATGTATATTTGGTATTGAACAATACAACTATCAGCAACTTCATCGAAATCTGAATTGAGATTTGTACAAACTACATAAAAAATTCATATGATATTAGGATAAGCAATTATTTTGAAGGTAAAAAAAAACACAAAGATTGAATGAAATAATTACCATTTAAAATGTCACTTAGTTTCATTCTGGATGTTTTGCTTGTTCTCACAGATGTAGTATTTGTGCTCATTTTGTTGGTGGATTCTAACACTATTATCATAGGTTAGTTTAGCAGATGTGCAAAATATTTTTATACAATTAATTAATGAATAAATAATTAGAAAGTATACGTTGCAGTTTTTTATTTTGTTTTTCCAGCATAATCATCATTATACGCATACTTGTGTCATAAATTTAATTTGAATTTAAAAGCTCAAAAATAAAGGAAACCAGAGTGAATACCATAATTAGGCACTGGATGAACACAATTTCTCTGATTTATATGCTGACAATGTTTTGCTGTTTGTAAATGTATATTTGGTATTGAATCAATACGACTAACAACAACTTCATCAAAATCTGAATTGAGATTTGTACAAACTACATAAAAAATTCATATGATATTAGGATAAGCAATTATTTTGAAGGTAAAAAAAAAACACAAAGATTGAATGAAATAATTACCATTTGAAATGTCACTTAATTTCATTATGGATGTTTTGTTTGTTCTCCCAGATATAGTATTTGTTCTCATTTTTTGGTGGATTCTACCACAATCAATTATCATAGGTTAGTTTAGCAGATGTGCAAAATATTTTTATACAATTAATTAATGAATAAATAATTAGAAAGTATACGTTGCAGTTTTTTTTTTTGTTTTTCCAGCATAATCATCCTTCTTCGCATTCTTGACTGAGTTTTGTCGCACTGGTTGATAGTAAATTCATCTTTTTCCTTGTCTTCTGACATGTATGGCTTATGGTTGATTTCCGAAATTTTCGAAATAGGCTATTCAAAGGTCTGAAATATTAAAAAAATTAAATATTAAGACACAAGTATGAAGATTCTGAATTCAGTTTAACGAAAAATGAACGGATCGCACAAACACCATAACAAAGCACAAGATATAGAATAGATTTTTCAATATGATCATTAAAGATAACACTCACCTGTCATCGCTCCAGACAATACCCTTGTATTCCACTGGTGCAGCTAATTTAAAAACATTTTCAGATCCATCAACAACAGTGTTCCTTCAAATGAAGGAGCCTTGAAGCCTCTAGTACCTATGGTTATAAAGACTCATTGTTGAGGTTTTTAGAAACACATAATATAAGACCCCCAAAGCGTGGGAGAAATGACAACCTAGATGAATAAGTTGTTGATTCCAATCCTCATACTTTGGGCCAAAATTACCAACAAAAAAATTGAATAAATAACTAAAAAATCCCCTGCCATGATCTCCACAGCACATATTCCAAGAGTATATGGAAGAAATTATAAAAAGAAGAGTTCTACAATGATTCTCATATATATTTCCTAGCAAGAGATCAGTTTCATTTTCAATAATGTGTACCTAAGAAGCAAGGATTCGAAATAAGATTTTGTAGTTAAATACCTTTTCCGAGAATAAAGGCCAGAAGACGAACTGACTGTGTTTCCTCAGTCCTTCAAATCAACAGCCAAGTTAACCCTCTATTTCTTTAATTGCACAACCAAAATAAAGAGAAATGATATTGCATTAATTACAATTGTCAACACATGATATTAAGTTGTTTTTTATACACACGGGAAAAAAACACAATTATTATGTGCCTCCATTTACATAAAACTGACCAAATTATTATTATCAAATTAGGTATGAGAAATTATAATTTGTTTTTAAAGGAATTCTTCCGCAGTTTTTTCAAAATAAGAATTGGAAATAATACTGATACAATGTAAAATATCTTCGTCAATCTTTGGCGGGAAAATATTTTTGGCTCTCGCCATCATCAGTTGTTCTTGAAAAGTAAATTCTCTTGAAAGATTAGGGAAATCGTTTTCCAAGAGTTATCTACTTATTCCGCATTTATTTTCCAAAACTTTTAAATTTCTAAATCAAGAAAAAACCAGAAATTATAATTTTCCCATAATTTATTACCCACCCCTCTCATTTTCCCTTAAAATAAACAGAGCTTTCAGATCATCACATGTTTTAATTCTGGTACATTTTGAGGGCATACACAACACAAAACTTTCATAAAATATAAGGATTTGATCTGAAAACTTTACACCAGCATTAAATTTACCTAAATGAACCAAAATTTTGTGACTTCTAAAGCTTTTCTTCGGTAGGGAAGAACCTTCAACAAAGTTGATGTTATGCACCATAACCTACATGGAAAACCTGTGGTCAGATTACATTAATAAGAATCACATACCGAGGGGGGTCTAGCAAACAGGAACAATGACGTTACCTGCTTCATTTGTTTAGGTTAAAAGCAATAGAATGTTTGTAGAATTAGAATTTAGCATGGGAAGAAATATATTTACACTTTAAAGAAAGGAAACATGTTAGAATGTGCTCGCCTTGAAGGTTATTGCTTGCAGGATAACCAGGAAAAGTTACCTAGAAATTTTTGGCAGATATTGATTGTGGTCCTTCAGTGTTAATTTGGAAATCCAAAGGTCACCAAAAATCCTCTTTTTTAAATTTAAAAGGAAACAAAAAAAACTTTAGCGTTAGTTTTATGGGTGTATAACTTCGCAAGGTTAAGTGAAAAAAATGTGGGATTTAACGGTTGTTTAACTGTTCTTCATGTGTTGCAAACAATAGTAACATTGTTGATTCATGGGTTTTATGAAGGTAGGGGTCCGGTTGTGTAAGTCAATCACAGGGGTCATTAAAAAAATCCTGAGGGTAACAGAATTAAATGTAGCTGGGAAGGCTTGATCCAGTCCTTGTTAAACCATAACTGTAATACCATGTTAAGCCACCAGTTCTTCCAAAAGTTGTTACAGAATGGACACAGCAACGTTAACATAATGTCTCATATACTAATACTATCAACGAAATTAGTATAACAAACTTTCTTGCAAATCCATGTTCTTTCTCACCTTGGAATGAAAATCTTCATTTCAGCAGATTTTATTGCCCTTGTCAACAGAACCATACAAAAGGGAGAGGAGGTCAAGTCAGCAATAAAGAGGAAAAATAAAAGAAAACAACCTTATCATATTGATGGGTACTGGATTCAACTTCAGATTGATGCTGGCAATGGATCCACACATTCATCCAAACAGTTTATACAAACAATTTTTTCATATTAAGCAAGTATAATCATCCAAGAAAGGGAAAGAACAGGCCTCAAAAAGGAGACACGCAAGGGAAAGAAAAGCAAATTCCTTCTTTGGACAAATAATTAAACAGGAGCCAAAAACTAAATATACCAAGAAATCACAATTATTTAAAGTAGCCTCAGCGTAAAACACTCATTCGATAAATTCAACGGCATCCGATTAGGGAAAAGAAGTGAGATAGAAGAACAAATTAGAGGGTCCTGTGTCTCTAAAATATTATTAAATCCAATAAAAATAGATAGGATTTTACCGACTGAAATTTGAGATTTCCGGCTGCCGAAGAAGAATGCAGCTCCATTAACAGAAAAAAATTGAAGAAATTAGACGTTGTGATCCCGCTCTTGTTCCGTGCTTCAATTGCTGCTGTTCACTCGATTTTACATCATCCAATGTGTACCGAGAGTAATTAGGGGAAAAGATTTAGGTTTTTACGGTGTCAGTTGTTATTTTAGTCGTCCGGGTAAGTGAAGGGCATTTTTGTCAACGATAATATGGAACGGTAAATAGGAAGGACAGGTGTCAAAAATATAGAATAACATATGTCAATTTATTGTGTTATGTATTGTGATTTAAGTATATCTTGAATCTGACATAAAACCACGGCGTTCTTGGTAAATTTATTTAATTTTATAATAATAAATGTTTACGTACAATTAATAAATTAAAATATAATAAGAAGATAGTAAATTGTTGTGCAATGATCAAATTTTACACATATAAACAAATGAATATACATTGTAGAGGGTAGTGTTGAAAGTTTATTAGATTGTGCATTACATCTTCTACTTTATTCCAATGTATTTTTGTAACAATTGTTTCAAGCCTTTGAGTAATTTCTTTATTTTTTTTCCAGGTATATTTACGGCTTGAATTAAGAATTTCAAACTTATTCTAAAGTTTAAAATCTAAAATCTAAAATCTAAAATCTAAAATCTAAAGATACAAAGCAAGAAAAAAAAACAAAAAATATATATTCATTTGTTTTGTATCTAGTTTCCATCCAATGTTGAAACTTATCTGCTTTGTATATAGTTTCCATCAAATGTTGAACCCCAGCTCGCTAAAATTTACCTATTGCTATTACAAATAACCTCTTGTTATCTCCTCTGAGAAAGATTTGATGAGGGAGAATGTAGCACTGAATTATTGACTCAGATAGAAAAAAAGAGGTGAAACTGTTTATATTCCTAACAATGGTACTCCAGTTCTTACAGTTGCCTATAAATTTATTCACGCTAATAATTATCATTCATCAAATCAATTCGTAGTGTGTATTGAAACTTACTCTAGAAGCAATAAATACTGGGGTGCAAGTATTTTCTTTTATTTTTTCATTAAAAAAAGGTGCAATTTCTAGCAAGAATTATATGAGAACATTATGATCACACAAAAGAATAACATACAAATATGTAGGGAAATATTCACATACTTCTTTTCCTAATGTCCAAGAAAAAAAGAAATTGAGCTATATGAATCAAAAAGCTAATGATAAATTTACTCATCATCATCTTCATTTTCATCACCATACTCATAATCATCAAGCCATAAATCTCGCCTTCAAAGAAATCTTTTCTCCCGACCTTTCGGATCCTCGAAAATTCATCGATGGTAATCGAACTTTTATCTTCTTCTTATATATCGCAAAGATTCGCTCTCGGGTTTCTCCTCATCATATATTGAGAGACCTCGTCGATTCTTGTTCGAGAGGGTTATCTTCAATTTGAAATTCAAAACGCAACAAATTAACTTAATGGTTTAAATTGGGACTGACAAGAGGTGCAAGTGCAATCCTATATAAATGGAAAATACCATTTGAATCATAACTTTAATTTTCTGATTCATCAGAGCCATCATAAAAACCATTGTCGTCATCCACTTGTACCCTAATCCAGAAACACGTACATATTCACATCAATGAGGGGAGGGGAGGGGAGGGGAGGGGGGCAAAAAGAAATCAACCAATAAACGAAATTTTGAGTAAAAGCTCACAAGGAAATGGATTTGAAGCATCTCCAGCAGTCATAGTAATATCATCCTTCACAACATACAAGTCATATACAAAGTCATTTTTAGATGCTGCGATTACAATAACCAAAACAAAAACATGAATAAAATTAGTGATATGCTGTCTTAAGACCAAGAAAAGGGTGACAAAATGTCATATATTTTATAAAATGATGCAAATTCCCACAGGTGTAATTATAGCCTACTCCTTGAAAAGGAAAACAGAAAAACTATACATTTTAAGTTTTTTAAGCAATCCAATTTTTTTATTGCCTAGCAGACTGTTTCACGTGGTTACACTAAGCTAAAGCAAATTATTAGTGAAAGATTGCTAAGCATAAAAAAGGTGTATTTAAGAATATCAATTTTTGATGATCCCAGACACAAAACAGAAAAAAAAATGAAATGAAACATTATACATGGATATACCTCTTTTGGACATGTAATCGTCAATTTCAGATTATATTTCTGAAGCAGCAATTGGAATGAACTCTTTTAACAGAGGCAAAAAAGAAGACATAATCCTGTGATCCTCCAATTCTGAGTCTCTGCAAAAAAATATTAAAAATCGGATCATTATCGAGAAGAAGTTTCAAGTAAAAGTAATAATTTAGATTATATCATTACATGTACTTACTCCTGCTATTTCACCTCATTAGTTGTTTCCACAACATCAACACGAACAACATCGTAGAGATGGCACATCTCGCTTAATGCTTCATCGTGATTTGAATCTTTTTTACCTTTCTTCCTCCAAATTTGTTCAAAGAGAGCAATTTTTGACGTAACCTGACAGAGGAAAGAAGATGAAGTAATAATAAATCAATATCATATGGTGTATATTCAGAATCCATAATTTACATTCAAAAATCAATAATTAATTATCAAATAGCAACATAATGTATAAAAGTAAATTTGACAACATTTCTAGATATACAGACGACAAAAAAGAAGAAACCAAATTAGAAAAGAAAATGCATAGTTTTTTTAGTGAATTTAAGGGTTAGAGAAACCCGTTCAAAGATCATAGAATTACCTAAAAAGATTCAAATAGATTATAGTAAAAATTTCAAGAGATATAATAATAAAATAGTCAGGGTTTACACTAATAATATAATGAGCAGCAAAAAGATAATAGCTAGAAACAGATAATACTCTATGCCATCTAAAAGCTTGATCTCTTGGAATTCAATGGTAGTGGGTTTAAATCAAAATGGGTGTCCAGTCGAAGCACTGGATCTTTTCTGCAAGATGAATAAAATGGATTTGAAAATGGACAAATTTAGCTTGGCCAGTGTGCTTAGTGCATGTGCTAGCATTTCTACACTTGAGCTTGGTGAACAGGTATTTGCCAAAGCAACCATTATTGGTCTGGAATTTGATCAGATCATATATACTTCCCTTGTTGATTTTTATTGCAAGTGTGGATTGTGCACCAAGGTAGGAAGCTGTTTGACCAAATGATAAAATATGATGAAGCTTCATGGAATTCTATGTTGATGGGATATGCTACGAATGGTTATGGTTTTGAAGCATTGGCTTTATTCAATGAAATGAGATATGGCGGTTTTGTTCCGACAACGATAACATTTACTGCAGTATTGTCTGCCTGTGATCATTGTGGACTGGTTGAAGAGGGGGAGAAATGGTTCTATGCGATGAAACATGATTATCATATTGATCCTGGGATTGAACAATACTCTTGCATGGTAGATCTTTTTGCAATAAAATGAATTTTAGAAAGAAACATGATGTAAATCTTTAATAATGTCTTAGCACATGTCTTGAAAGATTAACTGCATGCATCTGCCACTAAAGCAAGAATCTTGATTTGTAGTGAGCATATGAATGACATGATAGGATCAAAGGGTAGTCCAAATTTTCTTTTCATTTCAACATTATAACAGATTAACCATAACGGAAGGGACTCTAACAAATACGCCTCCTACAATAAATAGAAATCTTTTTACCTCTGATTGCATTGAGGACCATGTTTCCACATCCATTGGTCCTCCATTAGGTTGTTGACCTAACGGCCTATATGGCCGCTCGGGCCCCATTCTTTCATGATCCATGAAACTTTGATTGGATACAAATCTCGACGTTCGCATGATTTCTTAATAAAATCAACCAAAAAAGCAAGTTAATGTTAATAAAAGCCCAAAAACAGTTAGCAATTAGAACATTAGTGTAAATCTGCTTTAAACAATATTGCTATCAGGGTCGTAAGCATCAGAGACCAACATGAAATCATTGAAACATTTTCCAAGAGTGTCATCATACGTACTCCATGAACCTTTCATAAAGGAAAATTTGAGATTAGAAGAGGAAACAAATACCTAGTACTGATTGGGATAGTTATATACTTGCTAATTAAAACTTGGTAAGCCTACCGGGTAACATATGTAGAGTACCATCCAAAATGTATTAGTATATTCACATAATATATTGAAACAATATCAAATGAAACAATATCAAATATGAAACCATATCAAATGATATGCCCCGACCCAGAATATGAAACAATATCAAATGCTTTGCAAATTATTAGGAAAGTTGGGGTGAGAAATAGACATGGCATATATGCTTGTATGATGACTTGTGACTACAAACTTCTCTGAGACACAGTCTTCATTAATACCTCAGACATTTTTTACTTTTTGAAGGTCAGTATTATGGAGGAAAATGGAAGTGAAAGTCATGAGCTAAAAGGCATAGGTATGGTGCTCCTGGTTCTTAAATGAAGTTCGGGAATAGGTATATCAAACTCAGAAACAAAATGCACTTTCAAATTGAAACAGGAATAGGTATATCAAACTCACAAAATGTAAAATAAATTGTGACCCTACTGTAGTACTGTCAAAGGAGCACTACTAAGAACAGTCACATCCAAGGAGAACCCATGTATGATGTAAGTAGTGTTTAAAAGTAATACTCCTCCATTCAAAATATAGGTTTCAAAGTCAATTTAAGAAATTTTCAAATTCAAAATTGATGTAATTAATTTGACTTAAATCAATAAAAAATTTAATTAGTGATAATAGTTAGATAGTTTACAATTTTCATAATTGTTTTGTCTAAAAGTAAATTAATTAATATCAATTTTGAAATTTAAAATATATCTCATACTGACTTCAAAAAATCATTAATGAACCTATTTTATGGAACAGTGGGAGTACAATTCTCTTTGTACTAATGCCTAGAAACATCTGAATAATCAACAATGCTTTGCCAATAATTAAGCTTACCAGTTCAAGCCTTCAAAATAGTCCTTCTCCTTTTATGGCAGAAGTTTTAAAAATAGTCCATTGGCGAGAACTCCAAGAGCAATGAAACAGAGATGTAATACCTCCAACCTCAGAAGGTTTGTCTGTCCCATCATGTCTTGGGGGTTCACTGGAGTAAAAAGGATTGGACCGAGGCAATTGACAACGAAAAATCTTCAAACTTCAAAAATATTATTCATTTAGAGACAAAAGGAAAATAAAGAAAGCTTAAAAATCAGTTTTGTAGTTAACAATTACTTGCTAAGACTGTAGGAATGTATTAGTGAAAAGCAAATATAAAACTAAGATGATGTGTTGGCAGATACCTTCGAGATGCCTCTTCTGGATGGCGTTTCCACTGCTCATGTTGATCTTGGAGAAGACACTTCATTGATGCACACATGAATATAAATAAGGTGCGATGGAATGTTGATTCCTTTTCAAAAAGCGGTGCATATACCTAGATAAATAACCAATATATATCATCAAACATGCAATGTTCTCCCTCCCACAATGCAAAATGGGTGACTTGAAGTCAAACAACTTAAGTACACAAGGAATAAAAGACAACATTCTAGTTGCTCAACCTACGCATTGACACTTGTAAGGTACACAACAAAAGCCCTGCAATCCAAAACTTGACCTTAATCTCCATATAGCAGTATCTAGTTCATGAATCATGATTGATAGGTAATATTTGGTCAAACTGTTAGTTTGTTACTGGATAATTCTATTGCTGAATAAAACATCCATAGCTGCATATCTCATATAATCATTATCTTTCAATTTCCTACTGAGCTATTTCTAGAACATGGGTTGAACTGTATAACGAACTCCTAATATATATATATACTTCACTGGTGTCATTCGATTATAGTTACTCTTAAATATTAATGCATTTTACTTTTTTTTTATTATTATTATCAATTTCCAAGTTAAATAAAAGCCGAGTTTAGCTATTTTTCCAACACGCCCATATAGCATTATCTTTGCCTATTTATTTGGGAAAACAACATGGACTCTCATTTTTTCAAGATGAGGACAGAGGGAGTCTGTAATTTACACTCATGTATTGTAAGTCTATAACAAATTGACAAATACTCTATCCCATCCCAAAATATAAAATATAAGATCATTATTGACTTTTTAAAGTGAATATTTGCCCACTCAAGATTAATATGAATTCCTTTAAAATTTAGTTAATAGAATGACGAAATTTGTAAACTATCTAAAAAGTACTATAAAATTTCTTTCATAATTTTATATTAATCATCTCAATTTTGAGTTTAAAAATGTTTCAAATTGACTTTCAAAAGTCAATAATGTTATAGTTTGGAACTGAGCTAGTATATCTCAAGAAGAAAATACCTGAAGCAAGAACTGCAAAGGTTCACCGCAGATGCCACAGACACAAGACTGTCCCGGAAGGAAGTTAATTGGATCCAACCAAGCCTAAAGTTCAAAATTTTCAAAAATCACTCAGAACCCAAATACAGAAATACAAAATTAGGTTGAATAAAAAAACAGTGGGTTTGTAGAATTACAGGAAAGCCTCCAGCTTTTCTGGGAAATAAGTGGGGAAGCAGCGATACATTTGCAATCAATCCTATCCATAAAATAACATTAAAATGTGATATTCATTAGGATGGAGCCACGGAGCCATGAGGTAGCAGTATATATTTTGTAAACAAACAAAATAGTAAAATAATAAAATAGTAAAACAATAGTTACGTAGTTTTTTGACTTAAAAATTAACTTATAAGTTAAAAAATAAGTACCTTCTAAATACTCAAACAGTGACAACTGACTTATAAATTAGTTTAACCAACTTATAAGTAATGACTATCGAACACCCCCTTAGTTATAATATTGTAATTGGTAACTTCCCAAGTCACAATTAACATATGTATTTTTTTTTTTTGGTGTGTTTTGAAAATTCCTTTCGCTCTTTTTTTGTTTAATCATTACATTTCTTCAAAGTTTTTTCAATTATACAGTGCCTTCAGGCACGGGTTATTGCTAGTATCATTTTCAACTTTAGTGTCTTTGGATGTACTCGCCTCCTTGCTGTTTAGTTGACGTTTTAAGGTTATTAGATTAAGAAATATAATTATTATTTTTTTGATTAATTAAATTAAGTATAAAATTTTAACCTTCTAAAATTTATTAAAAAGATGAGAGAGAAACAAATTAGCCTACAATCATAAAGAATAATATGAAAAATTAAAGATTTAATTTTTTTAAAAAATTTACAAACGATAAATAAAAAAAGCTCTATTTTAAAAGACAAATAAAAAAAAACAGAAGAAATATTTAGATATACTTTTAATTATATATATGGGGTGGGTGGATATATACGAAATAATTGTAAACAAAATATATGGTGGGAGCTAGTGGGTGCTTTCCGTACAATTCGACCCTATTCTTAACTAATTAACCAAAACGGTTTATATTTATTTTAATTGATTTGGGCGGGAAAGCATAAGGATAAGGACGATTCAAATTCATTCTAATTGATTTGGACGGTGAAGAATGATGGAGGAGGAAAGAGGAGAGTGAGGAAATGAAAGTGAAATTGTTGAAACGAAAGAGAGAGAATTTCGTTACGTCGTATCTTCAGGCTCAGACAATTATTAGTTTAATATAAATTAAGATGTTCACGTGCAGTTATATGTGAATACAGAGCTAGATTTCCCAAGATTTTATAAATTAATTTAAGCAGTGCTTCAACGGGATGCTGGACCTCTTTAGTCTTTCCTTGTCTGTTTATGAGCTCAACATTTTGACGCAAAAAAGAATGTTGGGTCGTAGACATGTCACATAAATGTGTTATGTGATACAAGCGAAAGGCTTAATTTTTCTTTTTTGTCTTCAGTACTACATTTGTCTTCAGGCATAATGTGCGCAAGTTATCCACACCTTCTCCTCACTCAATTGGTTTCTCTGTCAAGTTTGAGTTTTATGTAAAGAGGGTATATATTAGCATGACAATTTTTTTTCCTTCCTGTTAAGGTCTGATATTATGTTTGAATTGAAAGGAAAAATAATTGTCTTAATTAACTTAATTCTTATACATCAACTTGTAAACGTCTTAAGTGAAGCATCTAATTAATCCTGTAATATCTCCAACTTCAATTAGTAGTATAAAGTATTGATTCCTTGAATATCATCCCCATGCAAACCTTTAGCCATTCCATCTGAAATGGAAGGGTACATAATTAATTGCATCCTTAACCGAGCTATGCTCAAGCTAGCCCTAGAGGGTGCCCTATTTCATGCAGCGCAACCGTCTCCAAGTCAATTGAACCACGGAACAATGGTCCAGGGCTCGTCCGCATCAAGATGAAAACTCCCACTAGTTGACCGCGAAGCATGGGCCAGGACTCCATAAGGGCCATCAAAAGGCTAGGGTAACCATCTCCATGATCACGGCTCTGAAATCCAATCCTTATGTCACTCAGCAACAGTACTAGATCGATGAATTATGTTGAATATTTATAAATGTGAAATGTGTGGCAGTAGCCCATTTCTCGAAAGCTCGTGCAATCGCCCTCGTAGCGTTTTCAGGTGTGGCGGGTTCAAATTTATAAGTAAGGTTGCTCTTATCAGCTAGCTGGCCATCTCGGCAAACCATCGTAGAATGTATAATGAGAGACTGCATGGACGGATTTGTGAGCATGAGGTCCATGACGGTGCATCTTTTTTCCTGCTGCTCGCATTCGGCTAGAACCATTGATGATATAATCGGACACCCCGCATCGATCGAGGCATTTGTGAGATATTGTTTGATCAGTTGATGGAGTTGGTTAATTATATGATAACTCCTATCTATAGACGTACTTCTCGTTGAGGGAAAAAAGTTTAATTAGTGATTTCAATACTGGTGGGCCTTGTTACTAATTCTGGGTCGGTTCTCAAAATCACTTGTTTTTCGATAATATATTTTTGGATTTTTTATAAAAATATACAATAATTAGAAAGTAATTACACCATTAATGCATCAATAAAATACAACTATTTTGTAACAACAGTCGACAGATATAGAAGATTACAAGGTCGCCACGACCACCAGTTTTTAGAACAACCACATCGTTTTAGTTTTTTCTTCGTCCTCTACCGATTCGCCAATATCATTTTCTCTCTCTTCCTCCTCCTCTTGTACCTTCTCTGCTCCGACCTCATTTCTCTACTACAATCATGTCCACGTTTATACCAAGGTAACCAATAAAAAATAGAACACTGCATAGGGAAGAGAGAGATAAGAGAGTGATGTGTAATATAATATTGATAACCAAACGTTTGTACCAAGGTAACCAAACATTTATACTAAGGTAACCAAACCTTTATACCAAGGTAACCAAATCTACCTCCACACCTGCAGTATGAATTTGTTACCTTGGTCTAAAAGTTTTAATAACCAATTCATGAAGGTAAATAAAAAATAGAACACTGCATAGGAAAGAGAGAGATAAGAAAGTGATGTGTAATGTAATATTGATAACCAAACCTTCGTACCAAGGTAACCAAAAATTTTTACCAAGGTAACCAAACCTTTTTACCAAGGTAACCTTTTTTTTTTTATGAAATGGTTACCCACAAAAACTAAAATGGTTACCTTTGTATGAATGTTTGACATCCAAAAAATAACTAGTTTTTTTTTCAAAAAAAATTTAGTGATCGATCAAGATCGATCTCTATAACTAATTTCCCAATTTAAATTAATTTCCCAAAGGATAGGAGCCAATTAACAATAAGGATAGATTAATCTTAACTAACATGCATGCAGGCAGATTATGGAGCTTAAAAAATATTTTATTGGAGATTAATTTTCTCTATAGTATCACATATACATGGAGATAGCTAAGTAGCTGGTACGTAGATGTTCTTTTTATACATTTACGACCGAATATAGGTGATCAATGTATAATATATGCTTAACAGATGACCAGTCAAATGATAATTATAACTACTACTATATATATATATATATATATATATATATATATATTGTATATCTTTGAAAATGGAAAAAAATTGCGGCCTTTGCTTCTTGCATCTACTCGTAGTAAAGCTATGTATATATACTTCAAAAGAGTAGTATATAAAGTCTTGATTCCTATAATATCATCCCCATGCAAACCTTTAGTCATTCCATCTGAAATAGAAGGGTACATAATTGCATCCTTCACTGAGCTATGCTCCAGCCCTAGCAGGTGCCCTATTTCATGCAGCGCAACCGTCTCCAAGTCAATTGAACCACGGACCGATGGACCAATGAACCAGGGCTCATCCGCATCAAGATGAAAACTCCCGCTAGTTGGCGGCGAAGCGTGGGCCAGGACTCCATAAGGCCCATCAAAAGCGTAACCATCCCCATGATCACGGCTATGAAAGCCAATCCTTATGTCAGCAACAGTACTAGATGAAGCTGTATCTTGAATATTTATAAATGTGAAATGTGTGGCAGAAGCCCATTTGTCGAAAGCACGTGCGATTGCGCTCGTAGTGTTTTCAGGCGTGCCCGGTTCAAATTTATACGTAAGCACGCTCTTATCTGCTGGCCATCTTGGTAAACCCTGGTAGAATGTATAATGAGAGACTTCGTGCAATGAATATTTGTGAGCATGAGGTCCGTGGTGGTGCATTTTTTTTCCTGCAGCTGCTCGCATTCTGGAATTACCATTAATGATATCGGACACACCACACCGAGGCATCATCATTTTTGATACTGTTTCGGCATCTAGGGTTCCGGTGGCGTTGAGATGATAATTGAGTTGGTATGTTTTGATGGCAGACTCAAGGATATGGTCGAAATGGTCGTCGACATGATCAAAGGTTTGAAGTTGAGAATGTTTTTGATGGTTTACATAACCAAATTTTGTGAGATATTGTTTGAGCTGATGGAGTCCTTCTATTTTTTCACCCTTGCGAGAGACTTGCAAATTTTTGAGAAACTCAAAAGGTGATGGTTGTGCATTAGCGAACAAAAGGAAGAAGATGAATGAGAATAATTGTGATACATTAATTCCCATGATATTTGAGCTAATAGACTGAAGGAGTTGGATTGTTTACTGAATTATGGGAGTACGTTGCTCATATGATAACTCCTATTTATAGACTTCTCTTTGCGGGATGAAAGTATAATTAGTAACACCATGTTTTCAATATTGGCAGGCCTTTCAAAAGAAATTTAATACTACTACCGCTTCCATCCCATTAATTAGTTCTCGTTCTCCCAATTGAAATTTCAGGTATTTTAATTGTTCTTTTAACTTTATTGACTTCAATACACACACTACGGTTTTTTAAAACACACCTTTTCTTATAAAGAGATAAAATTCCAATCTATTAAAATTTTAATCTTGAAAAGAATAAATTATGGTTAAAATTAAGGGCTCAAAACTTGAAATGGAACCCTTACTTTCTCAATGAGGGAATGGTTGAATTGGTGAGAATACTATATTAATTAATTATGGAGTATGTGATTGTGTGAAGATTCGTAGTTACATACATTATCTCACTTTTTAGACCCCGAGTTTGGAGCACTACTATACGTTTGGTTTGAGAGAACGGAATAGAAAAAAATGAAATAAAAATAGTGTATTTAATAATTATTTTAGAGAATAAATAATTTCAATGAAATGAAAATTTATTTAATTTCTTTGTTTTTTTGTTCTATGTTGATAAGGTGAAATAAAATCTATTCCAATAGAATGGATATATATGATAATTTTGTCATTATATGACAACACCCACCATCACCAACAACAACCAAACGTTTGAAATATTTACATTCCATCCTATATTCCATTCTTTCAATCCAAATACAAACATAAATTAATTAAGACGACCAAAATACACATGCACAATTTACAAACATTTTTTCGCTTCTTTTTCCACATTTCCTGTTATCAACGTTTAATTTGTGAAACTTGAGATTCAATAGAGGCGATCAAACAAAAAGAAATAGTTAAATATTAATTCATGTATAGAGGGAAACCATTAACCATGCTAGCTGTTACAAACATGTACGTCAAAGATTGAGAGCTGATCCAATCCAATGATACACGTTTAATTTGTGAATTGATGTATGGACGGTAACAAATTAACATGCACTCGGTTGTCAAAGATTTATGAGAGCCAAATCCTATGGCATCTAATACGTAGGTGATGACTTAATTAGGACGACGAACACTGCTTTTATTTTTATTTTAAATCATAATTATAAATGTGCTGAGAATATAATGTTGAGGTACGTATTGAGGCAGCCGAATATACTGAAATATGTATATATGTGAAAGATCAAGGTAGGTAGGTAGTCCAATGGGGACTGATAAATATTATAATGAACACAGACCAAGAGGAACAAGGATTGACATGGGTAGTCCATGTCCTTAAGGTGTTTATTGCCCCTTACCAATAAGGTTTGCTAAAAGGCTACTAGCAATATACCTCCAGGATTTATGTCACGGTCTATATTTGTTCTAAGTGATAGCAACTCACATATAGAACCTCTAATTTATGCTACTGTGTAAAAGATGATTAGATGAAAAAAGATTGAGACTAATCAAAACTTATTTATATCTCATAATGTTTAAACACAAAACTGTTAAAACATTAATGAAGTTTATGAATCTGGTTCAATGCCAAAAAATAGGCTCTTGGCTCAGGCGAGCTCCTAGCGACGATGCGTATGTAAGTTGCATAGTGCGCCTAAAGTGCCAATGCGACTTTGCGACCCGAACCCGCACCACGGCCTCGGGTCACGGACGGGCAGGTGGTGATTTGCACCACGTCATTGTGACCAACTCCAAGCCTTTCCTTTAGTACTACTAGTGTATTAAACTATTTCACATATACTTATAAAGTATTAAATAGTTTTATTCCTACTCAATATGGGACTTAAAGAAAATAGTTTTATTAAACAACAATGAACCTTTTTCACATTCTCCACTTTGGATACAATTAAAACACAATATATAATTTCTACTTGAATCATATATTGCTCTCTATTAATCTCTTTGTAATAGACTATCAAATGCACTTTTAATTTATTACAAATTTAATCAATTAGTGGGTCTAAATTAATCCCCAAATTGATCAAAACTCATGTATGAAAAGGTGCATTAACAGGGACAACTAATATAACTCATGATCCATCATATTCTGCATGCAGGCATGCCGGAGGTGGCAACCCGACATCGTACAATTGCAGCAGCAGCTAGCTAGCTAGAGTAAGCCAAATTCTACTCAATCGTTGAGTTTTCTACGTTTTGGTGCGATAAGGAAATGTTTGTATGTGGTTGGTTATCAAGTTTGTGTTGTGGTAGTTTGAGGGTACGCATGCATATGTCGGGCAAATAATTAACGGGTCATGTCATTAGTCTAAGCTCTAAATTAAACTTTAGACATGCATGCCACCGTGCGTCATCCCAAAAAAAAACCTTCTCGCTAGAAAGCACTTCATGAGATTTTTTAATATTGACTCAAAGTTTTAAATTGATATGCATGCCTTTTTGGCTTAAGCTACGTTACGTAAGATACTTATTTGGAATCTAAAAAAAATGAATTATTGACGACAAAATTTAATTTTTATTTATGTGGTAGAGGTTATTGTGAATGTGTGTTTTTTTTTTGTTGTTGTCAAGTTTATATATGTTTTATGTTGACGAGTAATATCATCCTCATGCAAACCTTTACGTGCCCAGTTCAAATTTATTGGTAAGGTTGCTCTTATCAGCTGTCCATCTTGATAAACCCTGTTAGAATGTAGAATGCGAGACCTTCATGGAATGATTTCTGACCATGAGGGAGGCCCATGGTGGTTTATTTTTCTTCAGGCAGCTGCTCGCATTGTGAATTATATATCGGAAACCCCGCATCAAGGCATCATCATCTTTGATACTGTTTCAGCATCTATGGTTAATCCGGTGGCCTTGAGATGATAATTTAGTTAAATATTGGTAGACTCAAGGTCGAAATGGTCGTGGTTTTTGTTATCCACATTGGGTTGGAATTAAGTTTTCAAGTTGATCTAGAATGTTGATAATGGTTAAAATAACCAAATTTTTTGGGATATTAATGTTTGAGCTAGCTGATGGAGTACTCCTACCGTACCCTTGTGAGAGCCTTGCCAATTTTTAAGAAGCTCAAAGGGTGTTGGATGTGCATTCGAGAATTAATAGAGCAAGGTGTACGACGTACTATCAAAATGAAGAAGGTACGTACGCAGAAATGATTGAAAGAGTTGTAAAACCTTCGTACTGAATTATGAAGTAACTCCTATAAATAGACTTCTCCTTAATTGAGGGGGAAACAGTTTAATTAGTAAGGCGCGGTTTCAATATTTGTGGGTCTTGTCACTAATTCTTGGCCGGTTCTCAAAACAAAATTTCAATATTTCTGTACTAAAATGGGAAAAAAGTTTAATTAGTAACGCCGTTCGTGGTTTCACTATCGGTTGTCCTTGTCACTAATTCTTGGCCGGTTCTCAAAACAAAATTTTAATACTTCTGTACTAAAATATAAAATCACTTATTTTTGTAAAAATACTGAAGATAATATATGATCTTATGTTTTGAGAAAAGGTGAAATATATATATTTTATCCCATAGATTTTGAAATTTCAGGCATTCTAATTGTTCTTTAATTAATTAATATTTTTTTTCATATGTTAAGGGTAACGTTTTATTTTTGTTTTTAATTTTGAAAAGAAAAACATCAACATGTATCTATTATGTGTTGATTTTGGATGACATAATTTGTTTTTTTCTTATTATTAAAGTTTTTAGCTATAAAAAATAATATCACAGTTAAACTCATCCCACATACTTTATTGATTCACGACTCCCAGCTCTTTCTTTCTATTAGTTAATTTCCCCCATTACAGAATTTCAATCTTACTACATAATCTCAAATCAAATCAATACTCACTTTGCAAATTCAATTCTTTCTCTCTCTCAAACCCCCTTTGTGTGCCCAAAATTCTTTCATGGCTGATGCATTACGATCAAAATCATCCCGAGATCAAGTTTTCTATTTCACACTTCAAATACTTCATATATAATAAATCGTTGTACGTCGACCATATGACTAATTTTCTAACTAGTTTGCAGAATTAAATTGGATGATTAATTCTTTTATTATCACCGCGGGTACAAAATCCATACCTGCAGTAGATTATGAAAGTGAGGCACAATAAAAAACAGCTTATAATGAACTTAAAGTAATGGATATGAAGATAAGAGAAACTTGGACTGACGTTAATGGAGATTGAAAAATCGGGAGAGAAGATTGAAGAATCGAGAGATAATAAAGTTAGGGCCACAACACAATTCATAAAACTAAAAACCCAAGGACACAATATCAAAACATGAAAACCCCGAGGCATATTATTGCAAATTGCAGCAACAAGAAGCCATGCTAAAATAACACCTACCTCGATGCTCCTTGGACTCTTTATAACGAAATCAAAAGACTTGAAGATCTGAAAATTAAACTGCATACCTTTCCATACATGCATGTGACACCATGAGACATCAATTAATCCTATTCGAAAAACTTGCACCAATCTGTAAATTCAATAAAGTCGATCACCATGCTTATTCATGTTCGATCTAGCTAGCTAATAGAATTAACTTGATTTGGTGATAATAGTACGTACTATATCGAATGTAATATGTAATCGTGACACATGAAGAGTCACACGTACATCCATTATCGCACTTTTTGACCCCGAATATGGAGCTAGTTAGTTGGTACAGTAAAAAACTAAAAATGGTTAAAATATACATTTACAAACATTTTTCTTTCCTTACTCTGTTTTTTCTTTATTGGTCGTTGTTATAAACGTTTAATTCGTGAAGATTGAGATTCAATAGAGGCGATCACCAGAAGAAAAAAAAAAGATTATACATAGGCAACCAACCATATCAGCCGTTACAAATATGTCAAAGATTGATAGCTATATATACGTTTAATTTATGAATAAGGTTTAATTTATGCGACTGGAGAGTCAAATCCAAGTCCAATGGTAACATTAACTAAGTCAATATTATATAAGCAGGGTAAAATAAATTCTTCTCTCCTATTGACTACTGAGTAACCGAGTTTCAGTCGTTATAAACCCTTCTACAAGGTTCAGAATGTATGTATTGACGCAGCCGTATATATACATTATCATGCATGCATGCATGTATTCACGCAGCCGTATATGACTTAAGACATGCATGAATGGAATCACCGTGTTTTCTATCTAATGGGTGCCATAAGAAAGCGTAGGGAAGAAGGAAACACTTGGGTCAGTTGCCTCGCCAATTGATCAACCACTTCCCTTTTTTGCCTATGTCAATAATTTGGATTTAATAATTATAAACATTCGAACACTATTTCTACATAATTCGTTCTTACATAAAAGTGGGATCCATTATATATACAAATATGTACAAGGTCTAGTTTCTCTTCATGCATGCATGTTCTACAACTTTAATTCGTTTCACAAAAATATATAATTGCATTTGAAAATTTTGCAAATATTAAAATGTATTTTTATTTTTTGTTGGTCTTTATATAATTAAAAATAATAATTAATTTAGTAGTAGTGGTATAATAATAAAATTATGATAATAAGTTTGAGTATATTATATTGTCATTATTAAAAGAAATGTGACTCTTTTTTGTGGGATCAAAAAAAAATAAATGAAACATTTTTTGTGAAATAGACTAATGGAGAGTACAGTTACTCTATTCAACTGCGACCAAAAGTACTAGTAATAATTTAATTATTAACCTCGCGCCATGGTGACTTTTTTTTTTTTACTAAGAAAGCTTACTGAAAATAAAGTTCGATGGGGGATAAGTACGTAGCTCACCTTCACTTTCTAATTGAGAAAAATAACTTTAATTTTTTGTCTTTGAGTTTATCTCAACAGAAAGGAAGAGAAAATGACCCTCACTTTCTATCCAAGACTTAATTTCTTCTCAAATTTAAGATTTGAAGAGAGAAAATATGGAGAACTTTTAATTAAAATTATTTTTCTAGCCATCTTCCTTTTTTTTTAGGGCTTGCCTTGTAAACTCTCTTCTTTCACAGGCTATTAAAGAGTCTTTCTGCTATAAATGACAGAATTTCAAGCTTTAATCTTGCAACTTCTGGGTTCACATTAGCCCAGTTTTTTTTTTTTTGTTCTGATCGATCGGCAAAAGAAAATTTCATTATACCTAAA